>OU343218.1:247521384-247736148 GCA_910596185.1 Chrysanthemum makinoi
TATGTTTGCCATTAGCCACAGGTTCATTTAGTTAGCTACTATCACAAGAACCTGTCTTTTGATTCCTCAGATGATGAACTGACATTTAAAATTAAAAGTCATGAAAAGAAAAAAAAAAAGATGTCAACTATCTGTCTTTTGAAGAACTAATGGCATGGGAAGAAGAAAAAATTCACCAAGCCTACCTTAGACACCTTATATCAAGCCTTTTGTTGAAGCTAGTTTATTCAGAGGAAAATCTCAATTTGGTGGTAATAATGACCTTGAATACATTCCTCCTTGTTTAAGGACTACAGTCGACTTTATGTGTCGAATGACTTTGAAGATTCTTGGACACAAGTCATCGTTATCGAGTGTTTTTCAAACGAACGGTTTCGAGATTAGTCCGTTAAGAGGTAAGAACCTGTTAACGACTTTGAGGTGCCGGATAATCATGACCTTCGTGATCCACATTCTACTAGTTTACTCCCATCTATTCAAAACAAGCCCTTTAAAGTGTAAGAGGCTTTTTAATGATATTGATGGCCTTCCTACAGTTGGAAGCTCTACTGTAGTTCAATATGTGTCCAAGAAAAGTCATTTTGAAACTGGTACCTTGAAATCTAGGAGATTATTTGATGAATTTGAAGCGTTGGTAGTAATCAATATGATGATATGAAGGGTGATGAGGCAATCAGTTTGGTTAATGATCAAGTGATTGTTGAAGATTCCACAAATGATGGTTCCATGTCATACCCTTTCTCTGATCCAAGTAATTCGAAGGTATGATGAAGGCTACCATGTGGTAGTTATTTGATCTTCCGTGGTGGTATGTACCGTTAAACAATTTGTATTTTTGTTCCTTTCCATGCATGATGACTAGTTAGTGTATGTTACAAACTACACTAACTAGTCATCATGATGAAACAATTTATTTTTCAAGATGTGGTGAAGGCTATAGTATATGTTACAAACGTATAAATGTGATGATTCTACTACCATGTGTATGTTACAATGCAATTATTTTGATTAAATATGCCATTCTATCAAGACAACTATCTCGATAACAAAACTACAACAATCATCTCAATAAATTATTTCATAGATAAGATTTTCAACACAACCATTACATTGTTAAATTTTAGACTCATAACATTTATTATTCAACCATTACATCCATTCAAACAGCATCGCTAGAACCACATCCTTCTTCAATTGCTTCCTTTCCTTGAGTTTTTCAAAGAACTCTTCCGCATCTTTTAATCCTTTTTCCAATGCCTTAACTTTTCTCGTGTAATGCCATCTGGTTTCTCCTTACCAACATCACCATCTAGCTTTTTCTTTCGATAAGTCTAAAGCCATTGTGGATTGTTGTATGTGCTATCAAATTGTCATCGCGATCCTCTTCCCTGCTTGGCACTTGTTCATAATTACCTTTCCGATAAGTTCAAAGCCATTGTGGATTGTTGTATGTGCACTATAGAATTGACCGTATTTATGCTTATTTTGTTGACTTGTGTTTAGGCGGGAAAATTATTTTGGTCGAGAATAGATAAGCGAATTTTAGCGATATAGTCTCGAAATAATTTTTTCAGCTATTTATGAAACACTAAAACCTTATCTTTTAGCTATTTTGGCCACATCCAATTTCTACCCGACCAGAACCCTTGCTTTTTCAACTGCCAATTTCGTTCAATTATTAAAATTGAATTTCTCAAAAAGGTTCGTGATCCTTTATTGTCATGGTCCCCCATATCAATATTGACTGTATTTTATGTTTGAATATTCATTATCAAAATTTTAGAATTAACTTAACTTTACATGCTTGTAATTGTTTATAAGGTAATCATGGCCATATCGAAGTTGGTGCTACCAAACATAACTTTTACCCCGGGTTTCTTGAGCTTCCTCAATTTGCCATGCGTGCTTTTAATGGGAATCGTCATTCATATTTAACCGGAATACAAAGACAACGGAAGAAAGTAAGGATTGTTGCTCGGTTAGAGGTCCCATTAGATTGTAGGTAACAAATGGGTAGAATTTGTTCGTGAAAACATGTATACGGATGTTCATATGTTACACTTTGTTCAAGAAGGTGATGAATCTTTTACGCTATCGCTATGATTCTAATGGGTTGGAAGTTGAGGAATATGTAGAAAGTCGCCATATAAGGTTTGAGTTATCGCCGCCATACCCTCAATTTCCATGGTTATTTATAAGAATTAATTTTTTGTTTACGCTTTTTTAAAATAATTGTATTTTATTATCGTATATGTTATAATTGTCAATCACATGGTGTTTCGACATTGCCCGTAATTTTCTAGATGGTATTGGGTTGCAAGGTACTGTTGTTGTTGTTGTTGAAGGAATGGAGTTTAATGTGGATGTTACTTGGGGCTATGAACGAGGTCATGATCCTCGTGTTTTGTATGTTATGGATGATGAGAGATGTGGTCATCGCTTTTCAATATTCCGATATTTAATTTGGCGATGTTATTGTTTTTACTAAATTGGAGAACAATAGGTTGAATATAACCGTTTGGTTTGGTTTCATGGTAGGGCAAAGATATGTGGGCAGCTTGGTGTGACGCAATTGTTTTTTCCACAAAATGATCTTGATAATGAAGATTGAGGTACGCTTGAAATCTCATAATCATATTCAAGATATATCATAACATTTATCTTTAAGATTTATTTTGATATTTTTGAAACGGTGATGAAAAGTAAACACATTTGCCAATGGATTGGTCACCTTGATCATTTTTAAGAAGTAACCGATGTCTTTTACAAGGCTCCTGAAATTCTTCGCGTTATGTAAACTTGTAAGTTTGTGTTTTGTGTGTACTTTTTTGTCTATGCATTTATATAATTTTATATAATTTTGTAATTGTTGCACACCAGGACATTCCAGACCATTTTCTTCACAATCATCCTATGCATTTTTATCAAAATGCACTTTTTAGGAATGATGAAGTCGAATACATGATGCAAATTCAGATTGAGTATCATAGAGACAATCCATACCGGGTGAATCATGTGAATGCATTAGGTGACTGGACCTACTTTTTTGAAGATTGTGAGTTTGAGCATGGAAAGATGATAAGGTTTAAGTTCATGTATGTCAATTGTTATGATGGTTTGGTGTATCCTGTTTTCCATATTTGTTAGGAAATCGGATAAGGTTTAAGTTCATGTATGTAGATTGTTATGACATTTTAATTATTTTATTTATTTTTGGGTTTATGAACAAACTTTCAGTTGGTGGGTGTGTATATATTGTATTCGATTGGATTTGTTTATCAAGTATAAATAACACAGTTTATGGTAAGGACTTTTCAACATGGCCATTTTATGCGCGTATAACGGTTAGGCGGTCAACCCTTTTATACGTGAGGAGTTTCACAACACAACCATTATGTTGTAATCCTTCATATTAGTGCATAAGACCACTCAAGGATCATGTAGACCAAACGAAAAAACATTTCACTAAAATTTTTCTCTGATATACTTTCAACACAACCGTTATGTTGTAATCCTTCATATTAGTGCATAATATCACTATTTTTCGCCTAGGTTTGGTTGATGTAATCTTGGTCAACAGATTGGAGTGTGGTTGGTGTATCCACTGCTAGGACATTTCAAACCACTGCTAGAGTTGATGAAACCACGCTGTAAGAATGAATCCAATGCTTGAATTAAACCACTGCTAGTAGTGTTGTTTAACCACTGTTAGTATATTGTAATCAATGCTGTTTACTTTTTAGGTGTGAAAAAAGGCTCAAACCTAATAAGTTTACTTTTTAGGTAAATATTAAAGCAAAATTTTTTAATCGACGTTCTTACATTATATACATTGACAATCGAAAGTACTATCACATATCCCAAAATATTCTCGGCGACTTTTTAAAAGCTGCTTTTCAATTTAGCGATTTATGATACACTAATACTTTGTCTTTTATCTTTTTGTCCCACATTCACTTCCTACCCACTGCAACCCTAGCTGCTAGTAATCTAATTCAACTGTCATTTTCGTTCAATTATTAAAATTGAATTGTGCGAAAGGTTCGTGATACTTTATTGTCATGGTCCCCAATATCAATTTTGTCTCTATTTAATGTTTCAATATTCGTACCTAATTAGGGTTTACATTTAAAATTATATATATATTTTTTAAAGTATTTTATTTTACGTGTTCTCAATGATGGCACCTAGTTGGACTTCGGATCCTCGTACCTGTTTGACGCTCATGTTTTGGGGAGTTTTATTTCCAATCTTTGAGGTATGAAAATGGGAGTGATTTTTATTCGAGTGTGTCCAAGGATAGGAAGGTGGACTATAGTAGTATGTGCCAAGATTCTAAAGAACATACTGAGCTAAATTTCCATTCGTTGTTTTTCTATTTACCACAATGTCAATTAGAGGTAGGATTGAAACTAATAGAGTGTGATAGGGATGTGGCTGCCATGTATGACCTTGCTGATCGATATGGGAAGTTAATGATGTATATGGCACATAATCCCCAAAACTTATTTGATTTTTATTATCAAAATCTTAACTTTTATGATTCTGAAGATGATTATACAACCTAATTGATTATACATGGAAGAAGATTAAAAGATGCAAGCAATATGACATATGATGAGCTTATTGCTTAATAAGAAGAAGCAAGCGTCCTTATTGATGTTGATGTCGATATGTCTGTTAGCCATAGGGATGTAGTTTCTAAGCCTAAGGTTAAGCGTAAGTTGGTTTTCATTGAAGAGAAAGATAAAGCCTTTGCAGCAATCGATAAAAATTAAGGTGGTGCAAAAAACCCCTATTTCGAAGCCACAGTTAGATGCTACTTTGTGACACATAAATCTTATAAACCAGTATATATGTGTCACAAAGTAGCATTTAAAACCAGAATATCGCCGTTTTTTTTTATATGCGACACTTATATTTTACCATGCGCCAAAGTTACCAATTAATTCATATCACACTTACCACAAAACATATCCATATCGATTATACTTTTTTTTTGATGATGTAGGTTATGTTTTCAACACTATGTTACAAGCCGAGATATCAAGGGAGCAAGTTATAACACGTGTATGTTCCCACAAAAGTACTTAGACAAACATAAATAAGTAAGTGCATATATTAAAATATCCAACAAAATTAACCTTAATAGGTTTATAAAACATCCATAAGCATAAACATAAACTTTATACATTCCTAACCATATATTAAACTCAAAAGACATATGAAAAACACCGTAAGAAACCAGCTTCAGACACCATAGACTTGAGCTTCTCAATGAATGACATAAGCTCCCTTGTTCGCCGCTTGTTCACAACCTTCACCAACATGTTTGCAATGTTCCGCCAAATCCTCATTTTGCAAAATATTCAACTATGAAATACTTTGCACACCTGAATCAAAGGGATACAAAAGCTCCAACTCTGCAATCACGAAATCCTCTCAGAACACGAGCCCTAATATCTTGGGCTTTTTGGTTAATTCGTCCGTCCATTCCTTAGTGACAAAGAACCTCCCTACTAAACTTCTCCACCATCATGTCTCTAACGAGACTAGAACCAGCCAGCAGCCTAACTCCTCGCAGAAAGGCATTTTTTTAGTCATTTTCTTCTTTTGTTTATTTTTTTAACAAAAAAGCAGTTATAGTTTTCCTTTGGTTTATGTGTGTTTTTATATGAGTTATAAGCTCTTTTGATTTGATAGCCACGCATAGTAATTATGGCCTTTTGACTTATAAGCCATTTTGATTTGATAGCCAACTTGAACCAAAATAACTATAGTAGACTACTTGATGAATTTGTTTACTTGAGGAAATGTTGAACCTTTTTTTTCTTTAATTTGACAGGTTTCCATGCCTCACAGTAATCGTGATATTAGGAGACGGGTTTAAACATATTGCAAACGTTCATGGACTCAGAATAGTTGTATAGCTAAATTGTATATTCGACAATTGTATTTAGGTGGCCTAAATTTATATGTCTTTATTTAGTTCCCTTTCTTTTAAATTGTTAAGCGAATATTTTACCTAGTTTTTTAAACAACTTTTTTAAGCGATATTTTTTAAGCAATAAACTTAAAAGCGATATATTCTGAGCGACATTTTGAAAAGCACGTTTTTTCTTCTTAGCGATTTATGGCCACTCACACAACCGCACTCTACCCCCGAAAGAACTCTAGTTGATTTCAATTCTAAATTTAGTTACAAGTCAAATGCAAATCTTTTTTGTTTACTCTGTCACACAACAATAAGAAAAGTGTAAAGTATTATCACACAAACCAATGTATCATGTAAAGTACTTTCACATAAACTGATGTATTCTGAGCGACCTTTTAAATGCGCCATTTTCATCTTAGCGATATATGGAAGCTAAACCCTTTTACCCAACCAAAACTCTACCTAATTTCAATTCTAAAATTTAGTTACAAGTCAAATGCAAATCTTTTTTGTTGACTCACACACAACAATAAGAAATGTGTAAAGTATTATCACACAAACCAAAGTATCATGTATAGTACTTTCACATAAACCTATGTATTCGAAAGCAACTTTTTAAATGCGCCATTTTCATCTTACCAACTTAGACAGACTAGACAAACATATTATGTTTTACTAACAAAAAATTGGATACAAGGATTTATGTGGTTGCTATTTTATCTTTATGTTTTTATTTTAATTATGTCGATTATGCGATATAATTTTTCTTTTTTAATTCAACGTCAATGTAGGTTGTTTAGTAAAACACAAAGACAAATAAGATTAAGATTAACAACGACATAAACAAAAGTAAATACACTTAACTAGTACATCAACACATAACCCACCATAACCCACCATAACTAACCTAAATCAAAGATTTACATAACCTAAACAAACATAAACCTAACATGAAGGCTTCACAAAGTCAAAGGACCATTGACTCAAGATGTTCAATGAACGATAACAAAGAAGAAACGCAAGCACGCCTTTCTAAGATGGAGGTCTGCTTCCTTACAATCTCAGCCCTATCTTCAATTTGCATCCTTCTCATGTGCCTAGCAATGCGAACAGACGAGTTATTTGGACCAACAACCAACAGCTCTCCAATAAGCACATCCCTACGTTGGCCCAGCGGTTAGCTCGTCAATCTTCTCTTGCAGATCTAATTCATCCTAACAAGTATCCCTAACTTCTCCCAATATTCCACGATCATCATAGACTCACGATCGAGAGTTTGTTGTATGGGATAGTTGATCCAAGAGGGGAAGATGGGGGTTGGCCATTGTTGTTGTTAGTTGAGATAAGTTTTTTTTAGAGAGGATTAAAAATAGAGAGTGGAAATATAGAGTGTTAAGCACAAAATGTGTTGGTAGTTGTGATAGGAGTTGTTAGAGCGGATTAAATAGAGTGGAATTATAGAGTGTTAAGCAGAAAATGTGTATTGTCATTTAGTAGTTTTAAAATAGAAGTGTAAAATGTATATTGTTTAGAAGAAAAAAAAATGTATATTGTTTAGAAGTTATCATCATTTTTTTTAAACATGATGGATGTTTCTCATATATGTTTTGACTGTTCATTTCTGCATGGGAAAAGGTGTTCATATATATTGTTGGATTTGGAGGACATATTTATGAAAAAGGATAAACATTAAGGTTGTGTTTAGTTGGAGTAAAATTTACTTGTTTTCTATGTCTAGTTTTGTAAAAATTTAGATGGGATATTTATCTACACAAAACACTTGAAAACATAAAAAATGCGTTTAATTGATGTTTGTATTTTTTATTTTGAATAAGAAGAACATTTTTTTTCCGTTTTTGTTTTGTGACAACAACACAAATTCGCTGAACATAATTTCATATATAAGCATCAATCGATAACATAAAATGTGTTTCCAAAATCACCAATGGTCCGAAACTATACCTAAGCTACGTATAAGCAAATGTTCAAAAACTATACCTATAATCCATTTAGTGGTAATCCTAACAATGTTATTCTCTACAAACATATCGTAACACATAAGCGCGACTCGTGTTAACAGCGGTTTTGTCGCTTGACTTCGATATCTTCGCTTCTTCAAGTTTGACCAAAGTTAACCAGCGATTTTAAATAGCTTGGGTTTTAGGTAATGAGAACTATCAGCATCGGTATCAAAAGACCCTTTAAACCATTAAGTTGTCATTTTAACAATTAGTAGGAGGGTAGGATGGTGGATTTTAGACATAAACCAAGTTCTTGGCAGGGTGTTGGGGTCCAACCCCTTTCATGTGTAATAGCACTTTAACTAGGTTAGTGAGATCATGTTGTGTTCATATGCTTGTGATACAAAAGATTTGATCGTGTTTGCATACGACTATTTGAACAAAGGTGTATATGGTTGAGGGATCCTGAAAACAAAGGAATGATGTTAGTGTGTCTACTTAAAGTGATATTATACCATTGCCCGACACCATTTCCTTATCCTTTTTACAATGATCACCCCAAAACTCACCAACAATTCTCTACTATATTATGAACCAACAAAATTGAAGTTTGCGTCGATGACACGCGGGCTTTTTGATGGTTCATTGCAACGAGGTACACGGTTTCTGGTCCAAGAGATACGAAAGTGTACAACACATTTCTTGTTACGGTTTGTAATGGTTGATGATGAGAGTTGAATCTTGAAGGGTAGAAAGGTGGTGCAAAGTGGTTTAGCCATGCGCATGAGTTCATAACTGCGTCGTGTGTTTTAGTGTGTGTTTTTTGTTGAGAAACTCCATGTTTTTGTGTAACAAAGAGATGTCAGAGATTATAAGAAATAGATGACAGGGTTTTGTAATGATAGTGATGGCGAGTGAAGTGGAGTTAATGAGGCACCCTCAAAAACGCTTTCATATCGCTCGCCACCATTATATATCTATCATTACCAACCATTTCATCTATCTTGTTATCATCTCTGATCTCTCTCTTTGTCACACAGAAACATGGACTTTCTCACAAAAAAAGACACCACTAAAAACACACACTCAGTTAAACAATCTCAAAGCAAGCTAAACCCTTTTGCACCACCTTTCTACACTTCATGATTCAACCCTCATCATCAGGTAACAATAACATACCATAGCAAGAAATGGCTTTACACTTTCCGGTATCTACCGGACCAAGAAACCGTGTACCTCCTCGTCATAAACCATCAGAGAAGCCACGTGTCATGGCCTTTTGACTTCAATTTTGTTGTTTGATAATATAGGAGAGAATTGTTGATGAGTTTTTGGGAAGATCATTGTAAAAAGGAGAATGAAATGGTGTTGGGAAATGGTATAATAGCACTTTAAGTATACAAACTAACAGCATTCTTTTGTTTTCAGGAACCCTCAACCATAAACACACTGTTCAAATAGTCGTCCGCAAACACGATCAAATCTTTTGTATCACAAGCAGATGAACACAGCATGATCTCATTAAAGTGCTATTACACATGAAAGGGGTTGGACCCCAACACCCTGCCAAGAACTTGGTTTATGTCCCAAAATCAACCATCCTACCCTCCTACCCTAATTGTTAAAATGACCAACTCAACCTTAATGGTTTAAAGGGTCTTTTTGATACACAATGCTTGGATAGTTCTCATTACCTAAAACCCTAAGCTATTTAAAATACGCAAATCATATCTTACCTTTTGGCCTCGACTGTGGTCGCGGCTTGGCCTCGGATTGGCACCCGTGACACCTAATCAATTTCAAACAAGTATAAAAGCAAAGCATATATTCCTACAACTAATTAATTGCATATAATATACTATATAACAATACCTAATAAACAAGAGATACCCAGTTAAGATTACAACTATATAACAAAACCCATGAAGCTTTTACAAATACCAAGAGTATTTATAAAAAGTAGTAAACGATACCCAAGCTACGTGATGTAGTGGTGGTGGAGGCGGCGCTATGATGTAGTGGTGGTGCAAAGGATGAAGATGAAGGAGGTGAGGTGAAAGCAGTTGAGGTTAATAATTGGGGTATGTGTGATATGGGTAGTATGTGAGTTATAGGTTCTTAAATAGAAGTTAAGATGGAATCATAAAATTAATGTGGGGAAGGTATAAGTTGTTGAGGAGTAAATTAAGTGGTTGACTTTGGTATTCATTAAGTGTTTGGTTATTTCACACCTTGCACTCTAACATTAATATATCATAAACTAGATAGATCGTGACCATATATACGGAAATTAGTTGGGCTTTTATTATAACGGTGGGTGCGATGTAATAATACCTATTTTAGGAAAACCTTATATTGGTGATCACGATTCAGAGTGTCATACATATCAATGCCAATTTTAGGATATATGTTTCGTAAGAACTTTGAATTAGCAAACGAGACACGTATATTACAACTTATTTTAAAAACTCGTAAGTCGTAAGTATAATGAGGATTTGTTGTAAATGTACCCACACGTGATTTTCATTCTTCCTTGGAGTTGACCTGATAATGTATACTTGGGGGCTGTTTTGTAAATTTGATGTATCCACTGCTAGCGTCTATCAAACCCCTGCTAGTGTTTTTCAATCCAATCGCTAGCGTGTTCCTATTAATGTATCACTTGAGGGGTCGTTTTGTAAATTTGATGTATCCATCGCTATCGCCTATGAAACCATGCTAGTGTCTATCAAACCACCGCTTGTGGTTTTCAATGCACCGCCAGTGGTTTTCCGATAATGTATACTGGGGGCGTTTTGTAAATTTGATGTATCCACTGCTATAGTGTATCAAACCACTACTAGTGGTTTGAAATCCACCGCTAGCAAGTTCCTCGGTAATGGATACTTCAAGGGGCTGTTTTGTAAATTTGGTGCAAACGTATTTTTCCCCCCAAATCACTGCCAGTTGAAGTAATTGATCTTCAAATCACATCCAATTGACGCTCCACATAAACCCTAACCACTCCAAACTGCTAATTTAAAATCCCACATCATATTCCATAACAACTCACAATGCCGTCGTAGTATTCCAACACCCATAACCTAGTTGCTTACTTAATAAAAAATAATCAATCAGATGGTTTTCATGGCATGATTGATTTTATCAACCATAGTAAAATTCAGTTTGCATTAACTGTAGCACCCACAATTCTTAAAGACTATATACATGATTTTTGGGGTAATGCTGAGATACATAAGCGAGATGGATTAGAGGTGTTTAGGACTGTGGTGGATGATAATGAGATTTTGATGGATGAGGAAGTCATTAGAGGTACTTTGATGTTCGATGATGCTAATGGACTAGTTAATCTTTCTGATAATGATATATTTATAGGTTTAGAAAGATTAGGTTATACAAGAAGGGGAGACAGGGTAAAATTTTTGAAATGTATGTTTTCTTCCTAATGGAAGTTTTAATTCACACCTTGTCGATGTGTCCGAGTAATAAGACCACTGGGTTTAATGAATTTCCCTCCAAAATTGCAACTGCTTTAATTTGTCTATCCGAAGGGAGGGAATTCAATTGGTCTAGCATGATTTTTGAATGGTTTGTGCAGAATATTAGGAAGAAAGGTAAATATTACTTGTATCCTAGGTTTGTTCAACTTATTGTGGATAGCCAAATAGCGTAACCTCGTTGAACATAATACAAATTATGAGGTGCATTATATGCTTCCTAAGGTTTTTGCTCATATGAGACACCAAAATCCTAATTTAACAATCCCAATTGTTCCATTGTTCCTTCATATGATTAATTTACCTGTCATTCGTGAGTTTGATGATGTAAATGAACCCAATTGATCAACTCAACCCATCGCCACCGTAGTTGCACCCACTGCTAGTACGAAGTGTAACCACCGACACCAACCCTGATGCTATGATTACTTCACCCCTCGCACCAGTTCACACATGTCGAAGTGATGAGGGTAGCTTGGAACATCAACATGAATTGACGGATAATGATCAACATCAACATGATGCCTTTTCCAATGAACCACCTCTCGGACCAGTTAACACAGGTCGAGTTGGGGATGAAAATCGTGAACGATTAAATGAATTGATGGTTAAATGTACAAAAATGGAGAATATGATCAGAAAATTGAAGCACATGATGTTTGTGATGGAGAAAGTTAGGAGACATGGGCTTAGTGTTGTTAGAAGAGTTAGGAAACATACTAAGAAGGTGAGCTCCTCTCAAGATGTGGTTTTGGAGGACCAAAAAACAGGGACGATGAAGGATTTGATTCAGGGAGGTCATGTTGTGCATATGGATGAGGATGTGGACAGTGTAGATCATGGAGGCGTATGTGGTGTCCGATAAATATGGGAATGAAGCTGTACTCGAGATCTTGAAGACTGTAGTAGATGATATAGAGAAGGAGGTGGTGCGTGAAACATCCACCGATAGTTTTTCGATCCCACCGCTACAACTTCAATAGAGGTAATCACACCCACTGCTATAGAAGTTAAAGAGAAGGAGGTGGTGCAGACACATCCATCGCTAGTGTTTCGTAACCACTAATGAGCTTTCGTGAACCCATCGCTACAACTTCAACAGAGGTAATCACACCCACTGTTGTAGAAGTTAAAGAGAATGAGGTGGTGCGTGACACATCCACCGCTAATGTTTCAGAACCACGGCTAGTTACTCGAACCCACGCTACAACTTCAACCGAGGTAACCACACCAACTGTTGTAGAAGTTAAAGAGAATGAGCTGGTGCATGACACATCCATGGCTAGCGTTTCAGAACCACGGCTATTTTTCGTAACCCACGCTATTTTGAAGACTGTAGTAGACGATATAGTAGTCTCACACACTGCTATTACTACCACATCTACAATTGTCACAACTACATCTGTTTCACCACCTAAATCAAAAGAAGTTGAGAAGGAGGTCCAAGACACCGATAAATTTAAGCAACACTTCATCAAACCCTACACCTACCATTGCACCTGCTCCTATATTTCTTAAATCAACTGGACCTAAACCCTTGACTAAAAGTTTGACTATTGGTGAGCCTTTGAAGAAGAAGGTGGCTCTACCAGATATTGGAAAGGGAAAAGGTAATGCTGAACCTGAGATAAAGTTTAAGAATAAAGAAGAGCAGATTGCTTATGATCGTGACTTGGGTGCAAGAATTGTAGCTGAAGAAAAAGCAGAAATAGAAAGGAAAAAGCTACAAGAGGAGGAAGCTAATCAGAGATGGTTAGATGATTGAGAGGATTCACAATCCTATCTTGAAGCTTCTAATAATATTAAGAATGAGTACACTCGTCAAGAGTGGGAACTATTCTCTAATAATCAAAAAGCAAGAATCTTGGGTGAATGGGCAACAAGGTTCAAAAAAGAGAAAAAACAAATCAAAAGAAAGAAACCTCCTACAAAGAGCGAGATGAGAAATACATACATGAAGATTATCAAGAATTCAGGCATACATGTTACTGAAAATCTAAGAACATGTTCATTTGAGAGGATTAAGGAGCTTTGTCTGATGTGTATGAGAGTTAATGATGATTTTAATCCTATGAATTCGAGAAAGAAGCGAATGGTTAAAGAAGCAATCCAATTATAAAAGACAAAAGGTGGATGAAGAGTTGAAAAAGAAAGAAAGAACTAAACAAGATTTTAAGGAGACCGATAGTCCTAATCCTGAACCTATTAATCCTATTCCTTTAAAAGCAGTTCATCCTATTATGGATTGGCAGATTGTTATAGAAAGAGGTAGAGAAGTAGTTGAGATTACAAGCGGTGATGGATGCAAATCCACTTATTTAACATTTGGGATCTTACTGGATTGTTTGACTAAGAGTGATTTGGACCAGTTGTGGAAAGTAATGAAGTTCAGATATGGGAAGTTAGGTCCAAATGGAGAGTTAGCTAAGTTTGTATGGGTTGCTATAAAGAACATGTTTGAACCTGATCTTGATGCTAAATATTGGTATGATTGTGAGGTGGTTGAATGGCTATTGTACTCATAATGCAAGGTTCATGCCTTGTAAAACTAAAAAAAGGGAAAGGTTTTTCATGTTTGTTGATAGGGATTATCCTTTATCAAAGAATGTGGCAAGACAAATGCTGGAAGCTAAACTCACTTCAAGAGGAACAAAGGAGACACATCCTATAATTGATCCACTGTTTCAAAAGATAGAGAATATTGCGCATATACAAGGAACCACCGCCAGAGGTAATTAAACCAATCCTAGAAGATTGAATCCATCACTGATGTTAGATCTGCGGCTAGTAGTAAAGTGTAACGGATTAGGCGCAAAAATTTGGAAACCAAGAAATTGATGCAAAAAAGGTCAGACGATACTTTAACAATGTTAAGTTAATGTCTTTGATTGTTCATTTTTTGTTATTTTCGCAACCTCATTTTAAATTAAAATCCCATAGATTCCATAGGTATACATTGGATATGATGAAAAGACAGAAGATTCAAGACCATCCAACTATTGAAGACAAGATAAAATGTGAGTAAAACTCCTACTTACTAGGAAACTTTATTGAATAAAGTATGTTACTAGGAAAGCACGTACGATATAACACTAAGTACTTGGAAATCAGATACATTATAACACTAAGTACTTACTAGGGGCATATAGTACTCTTAGTTACTAGGAGATCACATACGATATAACAGTTAGTACTTCGCATATCGCACGCTGCTTATAGCGCAACGCCCTCAAGCTTATGAATAAAGAAATTTTGTTTCGAGCACTCGGCCCAGTTCACCGCCAAGATATTCATTTGCATCACTTTGTGTTCACTAAGGGCTTGCTCCTCGCCGAAACTCAACAGCTTTTTGTGGCACCTTCTTTCGCACAGTTGCCATCTCTTGAATAACAGCAGCCCTTTCACGATTAAGTCTAGCCAATTCTTGAGTTAGGATGTTCACCTTTCTTTCCAATTGAACATCTTCGATTGCAGCGTACGGCAAGTAGTAAATCATCATGTCTCGTCCAGTTGTTAGTGTTAGCAGCAGCTCTTATCTCATCACATTTAGGCAAACCTGACATTGTTTTTGCTTACTTATTTATGGAATGATGTTGTGTGAAAATATAAGTTTGCTCTTAAATAGACAAATTGAAAGGTAAATAAATAGTCACATGCATACCATTGACGCTACACTATATGCCGACTCCTATATGTTTTTATAGAAAAGAACAAAAATATGCACATGTTCAACAGTTGATTGTATAACATTCTCACAAAGTAACATAAAAAAAAAAGCAAGCCACTCCTGTAGCTATTATTATTCAAGTAACAACAATTGAAAATTCTAGATGACTGATAAGTTGTGCTTCCATTGTGTTAAAGTTCAAATTGGAATAACTATAAATCGTCCAAATGAACAACATTTTCGCCACAGTTGTGATCCGAATGTTGTTAGGAACGTTGTTTTCGTGGAGTAGATGATTCACATTTCCATACGAAATCATTGTTTGATTGAGCACTTACTTCTCCCTGTTCGACCTCTACACGCGCCCTCCTGTCCTCCGTGTCATTCTTGTTCCACTGCTTCTTCATTAGTTGTAGGGGTGCACGATTGTGAGTTTCTTTACGCTTTCGACATGTGACATTAGTTCAAACAACCATATCGAATTACATTAAAAATTATATTCATTGAAATAAAATATAGAAACACACTTGCCTTGCTTGTCATCAACGGTTCAAGACATGACTGCCTTGTGTGTCCCGCTTTCCACACCGCCACAGTGTTTTGCTTTCGCTCTTCCCCGTGATCGGATACGTGTTTTTCTTTGGGTCTTCCGTTGTCGCTATCCATAGCGTGAGGTTTTACGGTTTCCAATTCATCAGGAGTACGCCACAAGGATACATCTTTTAGAGGATAAACCCTTGCTTCGTATGTATTTTTAGTGACGTTTTCTTAAACCAATCAATCGCCCAACCGCTAGTGTCACCATCCCTTCAACTCTAGACATAGCACAAACATGACCACAAGGTAGACCGGATAGTCGCCATTTGTGGCAAGTGCATTCTCTGTTGTCAAAGTCAACAATATGAACATGTTTCGGATCAATAACTTGGTAAATCTTGTGCATCTCAATTCCGTTAACACCCCAATTAACACTCTTTGCCATTCTATTGTTTACTTTTGCATTTGCCCATTCGGTAAGTTCATCCGTTGGAGCATCTGAAATAAAAATAATAATACATTTTCGAGCGATGTGCCAAATATGTGATAAACCAATTATAATAGATAGTTTTTTTTAAGTTACCTTTGTATTTTGCTCGACGTTCAAAATACCATTTTGGTAGAAGCCTTCGGTAGTACTCCATTAGTTGGGTTATTGGAACCTTCCTAACATCTTTGGTTACAGAGTTTATCGATTCAAAGACTATTTGAGGTCAAATAATTGTACCTGCTTGCGGGCAAGTAAGCACGCGACCATTTATCAAATCCAGCTTCATCTTTTAGTTTTTTATACACATCGTTTTAATGATTGAATCTCGAAATTGAAGCATCAAACTCCTCGCTCTGTAAGCTTTGCATGTCCTCCAATATATAGCCTTCCACTTTCTAGTTTTCAAAGTGCAGTTCATCATTAAATGACGACAACAAAAACCATGAAACGCATTGGGAAAAACGGTACTACATGCATGTGCAATTGCCGGATGTCCGCCGAGATGATGGCCAAATCATTTACTTCACCAATGCATTCTTTAAGTTTGCTCAAAAACCATGTCCATGATTCCTTGGTCTCACCTTGAGAGACACCAGTTGCAATAGGCATAATCTGGTTGTTGCCGTCCATCCCAACAACAACCAGATTCGTACCAAGGTATCTCCCTTTAAGATGTGCGGCATCAATGATTAGCAATGGTCGCATAAAACGTAAGAAGCTCCGAATCTATTTTAAATCAATCAGAAATTGCTTAATTAATAATATTTACATAATAATGAAGGTATTAATAAGAAATAAAAGATAATAGAATTTATGGAAAACTTACAACAACACCGAAACCAATGAATACCATCTTAAACCGACCTGTCTCATCTCGTCTCAATGTGTGTTATCGCCCCTCATTTTGCAACTTTAAGTTATAGCAAGAATAATGCAATCGCCAAAAGACTCCTAGGACAACCGCTCAACAACCGTAATGCAATGTTTTTCCCACCCCAAGCTCGGTAGTAAGAAATGTCTACTTTCCAATCAACATTAAAATCTTTTTATGTCCGCACCAGATAGACCCTTTTGCAATTCCTCAATTTATCAACAAGTATGTGACCCACTAATTTTCGGGTAGCATTTCGATGATTAGGATGAATTTTTGTTCTAGAACATGTATGACAGTCGTTAATGGAAGTAACATAGAAGTATCGGCTAACAACACTTTTTCGTATGCGTTAATGTACCAGTTGCAACCTTCTACAAAACAAGCTACAATGTACCTTTTCTTACATGAGTTAGTAACTTTATACTCAAACATATCAACCAACGCTTTTATTCCTATTGCATAAATGCATCCTTGCTTATCATCAAACCGACTACCCACCGTTAATTTAGATACTACTGTGGTGTTTATGGTTACTTAGCTTTTAATTATGAGATCACCAACTGGGTGGATCGTGGATATTTAGAAATGTGGTTTTCTCGCCAACTAGGATACACATCTACATTGACGCTTTACCGCACCTCGTTATTATGATCTTCAACTTTTGGTGTTTGAAAATCAGATTCTTGAGGCAACAAAGGAACATTAAGATCAATATCAAGAGTCTTAGAAGGAGTAGGCAGCTTTACCTCGGAAGATTTCTCGATAAGTTTGATGTATAGCGCCGATCAAGTTCTCGCTACAAAGATATTTCATGAACGAAGAAAGAAACATCATCATCGTCACTCACATGAATTTTGGTTGAAGTGGACATGTAGTATAAACTGATGATCTTATCTTTAATCTGATATTTGTTAGTGAGATAGGTAATCAACTGTAGGTAGGTGATGTTAACGGAAGTAAAACTCACGAATTGATCTCTCAAAATCCAAATAAAGTTTGAATTTTTAGGAATTATCCGAAGTCATTTTTCTGGGATTTGTGTTCTGGGATTGTACAAAACAATAAACCAAAAAAAAATTCGCTGAAAATAGGACCTTTTAGTCGCTCAATATAAAATTCGCTTAAACTTTTCCTCCACAATATTCATTACCCGCCATTCACAAAGTATATTTCCCGCCAAATTAGATGTCACTCTACTAGAAAAGCGTCAAGTTTACTCATTGGGTAAAATAAAACAATGGCTCCCTCCTCTGCCTCTACTTCCAGATCCAATCGAAAGCCATTGGAATACTACATCAATGCTAGACACTGCGAATGTCCAAAACCATTACCGGTGGAAGTACAAACCTCTTGGACCCAGACTCATCCTGGTAGAAGATTCAAGGCCTGTCCAATTTATGTAATATTATTATGCATTATACTTATTTTACTTGTTAGGTTGAATATGTGAATTTAACAAATCTTATTTTTAGGACAAAAAGACCAAATGTAACTTCTATGGGTTCCTAGACCCGGAACTACCATGTCACTATTACAAAGATTTGTTTTACAAGGAACATGAGGAAAAGAAATATTTAATGAAGATGGGAAAGCGTTCAGTCTCGGATGAAGTTATTGAGGTTTCAAAAAATGATATCATGAAAATGTTGGATGAGTTGACTTTTATCAAGTCAAGAGTGCAAGTTCATGACAAAGTTGTGTTGGTTTTCAGTTTGATTGTTCTCTTCTCTGTAGTTTGGTTATGGTAACTGCTTAGCAATAAGTGTTATGTAATATGTATGTTATAGTCTTTAGCAATAAGATTGTATGTAGTCGCTTTTTCAAATCAAATGGATGTTTGTAAAAACAAACATTTTAGCAATTTACACAAAATGTTTGTTGCAAATCAACAAGATCACAACACGTATATACGTAAACTAGGGCTTAAAGAAAGCCTACATGGGTGTTAGGAATATACCAAGTTTCACTACACAGACATGCATAAGAAGTTGTCTTTGATGTCCTACACGCACATACATTTGTGGTTACATTTGATTGAACAACAAAAGTCTAAACCCACATACAAGCCATACCCAAAGAGATGAAATGCATCTTTATTCATCACTTGTATGAATGTACCACCTTATACTTCCAAAAGTACTCCACCATATGCTCTCGATACGCCAAAGCAACTTGAAAAGGGTCATCAACCTTCATACTTAAGTTGTTACCCAGCCTGTGCAAAACAATACATACCCAAACTCCGCAATCACCGTATGCATTGGCTTGTATAGGGACATCATCCGCAACTCGAAATGTGATCTTATAATCGAAATGATATTAATTTGGCTTGAAGAACTTTACACAAGTTTAGATACTGTGGTAGCATTCTCTCAAAAGTGACCCTCCATTCTAAATTCTTTTCTCTCGTCTCGTGTTCTCAAGGCACCTAGTGTGTCATAAATTGTTATAACTCCGTGTAATTTGCAACTCGGCAAGAAACCAGGGCACTTCGGGCACGTTCACAGGAAAGTATACCTAAATGTGAACAAATAATCCTTGTCATAATTCATCACATTTTGAGCATGTATATATTTACCCAAGTATCTAGAAGAAAGTATGGTCTTTATATACAAACCTTCTCAACACTAAACCATGGCAATGGATAGCGTTGACCAGTGGCGTAGTAGGCACGCATAGATCCATCAAGGATAGAAGAAGAGAAAATGGTCCAACCATAGCCCAATCGGCGCTTGTTCTACGAATCGCCACATTAGATCAACCCAGAGATCCATATGCTGCAAAAAAAATTTATAAGCAAAATACCGTTAAACTAATTCAAATAAAAATTAATTTTTTTATGGAAATTAAATATCTGTTAGGTACCTCATCTCCAAGCCATCCTTTTTTATTGCCTCTTCCATAACCCAACAAAGCCAACCAAAATTTTCGATGAACAACGATGTCGCCAAGACCCCAAGGAAAGCTATGCGATGACTTCAATTTTTTTTTTATAAAGGTATCCATACATGCTGGTTTACTAATCTTGTTGATATCGCAACCTTCAGGACGTGACAGATCATGAAATTTTTTAAAAACAAGATTAATGTATATGTCTTTAAGATGTCTGTTTGTAAATGTAGTTCTGCTATACCTCTACCCATGTTTCCAACTGATTATCTTCACCACGTGGTGGATTAATATCTTTTCTCAGCCTTTTGGAACGCCGCTTTAAGCAACTGTGGAGTCGTGGGAGGGAGGTTCACGTATGGGTACTGCAAACACTTGCCCACCTGCTTTGTCCTTTTTGAGTCAACATCTTCTTTCAAAACAGGAGTACTCTCTTGGGTAACTTTGGCATTACTCTCTTTGGTAACTTTGGCCTTTCTAGTTTTGTTTATTGCTAGGCCATTATTAGGTGACTGTCTGAACTTACTTGCATTTCTCTTCCTTTTACCCCGCATGAAAACATCCTATACAAAAAAAATTCATCATTGAAATAACATCAAACTTTTGAAGTACATGTGGTAACTTTAATAAATAATGTAGCTGTACCTTTAGAAGTCAGAGGCAAAGGCTTACCGGCTTGTCCGTCGAATTATGAAACATGATCTGTCTTGCCTTCACAAAGATCATTATCAATTTTGTCTACTACCGCCTTGGTTGACAACTCATTTGCAACCGTAACTCAACCCGCTTTCTTTCTCATTAACGTGGGCATCAACATTGTATGCTTCATTATGAATAACCATCTCTCCAAGATGATTCATATGCTCATCCCCCATCCCCGCCATTTGTGACAATTGCTTCACTTACTTTCTGACCTTCATGAGAATCTATAATGTTATTTTGCTTACCTTGAACCCCTTCTATAGATTTCAAAGGCAACATTTAACACTGCATCACGATCATGAGAGTGTTCATCAGCAGCATTGCAATCAACAATGTCATATTCATTAACTTGAACACCCTCTATAGATTTATCATCCACATTTAAAACTACTTCACCTACTTTCTCACGATCATGAGAGTGTTGATCAGCAACATTGCAATCAACAATGTCATTTTCATTACCGTGAACGCCCTTTACAGATTTATCATCAACATTAAACACACCTTCATGAGCATGTATTTCATGTGCTTGAACCGCCTCTCCAGGTTTATCATCACCAGATTTATCGTCAACATTAGACACACCTTCACTTAGTTTCACCGTAACATCGGAATCATGAGGATGTATCTCAGTAGCTTGAACCGCCTCTAAGGGTTTATCATAACCAGATTTATGCTCAACGTTAGATGCACCTTCACTTACTTTCACCGTAACATCGGAATCATGAGCATGTATCTCAGTAGCTTGAACAGTCTCTCCGGGTTTATCATCAACACTTACCACTACCTCACTTGGTGTATCGCCATCTTCCTTGTTTTCAGCAGCATTTTGTTCATCTAGCTCCACCTGTTTGTCCTGACATTCCGAAAGTCCATAAACGGAGAAATCATCTTCTAGCTCCACCTGTTCATCTAGCTGCAGCTGTTTGCCCTGTAATTATACAAAAATAACACAACTATATGGATGACCAAATCTAGCAAACATGTATAGATAGTGCAGGTGGAATTTATATATACGCATACTTCAACAAACGATTGAGAAAATGTTTCATTCAAATTAGGTAAATTCAAATGACTGGGATCATGATCTGGAATGTGATCATCTAACGGCAATGGTTCGTCTTGAAGACAATAATCCGCAAGCTGCGACATAGCTGATGGAAAAGCCGCAGGGTCTATATAAGTAAGACCACCTTGTTCATTTTCAGCATTAACACAGCTCGATTTGTCGCAATTCTGTAGTTAATCAAACTGATTTAGGTATGTAACAAAAAAACGATAAAATAAAAAAGTACTACTAAAAGGATCATAACCTTTTTATAATCAGCAATGAACATCACGAATGAAGATCAAACAAACTAGGACTACCATTCCAGTTTTCATTATGAATTGGACTTGACGTCTGAATTTCCATGGCATTTTGGCCAAAACAAGCCTCATTCGATTTGCCGTGCGTATGAGTTGAAGTCTGAAATTTAAAATATACAATCAATTATACTACTAAAGAAACGAGACCTAAATGATTAACAAATATTAAAGTGTATAATCCATTAGAAGCCAAATTTTCATCAACACATTGCCTTATTTGCAATTGATACTGAATAATGTATGTATATAATCCATTAGTTGGTGAAAAACCAATAAAAATACCTATCTAAATGATGTATCAAATTTACAAAACATCCCCCCAAGTATACATTATCAGGAAAACCACTAGCAGTGGATTGAAACCACTAGCAGTGGTTTGATAGAAACTAGCAGTGGTTTGATAGACGATAGCAGTGGATACATCAAATTTACAAAATAGCCCATCAAGTGATACATTAACAGGAACCTGCTAGAAGTGGATTGAAAACCACTAGCACGGGTTTGATAGACGCTAGCAGTGGATACATCAAATTTAAAAAAACAGCCCCCCAAGTATACATTATCAGGTCAACTCCAAGGAGGAATGAAAATCACGTGTGGGTACATTTACAACAAATCCTCATTATACTTACGACTTACAAGTTTTTAAAAGAAGTTGTAATATACGTGTCTCGTTTTCTAATTCAAAGTTCTTACGAAACATATATCCTAAAAATGAATGTAAAGACCATGTTCACCTTTGGACGTTGTATCTTTAGAGCTTCCTCAACAACGGCAAGTCTATTTTTAATATCATTAAGGACTCCTACATTGGCTCAGGGTTGTATCGTTAGAGCTTCCTCTACTGCGGCAAGTCTATTGTTAATATCGTCAACCTCGGCATCTATGTCTAGCTGATTGGAACTTTGACCTTTATCGCCATTCCTGGCACATCATTATTGACTATAGCCACCTCTTTATCACCTAACGCCACATCTGTATCAGTTATCACCACCTCTTCATGCACCTACAAAACATGATCGAAACAGAATGTGCATTGGTCAATTGACAACGTGAATACAACTATGGTTTGCACAAACGGGGCAACTTACCTCATTAGTGGGATCATCGGCAGGTAATTGATCTTCTAGACCATCTAACTGGCTCAAATATGCGTTACTTGGTGCAAACCATGGTTGTAACTTTTCCGCATTTGTTGGAAGAAGATCCAATACTGGAATAGAACCCTAGTAAACAAACAATTATAAAGTTAAAAACAAATATAACGAAGTTGTAACTTATTTGACAAATACAAACAAATGGAAATGCTTACAGGACCAAAAAGTTTGCCATAATGGCGTTTGCCAAATGTTTTACCCTTTGACCAACAAAGACAACGTGGTATCTTTGATGGGTCTTTGTTCCACCATGAAGTGCTAGTGGGATAACTCTCAAGAATCCATATCTAAAATAAACAAAAAGAATAAAAGCATTGTATGAACTGCTAGTAAACAAAAACTGAGATGTTCATAAATGTATACACATCTAACCTTAAAAGCCAAGAAAAAGCTAGAAATATTATATGTTGCAATTGTAGAAGGGTTTTCTTGCAATTTCTCTTTGTAGTGAGCATTGTTATGCCGGGGTACCACATTGGCTAAATTTTTGGTGAAAACGGGTCCACAAGAACTCTCCCCATGGATATGCATTCCATGCCCCAAAATCCTCAACAAATTGCAACAAATGATTGTCAACAATGTACCAAGGTCCACGACCTATGAACACGACCTCAGCGACTAGCAACAGACATACCCTACCGCATCCTCACCGATAACTTTGAAAATTCGTGTCATTCCCAAACAAATCTAAAAGCTCATTCCCTTTACAGCTTACCTTTCTTATAAATTTTTTTTCAGGAAAGACACGCAAAGCAAAAGGACTTCGATCAATTTCTACAGGGGAGGCAACGACAAAACGAAATCCAGTCATCAATAGAAACTCTTCCCGACCGAATTTCAATACATTGTTCCCAATTTTGTATAAAATGGGGGAACAAGAATCAAGAAGTTTGTCGATATATACCTGGTGTTGTAAAACGAAATTAACCATATGATTGCCTTTACCTAGCTGAGGAATATCTAACCATGGCCCAAAAGCAGTTGCTCAATGACCTCATTCGATCCGGATTGCTTAACAATTTAGACTTAATTTGCGAAAACAACTTAACCTGGGAACGAACCGTTACCTTAGCATCAAAATATTGGGGAATGTAAGCCATTTTGGAGTTTAATTGACTGAATAATTAGGGATTGATTTAGGGTTTCACAATTTTGAAATGTGTTTTTCTGGTAGTAGAGTGTTAGTGTGAGTGTTAGTGTGTGTGTTTGTGTTTGGGTAAAAAATTTAAAAACAGGGTAAAAATTTTTTTAAAAAGTGTAAAAGTACTGTTAAAACAGTATCAAAGGTATAAACAGTGTACAGAAAATAAGTCGCTTATATTATTTCGCTTAAGTCGCTCAGCCTCGGGAAGGAACTAAATGTATAAAAAATAATTTCAGTAACTTTGACTTTTTTACTAAAGGACAAAAAAAATTCGAAGATTCCTAAAAAGTCGCTAGATTCGGTCGTTGTACAATCGTAGCTGTAAATGTCAGAAAAAATGATTGGGTACAAAAACTTCGAAGGACACTTGTCAAGCTTATATGAAAAGTAGAAAAGTCGCAAGTCTCAAAGTCTATTTTGGAAATACCCCAACTTTTTTCCTAAAAAGTGTTGACACCTTGAGCAAAATATGCATTCTCATAATTACCCCTTATTTTATTATTTATGTTATATTCATTTTGTGTGAATTCTATCATTATGGAATGATTTTAAAAGAGATGAATGCTGGTGTGCTTTTAATTAGATTACCAGAAGATAGTATTGAGAGGACAAGAGTAGTCATGAAGTAAGTCCACACCAGGAGTGCACGTAGGCTTGAACAACTTTGCTTCAAAAACGGTGGGATATACATTAAGCTTGGTCAACATATCTGTTAGTTGGTAGGGTCTTTTAGTCAACACAGTTGAAGCTTAATATGGATTTTGATGTACTGCGAGCTTGTTATAATCTAGTGAAGGGGTGCTACCTTCTTGCAAAACATGTGATCAGATTTGTTAAACCAAATGCATTACTTGTATGGAATTGGGGCTCATCAGATTCCAACTTTAGCCAATCTCTCCACTTTTTATTTATTTATTTTTTCAATATTGTTGCATACATTCATAAATCATTATCTTTTCAATATGAGGTCCTGCAGATGGGTATTCATTACCCAGAAATGATAGATATGGGGAATAATATGTTCAATGGAAAGGTACCTTTTGAGTCATTTGCTCTTCCTTTATCTAAAAAGTTAGAACTAATCACAATCAATTAGCTGGACATATTGATGTGCAAACATTTCGACAACTCACCAACCTCACTCACTTGGACCTTTCATCTAATAGTTTTAGAGGTGACTGGGAGTTGGATACATTGTTATCAAGCCTCACAAACCTTGAATCTCTCAAATGAAGGTTGTTAGGGGTCTGTAACAGCTTGGAAATGTATTGCTTGCTCTGTAATGTTTCCGCATACTAGTGCAGTCCTTGTTTTGGAAGGATATGGGCATGTCCATAGTATTTTACATATTTGTTTGATTTGATCATAATATATAAATTCACCTTTTTCACAAAAAACCCTTGAATCTCTCGTTCTCTCTTACAATGGTTTCTCTGTTACAATAAAGAATGCCAATCATTATGTCAATCCTGGATTTAGTCACTTAAATTTGGCCTCTTGCAAGCTAAAGGTGTTTGCAAATTCATTTCAATCCATGCAACAACTCGAACGGTTAGATCTCTCTAGCAACAAAATCATGGCCAAATTCCTCATTGGGCAGGGGAGATAGGAGGTAACAATCAGTTATCTTATTTGAGTCTCTCACATAACTTCATGGCTTGCCACAGTTTCAATGGTATGGACTTCAACAACTATAGGATGGAAACACTAACAATATGTAAGTAGCATGACTGTAGTAGTTTGTTATTCAAACTTAGGGTCAATATACATGGAGAATACTGAATTCTGCATTTTTTTGTTCACTTAAGCTGCCGAATATTTATTTTTTTTACACGCCATTAAATTTATGAAACACAATATTTGATTTGTTAGACATATTAGAAATGATACGTACAAATCACTGAATGTATGACACAAAGTTTAAGTTACTAACTTAGAAAATATATGAAGTCACTCTTATTAACACTAAACCTTTTGAATAGCTATCTAAATACCTTTTTTATAACTACCAATTAAAAAAAATAGTTTTAGCTTAACAAAAACTACCCGTATGGGCCTATGCGTATTAACCCTTCAAACTTACTGGCTTGTAATAGTTTTAGCTTTAACAAATTTGTCTATATTCTAATAATGAAACCTAATCCTTGGGTTTCTAGAATAAGAGCAATCAACCAACAGGTTATGAGTTGAAGCCTTGTTGAAGATATTTATGAGATAGGTAGTACATAGATGTGTGAAAAATTGTCATCACAAAAATCACCTTTAGAAATCCTTGTCGTGTAGAATAAGTGCTTCACGGTATTGATAAGGTAAGATATACAAACACCATGTTGTAAAAGCTATACAACAGTGTATTGCACAACTAGTGGTGTATGCACCAAAACAAATGGTGTAAATATCACCTCCCGATTGATAACGTCATTCTTCTTTAATCTCTTTCAATCAAGAAAATTCTCTCAGAAGCTCGAAATAATGGCTACTATCAAAATAGGTCAAAACCTGACCCATAGTATCAAAATGAGTAACAATCTGACCCAGCAATCAAAATGGGTAAAAACCTGACCCATACTATCAAAATGGGTAAGAACCTGACCCTTACATGTAACAACGCGCATTTTTCGGGTTACTTTTTATATTTTTGAAAATTTACTATTCACTTTCACTATTCATCCCGTAAAATTTTTATTTCACATTCTCGTAAGATAAATTATTTTAGTAATGACCTGAGAGTTTGACAATCGTTAGATCATTTTCGCAAAAGTTATTAAGAAAACATCGTCTTAAAGTTTCATTTTGGTCGGAACACCATTTCAACATCCCGCGCATAACGAAAAGCAACTCTGACAATTTTTCTCACATCAGATTAATTTTTAGATCACTCATAATCAATTTGAGAATTTTTAAGATTTCATTTTAAAAATGTTACCAAATAAACCATGCGCCGTACGAAACTAAACTTATGTTTTAAACAATTCTACTTAGATCCAGACTTAACGATTCCTGCACTGTGTTTCTAATATGTTTTTGAAACTTTTACATTTTTTGGAAAAGTCAAACATATTTCCCTCCTCCTTTGACCATAAAGAAATTAAGCTTGTACGTTCTACATTTTTGCTTAAATCGCGTAACTTTTAAACTTCACATATAACTGTTAAGCATTCCTACGTATAACGAAAACCACATTTTGACATCTCATATCACTTATAGACTAATTTTAGTCTACTTTAAATAAATTCACGGTCATTTCCCTGAAATCTCGCTCTTTTCTGATAAATTGCGAATTACGCGTTTTTGACCCGTATTTCCAGTTTTAAGCAGCGTTTTTGCACCCAATGAGACTTATCACCCATTTTATATTTTTAGAGGAGTATAATGATGATTTTAATCATTCCTATAAGTTTCATATTTTTACGATACCCGGTTTTACGTTTTATGGCTTAACGGCTTACAGTTAGCGATTAACGCAACCAAAACTCACTCCGTAACCAAGATAATACAAAAACTATCCACCTAAGTCATCTAATCTCTTCATGGTCAACCTTAGGGGGGGATTCATCATTTTGGTGGCATCATCCTAACCATGGTTCATTTAGATCATTACATGTGTCCTAACTTAACCATGGTTAATATTTAACCCAATATATGGTTAACCAAACTTACCCTCCTATAAATAGCAAGTGAAATACATCCTAAACACCCTAAAACACTGAATTGGGTCGTTCATATCATCAAACCATCATATCTTCCATCATTTGATCTATAAACTCCAAGTTTATGCAAAGAAGTTTCAAGTAGTAAGTTACTACATCAAATCTCTAGCAAGTTTAAGTGATCTTCTTGAGTTTAAATCCACTCAAGTCACTTAGTATTTCATCACCTACTCTTCAAGATTGCAAGGGTGCCAAGGTGTAGAAATCTAGCTCAATCCGAAGTCTTAAGTGATCAATCAAAGTCCGATCCTTACTTGTTACTCCTTTCTTAATTGAAAGTCAAAAGTTGTAAGCAACTAATCACCACCATCATCTCATCTTTATTATTCATAATCTTAACAATTTCATGCTATATATATAGTTACTATGTTGATTCATGATATGCATATACTCAATCACATATTTTAATTCACATATTGTCGTAAAAGTAACAAACTAGTAAACTAGTCATATTCTACACATTTGAGACCAATTAAATAAGTAACATATGGACTTTCTAACTTACATACTATGGTAGACAAGATAAAAAGGTAAACATAGCAACTTGAATCACCCGAAACGGACAAACGAGTCAAAAGTTATAGGCAAAAGAAGTTAGCAAAACCAAAACGCCAAAACTGCCATATTGAAACTGTTTTGGGTCTGGTCGTTGTAAAAGTGGTACTTCTGTTCCGAATCATCAAAAAGTTAAGACACGAAAGTTGTCCGGAACGATGTTTTCCTTCAATTGTGAAGAAACTCGGACTTTGAAAACGCTTAAATATGCCATTATCTTTCAAAAACAGAAACTGCCCTATATTTGGTTTCACAACTATACTTTTGTCACAACTAAAAGCAAACCAAGAGGCCTAATAGCCATAAGCCAAGACCACGGCTACGGCTAAGGTCAAAGCTGAGTCTCAAGACCATGGTAGTCAAGACCAAAGCCACGGAAAGGCCATGGCTAAAGCCTCAAGGCTTATTTACCCAAGACCGTTAACTAAGGTGATCATATTTATGAAATGACTAGAACTTGTAAAAACATGATAAACTTATTTATATAACAATCTTCACTCAAAACATATGTTGTATCTACTAAGTGCTACAAAACTAGGGAGCTTCATGTGAGGGGTTTCATTTGAGTAAAACGTATCGACGAGTTGCTGAATTTACGATTTAAAGTGTCCTAGCTCCTCGAATGTTTACTACATGACCTCTAAATTGTGATGGCCCGAACGGTTGTACGATATATATAAACTAAACACGTTTTCACAACTAGACCATTTCTATAAAGGACATACACAAAAACCATGTACTACATCATGATCAACATAGAGACGTATATAGGCTTGTTATTTCTTTCGTATCATTATTTCAAACCTAAGTCGCAACATCCTATTCTAGGTTGCTCGTAGAAGTTCTCACGAGCATATCCATCATTCTCATTATACATTTGATATCATTTACTCTGAGGTGAGTTCATAGCCCTATTTTCTATCATTCAATTGTTTTACAAACCCTTGGGGGAGATACATGCTTTATTTTAAACCGAACACATTGCTTTCAAACTATATACTTATCTGATTGTTTTATTAGCACTAAGTTACCGCATTTGCCAAACTTAAGTCCCTTAATCATGAATCATTAATCACTAGTGAGAGTGGGCGCGAATATTGTGAATAGATCTATTGGGATTGACAAATCCCGTTTGTGTTGACCGGGTAGGCAAACAAACGCACTATATTTGAGTAACATTGGTAAAAACGGCAATATTACCTGATAGGGCACGCACCGACATTTTCTCCAATTAATTTTGGAACACGTTAACGCCTTGATTGCATGATGCTTAGTCTAATAATAACTGTTTTGGTTTTCAAACCATTGGTGTGAATTTATAACTCACACTACAAACATAATGTGTTCAACCATCAAACAAACTCTATGAATTTCACTCAACCTTTGTGTTGACAGTTTTAAGCATGTATTTCAGGTCCATAATGTCGAAAGCTATCACGGAAGAGCAAGGACTAGATCAAGAAGGCTATAAATTTTATTATCATTCGAAAACCAATTTAATGTATTTTGTAAACTTGGAACCATTTGGGACCTCATTTTTGTAAACTCTGATATTTATATAAATCGAATGATAAATCTTTTAAAACGACTCCATTAGAGTTCGTTTTCTATTGTTATGACTGTTGTGCCATGAAGTAACACCGAGTTTGAATTCCGCTGCGTATCATGAAATTGGGGGTGTTACAGATTGGTATCGAGCCACAGCTTATAGAGAAATGGGTCTAATTGAGACTTAAACTATAACTACTTTTACAAACAAAAACATTTTATAGCCTTCCGTTCTCCGTGTCTTCCATCCTCCAGACGATTATGTGACTTTTAGGCATTTTAAGCTATACAAACATACTAGTATATTGATATATACACTTGACATAATTTCAATCATAAACAAAGTACTCAACATATCTGCGTATGCCTATTCTAAGGCATTACGCCACAATCATATTTTCCCAATCTCCCAATCATGCATCTACTCGTGCATTTTAGGATTACGAAACTTTATCCAAGACATTGTAACTGATTACAATGGTCTTTCTTACTTCCTAGACATTGTGAGATACAATGGTCTCATTCATTTTTCAAGACATTGTGAGGTACACAATGGTCTAATTTATTTCTCAAGACATTGTGAGTACACAATGATCTCTCTATCATTTCTAAGACATTGTGGGGTACACAATGATCTCCCCATCATTTCTCAAGACATTGTGAGGTACAAAATGGTGTAATTTATTTTTCAAGACGATGTGAGTACACAATGATCTCTCTATCATTTCTCAAGACATTGTGGGGTACACAATGATCTCTCCATCATTTCTCAAGACATTGTGAGTTACACAATGGTCTAATTTACTTCGCAAACATTGTAAATTATACAATAGTCTTTAAAAATTATCTTATAAACATTATATGATATTGTTTTACATGAAACCCTTCACAGTCTATCAATTTCCCTAATGGAAATACAAGAAATGAGATTTCTAAAAGATAAACTGACTCATCATCTACAAAATCTGAAGTTCAGCAACTTTCTCTACATTCATCAAAATTCTTTTTCAAACCTTCATTGTTAAAGGTCCGTGATGCTAGCCAAGTATGGACTATTTTAGAATTACTTAAGATTTCCTTTCCACACGTATCTACCCATACTATCTTCTATGCAATGGAATGTGAAAACATAGGTTACAAGTCTTTTATGGCCAGGACTTGCAACTGGATGGTTTGATATCGCCTTTGCTTAGTGGACAATTTCTCAAAAGCTATGGACATATCACGAGTATACCTAATTTACGTATTTGAAAAATTTATCGAACCTCGGCTAAATATAGTCTAGTCACCTCTATTTAACCTAGGGATAATGGAACATAGTCTGATTAACTATGTTCGACTTAAATTTTTCAAACACTAAGAATAGTTATACAAGGGTTATATTCAGGTTAATTTCCTACTTAAACTCGATAAACCACCAAAATTCATTAAAAAGATCTAGAGACACAATAGTGTCTTACCACTCAGCAAAATCTTAACAACTTATTTATACTACCTAATTTCATTCTTGAAATTTTCATACATGAGATAATCCGAACTACTATCATGGGATAGTCATCAAATCTTCTCATCATTTCTTAGAAGTACTAGCCTGATTAGGTTTCAAGGATATCATTCCGCCATAATACTTTAAAATTCACTTTTGATTTTAAAACAAACTTGACATCTCTACCTAAGAATAATGGTAAACATACACTACAATCTTCTAATCATCAACATATCACATCATTATCTGAACCCCATTATAAATCAGTATGTAAAACTTCACAGTATCACGTTTCCTTCAAACACTAGTTGACATAAACACTATAAGATATAACCTTCATCCCGAAACCACCTAAGACATGATCAACTTTGGAAATGGTTTGGATAATCACTTGCCACTAGCAAGACTTTCCTACAACATCATTACAAACCATTTCACATCAACAATATCTTACACCTTTGATTAACAACAGTTACCCTAACAACAACAAAAACTATTCTATTTGAGGCACTATATCGATGAAAGTGTTAGTTAACCATTTGTTGAACTAAGGTGTTTAGGGATCACCCACGAAACAATTAAGGAAACCATACAAATACAAATTAGGCTCCATGCCGCACACTATTACCAGAAACAAAAGTTACATAGATGTAAGGCGTTAAAATTTAACAAAAACTCCATGTTAAAAATTAAGGTTTTGTTGAAAGCATCGATACAATAAGATATGATTCGTTTTGAGAATTGGTAAAAGCCAAACTTGAGGTATATTGGACTCAATAAGATTTTAACAAAACCCTTTAGGTTATCAACTTAAGCCACATGGTACATGATCCATTCTATGACCAGAAACTTGAGAACGTAAATATTAGAATTCGTCGCACACATCTACATTTTTCTAGACACTTCAACATCGGATAACACACATTAAATTCCGGGACGGAATTCCCATTAAGGTGTTGAGACTGTAACAACGAGCATTTTTCGGGTTACTTTTCATATTTTTGAAAAGTTACTATTCACTTTTACTATTCACTTTCACTATTCATCCCGTAAAATTTTTATTTCACATTCTCGTAAGATAAATTATTTTAGTAATGACCTGAGAGTTTGACAATCGTTAGATCATTTTCGCAAAAGTTATTAAGAAAACATCGTCTTAAAGTTTCATTTTGGTCGGAACACCATTTCAACATCCCGCGCATAACGAAAACCAACTCTGACAATTTTCCTCACATCAGATTATTTTTTAGATCACTCATAATCAACTTGAGAATTTTTAAGATTTCATTTTAAAAATGTTACCAAATAAACCATGCGCCGTATGAAACTAAACTTATGTTTTAAACAATTCTACTTAGATCCAGACTTAACGATTCCTGCACAGTGTTTCTAATATGTTTTTGACACTTTTACATTTTTTGGAAAAGTCAAACATATTTCCCTCCTCCTTTGACCATAAAGAAATTAAGCTTGTACGTTCTACATTTTTGCTTAAATCGCGTAAGTTTTAAACTTCACGTATAACTGTTAAGCATTCCTACGTATAACGAAAACCACATTTTGACATCTCATATCACTTATAGACTAATTTTAGTCTACTTTAAATAAATTCACGGTCATTTCCCTGAAATCTCGTTCTTTTCTGATAAATTGCGAATTACGCGTTTTTGACCCGTATTTCCAGTTTTAAGCTGCGTTTTTGCACCCAATGAGACTTATCACCCATTTTATATTTTTATATGGAGTATAATGATGATTTTAATCATTCCTATAAGTTTCATATATTTACGATACCCGGTTTTACGTTTTATGGCTTAACGGCTTACAATTAGCGATTAACGCAACCAAAACTCACTCCGTAACCAAGATAATACCAAAAACTATCCGCCTAAGTCATCTTATCTCTTCATGGCCGACCTTAGGGGGGGAGTCATCATTTTGGTGGCATCATCCTAACCATGGTTCATTTAGATCATTATATGTGTCCTAACTTAACCATGGTTAATATTTAACCCAATATATGGTTAACCAAACTTACCCTCCTATAAATAGCAAGTGAAATACATCCTAAACACCCTAAAACACTGAATTGGGTCGTTCATATCATCAAACCATCATATCTTCCATCATTTGATCTATAAACTCCAAGTTTATGCAAAGAAGTTTCAAGTAGTAAGTTACTACATCAAATCTCTAGCAAGTTTAAGTGATCTTCTTGAGTTTAAATCCACTCAAGTCACTTAGTATTTCATCACAAACTCTTCAAGATTGCAATGGTGCCAAGGTGTAGAAAGCTAGCTCAATCCGAAGTCTTAAGTGATCAATCAAAGTCCGGTCCTTACTTGTTACTCCTTTCTTAATTGAAAGCCAAAAGTTGTAAGCAACTAATCACCACCATCATCTCATCTTTATTATTCATAATCTTAACAACTTCATGCTATATATATAGTTACTATATTGATTCATGATGTACATATACTCAATCACATGTTTTAATTCACATATTGTCGTAAAAGTAACAAACTAGTAAACTAGTCATATTCTACACATTTGAGACCATTAAAATCAGTAACATATGGACTTTCTAACTTACATACTATGGTAGAGAATATAAAAATGTAAACATAGAAACTTGAATCACCCGAAATGGACAAACGAGTCAAAAGTTATAGGCAAAAGAAGTTAGCGAAACCAAAACGCCAAAACTGCCATATTGAAACTGTTTTGGGTCTGGTCGTTGTAAAAGTGGTACTTCTGTTCCGAATCATCAAAAAGTTAAAACACAAAAGTTGTCCGGAACGACGTTTTATTTCCATTGTTAAGAAGCTCGGACCTTGAAAACGCTTAAATAGGCCATTATCTTTCAAAAACAGAAACTGCCCTATATTTGGTTTCACAACTATACTTTTGTCACAACTAAAAGCAAACCAAGAGGCCTAATGGCCATAAGCCAAGACCACGGCTACGGCTAAGGTCAAATCTGAGTCTCAAGACCGTGGTAGTCAAGACCAAAGCCACGGCAAGGCCATGGCTAAAGCCTCAAGGCTTATTTACCCAAGACCGTTAACTAAGGTGATCATATTTATGAAACGACTAGAACTTGTAAAAACATGATAAACTTATTTATATAACAATCTTCACTCAAAACATATGTTGTATCTACTAAGTGCTACAAAACTTGGGAGCTTCATGTGAGGGGTTTCATTTGAGTAAAACGTATCGACGAGTTGCTGGATTTACGATTTAAAGTGTCTTAGCTCCTCGAACGTTTACTACATGACCTCTAAATAGTGATGGCCCGAACGGTTGTACGATATATATAAACTAAACACGTTTTCACAACTAGACCATTTCTATAAACGACATACACAAAAACCATGTACTACATCATGATCAACATAGAGACGTACATAGGCTTGTTATTTCTTTCGCATCATTATTTCAAACCTAAGTCGCAACATCCTATTCTAGGTTGCTCATAGAAGTTCTCACGAGCATATCCATCATTCTCATTATACATTTGATATCATTTACTCTGAGGTGAGTTCATAGCCCCATTTTCTATCATTCAATTGTTTTACAAACCCTTGGGGGAGATACATGCTTTATTTTAAACCGAACACATTGCTTTCAAACTATATACTTATCTGATTGTTTTATTAGCACTAAGTTACCGCATTTTCCAAACTTAAGTCCCTTAATCATGAATCATTAATCACTAGTGAGAGTGGGCGCGAATATTGTGAATAGATCTATTAGGATTGACGAATCCCGTTTGTGTTGACCGGGTAGGCATACAAACGCACTATATTTGAGTAACATTAGTAAAAACGGAAATATTACCTGATAGGGCACGCACTGACATTTTCTCCAATTAATTTTGGAACACGTTAACGCCTTGATTGCATGATGCTTAGTCTAATAATAACTGTTTTGGTTTTCAAACCATTGGTGTGAATTAATAACTCACACTACAAACATAATGTGTTCAACCATCAAACAAACTCTATGAATTTCACTCAACCTTTGTGTTGACAGTTTTAAGCATGTATTTCAGGTCCATAATGTCGAAGTCGTACGGAAGAGCAAGGACTGGATCAAGAAGGCTATAAATTTTATTATCATTCGAAAACCAATTTAATGTATTTTGTAAACTTGGAACCATTTGGGACCTCATTTTTGTAAACTCTGATATTTATATAAATCAAATGATAAATCTTTTAAAACGACTCCATTAGAGTTCATTTTCTATTGTTATGACTGTTGTGCCATGAAGTAACTCCCAGTTTGAATTCTGCTGCGTATCACGAAATTTTGGGTGTTACATTACAACTAAAATGGACTTACAAAACAGCTAGATTATACTGAAGAGAACAAATTAGAACAAACAAAGCCCAACCATACCAGCCCTTCCAAAATGGCTAGATTCCAATTTACACAAATTATAAAGCCGCTTAAAATCCCCTTTGCTGCTGCAACACTCAAACCATGCAGTGAATTACGTATAAGTCGACCATGGACTACTAAAATGATCCTAATTTATGTAAGCAACACTGCACCTCATCACATAATACCACCAGTTAGTACACGCAGCAACAAACATAAAATCATAAACATCATTATCCTTATCATAGCAATTGTTAAAATGGTACAGAACAATATCAATAATCACCCAACCAACCACCCCTTGGTGATAATCTTTTATTACAACAATATACACAGTAGATTAGTCCCCAACACGGATGCTAACCAAAACATATACAAAGGAAAAGTTGTTATCCCTCTAATAGGTGCAACAACAGAAATACAAGAACTCACACACTACAAACCAAACCAAAGATCAAGATGATCTATAACACAGTTTACAATAGTAAACTACCAAAACCCAGTAAAACCCAGATGAAGACTAAACTTTGTATGTGAGACTTTGAGAGAGAATATCGTGAGAGAGTTATGAAACCCTAGCTGGAATAAGACATTATATAGCCTGAGATATTTCATTTTCAACCCTGCACATACAAACTTAACAAACAACACCCAAAGTATTAAGAGTTAGAAAACCCAAGTATAAAAAGTTACACAATATACCCCTGAAGGTTCAGCTGTTTAACAAAGTACTTTCAATACTTTCAACATCCCCCTTCAAACTAATGAACCTGCAAACAGATTAATCATACCAAGATTTCTAACCATAACACTATGTTGCACAGACCCAAGAGCTTTGGTCAAAACATCAGCAGTATGACTTTTAGAGTCAACCTTAACTGTTTTAATCAACCCAGATGCAACTTTTTCTCTAACCAAATGCACATCAATATCAAAGTTCTTAGTTTTTTCATGCATCACAGGATTAGCAGCAATTTGTATAGCAGTTTTGTTATCACAAAATAACTCAACTGGCAACAAATGTTCAGTAACACCAAAGTCATTTAAGACTTTAAGAATCCATATAACCTCACATGTAGTAGAGGCCATACACCTATACTCAGCCTCAGCAGAAGACTTAGACAGAGTAGCTTGTTTTTTACTCTTCCAAGAAATCAAATTACCATTCACAAAACACAATACCCGCACTGACTACCTAGTAACAGGGACACTTAGCCCAATCGAATCGAAAAAGCGAAACTTTAAACCCTTGATTATTCTTACTAAAATGCAGACCATTACCAGGAGCAAGCTTAAGATACTTTAACACTCTTAAGCCAATATCTAAATGAGATTTCAGAGGATAATGCATATATTGACTCAAGCAGTGCACAACATAAGAAATATCAGGTCTAGTCATAGTAAGATATATTAACTTCCCAACAAGTTTCTGATAACTAGTAACATTTTTCAACTTCTTATCATCATCAGATTCTTTATGATTTAAAACAATATTCTCAGGTAAAGGAGTTAATGCAGGTTTACAACCAAGTAAACCATAATCATTTAAAAGCTCAAGACAATATTTTCTTTGGTTTAAACATAAGCCTTTATCAGTTTTTAAACCTTCAATTCCAAGAAAATATTTCAATTCTCCTAAGTCTTTGATTTTAAACTTACTTCTTAAAAAAGTTTTAAAATTCTCAATTTCATTTTCATTATTACCAGTGATCACCAGATCATCAACATATACAAGTAAGTACAATACATAACTTCCCTTAGTTTTAACAAACAAGGAGTGATCATTTTTAGACTCAAGACAAACCCAGCCTCAAACAAGGCTTTAGACAGTTTAAGGTTCCACTGTCTTGGAGCATGTTTTAGGCAATAAAGAGACTTCTTTAGCCTGCAAACTTTATTATTGTTTTCTGGAAAAAGACCAGGTGGAGGCAACATATAAGCCTCTTCATTTAAATCACCATATAGAAAAGCATTGTTAACATCCATTTGAAAAAATTTCCAATCATTTTGAACAGCAATACTTAATAAGCACCTAACAGTGCCCATTTTAACCACAGGACTAAAAGTTTCATCATAATCAAAACCATGTTTTTGATTGTAACCCTTAGCCACAATTCTAGCTTTATATCTTTCAATCTCACCATTAGATTTCAACTTAAGTTTCCAAACCCATTTAGACCCAATAGGAATTCTTCCTTCAGGAAGATCAACTTCTTCCCAAGTATCATTTTCATATAAAGCAACTAATTCATCATTCATAGCACTTTTCCAATTAATATCCTGTGAAGCTTCCTCATAAGAAGAAGGTTCACAAGACTTATTCATATTAGCAACAAAACAACAATTATCAGTACTTAACCAAGTATGATTAGCATACTTATTTAAACCATACTTAATCTTAGAATCAAGCACAAAATCATTCAATCTAGAAGGAAACTTAGAAGGTCTACTAGACCTCCTACAACTAGTAGTTCCTTCCTCAGTTTGACTTTGAAAACCATTTTGAAAACTAGACACATCAGACACATCTGTTCCAGGAATAATATTTCCCTCAGAATTTCTATTTTCATCTAAAGGATTTGCAATGCTAGAGTTATCTGGTTGTTGTGGTGGATCAGAGTAAAGAATCTGTTCTAAAGAACCATCCTGATCAACATCCACTACCCTACCAGATTCACCTAGATTTCCTTCTCTACCTACAGATGCTACATCCTCTGTTTCATCATTGGGAAAGGGACTAGGAGTTCTGGTTTTTGACTCAAAATTATCAAAGAAATTTAAAATGTTAACATCAAGTGGATTATTTGAAGAATCAGATTGTTTCATTTTGTATGGAAAAATAGTCTCATAAAACTTCTTGAATATAAAATAGATCTATTTTCCAGACTCAGTAACTTGTAAGCTTTCTTTCCACTTGCATAACCAAGCAAAACACATTTTTCAGACTTTTCAAAAAATTTATCAGACTCTTTTAAAACAGTAGCATAACACACACATCCAAAACTCCTAAGATGTGTCAGACTAGGTTCTCTTCCATAAACCATAGAAAAAGGAGATTTTCCATTCAAAACAGAGGAAGGCAACCTGTTAATCAAATAAGTAGCAATTAAAACACAGTCAGGCCAAAACACAAGAGGAATCCCCCTGAAACATAAGGCTTCTGGCTACATTAAGCAGATGCCTATGTTTCCTTTCAGCAATCCCATTCTGTTGAGGGGTATATGTTACACTAGTTTGATGAATAATACCCATAGTGTCAAAAAAATTCACCCATTTTATTATTAACAAACTCAGTACCATTATCAGATCTGACAATTTTAATTTTCTTATTGAACTGAGTCAAAACCATTTTGAAAAAACTTTGAAACATCTCAAAAACCTCATTTTTCCTTTGAGCATATACACCCAAACAGATCTACTATAGTCATCAACAATAGTCAAAAAATATCTGAAACCTTCCCTGCTAACCACCTTATAAGGCCCCCATACATCTAAATGTATAAGATCACCAAAAACAGAGGTTTTATGTTCACTTAAAGGAAAAGGATCCCTTGTTTGTTTGGCCTTATGGCAAACATCACAAGGTACTCCATGATCAATATTAGTTAATTTTAAAGATCCTTTTAAATGTTTCAAAACTGGATTAGCAGGAGGTCCCAATCTACTATGCCAAACATCTTTAGAAACAAAACAACTAAAACACTCACTTTTAGTCACAAAAGCAGAGGAAACTCTAGACTTATCAAACAAATAAAGACCACCAGACTCACTACCAGTCCCTAGCACCCTCTGCTGATTCAAATCCGGAATATAGCATTTAGTCTCATCAAAACCAACTCTCAACTTGCTATCTTTAATCAACTTATTAACAGACATAAGACTAACACAATATTCAGAAACAACAAGCACATCAAACAGAACCACATTATCATTAAGTTTTAAGTTACCAACATGAGTAACTTTAGCAAGAGTTCCATTCGGATGCCCCACAGTGATCTTTAAATCAGATATATCAACCAAATTATGCATATTAAGAGGACTATTAGTTAAATGCTGATTAGCCCCAGAGTCAATTATCTATCCCAGATGGTAATTAACCCCATCCAACTTAATATTAGCACCAAAAAAATCTATAAAAATGTTGATTAAAGATAACACCGCAGTTAAAAAAAGAACAAGAATCCCTACCTGCCATATTAGCATGAGCAGAGGTTCCTGGTTTATCATTCAACAAGCTTAACAGCTTCATAACCTGTTCATTACTCAGAGACATACTACCAGAACAATTCTTAGAGCCATTATTAACAACAGAGGCACTCCTTATATCAGTGGTTTTATTAAAGTTATTAGTAGGTTTCAGATTAGGGTTCTTTTTAAAACCAGGAGGATAACCAATAACTTCAAAACACCTATCAACAGTATGACCTTTTAAACCACAATGAGTACAAAGCAAACAATCATAATTTCCCTTATTATTAGACCCATAATTGTTACCATTATTATTCCTTCTCCAACTAGTATTTTTATTATCATAATCCTTAGAAACAAAAGCAGAAACCTGAGCCTTCTCAGATTTAACAGTTGTGGTTGGAACCCCTCTATGGGATTCTTCCCTTGACATAATGACAAAAGCATCTTTGACTTCGTGAAGGATTTCCTGGTCAAAGAGTACTTTTATGGGTTGATAAATGTTATCAAGACCCATAAGGAACTGCATCAATTTTAACAACTTCCCATGATCAACAAGTTCTTGTCTAGCCTCACAAGTACAATCAGGAAACTTAGTAAGAATATCAAACTCTCTCCACAAAGAATTCAACTTATGATAGTATTCAGACACAGGTAAGCCACCTTGTTTAAAACTATTAATCTTTTGAAGCAAATTGAAAACCACAGAACCATCAATCCTATCATATGTATCTTTTAAATCTTTCCATACAACAGAAGCATTATCAGAAAACACATGTCCAAGATATACATCTTGAGTTAAAGAACTCAAGATCCAATTAAGAACAACAACATTACATCTATCCCACTGGGCTTCCAGCAAGTGCCTTGCAGCATAATCAGTTTTAAGGCAAGTACCATCAAGAAAACCCATTTTATTTTTAATTTGCATAGCAAGTTTCATAGCACTAGCCCAAACTCTATAATTCTCAACACCAGCCAGTTTAATACTCACAACAGATGCACAATTAGCATCATTAGGATGCAAATGCAGAGGATTACTCTGATCAAGACTACTAATCATGATAGCCATAATGACAGATAAAAAACAAAAAAACACAGAATAAACAGTCAAACAGATAAAACCAAGAAACTAAAGAACCAGATAAACAACAACTACCAAATAATCAACCAACAATAACCAAGATACTACAAGAACTACTAAACAGAAAAGGAAACAAGAAACACACACCCAAGACTAACTTAGCCCAAGCCAGTAAGCTGTGATTGACCAGAGCAGGTATTCACACCTCTTAAGGAGGCAGATCAAGATGTTAGTCAATCCGTTTACACCCACTAAACTCAGAATTAGTCAATCCTAAAGGAAAAGAAAGTAATCCTTACAGTGCGTTATAGAAGAAACCAGCAGTGGAAAAGAATCAATCAATAGCCCAAGAACCCCAAGATTCCCAGATTACAAGAAACCCCCAATTTAAAAATTAGGGTTTCTTCCAATTGTACCAAGAAACCAACAATTCAACCTCCCAAATCACTAAAACCACCTTCAATTAAACCAAGAACCTTAGTAATCAAAAACCCCCAAAAATTAGGGTTTCAAGAAAAAACCCTAAAAAACCAATCGAGATCACAACCCTTCAATTAACCAAGAATCACCAAGAGGTCAAGCCAATTATCAACCTAAAGCTTTGATACCATGTTAAAATGGTACAGAACAATATCAATAATCACCCAACCAACCACCCCTTGGTGATAATCTTTTATTACAACAATATACACAGTAGATTAGTCCCCAACACGGATGCTAACCAAAACAGATATAAAGGAAAAGTTGTTATCCCTCTAATAGGTGCAACAACAGAAATACAAGAACTCACACACTACAAACCAAACCAAAGATCAAGATGATTTGTAACACAGTTTACAATAGTAAACTACCAAAACCCAGTAAAACCCAGATGAAGACTAAACTTTGTACGTGAGACTTTGAGAGAGAATATCGTGAGAGAGTTATGAAACCCTAGCTGGAATAAGACATTATATAGCCTGAGACATTTCATTTTCAACCCTGCACATACAAACTTAACAAACAACACCCAAAGTATTAAGAGTTAGAAAACCAAGTATAAAAAGTTACACAATATACCCCTGAAGGTTCAGCTGTTTGACAAAGGACTTTCAATACTTTTAACAGCAATAGATGGTGTGTGCACATGGCTAGTAAATCAACATGATTGATATTGTCTGTTGTCATTATTTTTGTGCAATGTGATGAAATTAATCACAAATTATTTATATAAAAGTTGTCGAAGACCAAGATGGCAGATGAAACTGACTGTCGGTAGCTGATAAAGGGTTTGTTACAAAAGCCCCTTACAGTTTTTATTTGTTTTAATACTTACCCTTGACTTTATGGAATAACTTTTTGATACAAAGTTATTACCTCTACAAAATCTATAGTTTACTTTTGGTCACTCGCATTTATTGAGGAATCCTACTATTTCAGATAAACACGACAACGGTTTATGTTTCCTTGTATTTTTCGATGAGTATGATTCAGAATAGAGATTTTTTTTATTTTTTATTTATTTTTTTTTAACCGAGTTAGACAACCTAGTTGAAGTTACAAATTATCTCGTATTTAAGGTAATTGTCATGTACTCATAAGTAGTTTGTGAATCAGCGAAAACAATTTTGGTTGGATTATAGTTTGAAACATGTAAAAGTTATTATGTGAAATAGTTTGTAAAATTAAAGTGTTGTAACAAAGTAGCATGATTCAACATTATAGAAAGTTGTCGTCATCTCTTTCTAAAACAGATATATGGATAAAAAGTCAACACATTAATTGTTAGAGTTGTTGGAGACTTGGAGGTGTATATGCCTACATCGTGCAACAAATATATGCATGCCGTATATTTGTCTAGTTTCCCAATAGTAACGACGTACGGCATTAAGAATTTAACTATGGTGCAACGGGTGATTAACGTTAAACGTTATGATATGTATTTAAAAAGTAACACATTTAGAATGTTATCACCATGATAGTACTCTATAGTTGGAAAAATCACAAGAAAATCCCATCGTCACAACCATTTTTAATAAGATACTTAATTTCTACAAAGAAAAACTTGCAGGTCCTTTGTGAAATTTTAAAAAATCGCAAGGTTTCTTTGCAAGAATGGTCCATTGAGAAATTTTTCTTTGCAAAATTGCGTTTTTTTTTTGTTTTGTTTTTTTTTCACAAAATAGGTATTTTTGTGATTTTAATAATCCCTGCTGCAAAACATTTTTTTTACAATATTGTTCTTTGTGCTACATTTTCATAACTGGTCCTTGAGCGAATTATTTTTACGAACTTGGCAATTGTAGGATCTTTTTATAAAAAAACACAATAACATACAAAAAAGAATACATAGGCAACCAAACCAATATATATTTTGTGTTTTAAAATAAACATGGACAAACAAAATGTTTAACTTTGTTATTTTCCCTAAAAGTAATATTTACTTAATAATTAACCAATATTTTACAAACCAGATATAATTAAGAATAATATATTGGATAATATACTTGTTTTCGTGTGATTTAACTTCTTGTTGTATCCATATAAATTAGAAAAAATATCAAATATTAAAACAAGTTACATGAGGACCTATTTTGCAATCACAAAAATCAAACAAGGGCCAATTCACAAAAGAATTCTGAGGGTTACTATTTTCCGAAATAAAAGTTTGCAAGGGAACATCTTTGCAGAAATTAAAAAAAACCTTTTTATTTTTATATTTGAAATTTCGCAAGTGTTGCGAATTTTATGAGTATTTTGGCTTTTTTGGTAAAAAAAAATGGGTGTTTTGTGAAAAATGGTTGTAAACTTGGATAATTTTGTGAGCTTCCCTCTATAATACTATTTGAATATGAATGTTTTAAGTTCTTTTAGAAAATATAAATGCAACTAATGAATGACTATGTTTGGTAAAATTAGTTGGAGTTTGAGTTGGAGCTGAAGCTCATATTATAAGCTAAAAAAGCGAGAGTTTTATTTTCATAGAGATCTTTGATAAATTAATTGAAGCTATAACTTGTTATTATAAAATGACATAAAAATACATCAAGTTAATTTCACATGTATTTTTAAGCTTTTGTGTATTTATCAACAATAATTTAAAAGGTATTTAAGTAACTTGACTAATTACATGTTTTACTCATTTTTAGGCTATGTTTGGTGACACGTAGCAGTAAGCAATAGTAGTAGCAGTAAGCAGTAGCATTATTTGTTTAAAAAAACGTGTTTGGTAACGTAGCCGTAGCTGTAATTATAAAATGTAAAATTACGAAAAAGGACATATATAAATATGTTATATACTTATGAATGTTATTTTCGAGGGTAAATTGGTAATATTAAAAATAAAATGCTAGCAGTATATTGGAATGCTTCTTTAGGAAGCATTAAGATTAGAAGCAGTTGAGGTGTTGCTAAATGCTAGCAACAGCGTTGCCAAACAAGCATTAAGACTGGAACGCTTGTCGCTTAACGCTCTTAAACGCTTCAAAAAAAAGTGTTGCCAAACATGACCTTAAAAGAGTTAAGGGCATGAAATAGTAATATTATTTGAATATAAACAATAATCTGTCTTAATGTCAGTTCAGGATATATATATTAAACAATAGAAGTGTAGAGGAATTTTCAAATGCTTACTCTTATTTTGGTGCTTACCAAAGGACAAATCACCACCATCCATCTAGTTTAATCTAATTGTGGAGATAAACCTAAGATTTAATATGGAAACCTAAGTCCATGCTTTTTTTCCTTTTTCTTTGTCTTTTTGTCTCAGTTATTTATTAACATTTTTTTTTGGGAATTCACGTTTTTATTTAAAATCATGCTGTTTTTTTTTATTATTATTCAAGTTTTTTCGCTTATACGCTTTCATCCGCATTCATACGTTTTCGCTTTTATCGCTTTTCCGTGTTCATATGTTTTCGTTCTTTTTTTTACGTTTTCGTTTAATTTCAAACGTTTTCGTCTGTTTTCATCCGTTTACATCCGTTTTCTGACGTTTTCGTCCGTTTTCTGACGTTTTCGTACGTTTTTGTACGTTTATATATGTTTTCATCTATTTTTAGGCGTTTTTGTCCGTTTTCGTCCGTTTTTACGTTTCGTCCATTTTTAGACATTTTCGTCTGTTTTCAAACGTTTTCGTTTGTTTTCATACGTTTTTCACTATTTTCTTACGTTTTCGCCCGTTTACGTCCGTTTTCATACGTTTTCGCCGTTTTCTTATGTTTTCGTTTGTTTTCATACGTTTTTGTCCATTTTCTTACGTTTTCTTTCGTTTTCGTCCATTTTACATACATTTTCAGACGTGTTTTTATGATTTCATACGTTTTCGTCTGTTTTCTTACATTTTCGTCCGTTTTCTTATGTTTTCGGCCATTTTCATCCATTTTCATACGTTTTTATCTGTTTTTTAGCTTTTCATGTATTTTCGTCCGTTTTTAGACGTTTTCGTCTATATTTTTACGTTTTCATGTACTTTCGTCTGTTTTTATACTTTTTCGTCCATTTTTCGTCCATTTTCAGACGTTTTCATGCGTTGTCCCCCGTTTTTTTTACGTTTTCATCCATTTCTAGACGTTTTCGTCTGTTTTCATCCGTTTTTATACGTTTTTGTCCGTTTTCATACGCTTTTATACGTTTTTTATTCGATTTAATACGTTTTTGTCCGTTTTCAGACGTTTTCATTTTGATATTTGTAAGTGACACTTATTTATCCCTTGTGATATAATACTGTAAGAAAGATGAAAAGTATTACATTCTTCATCATATATGTGTTATCAGTTGTGATACTCAACTAAGAATGTGATAGTTATGTTTTTGAAAATATTTAGGAAGATTTTTGTGTTTTATGATATTATGAAATATTAGAAAAGTTGTTCAACTGAAAGCAAGAGATGTTATGATACTTTTGTTAGACTTGTGGTGGATTTTTTCTATTTAATGGATACATTGTGCATGTTTCGATAGGTTTTATAGCGGGATTTGAAAATGTCTATGATTGAATCAGCAAACTAAATAAGCTATGGTTGAAGATAGCACACATCTTTATAAACAAACTAAGGAAGCTCAAACACTTGTGATATCACAGGTGATATCACCTCACTTGTGATATCACACGTGATATCATGTGTGATAACACCGTTGATACCACTTGTGATATCATGTGTGATATTACCGGTGATAGCATGTGTGATATCATAGTTTATATCACTTGTGATATCACCAGTGATATCACCTGTGATATTGATAACATCAAATAGTCCTGAATATTAAGTGTCAATTTCCCCCGATAATGCTTGTTATTTATATCATTTATTTGGATTTAAGCTTGTTTTCCATTGTTTTCCACTTTCAGGTAAATTACGAGCATTGGAGCTAAAAGAGACGCGGAACTGGAAACATATCTAAAGATTTATCACAGCATGCTATTTTGAAGAAGTTACGGCGTAACTCATCTCTCACATTACGCCGTAACTATTGTGTGACTCAAGATGCCAACTTATCGGAAGGTTACGGCGTAACTCCTCCCAAAGGTTACGACGTAACTACATTAGGTCAAAAAGGTTCTACGCCACATGATACTTACGCCAGAACTCTGATTCTTATGACGTAATCGAAGTTTATTGAAAACTATGACGTAACCACTCATTAGGTTACGCCGTAACCAGCAGATCTAGTGCATTTTACGAAGAAATAGAAGGTTACGACGTAACTCCTATATTGGTTACGCCAGTAACCCATATCCGCCTATAAATACCCCTCGAATTCCAGCATTTCTAATCATCCCATTCCACACACAACACTCAGAGAACGTGGGAAAAGCTCAAGCGGTCTAGGGAGCATACGGAGCTATTTCCAAGGGAGAAGTCACTCCATTGCGATAAGCATTAGCGTTTTATATTTCTTTTACTTTCAATTCATGTATTTCGTACCTTTGAATATTTAATTGATTTGCATGATTAATATGAGCGGCTAAGCACCTTTTGGTGCTAGCCTAGTTATGATTCCTTAATTGTTTTGTTTGCGTTTACCTTTACTTCCGTACAATTATTTCTAAGTGTTTGCATGCATAGTTCATTGGTAGCCACCCTTGGTTCGGTAGTTTTGAATGGCGGTAGAGGCCAATTGCCTAGGAGATATGACCAATTGACCCTAGGTGAGCGGATTGAGACAGGAAGGGTAAGATATGACCAACTGACGACCCTTTCTACTTGTGCGATTTGACCAACTGATCACCTATCGTTTGGATGAACTTAAGAATTAGGGGGTGTAGTGTCTAACTTCCTAACCGCGGGCACTCACTATTATAAATCTAGCATGTAGCGGTACTTAATGACTTGGCTTAGGGGACCAGAACAACAGGACTTATGACGGCGCGCCTGATTTCTCTTGTGGTGGCATCTTTGCTGATAGGTTAGGGCGAATTGACCAAATGTTGTCCTCTCGAATTTGACCCCACCTGAAGTAATTGGAAGTAAGTAGACGTAGACATAACTAGCTAGGATGATTAACTAGGTTAGCACCACTTCTCTCTATTGATTTCCCTTTACCATTTATCTGCTTTTATTTACTTTATTATGCATTAGTAGTTTAATTAATTAAATCCCTATCGAAACTATTATTCTGTGACAATTAGACTTAGTAATAATCCAACACACATAGCTCTTGGGACGACCTCGGCTTTACCGTTTAATACACTACACACGACCGGGTACACTTCTCGTTAGTGCACTAGGGTAGACCATAGGTATAGCGAGACACTATAAATATTAAGACCGGGTACGCTGCCGGGGAGTTATATTAGGATTGATATTATGTCTTTAAATTCGTTTTAAACTTTTCTCACGATCATATTTCAAGTTTTCAGGTTCCATGGAAGCTGTTAACATCGATGACCTCACTCTTGAGGAATATTTGGCGTTTACAAGAGAAGACCAAGGACCATGGATTGTTAGGCCAGCTATAGCAGAAGATGCTCAATTCGAAATCAAACCACAATTCATGAGACATTGCGTGCAAATCCCTTCTCTGGAAGCATCACCGATGATGCCCATGAACATGTAGACAATGTCGAATACATTGTCAGCCTATTCAAAATTCCCAAAGTCTCACACGATGCTATAATGTTACTAGTATTCCCTATTTCTCTTACGGGAGCTGCAAAAAGATGGGTTGATCGATTACCGGCTGGGACTGTCAACACTTGGCCTATCTTAAAAAAGTATTTCATTCAGAGATATTGTCCTCCATCTAAGACGGCTAAGCAATTGGAAGAAATTCATAACTTCAAGAAAGAGGGAAAGATATAACGAGCTTGGGAAAGATATAACGAATTGTTATACAAATGCCCTACTCATGATCTCAACAGCCAACAAAAGGTGAATGTCTTCTACAAGGGACTGAACATCTCATCAAGATAAATGATTGATTCTCAAGGGCCGATTCCTAGTATGACACCCACTCTGGCTTTAGAAACTATTCAAAAAATGGCAGACCACTCTCACAAATGGCACAATGGAGGAAGCAACCGAAGTAAGAATGATGATGTGGAAGGCCTTGCAGCAATAAACAACAAATTAGAAAGCCTTGGAAGAGAAATGAAGAAGCTCAAGGAAAATGTGCATTCCATTCAAGTTGAGCGAAACGGAACTCCACCTTCTAAAGAATGTTCCTCCAACGAAGAAGTTAAAAGGATCGAAGAAGTTAACTATGGAAGAGAATTCCCTTTCAACAGCTACAATAATAACGGACCCAGATATCGAGAAAAATCCCCTGGGTACTACACGAGAATCAACAATAATCCTCCTAAACCTAGCGTTGAGGAAATAATGCACCGGCACATCGAAGAATCTACAAAAAAGGGAGACAGACTCAAGGAGTGGATGGTAAAAGTAAAGGAGGACACCAATATGAACCTACGTAACCAAGATGCTGCGATTAAGAACCTCGAAACACAAATTGGGCAATTGGCTAAAAACCTTGTAACAAGTAATGCTAAAGCCATTGCCTGCAAGGCCATATTTGCGCAAGATAAAGCAAAGAAAGAGCAGTGCACATCCTCTATCACTAATGATCTTTCCGGGATTAACTACCTAAGAGAGGATGATAAATAAGAAGACGACGAGGCCCTGCCAAGCCAACTTCCTAAAAAACAGCAATACCAGGAAAGTTTTCTTCTCCCATGCACTATTAGTAACATTAAGATTCCCGCATTAGCTGATTTAGGGGCCGGGGTAAACCTTATCTCTACCACTTTTTTTGAAAAAATCAAACTTATCAATTTAAAAGAAACAACTATTATGATTGAAATGGCTGATTCCTCTAAGGTTGTACCGAGGGGAATTGTGAACAATGTGGTTTTAAAAATTGGAAATTTTTTCTTCCCTACCGATTTTGTGGTTATTGACATGGGAAAGAGGGAGGCTTACAACTTAATTGTTGGAAGACCTTTTCTGGCCACTTGTAGGGCTCAGATTAAGGTTTTTGAAAAACAAATTTCTTTGGGAACTGAAAATGAACGAATAACTTTTAGTATGAAAGAGCATTTAAAACCAAAAATTGAAATTTCTAATAACGTTGACGTTGTTAATGTTCAATCGCTGGATCCCACTCTACACTCTAATCCTATTACTAATGATAGTAGAGAGAATATTCATAATTGTAAGCAGAAGCAGGATGAAGTTGTCCAAAGCATTGAGGAAACTCCGGATCCAAACAAACATTTTTGCAACTCGATGTCAACTAAAGATAGCGAATCAGTGACAACATGGCCACCGTTTACTCATCCTCAAAAATGTGAAAGAAAGGCTAATGAATGGATATACCCTCATAAGGGAGAAAAACATGATGTTGAGTTAGCATTGGAAGATTGGTACAAAATAAAATTTGGAAACTCAAAAATCATTAAGGGACTGGTTAAGCAGTATAAGTGCAATCATCTCACTGACACAATAGACGATACAAGATTCAGCATCAGCATTACTAATAGTATTATTCTTGAAGATGATGACCGAGGAAAATCATGTGATAAATGGCTTTTACATAAGTTTGGAACATATGGCATCAATAATTCTACAAGGAAAAAAAGGCTCGACAATTGGATGAATGAGTGCCAACGAATGGTGGAAATGGGCCATGTTCAAAGGCCCCCATAGAAGCCCCGCGGCTCTGAGTCTAATTTAAAGACTCGTAAATAAAGAAAAGTGCTCTTTCGGGAGACAACCCAAATTATCCCTTTCTTTTATTTTATTTCCTTTTCTGTTGGGTTTTGTGTTTTCTAACTATTTTTGCAGGAAACGAGGAAGTAATTGCTGCTGCAGTGTGCTGATCTGCACAGAGTTACGGCGTAACTCATCTTGGTGATTACGCCGTAACCAACATTTTAGCAGCAGAAATCTTGACGCATCATCAATTACGGCGTAATACCATCTCAGTGGTTACGCCGTAACTACTCGCTTTGCATGCTCTTTCCAGGTTTTTCCAGTTACGGCGTAACTCCCTCAAAAGAGTTACGACGTAACTTTCCTCTTCTTTAATTCTTTCATTTTAAAACACAGTAACCTTGTATTAGTTTTTAAATGAACTTTGTGGGTGTGTTCCCTGTAAACCCTCACAAGACTTCACTCGTCCACTTGGGACACCAAGTGGTTCAAAAGGCTTGTTGCATTCGCTAAATGCAACCGTGATTCCTACGAAAGTGAGTTAGGTTTGTTTTTTCATTTTTCATTTTTTTTCTTTTTAGAGTTATGCTTGTCGATATTGTGATTTCAGGGATTGAAGTTTGTTCATGATGCTTATACGAAGGCACGTCTCTTGTTCGTGGGCCTTCCTTCTTTATGGAGCAAATTTCAGGGAAGTTCTTGCTCTAATTCTACCTTTCTCTTCACCTTTATTTAATGCCTAGTACAAAAGGGACTTTGTACAATTCAAGTGGGGGGACGGGAGTAGAATTATCTCTTGAACTTTATTTCGCCCTCATTTTTCTAGTTTATTTTGAAAAATTATGCCATTTTTAAAAATTTTGACATGTTTTTCTTAACCTAACTAGATTAGACCTTAGCCGAGCACATACAACCCTTGATATTATTTGAGGAGATTAGCCTTATCCGTTTCCAATATTTTACCCCAAATCCACCAAATTATGAGTGTGCCGGTAGCTTGTAAACTTTAGAACTTGGCCTTTGCATCATTTCGAGACCATAGACGAGGTATGTTGAGTTAGCTCGATGTATTTGGACTTTTCTGTTTTAGAAGGCAATATTATAGGATTATCACCCAAACAGCCTACCATTGTGAGTCTATCGATTAGTCACCTCGACTTTTCGACCCCCATGTGAAACCTTTTTTGTTGCGCTCATTTTTAGTGCAAGATACCCCTAGATACACCCTTCTGAGCCATTCCTTTCATTTTGTTCTCCAAATATATTGTTTCGATACACCTATACACCTTAGCATACCCTGTAGTCTTTATTTATGATTGGGAAGTCATCATTTGCCTAAGTTCAAGGTTCGAGTGGAAAGGTTCGGAAATCACGCTTTCATCGACAACATTTCTGAAGATCATTGAAGACCCCCCGAATTCCCATTGTTCATCTCAAGTGGGGGATATTATGTTAGTATTGATTGTTATGTCAAAAAAAAAATAATAAAAAAATAAAAAAAAAGTTGTTATGATTATGTTATTGTAAAGTGCGATGTTATAGGCACTTTAGTATGAGCTTTATTGATTTAGTATCGAGGAGGCCACCTCGGTCACATTTGAAGTTTGGAGTTGGTAGTTATGCCAACAGTTGGAGAAAAGGTAGTGTGCCCATCACGACGTCCTCTAATGACACATCTACCTTGCATTTCATGATCCGGTGTCTTGGCTTCTAAGCTTGAACTTTGGGCGGACGGTAAGTGGTGATGACTTGGTTATAGATTTAGACTACCTGCTTGTTTTTTATTTTACACCAATTATATATCCCATGTCTTATCCTACCCTTTTAGTCATGAAGCGTGTCTAGGTGATGCAGCAAGCAATCTTTGGTGTCTTGGCCATGGATTTGGTCATGTATCATTGATTTGGTCCACTTCGCCGTGACATGTTAGTAATGACGAGTCCCTTAACCTTTGTCGTGTCTACCCATATTGCCTTCGAGAATTGTTTAGCCCTTAACTCTAGTGGTGGAGATTTGTGTAACCGCCAAGCTTATGATAGAATACATGCAATGACTGTGCGATTGAGTGATCACCCCAAAATTGACACTTAGAATAGTTGAGAGATTTGAGTGTTTGTTCCCCTTTCGTGAGGTGTTCGGCTTTGTTTTATTCTAGCATAAGGGATTTGTAAACTCATATTTTCCAGGTTATGGTAGATATCTTTTTAGGAATCTATCTAATAAGGTCTACTTGAGGGCAAGTAAAGTTCAACTGGGGGGATATTTGATAACATCAAATAGTCCTGAATATTAAGTGTCAATTTCCCCCGATAATGCTCGTTATTTATATCATTTATTTGGATTTACGCTTGTTTTCCATTGTTTTCCACTTTCATGTAAATTACGAGCATTGGAGCTAAAAGAGACGCGGAACTGGAAACATATCTAAAGATTTATCACAACATGCTATTTTGAAGAAGTTACGGCGTAACTCATCTCTCACATTACGCCGTAACTATTGTGTGACTCAGTATGCCAACTTATCAGAATGTTACGGCGTAACTCCTCCCAAAGGTTACGACGTAACTACATTAGGTCAAAAGAGGTTCTACGCCGCTGATACTTACGCCGTAACTACTGCATCTCTTACGACGTAACCGAGTTTATTGAAAACTACGGCGTAACCACTCATTAGGTGACGCCGTAACCAGCAGATCTAGTGCATTTTACGTAGAAATAAAAGGTTACGGCGTAACTCCTATATTGGTTACGCCGTAACCCAGATCTGGCCTATAAATACCCCACGAATTCCAGCATTTCTAATCATCCCATTCCACACACAACACTCTGAGAACGTGGGAAAAAGCTCAAGGCAGGTCTAGGGGAGCATACGGAGCTATTTCCAAGGGAGAAGTCACTCCATTACGATAAGCATTAGCGTTTTATATTTCTTTTACTTTCTATTCATGTATTTCGTACCTTTGAATATTGAATTGATTTGCATGATTAATATGAGCGGCTAAGCACCTTTTGGTGCTAGCCTAGTTATGATTCCTTAATTGTTTTGTTTGCGTTTACCTTTACTTCCGTACAATTATTTCTAAGTGTTTGCATGCATAGTTCATTGGTAGCCACCCTTGGTTCGGTAGTTTTGAATGGCGGTAGAGGCCAATTGCCTAGGAGATATGACCAACTGACCCTAGGTGAGCGGATTGAGACAGGAAGGGTAAGATATGACCAACTGACGACCCTTTCTACTTGTGCGATTTGACCAACTGGTCACCTATCGTTTGGATGAACTTAAGAATTGGGGGGTGTAGTGTCTAAGTTCCTAACGGTCGGGCACTCACTATTATGAATCTAGCATGTAGTGGTACTTAATGACTTGGCTTAGGGGACCAGGAACAACATGACTTATGACGGTGCGCCTGATTTCTCCTGTGGTGGCATCTTTGCTGATAGGTTAGGGCGAATTGACCAAATGTTGTCCTCTCGAATTTGACCCCACCTGAAGTAATTGGAAGTAAGTAGACGTAGACATAACTAGCTAGAATGATTAACTAGGTTACCACCACTTCTCTCTATTGATTTCCCTTTACCATTTATCTGCTTTTATTTACTTTATTCTGCATTTGTAGTTTAATTAATTAAATCCCTATCGAAACTATTATTCTGTGACAATTATTCTTAGTAATAATCCAACACACATAGCTCTTGGGACGACTTCGGCTTTACCGTTTACTACACTATACACGACCGGGTACACTGCCCGTTAGTGCACTAGGGTAGACCATAGGTATAGCGAGACACTATAAATATTAAGACCTGGTTAGTAAAACCTGCATCAGATATCATGTGATATCACAAGTGAGGTGATATCACACGTCTTTGAGCTTACTCAGTTTGTTTATAAAGATGTGTGCTTTATTCAACCATAGCTTCTTTAGTTTGTTGATTTAACCATATATATTTTTAAATTCCGCTATAAAACCTATCGAAACATGCACAATGTATCCATTAAATAGAAAAATTCACCACAAGTCTAACAAAAGTTTCATAACATCTCTTGTTTTTAGTTAAACACCTTTTATAATATTTCATATTATCATAAAACACAAAAATCTTCCTAAATATTTTCAAAAACACAAATAAGAAAAATGAACAGAATCATCACAGTAATATAATAAGTGATGTTTATTTTCATTTCTTTCATATATATTTGGTAAAATACTAAATTTTTATCACATTTGGTATGAATTTAATATTTCACATTCTTAGTTGAGTATCACAACTGATAACACATATATGATGGAGAGTGTAATACTCTTCATCTTTCTTACAGTGTTATATCACAAGAGATAAATAAGTGTCACTTAAAAATATCAAAATGAATAAAAAGGAGGAAAACTATGAAAATAGAGACTTGACATATTCTCGAAATCAAACAAGTGTTGCATTAAATTAGCATTTTTTTGAACAAATTAAGAATTCACCTAAAGGGACTTTAACCATTTTATTTATACTAAGAGTATAATATCACACGTGATAGATAACATTGGTTTCATTAAAAAAAAGATGCGCTTGTCAATTGCGATGAAAGGCATAAAAACTATCTTGTAACTGAAAATTATAAAAATATTAGAAAAAACATAGGTGATAATATATAAAAATATACAGAGCAATGAAATATCTAAGGTGATATTAAAGGTTAAAAAACATACTTGTTTGTTTATGAAATATCACAAGTGATATTAGACATTAACTTTTTTATAATAAAATATCACAATTGATATTAGACATGTAATATAATAAAGTTTAATAATAAGCATGAAAACACATGAAAATAGACGAAAACGTATAAAAACTGCAAAAAAAACGGACGAAAACGGACAAAAACGTATAAAAACGAATGAAAAGAGTATAAAAACGTATGAAAGCGGAAAAAAAGCGTCTGAAAACGGACGAAAATATAAAAACGGATTAAAATGGACGAAAACGTATGAAAACGGACAAAATCGTCTTAGAACAGACGAAAGCGTCTAAAAATGGACGAAAACGTAAAAAAACGGACGAAAGCGTATATAAACCTATGAAAACCGATGAAAACGGACAAAAACGTAAGAAAACACACGAAAGCGTATTAAAATGGACGAAAACAGACGAAAAGATATGAAAACGGATGAAAACGTAAGAAAACATAAGAAAACATAGGAAAACGGACGTAAATGTAAGAAAACAGGCGAAACGTAAAGAAAAAAGCATGAAAACGGACGAAAACGTAAGAAAACGGACAAAAACGTAAGAAAACAGAAGAAAAGGTAAGAAAACAAATGGAAACGTAAGAAAACGAGCAAAAACATAAGAAAATAGACAAAAACGTATGAAAATGTAAGAAAACAGACGAAAACGTAAGAAAACGGACGAAAACGTATGTAAACGGACGAAAACGTATGAAAACGGATGAAAACGTAAGAAAACAGACGAAAACGTAACAAGACTGACGAAAACGGACGAAAACAGGCGAAAACGTAAGAAAACGGACGAAAACGTAAGAAAATGGACAAAAACGTATGAAAACGGACGAAAACGTAAAAAACAGACGAAAACGTAAGAGAACGGACGAAAACGTATGAAAACAGACGAAAACGTATAAAAAGCGGAAAAAACGGACAAAAACGTATGAAAACTGACGAAAACGGGAAAAAAATGTAATTAAAAAGTGTGATAAGAAAAAATACAAATAATGAGAAAATAAATAAGAAAGATAAAAAGAAAAGAAAAAGACAAGAAAAAAACATGGACTTAGGTTTAGACATATAAATCTTAGGTTAATTACTATCATTAGATCAAACTAGATAGAAGGTGGGGATTTATCCCTTAGTATGCAAAGATTTTTGAGTATGCAAAATAAAATGCCTCTAGAAGTGTAATTTTTGTATAACTCTATAACGCTTAAGCAACTAGTTCCTTTCAAATAATAAAAATTGATGGAAGCAGCTTTTATGCGGTATTGTTTTATCTCTACATAGAAATGAAAATATAGAAAATAATAAAATTGAAATATAGAAGCCCAATAGTTATGTATTAATGGCCAATAACTGTAAGATTGGCCCAACCCACAAAACATACAAAGAAAACAAAAATGGTGGTAAGCGGATCCATATTTGGCGCTAAATCAAAACTCGCATTTGCAGTCACCGTTTTAACCGCCTGAGCAGGTACCGCCGCCGTAAAAAATGGTGGTAAGCTGATCCATATTTGGCGCTAAATCAAAAATGGTGGTAAGCTGATCCATATTTGGCGCTAAATTAAACCTCTTAACACCTTGTTGAACAGACCCATTAGAAGTATCAGATGGTTTCCTCTTTGAAGACCGACGGGCATTTTCGACAAATAACTTACAACTACATACCACTTGACCAACCATCTCATGTGAACCACCCTGATGAGAAATACCATATAACTTACGCCCAATGGCACCACATACGCATCGACCCACCCCAGTCAACGAAGGCTGATGTTGATCCAACATAACGAATGCAAACAAATCACCACTTCGAGCCGGCAAAGCGGCAGTATTTGTCGCAGATGTTACAACAACAGGTACATGACCTTTTTTTTTCAACTTGCATGGCTCATGTGAAAGTAAAATATGTACCAAATAACGGGACACACACAAAAAGTGTAAAGCAGTTTTTGCACAGAAATTAGAGGAAATAACTTTTAGGATCACTATATCAACACAAAGTAATTAAGTTAGTAAGTCCCCAGGACCAAGAAGAAAGCATACCAACATGAAAGGACCAAAAAAAAGGCACATACACCTTACACAGCATCCTAACGTAAACAAAAACTATAAAGACATAGAATCAGGGTGATAAACAACACATGCAAAGGTTATATTCACAAATTATGCAAAAAGAAACTAAAGAACCACTAAACAGCTTTACCTAAACACATAAAAACAACAGACGTTCACAAACAGTTAAAAGTAAGTATATGACACAAAGAGAAGCCACACAGTCACATAAACCATAAAGGACCGGTCTCAGATCTAGAAAACCTACCCACAAAGTTGGTTGGTTGCTTCCGGAAAAAGAAAGCTACTATGAGAAGATGATACGTTGTACTACCCAGTTAGTATAGCAACAATAAATGGGCTACCCACATCCTCTGGGCGCAGCTGCAATGGGCCAACACATCTAAGCCCAACTCAAACCCAGACTATCCCACATAGGTGACCCGGTTCGTAATAGTTACCGTCACCTGCCTGTATGACCGGACCAAGACACAGCCAGCGCTGCTATACCCACCGACGTGGACAAAAATATTATTTTTTTCATTGTTGGGCAATGTGCCCTTGTGCCATGTACTCCCTCCGTCTTATATTGACCGTCCACTTTGAATTTTCAAGGTCTTTTATTTCTGACTTTGACCTTATATATTTTTAATTGTGTTATATAATATTTGATGCAAAATATATAAATAGATTGAGTTTTAAATGTAATATTTATTGGTATAATTTTTATTAAATATTATATAACACAAATAAAAATATTTAAGGTCAAAGTTAAGAAAAAAAAATTTAAAAAATCAAAACAGGACAATTAATATGAGACGAAGGTAGTATTATAGTGAGAATTCTCCCTTTTCCCTGGTAATAATAAAATACAAGAAATTCCCGCATATAAATTACATTATCCGAACCAAACACATGCTCTCACAATTCTCCCTTGCTCCCTGCACACGGCATTTCCGGTAACTCATTCTCACTCTAATTTTATAAAAATTAAATGACTCAAACGCATTCACTGCTTCCTAATCCTAATCTTACTAATCACAAACCCTAATTTTGATCGATTTCACCGAAGATCCTGCCACGTCACTCAAACTCTGCACCACTGTCCCTCTCCTCCTCTTTCGCGTCTCCCTCACCGCTGCCTCCATTGCCTTCGGTAACCCTAAATTTATATAATTATTTGTTATTATTTCATTTTTATAAATTTTTCTTGTTAGTTTTTGGATATACAATTAGAGTTAGGTAACATTGTTAGGTTTGTAGTAGTTGGTGTGATATCGGAAGATTGAAATATATCTTTGTTTAGTTTGATGTTACATTGTGATTCGATATCCATTCGGTTAGGTTGCTTTAGTTATTCGTTTTACATGAACGGGATGTAATGTGATTATTTTTCAATTTGTTGTTGTGATTGTTGTTATTTCTTAGGTGAAATGTAGGGATATGTGAATCACTCGATGTTTTAGAGGTGAGAGTTTTCGTGCTTTTTAGTAAGTAAGTTGAGTGTATAAAGCCTATAATAAGTGTTAGTTAACTTTTAACCATTAGGTTCAAATCCTACTAGCTGCACTTCTTAGGGCCAGAGTTGTGGAGGGCTAGTGATTAACCAGGCTCTATGGGTCTTGGTCATCAAAGGTGGCTCGGGTGGGGCTACCTTGTACCCCCCAGAACAAAACTTTTGATGGCGAATTGAAGATTCAAATGTTGTAATTGATCATTATGTAGATTGTAATGGAGCAATATATGGTGGGTTTGATGCCAAATGATCAGAATGTAACTCAAATTCGGTGTGATGCTATAGGTTACTTTAGCTCTTGGTTTAAGAAGATCAGGGACACAATATGATATTATGTAGTTAGGGGTCATTTGCATATTTAGGGATTATATTATGCCCCAAAATACCTTTACCGACCAAGTCACTATCAGGACCGGTGTCCTCGTTTTGCCTTACAAAAATCAGTACATCCGGTACCAAATACCGAGAAAACCAAACCTAACGAATTAATACCAGAATACCAGAATATCATTTTCAAGTTGTATTTGTTCAATGTCGGTGTGTAATGTTTACTTATCTTCGTTTATCTTTAGCGGGGATTAGAGTAAATGTGAACTAATATTTGTTTAAAATCTGAATGTTCCCTGTTAGCGTAAAAAGTGATATATCTTTTGTATACATAATTGTAATTAGGTAATAGTTGTGTATCGTTCTTTATATTCCTTCTTTATATACATCCATCTAATCCCACCTAATTTGGTGTGGAGATCTCATATACATGGTATCAACTAGAATTTCGCCCCCCTCCATTTTCTCTCCTTTATCGGCTTTCTTCAACAGATTCTTTTTCTGCCACAGCCAATTATGGCTTCTTCTTCCAATCCTTCCAATGGCACTCTCCCCATGGCAACTATCTTGCATACGATTTCTGTCAAGCTTCATTCAAGCAACTATGTTTTATGGAGGAATCAAATGATCCCTCTCCTCTCATATCAGAAACTTATGTCTCATGTGGACGGTTCTGCAGCCCCTCCGCCTGCCACGATTATTGCTGACAACAAAGAATTACCAAATCCAGCGTATACAACCCATAATTTAGCCTTTCATATCAGAAACTTATGTCTCATGTGGACGGTTCGAAAAATTTTAGAAAAAAAGTTTTTCGAAAAAAAAAAAAAAAAAAAAATTGAAAAGAATTTCCAAAAAAATTAGAGCCAGTGGATGCAATTTTCTCCAAACGACAGGGACCATTTATGTAATTTAGCCTAGGGACGGTGGATGCAATTTTCGCAAACCCACATGGATCATTTATGTAACTTGGAAGGGTAAAATGGTCATACTACTCACATAAAGACAAAAGCGTCAACATTAGTATTCAGTATTCACAAGAATTTTTTTTTTTTTTTTTTTTTAGTTCGCTACTCTGAAGATGATTTTTTGACAAGTATAATGCTTTTTTATAGAATTATCCCTATGTTTTAGTTAGGTAATATGTTTATGCCATGCCGGTTAAACAGTGGCTTTGATATCTATCTATAGGACTATATTTAGTTGGTTTAGGTGCACTAGGAATTTATAACCAGTTTCTATTTCCAAAGGGTGATATTAAGCCTTATATAAAGAGTTAGATTGGCAACGATGGTTAAGGGAACCACTCAAGATTCAACTACAGTAAGGTCTGGAAAATGATTGTTCAAGTTACAGTATCTGCTGCAATTAATGATTTAATTCAGTGAGGACAGTTTAGTTGTGTTTCAGTTAATTTCATGTCATCAGAGGGTCTGACGTGTACAATTTGTGAGTTAGAGTCATAGTACCAACATATGTGTGTCAGTTTGATTTTGGCCCATTATGTTTTTCCACCTGGTTTTGTTTTATCAAATAGAGGGGGGGACGTCGGTCAGTGAGTTAGGATCCTTTTTTGTGTCGGTTGTTGTGTGGTAGTTGGCCCAATAACTGGGTTCTTGTATTTTAGTCTTTTGTTTCTCAATTAATGGTTTGGCTGTACACACAGTATGTGGTGTTTTTTTTTCTTGGGTCCTTTTCTCTTCAATGGTCTTGTTGAGGAGGTGGTTCGCCATTTCTTTTGTATTGTGTTCTTTGGTTCCTTTAAAATATGTTGCCTTTCTAAAAAAAAGCCTTATATCGTGTAATATTTGCTTAAATGTTCAATAAAATCTGGTAATTTGTTCTTGCACTATATTTTTTTGTTGATGTTCTGTGTGCAGTCTTTCTATTCATTTTGAGTTTTACAAGTTGATTCAAAAATAGATGAATGCTGGTGTGATTTTAGATTACGAGTATTCACTATCGGGACTACCAGAAGATAGTATTGAGAGGGAAAGAGTTAAACATGAAGTCCACACCAGGAGTGCACGTAGGCTTGAAGAATATACATCAAGCTTGGTCAACATATTGGTCAACTGGTAGGACCTACCAACCTTTTTAATGGTGTTGGAATTTAAGTTTCGTATGTGATGATTGGATTCATAGTATATGTAGTGTATACGGTTAGCTAAATGGAATGTTCTCATTTAGGAATATTTGGTACCTCAAGAGTACATTAAAACATTAAGGGAGTCGATGTTGAACAGATGTCCGACCTCTTCTTATGATCAAGTGTGCCAAGTTGTCAAGAAAGAGCTTGGAGGGGCACCTGAAGAGGTATGTTTACCTAATCTCACTTTGCTCTTACTTTTGTTTTAGTTATTTTGAGTCATAGAATTTATAAAAAAACCTATTTACTTTTACAGATATTTGATGAGTTTGACCCAGTCCCCATTGCAAGTGCTTCCCTTGCTCAAGTTCATGTTGCTCGAACTCATCAGGGCCAAAAAGTTGCTGTGAAGGTTTCAAGTTCTTACTATGATCTAATCTTGTTTTTGGGTTCCTTTCAACTTGTTTTGTTATTGGCTTAACTCATTTGATACTGTATTCATGTTTCAGGTACAACATATGCACATGACAGATATTGCAGCTGCAGATTATGCAACAGTCGAATTCATTGTCAACACTTTACATCGGCTCTTTCCTTCATTTGATTACAGGTTTATTTGTTAGAGCTTACCGCCTATCTTATTTTTGTTATTCGACTACTATTTCTTTATGCATGTGTTTATTGATGGGGATATATGGTAATAACCATAGTTGTGCATGGGTTATAATATAGGTGGTTGGTAGATGAAGTACACGATAGTCTACCTAAGGTCAGACATATTTTCAACCTGTTATCTTCTCGTATTTTTATGATGTCCTGCTACATGTGTGTATTTATGCAAACTCTTCTGATATGGTAGGCTGTATATCCTTTGAAATAGTATTGTTAATAAGTTACAATGACGATCAGGAACTTGATTTCTTAAATGAGGCCAAGAACAGCATTAAATGTATGGATAACTTTCGGAAGTTATCACCTCATATTGCAGACTATGTGTATGCACCCAAGGTATATTGGAACCTAAGTACCACAAAAGTGTTGACCATGGAGTTTGTAGAAGGCGCAGAAGTCAATGACTTGCAGAGCATCCAAAAACTTGGAATCAACCCACATGACATTGCAAGGCTAGTAAGTATCTTTTCTCTGTACTACCAATTGGCTAGTTGCAGCAGTTTTCCTGCTTGGAGCTATTATCCAATTCATGTCCCATGTTGTTTGTTGGTTAATACAGGTGAGTAGAACATTTGCTGAAATGATGTTTAAACATGGATTTGTGCACTGTGATCCACACGCTGCTAACTTGCTAGTTCGCACACTGCCTTATTCAAAAAGGGGCATTTTTGGTAAGGCATCTAATTGTTAAATAAGACACTTGGAATCATACATTTTAATACCATGATTTTACTAGAGAGCTTTTAGTCAACATGGTTTAAGTTTTTTGTTGTTTTAATGTACTGCTTCCTATTTATAAGCTTGTGAAGGGGTGCTACCTTCTTGCAGAACATTTGATCACATTTGTCAATTGGGTCTCTTAAGGACCTCATATGGGGTGCCATCTATTATTACCTTTTTTTCTGAGTCACTGGCATTGCCTTATATAATGAAAGCTAACCTGAAGTTCTGAGTGGTCGCTGGCATTGCCTTGAATGGCAAGATGATCAACGGCAGGATCAATAACCCTATTCCAAGGCCTCATTGTAAGAATCCCTGCAAACAATGCATACAAATCCTCACCAGCACCCAATTTCAAGCAATTTTCCTTTATTCCTTTTGCATCAGCCAGTACTAAAGCCTGTAAGCAAGTCATACAGGTCAGAGGTTAATGATGCTCGAAAGCAGCAGCATGCAAAAATGGACGTGAAAAAAAGGTAATAATAGATGGCACCCCTTCACAAGCTTATAAATAGGTAGCAGTACATTAAAACAGCAAAAAACTCTTCACAAGCTTAATCATCTTCCCCATTTCAAAGTTTTTGGTTTATCTCGTATTTTGACTCCCAATTGGTCATGTCCTTCAATTTAAATAATCATCCACAAGAAAATTTAACATACAAACTGCTCCTTATGTCGCGTGAAAAGGTACATGAACATATTTAGGGTAATATGTTTAAGGTTAAGTCACTTAAGTGGGAAGTTTTTATGTGGTTTAGGTATTGTCTTATCTTTAAATGTTCTCTTGTTTATGAAAATTTAGCATCTGCATCTTGAAACCCAAGTGTTATGGCTCTATTGATTAATAGAACCTTTTTTATGTTTTGCAGATGTATGCTTCCCTATATTTTCCTCAAATCACAGAACTTCTGCATAAACTGCCACGTGTCATCCTTCTAATGTTAAAGACTAATGATTGCTTGCGATCAGTCAATAACGCTTTGGTATGTCTTTTTCCAATCTAATTTTATTATTGTCTTTCCAGGATCCACATAATATCTATAATAATGGTTAGAATTTGATGTTTGGGTATTACTTTTCAACAGATAAAAAGACCCTCTGTGGAGTCTTTCATTATTATAGGAAGAGTTTCTTCTGAGGCATTCTTTGGCTTCAAGCCCCTTTCCTAACCCGTAATAGTATGGGAAATCCAATAAGCTGCCAAGCAATAGGTACACACATACATGAATGATGTATTATATAGGCTGAATTTTTATTCTTTCTGGACAGAGTATAGATGATGATTAGTGTAGTTTTGTGCCTCGTATCCTCAAAATATGAGATGTGGGTCTATGGTTTTATTTTTGGAAATTGTAACAGATATATTAGTGAGTTAAATTCATGAAGCAATGATGTTTATGAACCAATAGCTTATTTTACATGACATTTGCATAAGAGTATAAGACTAGGCGCACCAAGGTCGGTCGAGCAAGGTCGCCAGTCTGTCGGGGTCGGACGGTCGGTCGGCCTTGGTGTGGTTGTGTCGGTCGGTGTTGGTCGGAAGAGGGAGTTGGTCGAGAGGACGATCGATTGAGGTTTGTATATGTGTTTCAAAAATCCATCTGTTTGGTTGGTAGTTTTATAAAAAAAAAAAAGAAAAAAAAAAAAACTACTTTCAAAGATTTAAACCCTTTAGCCTATAAATGCCCCATTAATTATACATAATTTATATACACTTTATACACTTTCATCAATTTTTTTAAATGGCTTGTTCGCTTGCTAACCAGCGGCATCATCTTCATCACATTGTTTCTAAACATACACTTTGATTTCTTCGACGGTATGCGTGAGAGAACAAGCCATAAGAAATGTTATCGTTTGTGTGTTGTGAAATCGAAAGTAGTGTGTATTGAAAATAAAAATTTAGTGGATATATATAGGGAAAAAAGATGGGTGAAAAAAAAGAAGATGAAGGTCGCTTTGGTGTGGTAAAAAGTCGTACGTAGATTGCCGGAGAGAGAAAGCTAAAGACATAAGTAGGGCCATTGGATGAAAGGAGTGACTAATGAATAGTAGGCTAATAAATCCAGTCAATATATTACTCCGTTTTTTTGATAGTTTCCGGACAATGGACATGTAAAATGGAGGTCGAACAGGTTTGGATACATGTAAGTTCATGACCAGGTTTGTTTAGAAAGTCTCCATAGAAACAGAGAAAGAATATTATATCTAAGGAGTTAGAGTCAACAAGAACCAGAACTTGAAAGTGATGAAGAAAGTGGGTTTACGTGGGAAGTGGTGATGTTGGGATATGGATGTGGAACATTAGTTGGATTGGTGATGGGATATCTCATGTTGTCAACAAGAAAAGTCAAATGGTTCAATGCAATTGCTGATGCAGCAGAGAGTTTGGTCTTGAAGAAGAGGAAGAGAAGACATGTATATATCGGGAAATGAGATTAGAAAATCAAAGGTACCATTTTTCACATGTTTTCTTATTTCATCAAATTGTGCAAAATGTCTTACTCCTATGAATTTCTTATTTCATCAATAGAGGAGTTCAGGGTGGGGTTGGGACCTTTTGAGTTATGCACTCGTGTATCAGCTTCTGCTTCTGAATTATGATGTTTGTGGTTTGTCTCTTTGAATTATTCTTGTATGTAATATCAGTGTGTTGTTAGTATTAATTCATTTATTATTATTTTGATGACTATACAACCATTGCAGATACAGATGTGCCCACTCTAATAATTTGTATCGCTTTGCTTTTGGTATTATATATGCTTCTCATCCCTATCGATTGTGTGTAGATGCAAGCATGATTAATAATAACGACTCGTCTCTAATTTGACCATCCAGAGTGTACTTCTTCTGTTCTGCGTATTAGTAAAGCACCAAATCAGATGTTGAAGTATTTCTTCTCATCTCTATCAATTGTGTGTAGATGCAAGGATTTCTTTGTGGCAGCTCTCATATTATGTGTTGACACCAACTATTTCTTGAGACCAAAGTAACAATGTTTCTTTTTCAAGTGACTGTCTTTTTTGGTGAATCTTTACAACGTAATGTTAATTTTATAAGGTGATGTTGATCTTCATTCCTAATCCAAATAAACTAATTATTCTTATTTTTATAGGAGACCAGGATGCAAGCGACCGTTCAAATGGTTTTGGTCATGATTTTGTGATTTTTAAAGATGTACTCCCTGGCAGGTGTTAAACAGGTGTATTGTACTGTGCCACACCCAATGGGGATAAACTTTAATGGCAAGACTATGGTCGCTAAATGTGACGATTTCCAGGGTTCGATGCATGGGTTTACTTTGAAACCTTTTAAAGACATATTGGCAATTGTTAAAATAGATGAAATTTCCCCTTTTTGATGTATCTTGTATACTGACCGCTCCTTTTGTCTTGTAGAAATTGCCACAGTTCGATTTTAAGATACATCTGCAATTTTTTGGGTAATTGTTCAAATCTTAAGTAGCAGTGTATGAGTATCCTTGGGCTTCTCTAACCCCTTGTTTCTAACCCGTACTAGCCTGAGAAAACTCAGCAAATCAGCCAACTATATGGATGACCATACATACACCAGATGAAGGAAGGAATAATAACTAACGTGTATTGGACTAAGATGAGTTTACTTGGAAAGTCTACCCAAATTTCTATTTTCAAATTTGAGTTGCAGGTTTATTGGATTCTTTATCTATCTATGGTTAAAGTTAGAGTGATTGAGCCAATTCGCAACCAAACACCCATCTTGCAGCAACAGGTGTGTTTGGTAGTTGTTGCAGCGATAATCAAACACTCTTGCTGCTGCATGAGGAGTTTATTTAGTCAAAACGGGTGATTCGGTCACTTAATTTTACACGTAGGTGAAATGGTTGATTTTTTTCGACACATTACTTATTAGTACACGTTTGGGCTAAAATGGGTCAAAATAGGTTAAATGGGTGTAACTTAAACAACAAAGTTACTTATTAGTATATGTTTAGGCTAAAATGGGTGAAATGGGTCAAAACGGTTGAATTTTAACAAAACCCCGTTGGACCTCAACAATGAGAAGTACTCAAAATCCTTAATCCATGTAAGTCAATGTTTGACTATTGTTTTCCGTTTGACGATCTACGAATCTAAATGTGGAATTTTAACACACTTACTGATAATATAACAAAATATAACCTGTGTTCAAGAGTAGAAAGTTGTCCAATGTGTATTTTTTTTAACCATTTAACCTTTTTAATCATTCATACATCACACATTAAGTATAAAAATGAACTGCGGCAAAAGATATTCGGGTCAACCTGTACCAACCTGTACAGACCCGTCAAAACTATGTGGCAGTTAACCGACCAGTCCATTTTACCACCTTTGTTCATGATCTTTGTGCTATTTGTAGTTACATCAACGTCATCAGGAACATAGCTACCGTGAAATCCTACTGCAATTTGTCAAAGACTCGGGCCCACATAGCTACCGTGACATACCATACTGACGGCTCCATATGTCCTGTAGAAATTTGCCATGGTTCAATTTTAAGATACTGCAATTCTTGGGTAATATGTTCAAATCTTAAGTAGCAGTGTATGAGTACCCTTGGGCTTCTCTAACCCCTTGTTTCTAATCCGTACTAGCCTAAGAAAACTCAGAAAATTAGCTAACTATATGGATGACCATACATAGCTATCGTGATATACCATACTGACGGCTCCATATGTCCTGTAGAAATTGCCATAGTTCAATTTTATGATACTGCAATTTTTGGATAATATGTTCAAATCTTAAGTAGCAGTGTATGAGTATCCTTGGGCTTCTCTAACCCCTTGTTTCTAACCCGTACTAGCCTGAGAAAACTCAGCAAATTAGCTAACTATATGGATGACCATACATACATGGGTGACGTTTACATTTCGAGTTTTCTTTTTCTTATGGACAGTATAGGCTTTGAGAGCTGTAGTTTTGTGCTTCATAACCCAAAGGATGAGATATAAGTGGTCATAATTTGAGACGGTCGTTATATACTTCAAAGTTGTAATTAATGAAGGAATCTTACATGACATAATTTGAGCATGTATATGCCAAAAACATTAGAACGGCCACCAGATGAAGAAAGGGATGACTAATGAGTTTTGGACTAAGATGAGTTTACTTGGAAAGTCTACACTAGTAGACATCAAAATTAAACTTAAAACCCTACCTCCAATTTGAAGTCTTCTTAAACCCTCATATACTTCAAAAGTTGTTGGTCACAACAATTATATCCAATCAACTTTCTTAGACATATCTTTATCATCTAAGTTTCCTCATTGCCTTGTCAATGACAGTTGTAATCTATATTTACTGTGGAACTTATTTCAAGCGTTTAACTATTTATTGAATGCAAGCGTAACTACCATATAAAATTTACGACTTGGGCCGGTTGCTTCAAATGTCTTTGTAGACGTTCAAAATAATAAAAAACTTAACTAATTCAAGGACTTGCACAACCCCCAAAGATCATTGTGTTAAGTTTTTGTTTGAAATCTACACAAAGATTCAAATTCAATCAACTTAAACATGTACAAAAGCTCAATCAACCAAAGTAAATAAAGTTATATTAGAAGGTTCTTGTCCATTATTGAAGATGGAAATTCTGTACACTTAGAAATGTAAGACTTTCTTGAACAACTGCTGTTTCTAGAGAATAAGCATCCTTAAAAGGAACATAATTAAGCTGTATACGCATCTTCACCAACTCGGTATAACAACCAAGAGTATACATTTAGTCAGTATAGTGCACTAATCAAAACCAATACAAGCATAAAATCCTCAAAATAGAAAAATAAAATTAAATGCACTTATACAAGTTCCGAGTACTGTGTGAGGTGAGAACAAGTACATTCTAGCTTTGAAGAATCACAGTTCAATTAGTAGTGAAGTAGGTTTGGCCATCATCTTTTTCTAATCCCATACATGTCAATGAAGTGCATCATGAAAACTCCATATAGCGTATTTGTTGCATTTCAGTAGTTTGTTTTATTCAAAGTATCAAACGGGTAAGCAATCTACTATATTTCAGATGCAAAAATGTTACCTCCTCCACCTGATATGCGAAAATGCTACAAGATTTATTATTTCATCTGTTAATATTACCTCACTATATATTTTATTATTATTAACGTAAAAATGAAGTGACCGATAATTTTATTATTATTAACGTAAATAAGGCAAAGTCGTCATATGAAAGTATTATTATTAGAGACCATAGAGTATCCAAAATTCAATCAACGTCAATTGATGAAACTTTATGCATGGTGTGGTTTTATAAGTAAAGAAACTTCGCATTACAGAAAGTATTAGAATAATAGTATATATCTCTTGTATACATTCCATATATACAAGAGATATACACTATTAGAATAATAGTATATATGCCTTGTATATATTGAAATCTTGAATGTACATCACATCCATAATTCTCTCATAGTTAGTTAGGATGAATATGTATAACTCTTGTATATATACACCTTTGGCATAATGAATGAAACACACGATTGTATTCTCACAAAATTGTTGGTCCACAAACGCACAAACAGTTGCATCCTCATCAATCTTTCTTAGACATTTCTTCATTGCATCGAGATTGACAAACAATTATATATCCCGACCAACCTTTCGTAGACGCTTCTTCCATCATCCAATTTCTTCACAGCATTGACAATGATAGATATGATCTATTTATTTAACTCAGATATACTTCAGAGTTAAATTTATGAAGCAATTCATGTTTCTGAACCAATAGCTTATGTTATACGATGTTCACATGCATATGCCTAAAACATAGAAGGGCCACCATATGGAGTGACTAATGAGTTGTAGACCAAGACGAGTTAGACAACAACATCAAATTCTAAACGTTATCTGAATTATCTCCCATTGAATCTTAAACCCTTACATACTTCAGAGGTCGTTAATGAGTTGTAGACCAAGACGAGTTTACTTTGAATGTCTACACTAGTAGACAACAACATTAAACTCTAAACATTATGTGACTTATCTCCAATTGTTGGTCACAAAATTTGTTACACCAAGCAACTTTCTTTATTGCATTGACAGTGACAACTGTAATATGTTTTTACCGTGGAACTTGTTTCAAGCATCGAAGTATTCAAGCATAACGACTAAAAAGTTTTTTTGTAGCCCAACTTAATCAGAATTGCTTATGTATGTGTATGAAGTTGAACTTGAATTTGACTTGTCTTAAGCTATCACTTTTGGTTTTTTATATAGATATAGGTTTGTCTAGCATGTGTTGCATAACTCATCGATTAATTTGTTGCGAGTTTAACTCACAGGGGGAATAAGAGTGAAAGGTGTGTTCGTTCATGAATAATCAAGTAAGTGGTTTCGGTAGAGCAAATGTTTCACCAACTTGATTTAAAGAAATCCCATTAATAGCTCTTGTTTATTGTTACCAGATCATTGGACTTGTAAATCGAGGTCTTAATAAGTTCATGACTTTGGTTCGTCTAAAAAGTCTACATATAAGATATATAAATAATTAAGGACTTACAATCAAAAATAAATTTTAGATTGTGAGTTGGCTCATTCGAAAGGTCTATGTAAACGTACAAAGAGTAGAGAAGACCCTTAAATTTATCTAAATATAGACAAAAATACCTTTTGAAAAGTCTGTACGCATACAAAGAACACAAACATTCAGACCCACACCATAAATAAACTAGTAAACCTCAAAATATCGTTACGCAAGCAATTTTTTTTAACGGGAACTTACAATATGACAATATTTACTCTACAAATTATCTCACACGTCCGAAGCCAGACTTGAACCTACAACCATTTAATTGAGAGTTTATCACACAACAAGGGTACCATTAGGAAACAAGCCCTTTGGTCACTATGCAAGCAATTGTTTGTGAAGTTTTAATAAGTTCTAAGTATAATATTGAAACCTCAATTAAATTAGATTTAAGATCATTTGAGGACAAAAGATTCTTTACATACAAAGGGATCAATCTCCACCCTACATTTTTATTTGATCTAATGGATGAGATTAATCATAACAATTTAAAAAATCCACTTTCATCATTTTTTTTTCAAATATTAATATCTTTCAAACCGTTAATCGTTAAGCGAAAAAAATATATATCATTGTGACGAGCATTTAATTATCTTTCTATAGATAGATAGGCAATTTGATATACTTTCGACAATTTTTTTTTCTTCGTATTTTTCACTTTTTTTTAAAGTTTTTTTGTTTTTTTATGTTACTGAAATTTGCATTAAAAAATCATCCATGATTAAACACTAATTTGAATATCACATGTGATATTAGCGTTAAATCATATATGATATGTAATATCACATGTGATATTAGTGTAATATCACATATGATATACATATCATATCACATGTCATATTACATATCATATATGATTTAACTCTAATATCACATGTGATATTCAAATTAGTGTTTAATAATATATGATTTTTTCATGCAAATTTCAAATTTCAGTAACGTAAAAAAGACGAAAAACAAGAAAAAAATGAGTTTTTTTCCTTTTTTCGAAATTATATCAAAGTGCCCGCATATAGGAAGATAATTAAATGCTCGTCGCGACGGTGTAAATATTTTCGTTTAACGATTAACGGTTTAAGAGATATTTAAATTATAAAAAAATATGTGAAATAATAAAATGCTTTTAATCTCAGCCATTGATTTTTTTTAGATAGATGATAGAGATGTGTCCCTTGATATGTGAGAAAAGTTTGTTATGTAAAATAACACTCCTCATTAAATTAACCTCAAAAAGTTCTAATATTAGATTTATTTATTTATTTATTTATTTTTGGTAATCATAGTTTCAGACCTTTTGGCAGACTAATCCACATGATTTGCAGTTGAAAATTTTGCACAATAAAAAATGAAATGAAGTTTAAGGGCCTATCGAGTCAAACGGTTTGTACAACTAGACTCTTTGGATCATAAGCGTAAGGTTATCAGTTGTGCTTGTAAGACTAAAACTGAAGAGCATGTTAATTTAGAGAACAAAAAAATCTCTATGCAAGTTTTGATTGAAAAGCAATATTGTGGATGACAAAATTTTCATTGACACATTCTTTTATATCGCAATCAAAATTTAAAAAATTTTGCATAATCAAACAAAAAATAAAAGTCTAGGGTTTACCGTTTAATAAATTTTGCACAACCCAAGTGTTACGTTCGTCGATGAATTATAGACCACAAACATATTCTCGATAATATTATTATGAAAGCAACTACAATAATACCAGCGACACTATATATATTTGTTGCAATTGTGAATTTTTTATAGCAATCAAAAATAAAAACACAATGAGTAGTTCAATATCTAGTGTCTTTTTTATTTTCTTAATTTTCACCACGTTTGCCTCTTCCACTTATTTTTTCAATAATAATCATAAATGCCCTAAAAAACAGAGTGAAGCTTTGCTTCTCTTTAAACATAACCTTTTATCCATCAATTACACAAACGATTACTGTTATGATATTCTTGGTATTCTTGGTTCTGATTATCATCCAAAAATGATGAGCTGGAATACAAGTACTGATTGTTGTAAGTGGGATGGAGTTAGTTGCGACAACTCCACTGGTGACATCATCCGTCTCGATCTCCGTTGCGGAATGCTACAAGGTACACTTCATCCTGACATCTCCCTCTTCAATCTCACACACCTTACTTATCTTGATTTGGGATATAACACACTTAATGGGACATTGCCATCTTGGCTGTTTACTTCACCCTCTTTAGAAGTTCTCTATCTAAGTTATAACATGTTTAGTGGAAATGTTCCTTTTGAGTCATTTACTCTTCCATCATTAAAATATTTATTCCTCAATACCAACAATCAGTTAACTGGCCATACTGATGTGCAGACATTTCTACAACTCACCAACCTCACTGGTCTAAGCCTTTCATATAATAATTTTAGTGGTGAATTAGAGTTGGATGCATTGTTATCAAGCCTCACAAACCTTGAATATCTCTATCTCTCACACAGCGGTTTCACTGTTACCACAAACAATGCCAATCATTATGTCAACCCTGGTTTTAGATACTTAGGATTGGCTTCTTGCAAGCTAAAGGTGATTCCGAATTCATTTCGAGCCATGAAACAACTTTATTACTTAGATCTCTCTAGCAACGAAATCCATGGCCAAATTCCTCATTGGGCAGGGGAGATAGGAGGCAATAAGTTGTTTTATTTGAATCTCTCACATAACCTCATAGCAGGCTTGCCTCGATTTCAATGGTATGGACTAGAACAACTTTACCTGCAGTCCAACTTGATTGAGGGGCCATTCCCTCCATCAATTTGCAACATGAGCAAGCTACGGATTTTGGATATGTCCAATAATCGCTTTGGTGGATTGGTTCCACAGTGCCTTGGAAATATCAGCTCATCTCTTGTAATGATAGATATGGGGAATAATAGTTTTCAAGGAACAATTCCAAACATATACAAGGATTGTGGAAGATTAGAAGGGATTGTTTTAAAAGGAAATCAATTAAGAGGAGAGGTGCCAAGTTCCTTGTCCAAATGTCGATTCTTGAAAGTGGTTGATTTGGGAAACAACCACTTAAATGGTACATTTCCTGGTTGGTTAGGAGATCTTCCAAATTTGCAGGTTCTTGTCCTCAAATCAAACAACTTTCATGGTCACATTCAACCCTCTACAACTATTGACTTCCCCTTTCGAAGTCTTCGAGTTCTTGACTTATCTCATAATAGGTTTGTAGGTCAACTCCCTGCAAAATATTTTCAAAATTTTAATTCCATGAAGAATGTGGTGAAAAACAGCACAAAACCAGAATATTTGTCCTCGGATGGATATTACTCATTTGTTGTCGCGGTGAAAGGGGTGGATCGAGATATTCCAAGAATTTTTGTTGGCCTAACTATTATTGATTTATCAAACAATTATTTCGAAAGTGGGATACCAGAAATAATCGGAAATTTGAGTTCTTTGAAAGTGCTAAACTTGTCCCACAATAACCTTAATGGTCGAATGCCAAACTCTCTTGGTAAGCTATCAGAGATTGAATCATTAGACCTTTCTTGGAACCAACTCACAGGAAATATCCCTCAAAGCCTTGCAGGAATCAAGGGCCTTGAAGTCTTAAATCTATCACAAAACCATCTCGTGGGGCGTATTCCAGAAGGAACACAGTTCAGCACATTTCAAGAGAACTCATTTACAGGGAATTTGGGGCTCTGTGGGTTTCCACTGCCCAAAAATTGCAGTGAGAATGCACACAAACCACAGCTTGAAGCAGAAGAACATCATGAGGAGGAAAGTGGATTAACGTGAGAAGTGGTGATGGGTTCTTACATGTTGTTAACAAGAAAAGACATGTTTACATCACATGTTGTTACATGTTGTTAACAAGAAAAGTGAATTGGTTCAATGCAATTGCTGATGCAGTAGAGAGTTTGGTCTTGAAGAAGAAGAAGACAAGACATGTTTACATCAGGAAATGACGTTAGATAATGAAAGGTATGCTTTTTCACATGATTTCTTATTTCATCAATTTTTTCAAAATGTCTTACCCTATGAATTCTCTTGGTCTTAAAAAAATTATTATGTAGGTAAAGGAGTTTGAGGAGGGCTGGAACCTTCTGAATTATGCAGTCGTATATCAGCAATGATGATGTTTGTGTTTTGTATCTTTGAATTATTCTTGTATATAATACTAGTGTGTTGTTAGGATTTTAATACATATTTACTTGGTCACTGGGTGATCATGTATTGATGTTGCTGGCCTTGGTGTAATTCAGTAAGTTTTTTGTTATTTTGATGATCATACAACCATCGTGTATGCTATAAAATTGTAGACACTAGTGTTTGTTACCGAATTGTAAGGTGTGAAAAGGAAAGCATTATTAATAATGACTTGTCTTTTAGTATATCTAATTTGACCATCCAGTGTGTTCTTCTTCGATATGTTCTACATGTGTTTTAGCATTTCATAACTGCCCACCACCTGCTTGACGAGTGGATTATGAGACCAAATTGCCAGTGACCCTGCACTTGAATAATCATCTACATGAGATTTTATCAGATACCTACTGCTCCTTATGTCCTGTAAAACGTGCCATGGTCCTTTTTTGGGTACCTACAAAAAACGTGTCCTATTTACTGATGTAGGTTGAATGTTAGGGCTGAAGCTCGACGTTCTGAGATATATAGCTGCTAAATTTGTAGCGGATATGCTAGCTATAGAGTTCATTTATGTTATGTGTGTCTGAGCGTTACATCTTTTGCCATCTACTTTAAATGGTCGGGTTTATTATTATCTTTTTATAACTTGACCAGCCTGTTAGAAACTCGAAGGCCTTTTAGGCTTATATTTGATGAAGAGGTTGTAAGTGAAATTTAGGAAGAGAGGAATACTAATGAAAGGTTTGGAATATTATTGATTGCTTATGTTTTCCTTGATTTGCTTGATTACAAATGCATCACACCACCCTCTATTTATACTAGTCCATGGAAGAGTCTAGTACCAAGATACTTCCATGGAACTCTAGATATTTCCAAAATTATACATATCTATACTCTAGATATTTCTTAGCTACAATATTATACACAATTCTATGGATATTTTAAGGATCATTCTACATATTTCTTATAGATAGAGCTCTAGATTTTTCTTCCTTATGGACTTGGGCCTTTGTGGATGTTCTATACTTGATTGGATCAAATCAAGTTTAATGATCCAACACCCCCCTTTAAACTTGATTTACCGACTCTAAGCATCATTCGTTGTCTTGAAAAATCTTTCTCGTTGATCGGCTTGGTGAGGATATCTGCAACTTGGTTTTCGGACCTCGTATGTATCACTTGGACATCTTTCCTTGCAATGCACTCTCGAATAAAGTGATAACGAGTGTTGATATGCTTACTTCGATCATGGTATACTGGATTTTTAGCTAAGTCAATGGCCGACTTGTTATCCACATAGATCTCAGTCGCATCTTCTTGTTCCATGTGTAGCTCCTTTAGCATATTTCTAAGCCAAATTGTGTGACATACACATGATGTTGCAGCTACGTACTCCGCTTCACAACTAGACAAAGTAACAATAGGTTGCTTCTTTGAAGACCATGTAAAAGCATTGTTACCTAGGAAGAATATGAATCCTGTTGTACTTCTTCCATCGTCTTTGTCTCCAGCCCAGTCACTGTCGCTATATCCAACCAGCTTGAAGTCTTCACTTGTTGAATAAAACATTCCGTAGTCTACGGTAGCTTTGATATAACGGAGGATCCTCTTTTCAATCTCCAAATGCTTTGTCATAGGCTCTTCCATGAAACGACTAATTAAACCAACCGCAAAGAGTATGTCAGGTCTTGTACATGTCAAATAGCGCAAACTTCCAACGAGACTCTTGAATTGAGTTGAGTCTACCGCTTCTCCTCCGTCATGCTTAGAAGGCTTTGCCTTATGTTCTATGGGGGTGCCAACGGGATTGCACTTATTCATGCCAAACTTCTTTAATATCTCCTTGGCATATCCTTCTTGACTTATGAAAATTCCATCATCCGTCTGCTTCACCTCAATGCCAAGATAATAAGACATAAGTCCTATGTCTGCCATCTCGAACTCTTTCGTCATTGACTTCTTGGGCTCATCAATCATACTCGAGAGTTTCCTCAAAGATCAAATCATCCACATACAAGTGACGAAAGCAAGATACTTCCATTTGCAAATTTTACGTAAAGTGCATATTCACTTAGGCATTTAGTAAAACCATGTTCTTGGAAATACTTGTCAATTCTAGTATTCCAAGCACGTGGTGCCTGCTTTAGACTATATAAGGCCTTCTTCAACCTTAGCACTTTACCTTCTTGCCCTTTGGCAACATATCCCTCTGATTGCTCCACATAAACTTCTTCTTCAAGAAGTCCATTTAGAAATGCAGACTTTACATCCATTTGGTGGATTTTCCACCTATATTGAGCAGCAATAGCAATAATCATTCTAATAGTTTCTAAGCGAGCAACAGGAGCAAATACCTCTTCGTAGTCGATACCATGCTTCTGCTCTTAACCTTTTGCCACAAGTCTTGCCTTGTACTTTTCCACTTCGCCTTTGGCATTTTTCTTGGTCTTGTATACCCACTTGACTCCAATAGCCTTTTGGCCTTTCGGAAGGGTCGTCAACTCCCACGTATCATTCTTCACTATTGAATTTATCTCCTCGTCCATGGCTTGTCTCCATTTCTTTCTTTTCATAGCCTCCTCAAAAACTAAAGGTTCACAATCAACTTATAAACAAGTAAGGGGTATTTCGTCAGTTACCTCGTAGAGCTCCTGCAAACTTCTTGTCTTCGGTTCTCCTTCACTTGAACTTGAAGGTGATTCTTGGGTTGGAGTTGGACTTTGAGGTTGTTGGACTTCTTCACTTGATTCACCCGTCTCTTCTTCATCAGTCATAGGAAGAAAGTCATACCTTTCATTTTCCTTGATGCTCCAATCCCATGTCTCTTCTTCATCGAAATCCACGTCTCTACTCACTACCACCTTCCTTGTGATTGGATTATAGAGCTTATAACCTTTCGACTGCTTGTCGTAGCCAACAAACACATGCTTCTCACTTCTATCATCAAGCTTTAATCGCCTTTGGCTGGGAACGTGGACATATGCTATGCTTCCGAATACCCTTAGGTGAGAGACGGTAGGCTTCATCCCATTCCATGCTTCTTGTGAAGTCTTGTTATCTAAACTCTTTGATGGACACCGGTTCAATAGATATACTGCACAATCAACCACCTCGGCCCAAAACTCCTTTGGCATCTTCTTACTTTTCAACATGCTTCGGACCATATTGAGAATGGTTCTATTCTTTCTCTCAACCACTCCATTTTGTTGTGGGGAGTAAGGAGCCGTTAGAAATCTCCGGATCCCATTATCCTCACAAAATTTGTTAAATTCTTTTGATAAAAATTCTCCACCTCTATCGGATCTCATTGATTTAATTTTTAAACCTTTCTCTTTTTCAACCATAGTTTTAAATGTTATAAAAGTTTCAAAAGCTTGAGATTTTTCTTTTAGAAAATATACCCAAGTTTTTCTTGAAAAGTCATCAACAAAGAGCATAAAGTAAAGATTCTTACTATAAGAGGGTGGAGTAATGGGACCACACAAATCCATGTGAATTAGATGTAAAGGCTCCTTAGCTCTTGATGTCGCTTCTTTCGGGAACGAACTCCTAGCATGCTTCCCAAGAAGGCATCCTTCACACAGTTGATTGGGATGATCAATTTGATCTAACCCTTTCACCATTCCCTTTGAGGATAATAACTTTAAGTCACCAAAGTTTAAGTGCCCGTATCTCATGTGCTAAAGCCACGAATGAACCTTCAAACAACTCTTTAAGCACTTAGCTTCATCATGTTGAATATTTAGAAGGAACATTCGGTTTTTGGTCATAGGCACTTTTGCTATGAGCTTTCCTTCGGGATTCCTTATTGTAGCACTACGATCCTTGAAATGAATATCGTAATTTTTCTCTAAAAGTTGTCCCACGCTTAAAATATTACTTTTAAGATTGGGCACATTGTATATGTCCGAAATATATTGGTGACTTCCATCTTTAGCTCGGATAAGTATCTTACCTTTTCCTTTCACCGGTGCCTTTGATTCGTCTCCAAAGGTGACGTTACCTTTAATTTTCTCCATCTCCACGAACAAGTCTTCTTCACCCGTCATATGGTTACTTGCAATGAATCTATATGCCATGGTTCTATCCTCTCTTCTTGTTCGTCATGTCTTGCCATTAGCAAGGTAAGCTCATCTCCGTCTTCTACCTCCACAAGATTAGCTTTTTCTTCCAATTGTCTTGAGCTAGTACACTCATTGGCATAATGACCATATTTACTTACGGTTGTAACATTGTGTTTGGGGCTTACCTCCTCTTTGAGATTGAAAGCCTCTCCCACGACCTCTTCGATATGAAGACCATTGGTTTTCATCTTCTTTGTTGATATCTTCTCTTCCTCTTCCTCGTCCTCAGCCTTGGAAACCACCACGACCTCGAAAAATACTGCGTCCTCGTCCTTGCTCCTTTCCATGTAGAAAGCTCTTTTCTCTTTCTTTGAAAGAGACCTTTGAGTATAAAGCTTTCTCCAAGGGTTCTTTCCCCCTTCTTTTCTTCAACTTCTCTTCATGGGCTTGTAAAGATCCCATGAGTTGATCAATGGTCATTGAGTCTATGTCTTTTGACTCCTCTATGGCCACGACAATATAATCAAAGCTTGGGGGCAAAGAACGAAGAATCTTTTCTATCACCCTTGTGTCACTCAAGCTTTCACCATTTCTCTTCATTTCATTTGAAATGGTCAAGACACGAGTGAAATAATCCGAAATGGTTTCGGATTCCTCCATTTGGAGTTTTTCGAACTCTCCTCTAAGAGTTTGAAGACGTACCTTTTTCAATTTGTCGATTCCTTTGTAAGCATTTTGAAGGATCTCCCACGCTTCCTTGGAAGTAGTTGCATTTGCAACTTTCTCAAACATCGCATCATCAAGACATTGATAGATGAGTGTAAGAGCACTTTGATCCTTCTTTCTTGCCTTTTGCAACTCCACCCTTTGGGCGGCATTCATGGAACTTTCATCATCTACTTTCTCAACACCTTTCTCTACCATCTCCCATACATCATGTGAACCTAGTAACGCCTTCATTCGAATGCACCAACTACCATAGTTGTCTTTGGTAAGACGAGGAAATTAGAACAAGTTCATCATGCTTGACATCGTGATCTTCTAGCTCTGATACCAATTTGTTAGAAACTCGAAGGCCTTTTAGGCTTATATTTGATGAAGAGGTTGTAAGTGAAATTTAGGAAAAGAGGAATACTAATGAAAGGTTTGGAATATTATTGTTTGCTTATGTTTTCCTTGATTTGCTTGATTACAAATGCATCACACCACCCTCTATTTATACTAGTCCATGGAAGAGTCTAGTACCAAGATACTTCCATGGAACTCTAGATATTTCCAACATTATACATATCTATACTCTAGATATTTCTTAGCTACAATATTCTACACAATTCTATGGATATTTTAAGGATCATTCTACATATTTCTTATAGATAGAGCTCTAGATTTTTCTTCCTTATGGACTTGGGCCTTTGTGGATGTTCTATACTTGATTGGATCAAATCAAGTTTAATGATCCAACACAGCCAAGTCTTAACTTTTACTCTTAGGTAATCGTGTTTTTGAGTGGTTGAACCTTCAGTATAATTTTGCAAAAGGAAGAGAAGACATGTATATATCGGGAAATGACATTAGAAAATCAAAGGTTGTTGTAAAAATTTTACTAGATGATCATAGTCGTCTGAATATTAATATTGATTGTTATAAAGTACCATAGCGGCTATTAAGATTGTAACTTGAACAATTTGCTTTCTGCAGGTTCAAGAATTCTTTGGTGAAGCGGGAATCTTAGGATTCTGGAAAGGCATCTTCCCGACATTGGTTATGGTACTTGCTATTTAGCTTTGGCCCATGTTGTATCAATATCACTTCTTGACTTCTTGTCCACATTGTTTCAGCCAGGTCAGCAATCCTTCAATACAGTTTATGTTGTATGCCTTAAGCAACAGTAACCAAGGTGTAACTGCTTTAGAGGTAAGTAACTGTTAGTATAATCACTGCAGAATTTTCATATAATTATGACTTATTTATCATTTAATGGGATTATCTGTAGGCAATATCTGATTTCTCCACATAATTTTTCAGATATTTTTGCTTGGGGCATTGGCAAAACTTGGGGCTGCAGTGCTAACTTATCCTCTTTTAGTTGTAAAGGTAAGTACTTGTCATTTGAGCTTTTTAGTAGAGCAGCAAAATAATAATTATACTCAAACATACATCAATTTCTGAAAAATTCACTTTAGATGACTTTCTTCCTGTTTGACCAGTTGGGGTATCGACCCAGTTAACCCGTTTCTCTTTAAGTTATCTTTCAATTAAAATGTTTGACTTAATGACTTGTTGGAGATGAAACAAAACCCGAAGCGACCCATTCATAAGTAAATGGGTTGAAATGTTCATCTCAAATCAAAATTGTTGCCAGTTTTATTTTTTCTGTTACACCACCCCAGTATTTTTTCTGTATTTTGCAGTCAAGACTTCAGGCAAGACAAGCTATGGGGTTAGACAAAAAACATCAGTACGAAGGTAAATGATGAAATATGCAAACGTTACTTACCTCCCACAAAGATCGCATATTCACACAAATCCTGTTTTCGTTCATGGACACTGGATGAAATTCTAAAGATGATACGCTACGAAGGGCTCCATGGCTTTTACAAAAGGATGAGCACAAAGATTGTACAAAGTGTTCAGGCTGCAGCCTTTTTGTTCTTGGTAAAGGAGGAACTTGTGAATGGTGTTCAGTGGATGCTATTGAAGGATGCAGCTAAAGTTGTGAAATCTAAATCTCCTTAGCCATATAGTAACACAAACTACCCTCTTCCATTTCCACATGAAATAATTGGATTGGCGATGGGATATCTTATGTTGTCAAGCACAAGACCAAACTGGCTTAGTGCCGTTGCTGATGCAGGGGAGCACATGATCTTGAAGAGCCGAAACAAGAGAAGAAGAGTTTATATGAGAAAATGAAGCTAGTGTATGAAAGGTATGTATTTCACATGTTTTCCCGTTGCACCAAATTGCGCAAAATGATTAATACTATGATTTGTTCCTTTTTTTCTTCCATATGATACAGATGGAATATTTTGGCTGGAAGTCCTGAGATATATAGCTGCTAATATTGTAGTAGTGGATATGCTGTTATAGTTTATTTATGTTATGGATTTTATTAATTAGTTAGCCTTGAAGACAAATGATATCTGTGTCTGATGGTCTTCTGAACAAATAACACACGGTTACATCTTTTTAGCCTTTTGTTATGATCTATAGAAGAAGCTAGTGTAGATTTTGTACTTTTACAGCAGTTGTGAGATATAATTATGAGATTGATTGACAGTTTCATTGATAACGTGTTTCATATCCTTGTTTCTAAGTGTAATTTTCCATACTTCAAATTGATTAACCACAAACAGGTTCATGTTAATGCATATGCCGAAAGCGTGTAATTGAAAGCAATTCATGAAAACATACATTTTTTTATTTTTTTTTTTCAAATGTCAACCTGTTGCCTCAAACGTTCAGAAGTTAGCTTTATGAACGCTCCTTTTGAGATGTCCAGGTTTTAAACCAGCAATCGTTTTTCTTTTCCTTTTGAGATGTGCCTCAAACATTACACATAAGATTCAATTTTCTCATTTCACTTTATTTTCATTCGTGGAAAACAGTTGCAATAAATAATGCCTAAACATCATATAATTTAGTCAGGTTAAGTTTCAATATATAACATCAGATGAAAAAAATGTTTAAAGTAGTTGAATGAAAAGCATTATTATTGGAACAAAAAAGGCTCAAAACTCAATCAAAGTCAATGGAGAGTATCTTTAATGCATGGTGTTCTTTTAAGACTATATAGAAATTAGAAATGAAGTTTGGAAAATTGAACAAACCACAAGAAAAAGCTAATCATGGGCCTTACCCATACGATGGGATCAATTAGGAAAATTGTTTTATTATATTCCCTCCCTGGTCTTGGGTCCGTGGAGCAAGTGAGCAAAGTTGGGCCTTGAAATAAAGAAGTCCAACAGTTAGATATAATCTATAATCTATAATGGCAAATAATAGTAAGTTTGGCCCCATTTTCTATTTGTCGGTAAATCAAAACTCAGCATTCTGATTGATATCCGTTGAGTTAGTTTATTTATTCGCTTTACATGAGCGGGATGCAATGTGATTGAATTCTAATTTTTCAGTTTGTTGTTATTTCTTAGCGTATGTGCCATTTCACTTGTTATTTCTTAAGTTAAATATAGAGAACTAGGGTTATGTGCAGGGTTGGTCCGGTCTCTGATGCCTAGTACGAGTCAATCGAAAAATGACCCTTTTAAACTAATAACATGCTATGGTTTAGAGGTTTGGAACTTGGTGGGGGCTCATCTTATGTCGATCTGTTTTATTTAATTCAGAAGTGATTATGTATTGGGAGGTCAACCAACTATTAAACTTTATTTTTTAGATCATTCATTTATCAAAACGAACTTATAGGCAAAACATTTATGTGTTTGTTTTTTTTATACCAATTTTGATTAATTGTTTCATAAGAATATTTGAAACAATAAGAATAGCTAAATATAGCATATTAGAACAACAAAAATAACTATTGATATGTAAAATATTAGTTTTAGGCATTATTGTAGTCCATGTTTTGAGTATGTAGTTTCCAAACTAAACATGATCAAATAATAAAACATTCAAAAACTAATTATGTAGTTTGCAAAATTTACACAACTCATTAAGTTTCGTATGTGATGATTGGATTCATAGTATATGTAGTGTATACGGTTAGCTAAATGGAATGTTCTCATTTATGAATATTTGGTACCTCAAGAGTACATTAAAACATTAAGGGAGTCGATGTTGAACAGATGTCCGACCTCTTCTTATGATCAAGTGTGCCAAGTTGTCAAGAAAGAGCTTGGAGGGGCACCTGAAGAGGTATGTTTACCTAATCTCACTTTGCTCTTACTTTAGTTTTAGTTATTTTGAGTCATAGAATTTATAAAAAAAAAAAAAAAAAACTATTTACTTTTACAGATATTTGATGAGTTTGACCCAGTCCACATTGCAAGTGCTTCCCTTGCTCAAGTTCATGTTGCTCGAACTCATCAGGGCCAAAAAGTTGCTGTGAAGGTTTCAAGTTCTTACTATGATCTAATCTTGTTTTTGGGTTCCTTTCAACTTGTTTTGTTAATGGCTTAACTCATTTGATACTGTATTCATGTTTCAGGTACAACATATGCTTATGACAGATACTGCAGCTACAGATTATGCAACAGTCGAATTCATTGTCAACACTTTACATCGGCTCTTTCCTTCATTTGATTACAGGTTTATTTGCAGAGCATCCAAAAACTTGGAATCAACCCACATGACATTGCAAGTCTAGTAAGTATCTTTTCTCTGTACTACCAATTGGCTAGTTGCAGCTTTTCCTGCTGGAGCTATTATCCAATTCATGTCCCATGTTGTTTGTTGGTTAATACAGGTGAGTAGAACATTTGCTTTAAATGATGTTTAAACATGGATTTGTGCACTGTGATCCGCACGCTGCTAACTTGCTAGTTCGCACACTGCCTTATTCAAAAAGGGGCATTTTTGGTAAGGCATCTAATTGTTTAATAAGACACTTGGAATCATACATTATAATACCATGATTTTACTAGAGAGCTTTTAGTCAACATGGTTTAAGTTTTTTGTTGTTTTAATGTACTACTTCCTATTTATAAGCTTGTGAAGGGGTACTACCTTCTTGCAGAACATTTGATCACATTTGTTAATTGGGTCTCTTAAGGACCTCATATGGATCACAGCGTACATATACATCTGAGTACATTAAGCGCAACAGGCAAATCAAAACAAAATATGAATTATATGAGATGGCATAATAATGGATCTGTTTTTACTTTAAATAGTTATGTTAGAAAGTATTGTTTTGTTAAATAAAATGCATAGACTTCTTTAATTGATCATTTGGCATTTAACTAAGCCTTTTTTCCCTTCATATATGCATTTTTTCCATACTTTATTTTCACGATGCGATGTTTTCCTTATTGATGTTGTTTAGTTGTTTACAGGAAGAAGAAAACCGCAACTAGTACTGCTGGATCATGGTCTATACAAAGTACTTGACAATTCTATTAGGACCAACTATGCTGCACTTTGGAAGGTGCACCATACAATTTCTTGAATATAAATGACTTTTTATGCCATCTATTATTACCTTTTTTTCACGTCCATTTTTGCATGCTTCTGCTTTCGAGCATCATTAACCTCGACTGTATGACTTGCTTACAGTGCTTTAGTATCGGCTGATGCAAATGGAATAAAGGAAAATTGCTTGAAATTGGATGCTGGTGAGGATTTGTATGCATTGTTTGCAGGGATTCTTACAATGAGGCCTTGGAATAGGGTTATTGATCCTGCCGTTGATCATCTTGCCATTCAAGGCAATGCCAGCCACCACCAGTAACTTCGTGTTAGCTTACATTATATAAGGCGATGCCAGTGACCCTGATGTTAATCATCTTCCCCATTTCAAAGTTTTTGGTGTTTCTCGTATTTTGACTCCCAATTGGTCATGTCCTTCAATTTAAATAATCATCCACATGAAAATTTAACATACAAACTGCTCCTTATGTCGCGTGAAAAGGTACATGAACATATTTAGGGTAATATGTTTAAGGTTAAGTCACTTAAGTGGGAAGTTTTTATGTGGTTTAGGTATTGTCATATCTTTAAATGCTCTCTTGTTTATGAAAATTTAGCATCTGCATCTTGAAACCCAAGTGTTATGGTTCTATTGATTAATAGAACCTTTTTTATGTTTTGCAGATGTATGCTTCCCTATATTTTCCTCAAATCACAGAACTTCTGCATAAACTGCCACGTGTCATCCTTCTAATGTTAAAGACTAATAATTGCTTGCGATCAGTCAATAACGCTTTGGCAAGTCTTTTACCAATCTAATTTTATTATTGTCTTTCCAGGATCCACATAATATCTATAATAATGGTGAGAATTTGATGTTTGGGTATTACTTTTCGATGATAAAAGACCCTTTGTGGAGTCTTTCATTATTATAGGAAGAGTTTCTTCTGAGGCACTGATTGAGGAAAAGTTGTCACATGCAAAGTCTCTCTTTAGCTTGCTACATGTTTGGTTGGAGGAGATTTCACTCGAAGCCCGTTTTCTCATTATGCAAGTAGCGTTGTGGATACTCAGTTCCGCATGCTTTGGCTCGTGAACACAATATCATTTTATTAGCTTTTATATAGAAGACATAAATCATGCCGAAAGAAATCGTTGGGTGTTCAGTCCTTGTTGATTTTTGATTCAAAATTAGTGCATTCTTTGGCTTCAAGCCCCTTTCCTAACCCGTAATAGTATGGGAAATCCAATAAGCTGGCCAAGCAACAGGTACACACATACAGGAATGATGTATTATATAGGCTAAATTCTTATTCTTTCTAGACAGAGTATAGATGATGATTAGTGTAGTTTTGTGCCTCGTATCCTCAAAATATGAGATGTGGATCTATCGTATTATTTTTAGAAATTGTCACAAATATATTAGTGAGTTAAATTCATGAAGCAATGCATGTTTATGAACCAATAGCTTATGTTACATGACATTTGCATAAGACTAGGCGCACCAAGGTCGCCAGTCGGCCGGGGTTGGTCGGTTGTGGTGTGGTTGTGTCGGTCGGAAGAGGGATGATCGATTGAGGCTTGTATATGTGTTTCAAAAATCCATCTGTTCTGTTGGTAACTTTTAAAAATTTAAACCCTTTTACCCTTATTTATATATACTTTATATACTTTCATCAATTTTTTTAAATGGCTGGTTCGCTTTCTAACCAGCGGCATCATCTTCATCATAAAAAACTAGAGGGTACCCGCGCAATGCGGCGGTGGATATATGTTTTTAAATGGCTGGCGAGCAAATGTTTTTCATTTTAAATCTTCTTTATTTAGCATATCCCAAATATTGTATAACGTAGTAGATATATGTTTTTCAAAAGTAGAACGTCTAAATTATTAATTATGTAAATAGTTAACGCTTTTATTTTTTAAAATTTTAGCATTAAATTGGTGGTTATAAGTTTAGTGAGCTTTTCTTATAGACAATTTTATTAAAATATCTCATTAATGGAGGGGGTTAATGTATGGTTTAAATGAGACTTAAATTTTACATTAATTTTCTAATTTTCCTTTTAAAGTAATGTTTTTTGTCTTAAAATTTTAAGACTTCCTTTTATAGGAAGTCCCAAATGCTTTATAATGTAGTATAGATGTTCTCATTTGTGTGTTGAGAGATTGAAAATAGTGTGTATTGAAATTAAAAATGTAGTGGATATATATAGGGAAAAAAAGATGGGTGAAAAAAAAGAAAAAAGAAGATGAATGTCGCTTTGGTGTGGTAAAAAGTCGTTCGTAAGTCGTCGGAGAGAGAAGGCTAATGTGGCATGAGCCAAGTCTAATTGCAGGTACATGCCCTAGACATAAGTTGAGCCACTAGATGAAAGGAGTGACTAATGAATAGTAGGCTAAGATGAGTTTACTTTAAAAGTTTAGACTAAGTAGACAAAAACATTAAATATAAATCCTTACCTCCTATTTGAAGTCTTCTTAAACCCTCTTATACTTCAAAAGAGTTGGTCATAAGCACTTGTCCCCCATAGAAATTTCTTCCATCATTTTTACATCTTTAGTGCATTGACAATGACAGTATGATTTATTTGTTCCCTATGAAACTTCTCAATTATTCAACCTTTAATCAAATGCAAGCATAGCATTTAAAAAGTTTTTGAGCTCAACGTAAATTTGATTGTCATAAGTTATCGCTAGATTTCAGTTTCTCTGGGTAGATCTAAGTCCACCTTGCGTTATATGACCTAACCCATTAGTTAAGTGGTTCTGAGTATAAGTTGCATCAAGAATGAACGGTGTTCAAGTCTATAAGTAAAAAATGCTTGCGACCAGTTCACGTGAGGTGTAGGAGAGAGCAAAGTTAACCTTAACTTCATGAAAAGAAATCCAGTCAATATATTACTTCGTTTGGTTGAAGTTTCGAGACAATGGACATGTAAAATCGATGTCGAATAGGTTTGGATACATGTAAGTTCGGTTTGTTTAAAAAGTCTCCATAGAAACAGAGAAAGAATATTATATCTGAGTTAAAGTCATAGATACAATAATATATTATAAGATTGTGAGTAAATTCATTTGCAAAAGTCTTTGCATGCGTAGGAAGAAAACTAAACATTGATCAACCAACCCAAATCATTAAATTATAAATGAAACTACAGCCTGCTCATACTTTGTAGCAAATGTGAATGTTAAGTCTTTAGTAGTATCCTTTTTCCTATTTTTATTTTTCCCAGTTTTGCTCCTACCGCTTCTTTGAGTACGAGTCATAAATGCTCTTATAAACAAAGTGAAGCTTTGCTTCTGTTTAAACATAACCTTTCATCCATTTAGGACACATTATGAAAGTTGATAATTTTACAATTAAGCCCATAAAAATGGATTTAAGATTAACCTATTTTCAAAAGTGTAGGCTCTAATCTTAAATTGTAAAAAAACAATCAAAATATAAGGTTATTTATACTTAATTCCAAAATTTGAAAACACGAGTTCCAAAAGTCATATATATTTTTTCTATTTAATAAGATTTAAATTATTCAATTGCATTTTTGACCACAATTAATTGAAGGTTGAATTTATAGACCAATAGACATGCTCAAGTTTTACAAATAGGCTAAATTAAGTTCTTCGATTGGTTCAATTAAGTCTTCGTTTTAATGAATTATCCAAAAATCGTTTCCTTTAGTGTTTAAAGATTATTGTGGACCACAAAATTTTCAATGAATGATTCATTTTTGTTGCAATCAAAAGTTAGAATTGTGCATAACTTGACAAGAAATTAAAATTTAGAGTCTATCAGTCTTGATAGACTTGTATAACCCAAGTGATACTTTTATAAATATAACTAGACCACAAACATATTATTGATTATTTATCTTCAAGAATATTATTGTAATACCAGTGACAATATACTTATTTGGTTTACGGCCTTTTTGGCCAACTAACGGGAAATGAAGTTGAAAATTTTGCACAATAAAAAATGAAATGAAGTTTAAGGGCCTATCGAGTTAAGTTGATTTGTACAACCAGACTTTTTGGATCATAAGCGTAAATTGATTATCAATTGTGCTAATAACATTGATTTAAGATCATTTGAGGACAAAAGATTATTTGCATGGGATTAATCTTCACCCTTCATTTTTATTAGATCTAATTGATGAGATTAATCACAACAATTTAAAAAACCTACTTTCATCATTTTTTTCAAATATTAATATCTTTCTAACCGTTAATCGTTAAGCGAAAAAAATATCATTGCGACGAGCATTTAATCATCTTTCTATAAATAGGCACTTTGATACACTTTCGACAACTTTTTTCCCTTATTTTTCATTTTTTTTTTTTTTTTTTTAACGCTATCGGTTTCAGATAAAAATCATATATGATTTAGCACTAATTTGAATATCACATGTGATATTAGTGTTAAATCATATATGATATGTAATATCACATGTGATATTAGTGTAAAATCACATAAGATATACATATCATATCACATGTGATATTACATATCATATATGATTTAACACTAATATCACATGTGATAATCAAACTAGTGTTTAATCATATATGATTTTTTTTTATGCAAATTTCAGTAACGTAACAAAAAGAAAAAAAGAAGCAAAACGTGAAAAAAATGATTTTTTTTTCTCTTTGCGAAAAATAATTAAATGCTCTTCGCGACGGTGTAACTATTTTCGCGTAATGATTAACGGTTTAAGATATTTATTTAAATTATAAAAAATAGATAAAATAATAAAATGCTTCTAATCTTAGCCGTTGATTTCTTTTTAGATGTATGGTGGAGATGAGTCATTTGGTATGTGAGAAAAGTTTAGTACGTAAAATAATTGTCATCAATAACATTAAAACCGAAGAGTATGTTTAGTCGATAAATTTAGAGAACCAAAAATCTCGATGCAAGGTTTGGTTGAAAAGCATTATTGTGAATGACAAAATTTTCACCGACACATTCTTTTAATCGCAATCAGAAGTTGGAAATTTTTGCATAATCAAACAAAAAATAAGTCTAGAGTCTACCACTTAAATAAATTTTCACAACCCAAATGCTACGTTTATCAATGAAACATAGACCACAAACATATTCTCGATCATATTATTATGAAAGCAACTACAATAATACTAGCGACACTATATATATTTGTAGCAATTGTGAATTTCAATAGCAAATCAAAAATAAAAACACAATGACTAGTTCAATATCTGGCGTCTTTTTTCTTTTCCTAATTTTCACAACGTTTGCCTCTTCCACTTCTTCTTTGAATAAAAATATTCGTAAATGCCCTAAAAAACATAGTGAAGCTTTGCTTCTCTTTAAACATAACCTTTTATCCATCAATTACACAAACGATTACCTAGATGATTACTGTCATGAATGGTTCAGTTCTCATTATCATCCAAAAATGATGAGCTGGAATACAAGTACTGATTGTTGTAAGGATGGAGTTAGTCTGCACAACTCCACCGGTGACATCATCCGCCTCGATCTCCGCTATGGAATGCTACAAGGTACACTTCATCCTGACATCTCCCTCTTCAATCTCACACACCTTAGTTTTCTGTATTTATCATATAACAGACTTAATGGGACATTGCCATCTTGGCTGTTTACTTCCCTCTCTTTAGAAATTCTCAATCTAAGTGATAACATGTTCAGTGGAAATGTTCCTTTTCAGTCATTTGCTCTTCCATCATTAAAAGAGTTATACCTCAATAACAACAATCAGTTAGCTGGCCAAATTGATGCACAAACATTTCGACAACTCACCAACCTCACTAGACTAGACCTTTCATATAATAATTTTAGTGGTGAATGGGAGTTGGATAGATTGTTATCAAGCCTCACAAACCTTTCTTATCTCCATCTCTCTTACAGTGGTTTCTCTGTTACAACAAAGAATACCAATCACTATGTCAACCCTCGGTTTAGTATCTTAGCATTGGCCTCTTGCATGCTAAAGGTGTTTCCGAATTCACTTCGATCCATGAAACAACTTAGTCACTTAGATCTCTCTAGCAACGAAATCCATGGCCAAATTCCTCATCAAGGGGAGATAGGAGGTAATGAGTTGTATTATTTGAATCTCTCACATAACTTCGTAACAGGCTTGCCTCAATTTCAATGGCATGGATTAGGATATCTGTATCTGCAGTCCAACTTGATTGAGGGGCCATTCCCTCCGTCAATTTGCAACATGAGCAGTCTATGGTCTTTAGATATGTCCAATAATCGCTTTGGTGGGTTAATTCCACAATGCTTTGGAAATATCACCTCATCTCTTGAAATGATAGATATGGGGAACAATAGCTTTCAAGGAACGATTCCTAGTGTGTATGATGACTGTGAAGACTTACAGGGGCTTATTTTAAAAGGAAATCAGTTAGAAGGAGAGTTGCCACGTTCTTTGTCCAAATGCCGAGACTTGAAAGTAGTTGATCTTGGAAACAACCACTTAAATGGCACATTCCCTAGTTGGTTAGGTGATCTTCCAAATTTGCAGGTTCTTATCCTCAAATCAAACAGATTTCAGGGAAACATTCAACCCTCTCAGAACTGTTGAATTCCCATTTCCAAGTCTTCGAGTTCTTGACTTATCTCATAATGGGTTTGTGGGTCAACTCCCTGCAAAGTATTTTCAAAATTTTAATTCCCTGAAGAATGTTGTTAAAAGCAACACAACACCAGAATATTTATACATGGGTGGTGGTGAGTATTACTCATTCGTTTTTGCGGTGAAAGGGGTGAATCAAGATTTTCCACGAATTTCGGTTGAATACACAATTGTTGATCTGTCCAATATTACATTTGAAGGACAGATTCCAAACGTCATCGGTGGTCTTAATTCGCTAATAGTGCTCAACTTATCCCACAACTGTCTTAGTGGTCCCATTCCACATGCTCTGGGGAATCTCATAGAGATCGAGTCGTTAGACCTATCTTCGAACCAACTCTCAGGAGAGATCCCACAAAGTCTTGCAGGAATCAACACTCTTGAAGTTTTAAATCTCTCGCAAAACCGTCTCGTGGGCCGTATTCCAGATGGAACACAATTTAACACATTTGAAGAGATATCTTTTGAAGGGAATCCAGGACTATGTGGGCTTCTGATGAGGAAAAAGTACAGCGAGCATACACAAAAACAAGAGCTTGAATCACATGAGGAGGAGAGCGGATTTACATGGGAAGTAGTGACGTTCGGATATGGATGTGGGACCTTACTTGGATTGGTGATGGGATATCTAATGTTGTCAACAAGAAAAGTCAAGTGGTTCAACGCAATTGCTGATGCAACCGAGTCCGGTCTTGAAGAAGAAGAAGACATGTTTATATCGGAAATGACGCCGATAATCAAAGGTACGATATTTCTGATGTGATAACTTAGAATTTGAGGTTAAGTTGCATTGTATAAGGCCATACAAGACAATTCCAGCCCTGCTTCACCAAGCATTGCATAGATGTGTGCTTCCCCATATTTTCTTCAAATCACAAAATTTATGCATTAAGCGCTACATGTTATCCTTTTAATGCTAAAGAGTAATGATTGCTTACATTCACAATAACAAACCTGGTATGTCTTTTCGTGATCCAAACTTTATCTATAATTGGTAGAATTTAATGTTTGGCAATTCCTTATCGACAGATAAAAAGACCATCTCTCGGATCAGCCGAAGTTTTCCATTATTATCCAAGAGGATATTCGAGGCACTGCTTTTAGAAAAAGTCATCACATGCAAAGTCTCTCTCTAGATTGCTATATGTTTGGTGGGAGGCGATTTCACTTGAAGCTCGATATTTCATAATGCAAGTAGCCTTGTGGATATCTATACGTTCCATACGACTTTAGCTCTATAAACAAGTCCCCGTTGTTATAGTTCACTTACGTTATTGTGTTGTATTGCGGCCTGAAGACAAACGATATGTGTGTCCGAGTAAATAACACATGGTTACATCTTTTTGCCATCTAATTTTATTGGTCTTTTGTTCTGATTTACGGAAGATGAGTAATTTTTTGCTTTTCTTTACAAGAGTTGTGAGATAATTTAGAAATTAGTTGACAGTTTAGTTGATGACCTAATGGTACACTATATACGGTCATGAATAGGGGTGGAAATGAGCCGAGCCGCTCGTAAAAAGCTCGGGATCGGATCTGTAAAAAGCTCGAACGAGCCGAGCCTAAACGAGCTCGAGCCCGAGCTAGAGCCTAAATTAAAGCTCATTTAATAAACGAGCCCGAGCCCGAGCCTTATATACCAAGCTCGATTAGGCTCGCGAGCCTAAACGAGCTCTAACATATTTTGTGTATATATACATATATAATACATATAAACTAATAAAAGTATATGTATGTATTTTACATTGACAATTCAAAAATTATATAATAATAACAAAATAAATATTAAACGTTTTATATTCCTATTTCTACCTAACTTTTTAGAACCAAATTATTATAATTAACTAAAATTAGTTTAGGCCACATATTTACTACTCCCTCCGTCTCAATTTAATTGTCATGAGAGAGAAAGCACAAAGTTTAATAAAAGTGGGGCAACTTTAATTTTCAACCACACAAATAGAATATTCTCCCTTTATATTCCCTAGTTTTTACTAGGGAAAGTGGACAATTTTTTTGAGACATTCAAAAATGGAAATATGGAGAATAAAATTGAGACGGAGGGAGTATTAGTCTTTTCAGTTCCTCTACCCACTGATCTTCTCTTTTCCTCTACCTACTTCGCTTCACATATCCGATTCGAATGGTAACTTTGCTTTTTGAAATATTTTAAATTGGTGTATTCATTTAGTTTATTGGTTTTTTATATAATATGGACATGTGACTACCAATTGATATGTATATCTTTAAGTATTAGAATCATTATATTTTGTTCTATTGATTGATGTTAAAAAAATGTTTATACCACTATTTGTTCATTGAGAATGTTGAGTATCACTGTATTATCCTAGGATTTTGGTTCAGTTAAGTATGTAATGCATGTTGTAGCTATTATTTCGATAATGTTTATACCACTGAAGTTTTATTGCCGGCTGTGAAAAGAAGCTAACTAAAGGTATATATCTTATGACTTATGTTTCGTTTTCCTGTTCAAAAAAACTAAAGGTATATATCTTATGACTTTTCACATGTGAGCTAACTGTGTTGTAAGTGTTGACCATACTACACACGAGGGCTTACTTAAAGATGAAATTAACTAGCTTAATGGTAAAAAGTAATAAAAAGAAAGAAAGAATGTTTAGAGTTACAAACATTAGGTTTATGTCAAGTGGCTAAAAAGATGGAAGTATGCAAGATTAAGGTGAAAAGTACATTAAGCTGTGTTAGTTTTGTAGCAGGCTATGTAGTTTGTTATATTTGGTTCATATTAAGTGGTATAATAGGTGAAAATTTGTTGTAAATATTGTTAGTCATAAAATTTATGACTTGTTAAACAACAAAGCGTAGTATTGCCATATGTGATTTTAATTGTGACTTGTTTATTTCATATATAATGTTTAAGCCATTGAACATCACTAACAGTTTTGTATTTTAACTTGTAGGGTGGCTACTGCATATATTCCACTAATTTTCATGGGTTCTTTTGTGGCATCTTAGCCTTGTAGTCAAGAAGAATCAGATGCAGATGTCTCATGTGATCAAATAAATATTTTGTTGGTCTGCTAGAACTTTTGTTAGATCATTTGATTCATATGATACATGACATCTTTTTGTTAATCAACAGTGGATGCTAATCATGCTATATTTTGTATGTAATGTTTTACTTTGGTTTAAAAGTCCTTGTGTTTCTGTATGTCTTTACTTGTAGTTTTTTAATTTGGCTTGGCCACAATTTTCTTTACAAGTTGTTTGATAACTGAGTGTTTTTTTCCCTTAACGAGTTCAAAACACGAGCCGAGCTCGAGCCTAATATAAGCATATCATAAACGAGCCGAGCTCGAGCTCTATATATCATAAAATGAGCCGAGCTCGAGCTCAAATCTTAAGGTTCGAAACGAGCCGAGCTCGAGCTCGAGCCTTCTAAAATATAAACGAGCCGAGCTCGAGCTCTGGCAGGCTCGGCTCGTTTTCACCCCTAGTCATGAATAATATAAGAAAACCTTAGAAGGGGCACAAGATGACTGAGGCAATGACAATAAAACTAGCGGTCTGAAAATGGCTGGACGGGTCAGGTAATGGGTCAAAATGAGTTTGGGTCACGGGTTGAACCGTTACTTTTTACCAATTCCTCTCTCCCTTTTTCGGATTACTGAAATTTCAGAATATAATATCTGTTATATGCCTATTTCTAAAACCAAAGGTGACAAACAGGTGTGGAAAATAAAAGTTATAGCCGATTTTGTTTATTACTAATTTGGTATAAACTTGACCCGAAAAGTCTAATGTTTTACCCTGGTAATCGTGTATTTGTGTGGCTGAACCTTCAATATAATTCGTCATGTTTCTATTATTTTAATGGTCATGGGATACTCGCCTTTAGCAAAAGTATTATGACATAACTTGTAGCATGTTTATGCTGCTCATTAATACCTTTAGCAAAAGCTCGTTTTGTACTTCACTGGAGCCACAAACATACTCTACACTTTTGGTGGACACGCTGTCACAGTGTTAGTATTCAGTCCTAAATTATAGTTTAGTTTTCTTTTTCTAGTCAATTTAGGTTAATAATGACTTGAGTTACATGTTTATTGCAGTGAAATAATGCACGCGATGTGGAAGCCACAGAAATTTAAGTACATATATCTGTTTGCAACATTATATGTGTTCACATTAACATTCGCATCAGCTGCTGCAATGTATTGGGCCTTTGGTGATCAACTTTTAAACCACTCCAATGCTTTTTCCCTTCTGCCAAAAACTCGTTGTCGTGATACAGCCGTTGTCCTTATGCTCATCCATCAGGTATAACTGCTTGAATGGTTAACTGACTTACTATGGCTGTTTGATTATGTGTTGACCGATTTGTGCTTTTTTTGCTTGGCTTATCTTTTTCAGTTTATAACATTTGGTTTTGCGTGTATTCCACTGTACTTCGTGTGGGATAAAGTAGTGGGAATGCATGATACAAAGAGCATATGTTTACGGGCATTAGCTAGGTTGCCAGTTGTGATTCCAATTTGGTTCCTAGCCATCATCTTCCCCTTTTTTGGTCCAATCAATTCGGCTGTTGGGCCTTTGTTGGTTAGCTTCACTGTCTATATTATCCCTGCTCTAGCCCATATGCTTACTTACCTAAAGGCTTCGCCGCAGGTAATCCATCCGCACTGTCACTAAAATCTCAATTTCTAGTAGATACAGACTAAGAAACCCACAGGTAATCAAAACTAGAGGTGAAAATGGGCAGGTTGAGTTACAAGTCAAAATTAGTTCACTAAAACGGGTAAGTTTTGATACGGTAAAACAAGCTGGGTTGGTTAACCTTAGTTGGTCAATAACCAATCAGTGTGTCAAATATGTTATTTATAAAATAATCCAAGTTTTTACATTTGACTTGTTAGACCTGTTAGAGATAAAACCTAACCTCAACCGACCCATTCACAAGTGAGCGGGTCAAAATCGTGACCTCTAGTACTCAAATAAAATCTGCATATAATTCGGTGATTTTGTTTTAAATGTGAAATGGGTTTTTAAGCTTGTTGTATGCAGAATGCTGCAGAGAAGCCTCCATTTCTTCTGCCTAGCTGGACGGCCATGTACATTGGGAACATTTTCATCGTGGTTTGGGTTTTTGTGATTGGTTTCGGATTTGGAGGGTGGGCCAACATGACAAATTTCATCAAACAAGTAGATACATTCTAATTATTTGCAAAGTGTTACCAATGCAAGCCTCCACCACCACTCCCTCATAACCGTTAAGTTTAATGATTTTGGTTCGTTGGTTGCTTTTCTTTGACATGGTCTTTTGTTTTAGTCTAGCGATAATATATGATTCTAGTGTGTAAAATGGTCGGTGATGAATTTATTTAGTTATGGTCGATATATAGCATAGGTTTGCTTTTACTTTGGTTGTGACAGTTTTATGAGTAAATCGACTTAAAGTCGTTTTGATATTTGGGATGTTTAATGGTTTTGATATCTTTGTTGTTCAGTGACCGGAATAATTTGTCTCTTAAATATAACTTGTTTGACTTAACAACCAACGCAAGCCCACTCACAGCTCATTCGACTTAACATCCACAACCGTAAACCGCAAACCCGCATAAAACCGCAAAACCTACACCGCAAAAACCGAAACCGCAACAAAAACCGCGGTGCGGTTCCCTAAAATAAGAAAAGATTTTTGCGGTGGGTTTCTATTTGCACCGAAAACACCGCACAATAACCGCACCGAACAGCAAAGTCATATTCAAATATATTTTAATTTTAATTTTTAAATAAACCAACTAAATTTCATAATTTTTGTATGATTAAATACTTTTGTTTATATTTTCATAATTAGTTATTTCAAAAGTATTTTATTGGTTAATTATTATATACTTTTTCCTTCAAAAAAAATTATTATATACTTTTTATCAATTTATCATCGAATTTTAAAAATTTCTCATCTCATTTGACTTTTATTAAGACTAAAATACACCGTTGGTCCCTAAACTTGTACTAAAGATCACAAATGACAAATCGGCCTTTTCATCGCCACATGTCCAAAACATACTTTAAATGCCAATTAGTCCTTTGACAAAATCAAAGTCTGATTTTTGTTTTGTAGTCGAGGGTATTTTAGTCCATACACATTTATACTTTTATAACACATTTATATTTTAGCGCTTAATCTTTCATCCTTGTCATCATCTCCCCAAATCATTCATCTCCCCAAATCCTTCATCTTTTTACCTGCATACGAATGAATAAGCAATTATTTGGTTGCAGGCAACATATTTAATTTTAATGATGACAATGACAACTTGATGATATCTATGTGCACGTATGCTTTTGTCCGAATTGTGGATGCTGCTCAGAAAATGTATATGTTTGTCTGGTATTCCAATATGGATCCCATGTAATTTTGCCCAACACAATGGCCTCAACACTTGAAGTTACAGCACCAGCTTTCTAAAAGGCGTTGACCCTCTTTTGCATACACACGTATTCTTCCCCTCGCGTCAACACCGTTTAAAGGTACGATCTTATTTCATGTTCTTGATTTGGTTAGCATCTTAATGTAATACATGTTTATGTTTAATATACAGTTTTAGACTTGAATAATGTAAGTTATTACAGCTTGATGAGCGAAAATAATCGTCACAATTTTGATGTTTGATTCATATATTTCATTGTTTCTGGGTAACCATACATTTTCTTTTACTAAAACCTTTTAGTTGGCGGACCACTTTAAAAACCACTAAGCCAAACATGTGTTGCTCAATCTTATTGATTGAACATGCTTTTTGCACTTGCTAGCGAATATATTTACGAAAATATGGTTTCAAGTAGAGTTTGCTAAATAGTGTTTTGACTCGTAGTCAAACATGAAGATTGTAATTAAGTCCTTGATAAAGAAGCTTAACTAATGTTAATTTAGTAATTCTTGAACATAATAATTTAGTACTTGAACATACTATGTCCTTGATAAAGAAGCTAGCTGATCCTCAATCTTTGCTCCAGAATCTGATTTAAGTAAGGATGGGTGATGACCCGGTAAATGTGAAGGAATATCAAGAATTAGCAAGAAGTACCCTTCTAAAGATGTATTATGACTACTTTGCTGGGGGATCCGACAATGAGCACACACTCAGAGAGAATACTGAAGCATTTCAACGAATTACGTAATACATTAAAACCTGTTTTTCCTTAAGATTTTGTTATCATATTACGTTCGCTAGTTCACATTACCTCATTGTCAGTCTATGGCCAAGGATTTTAGTGGATGTGAGCAAAATAGATATGTCAACAGAAATATTGGGCTACAAAACTTCAGCGCCCATCATCATTACTCAATGGATGCATTCATCTGTCATCTTAATGCATCCATTATTTTAAACCAGGATGAAAGATGAATGATGAATGTTGGAGAGATGATAATTTGGGGAGATGAATGATTTGGGGAGATGATGACGAGGATGAAAGATGAAGGGCTAAAATATAAATGTGTTATAAAAGTATAAATGTGATGACTAAAATACCCTCGACTACAAAACAAAATCGACTTTGACTTTGTCAAAGGACTAATTTGGCATTTAAAGACCATGTTTTGGACCTCTGTATGCCGAAAAAGCTCTGGGCCATTTTGTCCATCGATGCTGTAACAAGTTTAGGGACCAACGGTGTATTTTAGTCTATTGTATAGATTTAAAAATTTCATACTAGTACCCAACATTTTGTATATATATGTTTCTGCTCATTATGTAACCTTATAATATATTTATTCTATAATAAATATATACCAAAAAATAGAATTTAAAAAAACTTTAAAACCGCGAAACCCAAAAACCAAACCAAAAAACCACAAAACCGCAACCCAAGAAAACCCGTAAAATCGCTACAGGGATTCTCATTTTTAAAAATCATCGGATGTGGTTCGGTTTTTACCAAAACCCGCACCAACCCGCACCATGCTCACCCCTATGAATGCACGAGAATATTTTCGCGTTGTACCAATTGTCCTTGAAATCAGTCCTATTACATGATGAAAAAGTCAAAAACAACATGATTAGCAATCCACATTGTATGATTCCTGGATGGTGGTTGCAATTAGCAACAACATCTTTCATAAGCTACATTATCGTTTCTCTGCTATTTTTCTCATAAGTGTAGCTCATTAACTCGACTACTTATTTCTTTGAGCTACATGGTCTCTATCTATATATTTTCTTTCGTACCGGGGATAGTTTGAATTTCGAGCATCTACCTGTGACAACTTCTATTTTCATGTAATATGAACAAACATAAAAATTGTCGATAGATAATTTGCCAATCTGTCACACCCCAAAAATGGCGCAGCGGAACGGCATTTACGGGGTATGACTTCGTAACCAAGAACACAAGGTGTCACAATAGAGAAATACTAAATCCATTCATCACAACACAAGTCAAAGTTACAATGATCCATAATACGGTAGAAACAAGTTTACTACATAAATTCACAATAATCAAGTCTTAAGAGGGAATTTCCAAATGCATAACTCCTTGGGAACACCGCCCGGTAGAGTCTTGTCTTATGTTTGCTAGGCCAGGCCATTACTCAACCTTCTATGAGGCCATTACTCAACCTTCTATGAAACTTCATTCTTAACACCTGAAAATGGATACTCGATAACGTCAACATAAAGTTGGTGAGCTCGTAGGTTTAAGTGTTAAACCACGAAGCTGCTGTATATAGCAGAGTAGGACAATAGTGAGCAAGATATATGAATATGAAACACGCTATTAGCGACAACTGAGCCTACCAATAATGTTACACACATGTTACCATAGTGGGGAGCTACCCCAGATAGTACTATCAACTTGTTTCGGCTCCAAACGGAGTTACACAGTTGCGCATACATGAAACATAATTTATCGTCACAAAGAAGTCACATATTTCAATCAAACACACATATTGTCCAAAAACATGTAAACAGTTTAGCACACCATAAAAACACTTAAAACATCATTTGAGTATCATAATCCCCCAAGGAAAAAATATTATGAAAAACAGAAAAAGTGGCTATGATAACTCACCTCAGCAAGTCAGCAGTCTAAAGCAGTAGTCAAGTAGAATTAGTGGAGGGCACCGACAATACCGACCTAGATTAGTATGGCACGTTTAGTTTACAGACTTATGTTTAACACTCGATGAAGTTTAAAAAAGTTTAAAGGTTTTAAAATGTCTGTGTTGTTGTTGTTTGTGTGGCAGTGTTTATGTTTGAAATAGTTTTCTAAGTGTTGTAAGTATTGGCTCTTGGAAGTGCATACGTAAGGTATTCATGACGATAAGTATTTGTTAGACAAACATCTGAAAGACAATTACATAAAATATTTATAAATAATTATTAAATGTCGTAGAAAAAGTATGTACATATATAGTAAGATAATTTAGAGAAAATAAGTATTTTCATCCTTTAGTTGGATTAATAAATCAAGTATATATACTCTTGATGAAAATCGGCATGACCCGCGTACATGTTTTAGCTTTCCCGAGATACCCAAATGTTACAATTTTTATAGTTGAGTACTAACCGCTTTATATTGTTTAGTAAACTCGAATAGGTTTTTATATAAGTTGAAATATGTCACGATAAGTTTAGATAAGTTAAAATAGGCAATATTAATCAATAGTCTTAAAAGTAAGTTTAAAACTTAAAACTTTGGTTTAGTCTAGTTTTTATAAGTTTCAAATGAGTTAAAATTTGTAGTTTTTAATTTGTAAAGTTTAATTAAGTTCCGAAATTTATTACGAATTAAGTCTTAGTTCAATAAGCCTTAGGGGTGAGCAATCCCGACCGACACCCGACTCCCGTCCCGATCCCGACATCCCACTCTTCCCCGATATCGATCCGATCCGACCTTATCGCCTGAGTCGGCTTGCGCTTTCCCGTAATCGGAATTTGGGACGCCTGGTTGATCGGACGGCCCGAAAACGCAACCAAAATCAAGATTCGTGACGATTCGACCATTATCGGGATTCGGGGCGAGTCGGGACCATTATCGGGTCGGGAGTCGGTTTAGGTTTTTCTCCATTGTCGATATCGGGATTAGTCGACGGATCGCGCCACACATGCTCTAATCCCCTAATAATGTAAGTCAAATGGTCAAATAAGCACTTCGACCTCGTTTGACCACAATAAGCTTAACCGAACACACCCTATTTAGGCTGGTTCCGGCCTCGGTCCAACTCACTTCGAGCCAAAAAGAAAAACAGTTGATCGATCCTTGTTTTGTTCCTCAAAGTTTCTATGTTTTAAAATTAAATAAACTAGTAACTTTAATATGTGAAAATAAGAACTTCGCAAATTAGTAAGCAAAAAATAACTACGCCAACTTTCTGTTGGTCTTGATTGGGCTCACCCAACACAAGTCAAAAACCATATTTAATAACAACTCAAAACACGAGAAAGCATGCATTTAATAACAACCATATTTAACTAGGGTTTCTCCTATCGTGGTTTTGAGTAGCCAGGGGTTTAAAGTAGGACATGTTGCTTTGAAAGCCGCCTCGTACAATGTGGCAAAACACGAGAAAGCATGCATTGAAAAACAACATGTTTTTATTCCTTTCGTGTTTGATACTTTTGGTTTCCTTACACATGAAGCAGTGGAGTCCCTCACTAGAGTCCAACGAGTTATGCATAGTAATATTATGACATTTAGATCCACAGATGTAGTTTTCAATTAGTTTTGTAATTAAAAAATAGTTAGCGACGCAACTTGTTACCCGTTTACTTTCCACCTCTAAGTAGATCCAAATTTGAATATATTGAAACTTGAAAGCATACCTTATTAAAAATATGCATGTCTTATTTGTACATTAAAAAAAAAATTGCTCACTTCTCACAATCTGATGGTTTTATTACATGTGTTGTGGTGAAGATTGAAAGAAAGATTTATATTTAGGTAAATCATTTTTCATCTCTAAATTTTAATTTGTAAGAAAATTTTGATCGGAGGAGAGCACGGGATAAATATATCAACCAAACCGATAAAAGAAAGTATACATACAGATAGTGGTGGAGATAAGGAGGGCACAAGGGTCACATGCCTTTTTAATAAAAATTTGTGGTGTAAATTTAAAGTATCTATCTTTTTTTTTTCATAATTTGACCTTCTAAAAACCACTTTGTAGTGTAGTTTCTAAATTTATTAAAAATATGCCTCTTCGAACAAAACTTTCTAGCTTCGCTCCTACATACAAAATCACCTAAAAACCACAATAACAATACAAGTGAATTATTTAGTATGGATACCGGGTGAGCCTTCACTTTTGGTTGCCATATGTCAAGCGCCACCCATTGTGGCATTCCATCCTCACGTGTGTGTAACAGAAAAAAGGGACGAAGGGTGAAGCTGGTGATCATCCGAGCATTGTGTAATTTGTGGGCTCCTATAATATTTTTATAAATATTATTTATTTTATTTTTGTGTGTGTGTGTGACGTATTTTGTGTAAATTAAGTATTCTTAACGGAATGTGCGGGGAGTAATGACTATTGTGGGTAAAAAGTGAGGGTAATAGTGAATGATGATGCTATGACGAATCGAGTGAAAGATTTAGAGAAAGTTTACCATCAGTTTGGCCTATATATTTCGGCTTTGTTATAATTATACAACTTAGAAAACCATTTCTTCAATCTTATGAGAAAAACTATAAACTATTTAGAACTCGCAATGATTGAGCAACCATATTTCCTATTTGGTATATCTGCAGTATAAGATAATGTAACATATTTAAAAGGAGAGAACACGGATTATACACACAAAGAATGACGTAAGCATGGGCCCGAATCTAGAAGAAAAGAGTGTGGGCCCGCAATAAAATCTTTATGATCCATGGGCTGATTCATACCCGTATGACGCATCCATGACAACGACTCATTTCTTTCGGCGAGTCAAAAGTAAATCAGATAACATATGCATGTCGGGTAGGTTATATCGTTATTTTTGTTAAGAAGTTAACTACTTTTTTTTAGTTACTAAACTTATTCTTAAGCGGTACACTTAAATTATTCAGACACGCATTAACTGCTTGTAGAAGTGAAGTCAAAAAGTTATAGTTAAAAGGACAAACTTTAATAATTTTTAAAAATTACAGTATAAATTGGTTCGTTAAGAAGACAAATTATAGTAATAGCCATCTAGCCAGATATTTTAAATATTTTACACTATAATTTTTTCGCTATAGGGGCATGTGCCCACCATGCCCTTCTCTTGTCTCCACCAATGACTGCTTGTACATTCAATAATAAGTGTTCGTTCCTGAATTTAGCTCTTCTCAACGGCCTCTATGTACTAAAAATTATGCATGTTAAGCCAAACTTTTTTTATTAACCAAAAGTAAGTTGTACTATAAACTTATGTGTTGGATGGGAAAATATCGAAAGGTTTAACCCATTACCCATCCGTCTAATTTTAAACTCAATTGTCTAACTTTAAATGTTAAGTATATAGCATATAGCATATGAATATGAAATATTCATTTTCTCAAACATCATATTTATCTTAGTATCGATTTGAAGATAAATTTTGAAATTAATACGGTTTTGAAGATAATGCTGTCTTTTCTTTCGTCTTCTATTTTAATTTTCTCAACTATTTTTATAAGATAGTTTTGATTAGCGATATATATTTAAAGTTACAAGTAGAGGGTATCAAAATATTCCCAAAAGCTAAAGAAAGACGCTTAAATGGGAAGTTTTAAAAGATTTAGCATTTAAATTTCATTCTTTTTTAAAATGGGCACATATAGCATATTGAAAACTTAAATGGGCACTAACGGGCACATTGTTTTTTCTCAATTGTAGAACATTACGATCGTTTTAATGAAAATTTTTTTTATATAATATATTTCAGTTTTTTAATATAACTAAGATATTGCGTTTAAGGAATTTATTTCGTCATTTTGGGTATTTTATTAAGCAATTTGTATAACATGTGCCCCTCAGTTCTCCTGCTTAGTCTGGTGCTCTAGCCTGCGTGTTCTAGCCTGTGGTTCAGCTTAGCTTAAATAATGCCATACCCGCCTTCTACCGCTTTGCCACCTCTAGTTACAAGCATAGAGCAGTGGGTGCAGTAACTTAAGTAAAATCGTTATTTCAGATTTTCTTCTTTTTACTTACTTTTACCCATACACCAAAAAACGCCTTCTCTGATAACTTAAGTCAAAACCCAACTTTTAAGACCCGTCATAACCAACTAAAACACAAAAGACCAGTTAAAAAAAAACACAAAATACTCATATGGCGAACACCAAATGAGTGGCTAAATGGTTAGCGAAGGCACCTACCGGTGCAACGGCTTGGCTTAGCGAGTGTGCCAGGTGGGTTTGGCGAGGGTGCCTCGCCACTGCACCATGTGCTCTTAGAGATTATATAAGTTTTTATAACTAACATTGATGAAGTCATTTTAATTTTTTCGTAGGTCAACAAATTTAAACGTCAAAACTTTCTTATCCGTCGCAATGCTCTAGCAAATAAGTTATAACATCGTTTGATATTGACTAGTGTCATGACTTTCATGTCAAACATTAGATTATACATGTTTACTGGTATACAAATCACTTTCATAAGGGTTAAAACCATAATGTTAAAATTGAGAGAACATGAACTTTTACTGGTATACAAATCACTTTTATGAATAAACGACTTTGATACTTCATATTTCCATAGTCTACATTCCCAAGTGATAAGCCTATATATATAGCCTTTTGTTAGCATGGGCTGGGCCCTTATAAAAATTCTAAATAGATACAAAGATCTTTTTGGTGTCAAAATTTTGAATTCAGCCCAATACATTTACTCAACTTATACTTGGACAGTTGGACATCATCACAACAAAATATGTTATGAACATTCTCATAATCTCATATTTAGTTAGACATCATAAATTGAGATAAAATAATTACAATACATAGTTGGAAAAATAATACACAACTATAACAAATTAGTCGTCAGCTTAATAAACGTGTTGGGTTGGACATGGGAGGATCATCTTTTAACTCGTAGGGTTTTTTTATATGGTTTATGTAAGCGTTGTTCGGAAGTATAAGGTACATGGTTGTTGTTAAGAGTTGCTTGTATTCCATATAGCTATTGTAGAGGTCGTTTGGAAGAGTTAAAGTTGTACTTGTCGGTTTGTTTTGGACAAAATTAGCATATTTATATATTTATTAAAGTAACAATGGTGTAATTTTTGGATAGTTCCGGTGTTGAAGTAACTAATTCCTTTAAAAAAATGTTTTTAACATTTTCATCAAAATTCTAAAAAGTTGGAGTAAAATACTAGGAAAACAAATACACGTATTTTTTATATTTTATATCACCTATATCACAAATATCTTTAACAAATATTGAACTCACAACTTCTAAGTTTGTGGGCAACTCACATGCCACTGGACCAAAAGCGACATCAAGTAATACTCGTAGGATATGTTTGGCAGCGAGCGTTAAGGAGCGTTTTGAAGCAACTAGCATTTAGCATGTTGTACACAATGCTTGTTTGACAAATAACAACTAGTGTTTTTAATTTTTTTAAACGCTCAAAATCAAAATGCTACTTAAAAAAGCATTAACTAGTAACTAACAGTTACGTGTAATAATTACAAATATACGACTATATTATCAAAACAAAAACTAATGCAAACTAAGAGCAAGAGGTATCACAACGATGTGTTTTGTGTTTCAGTGTGTGTCAGTATGTGTTTTTAGTGTGTGTGAGGGTGGGTGGGGTCCAAGTGAAGAGGTTTGGGTTAATTGTGAATGAGAGGTATTATTGGTGTTTGAAGTGATGCTACATATGTCTATGAAGAAGAATGATCTAAATGAAGAACTTAAATGATACCTCTTTAATCTTGCTCATGATAGTGTATTTTCGCCAATCTAATCTGGTACTATTGTACTAGGGGAAGAGATCTAGTGAGAAGTAATATTAAAATGAGAAGAATGAGAAAGATTTTTAACCATATATTTTAAATAAGAGGGAGAATTTTAAGAAGAGATGCATCCACTTTTATAAATGCATCTTATATGTGTAGTTATGGTTTCTTCACACTCTTCTCATTCTTATTTTTCTTCTTATTTAATCCTTACTTATCGTACTAGTAGTATAAGTTTGTTTAAACGTGGAGGAAAAGTATCCGCTAAAAGAAAATTAAATTTCCAACAACTCAAAAACAAACCATTTCCCCGAAAAAGACTCTGCGCGCAAACAAAACAAAAACAAAAAAATAAAATGGTAGTTAGCCGATCTATATTTGGCGCTAAATCTAAAATAGCATTTGCAATCACCGCTTTAACCGCCGGAGCAGGTGCCGCCACCATCGCAACCTCGGAAGACCCAGCCACGTCACTCAAACTCTGCACCACTGTCCCTCTCCGCCTCTTTCGCGTCTCCCTCACCGCTGCCTCCATTGCCTTCGGTAACCCTAAATTTATATATAATTATTTGTTATTATTTCATTTTTATAAATTATTTGTTGTTATTATTTAGAGTTATTAGGTAACAATGTTAGGTAACGTAGCTTTATATGTAAAAGTGCGTAGAAGCTACTTGTTGCCAAACAAAGTCTACTTGTTGCCAAACAAGCATTACATTTTAAAAGCTAAACGCTCCAAAAAGCTTGTCACAAAACCACATTGTGATTGAGATATAGTAGCAGGTGTGATTATCCGAAGATTGAAATATATCTTTGTTTAGCTTGACGTTACATTGTGATGTCAGATCCATTCGGTTAGGTTGCTTTAGTTATGCGCTTTACATGAACGGGATGTAATGTGATTATTTTTCACTTTGTTGTTATTTCTTGGGTGAAATGTAGGGATATGTGAATCACTCGATGATTTAGGGGTGAGAGTGTTCGTGCTTTTTAGTAAGTAAGTTGAGTGTATGAAGCCTATAATAAGAGTTAGGTAACTTTTAATCATTAGGTTCAAATCCTACTAGCTGCAAACTTCTTAGGGCCAGAGTTGTGGAGGGTTAGTGATTTACCAGGCTCTATGGGTCTTGGTCATCACAGGGGCTCGGGTGGGGTTACCTTGTACCCCCTCAGAACAAAACTTTTGATGGCGAATTGAAGATTCAAATGTTGTAATTGATCATTATGTAGATTGTAATGGAGCTATGGTAGGTTTGATGCCAAATGATCAAAATGTAACTCAAACTCGGTGTGATGCTATAGGTTACTTTAGCTCTTGGCCTAAGAAGACCAGGGACACAATATGGTATTATGTTAGGGTTCGTTTGCATATTTAGGGATTATATTATGCTCCAAAATACCGATACCGAACTGATCCCATACCAGTCCTTTACCGACCAAGTCACTATCAGTACCGGTGTCCTCATTTTGCCTTACAAAATTCAGTATATCCGGTACCAAATACCGGAAAAACCAAAACTAACGAATTAATACCAGAATACCGGAATATCGTTTTCAAGTTGTATTTGTTTAATGCCTGTGTGTAATGTTTACTTATCTTTGTTTATCTACAACACTTTTATTGTTTTCAAGTTGTATTTGTTCAATTTCGCCCCCCTCCATTTTCTCTCCTTTATCGGCTTTCTTCAGCAGTTTCTTTCTGCCACAGCCAATCATGGCTGCTTCTTCCAATCCTTCCGATGGCACTCTCCCCATGGCAACTATCTTGCATATGATTTCTGTCAAGCTTCATTCAAGCAATTTATGGAGGAATCAAATGATCCCTCTCCTCTCATATCAGAAACTTATGTCTCATGTGGACGGTTCTGCAGCCCATCCGCCTGCCACGATTATTGCTGACAACAAAGACTTGCCGAATCCAGCGTATACAACCTGGTTCAAAACAGACCAACGGGTGTCATCCTTTTGAACTCTTCTCTTTTTGAGGAGGCTGCCGCTGAAGTTATTGGACTTTCTTCTTTTGCACAGATCTCGAATGCTGTCAAAACGCCGATAGCCACTCTTCAGTTGAACGTAAACACGGTCTACGTGATCAACTTCGCCTCTTGGTCAAAGGAACCTCTTCTGTTTTTGAATTTGGCCGCAAATTTAAGGCCTTATTTGATGAGTTATCAGCCATTGGACAACCTGTTGATGAATTGGACAAACTTCATTGGTTTCTTTGGTCTTGGTGCCTCATTTGAGACTTTTCCTACAGCCATTAGAGCCTCTAAACCGCATCCATTCTTCCGTGATCTTCTTTCTCAAGCCGAAAGTCACGAACTTTTTCTGACATCATGGTTCGAGGTCCACACCCCCGTTACCTTTGTTACAGATCATTCTCGAACCCCACATTGCCAGCTATGTCGGACTTGGTCATTATGTTTGTCACTGCCCGAACCTTGCTTCATATGCGACCAAGGCTGCTTCTTTAGATGCAAATCTTGCTCGCGCCCTTCATGCTCAATGTGATCTGTCTGATGCTACTCCAGATTGGTATGTTGCAGATTCGGGAGCATCTACTCACATGACATCTTCTCCTGACAGTCTTCCTCCTGAGTCTTGACTGTCTTCCTGATGCTTCTCCTCATACTGTTAATGCAACTGTTACCTTCGGTAATGGTCAAACTCTTAATGTTTCCCACACCGGGTTTCCAACAATATTAAGTTGAATGATGTTTTAGTTGTTCCAACCAAGCTTCAATTGGCGGATATCATTACAAAGAGTCTCCCTCGTTCTCAGTTTGAATACTTTTCTAAGCCATGTTGACTCTTGGACCACCACTTTTCGCTTGTTAAAAGTTAGCGTGAAATAGTGATATTATATATTTTGTATGCATAATTGTAATGGAAAATGATTGGGGGACTAAACGTGTGCCTACTTTCATGCCTAAAGTGATGTGGAAGTGTTTTATTGGTTTGTGACGAAGTGGGTACATCTACTTGTAATTAGGTAATAGTTGTGTATGATTCTTGTAATTCATTCCTTGTACATATCCATCATTCCATCTAATCCCACCTAATTTGGTGTGGATTATCTCATTTACATTCCCCAAGGATAGCAAAATTTATCTACGTATTTTGTAATCGATTTATTATTTAGTTATTTATTCAATATACATATATAGGAGCATAATAAGTTCATGTTAGAAAGCGCATTTCTATCATCTGCACTTTCTTTGTTTTTTCTTATATACAATGGAACACAAAAGCATCAATTTGACAATGAATATGAGACAATACGAATTGGATGCCCAAATAGGTTACAGAATATAGTTGCTGCAACCGAACGTTGTAATTCATTAGTTAACGATTAAGTTTTTAGATATTCTGGGCTCATAAATTGCTAGTAAAAGGCGCATTTTGGTCGGAAATAGCTGGTTGTAGCATTAGCTAATTGTGGCAGTTGAGTTTTTTCAAAGTTTTGGTATTTGGCGGGAAATACCGAATAAATCAAAACTGGTAACGAACCAATACTGAACAAGTGTTTTCGGGGAGTATTTTAGTGGTCGTTTGTTCGCTTTGTGATCGGTAGACTCGGTATCGGTACTAATTTATGTCGTACGCATCCATATGACCATATATATTGTACTGTATTGAAAGTTGGAACCATGCGCCAGGGGTGCTCTAAACCACACACACAAAAATAGGACTATATTTAGTTGGTTTAGGTGCACTAGGAATTTATAACCAGTTTCTATTTCCAAAGGGTGATATTAAGCCTTATATAAAGAATTAGATTGGCAACGATGGTTATGGGAACCACTCAAGATTCGGCTACAGTAAGGTCTGGAAAATGATTGTTCAAGTTACAGTATCTGCTGCAATTAATGATTTAATTCAGTGAGGCCAGTTTAGTTGTGTTTCAGTTAATTTCATGTCATCAGAGGGTCTGACGTTTACAATTTGTGAGTTAGAGTCATAGTAGCAACATAAGTGTGTCAGTTTGATTTTGGCCCATTATGTTTTTCCACCTAGTTTTGTTTTATCAAATAGAGGGTGGGACGTCGGTCAGTGAGTTAGGATCCTTTTTTGTGTCGGTTATTGTGTGGTAGTTGGCCCAATGATTGGGTTCTTGTACTTTAGTCTTTTGTTTCTCAATTAATGGTTCGGCTGTACACACCTATGTGGTGTTTTTTATTTTCTTGGGCCCCTTTCTCTTCAATGGTCTTGTTGAGGAGGTGGTTCGCCATTTCTTTTGTATTGTGTTCTTTGGTTCCTTTAAAATATGTTGCCTTTCTAAAAAAAAGCTTTATATCGTGTAATATATGCTTAAATGTTCAATAAAATCTGGTAATTTGTTCTTGCACTATATTTTTCTGTTGATGATCTGTGTACAGTCTTTCTATTCATTTTGAGTTTTACAAGTTGATTAAGAAATAGATGAATGTTGGCTGATTTTAGATTTTTAGTATTCACTATTGGGACTACCAGAAGATAGTATTGAGAGGGAAAGAGTTAAACATGAAGTCCACACCAGAGTGCATGGGTTTGAAGAACTTTGCTTCAAAAACGGTGGAATATACATCAAGCTTGGTCAACATATTGGTCAACTGGTAGGACCTACTAACCTTTTTAATGGTGTCGAAATTTAAGTTTCGTATGTGATGATGAGATCTGTGTAGTCAATTTCGGTGGTATACCAGTGGTATTTCGGATTTCGGTCCTCCACCAGATTAGTCACCTAATTGGTCCAAATTTTGTCCCGAGATTTTCTGTGAAATTTGAAATCTCACGAAATTGACCTAAATTGTCCAAATTTCAGTCCAAATTTCGTGGTACCGTTTTCCAGGTTTTCTTAATTTTTTTAATTTTTTTTTTTGTCCAAACTTAAACACAACATAATAAACACTAATTTTTGCAAGTATTAACACTAATCTATCAAATATTGACACTTTTAAGCTTGAATTTTGTATTTTGATTAAGTACTAAGTATTAATTATTATATAGATATAGATATTGCATAATATTAAAATTACCGAAATACCACCGAAATCCCAACGAAATACCAAAAATTTCGTGTCTCGGTACTTGACCGAAACACAAAAATTTCGGTCATTAACTACACAGGATGAGATTCATAGTATATGTAGTGTATGCGGTTAGCTAAATGGAATGTTCTCATTTAGGAATATTTGGTACCTCAAGAGTACATTAAAACATTAAGGGAGTCGATGTTGAACAGATGTCCGACCTCTTCTTATGATCAAGTGTGCCAAGTTGTCAAGAAAGAGCTTGGAGGGGCACCTGAAGAGGTATGTTTACCTAATCTCACTTTGCTCTTACTTTTGTTTTAGTTATTTTGAGTCATAGAATTTATAAAAAAAACTATTTACTTTTATAGATATTTGATGAGTTTGACCCAGTCCCTATTGCAAGTGCTTCCCTTGCTCAAGTTCATGTTGCTCGAACTCATCAGGGCCAAAAAGTTGCTGTGAAGGTTTCAAGTTCTTACTATGAACTAATCTTGTTTTTGGGTTCCTTTCAACTTGTTTTGTTAATGGCTTAACTCATTTGATACTGTATTCATGTTTCAGGTACAACATATGCACATGACAGATACTGCAGCTGCAGATTATGCAACAGTTGAATTCATTGTCAACACTTTACATCGGCTCTTTCCTTCATTTGATTACAGGTTTATTTGTTAGAGCTTACCGCCTATCTTATTTTTGTTATTCGACTGCTATTTCTTTATGCATGTGTTTATTGATGGGGATATATGGTAATAACTATAGTTGTGCATGGGTTATAATATAGGTGGTTGGTAGATGAAGTACACGATAGTCTACCTAAGGTCAGACATATTTTCAACCTGTTATCTTCTCGTATTTTTATGATGTCCTGCTACATGTGTGTATTTATGCAAACTCTTCTGATATGGTAGGCTGTATATCCTTTGAAATAGTATTGTTAATAAGTTACAATGATGATCAGGAACTTGATTTCTTAAATGAGGCCAAGAACAGCATTAAATGTATGGATAACTTTCGGAAGTTATCTCCTCATATTGCAGACTATGTGTATGCGCCCAAGGTATATTGGAACCTAAGTACCACAAAATTGTTGACCATGGAGTTTGTAGAAGGCGCAGAAGTCAATGACTTGCAGAGCATCCAAAAACTTGGAATCAACCCACATGACATTGCAAGGCTAGTAAGTATCTTTTCTCTGTACTACCAATTGGCTTGTTGCAGCAGTTTTCGTGCTTGGAGCTATTATCCAATTCATGTCCCATGTTGTTTGTTGGTTAATACAGGTGAGTAGAACATTTGCTGAAATGATGTTTAAACATGGATTTGTGCACTGTGATCCGCACGCTGCTAACTTGCTAGTTAAGACACTGCCTTATTCAAAAAGGGGCATTTTTGGTAAGGCATCTAATTGTTAAATAAGACACTTGGAATCATACATTATAATACCATGATTTTACTAGAGAGCTTTTAGTCAACATGGTTTAAGTTTTTTGTTGTTTTAATGTACTACTTCCTATTTATAAGCTTGTGAAGGGGTACTACCTTCTTGCAGAACATTTGATCACATTTGTTAATTGGGTCTCTTAAGGACCTCATATGGATCACATATATATACATCTGAGTACATTAAGCTTAACAGGCAAATCAAAACAAAATATGAATTATATGAGATGGCATAATAATGGATCTGTTTTTACTTTAAATAGTTATGTTAGAAAGTATTGTTTTGTTAAATAAAATGCATAGACTTCTTTAATTGATCATTTGGCATTTAACTAAGCCTTTTTTCCCTTCATATATGCATTTTTTCCATACTTTATTTTCACGATGCGATGTTTTCCTTATTGATGTTGTTTAGTTGTTTACAGGAAGAAGAAAACCGCAACTAGTACTGCTGGATCATGGTCTATACAAAGTACTTGACAATTCTATTAGGACCAACTATGCTGCACTTTGGAAGGTGCACCATACAATTTCTTGAATATAAATGACTTTTTATGCCATCTATTATTACCTTTTTTTCACGTCCATTTTGCATGTTTCGCTTTAGCATCATTAACCTCTGACCTGTATGACTTGCTTACAGGCTTTAGTACTGGCTGATGCAAATGGAATAAAGGAAAATTGCTTGAAATTGGGTGCTGGTGAGGATTTGTATGCATTGTTTTGTGGGATTCTTACAATGAGGCCTTGGAATAGGGTTATTGATCCTGCCGTTGATCATCTTGCCATTCAAGGCAATGCCACACCACTCAGAACTTCAGGTTAGCTTACATTATATAAGGCAATGCCAATGACCTGTGTTAATCATCTTCCCCATTTCAAAATTTTTGTGTATCTCTATTTTGACTCCCAATTGGTCATGTCCTTCAATTTAAATAATCATCCACATGAAAATTTAACATACAAACTGCTCCTTATGTCGCGTGAAAAGGTACATGAACATATTTAGGGTAATATGTTTAAGGTTAAGTCACTTAAGTGGGAAGTTTTTATGTGGTTTAGGTATTGTCTTATCTTGTTTATGAAAATTTAGCATCTGCATCTTGAAACCCAAGTGTTATGGTTCTATTGATTAATAGAACCTTTTTATGTTTTGCGATGTATGCTTCCCTATATTTTCCTCAAATCACGAACTTCGCATAAACTGCCACGTGTAATCCTTCTAATGTTAAAGACTAATGATTGCTTGCGATCAGTCAATAACGCTTTGGTATGTCTTTTGCCAATCTAATTTTATTATTGTCTTTCCAGGATCCACATAATATCTATAATAATGGTGAGAATTTGATGTTTGGGTATTACTTTTCGACAGATAAAAAGACCCTCTGTGGAGTCTTTCATTATTATAGGAAGAGTTTCTTCGAGGCACGATTGAGGAAAAGTTGTCACATGCAAAGTCTCTCTTTAGCTTGCTACATGTTTGGTTGGAGGAGATTTCACTCGAAGCCCGTTTTCTCATTATGCAAGTAGCGTTGTGGATACTCCAGTTCGACAACTTTGGCTCGGTGAACACAATATCATTTTATTAGCTTTTATATAGAAGACATAAATCATGCCGAAGAAATCGTGGTGTTCAAGGTCCTTGTTGATTTTTGATTCAAAAGTAGTGCATTCTTTGGCTTCAAGCCCCTTTCCTAACCCGTAATAGTATGGGAAATCCAATAAGCTGGCCAAGCAACAGGTACAAACATACATGAATGATGTATTATATAGGCTAAATTCTTATTCTTTCTAGACAGAGTATAGATGATGATTAGTGTAGTTTTGTGCCTCACATCCTCAAAATATGAGATGTGGATCTATGGTATTATTTTTAGAAATTGTCACAGATATATTAGTGAGTTAAATTCATGAAGCAATGCATGTTTATGAACCAATAGCTTATGTTACATGACATTTGCATAAGACTAGGCGCACCATAAGGTCGCCACCGGGTTGGCTCCACGTGTGGTTGTGTCGGTCGGAAGAGGGATTTGGTCGAGAGGACGATCGATTGAGGCTTGTATATGTGTTTCAAAAATCCATCTGTTGGGTTGGTAACTTTTAAAAATTTAAACCCTTTACCCTAATTTATATACACTTTATATAGTTTCATCAATTTTTTTAAATGGCTGGTTCGCTTCTAACAAATGCATCATCTTCATCATAAAAAATGTTATCATTTGTGTGTTGAGAGATTGAAAATAGTGTGTATTGAAATTAAAAATGTAGTGGATATATATAGGGAAAAAAAAGATGGGTGAAAAAAAAGAAAAAAGAAGATGAATGTCGCTTTGGTGTGGTAAAAAGTCGTTCAGTAAGTTGTCGAGAGAGAAGGCTAATGTGGCATGAGCCAAGTCTAATTGCAGGTACATGTCCAAGACATAAGTTGAGCCACTAGATGAAAGGAGTGACTAATGAATAGTAGGCTAAGATGAGTTTACTTTAAAAGTTTAGACTAAGTAGACAAAACATTAAATATAAATCCCTACCTCCAATTTGAAGTCTTCTTAAACCCTCTTATACTTAAAAAGAGTTGGTCATAAGCACTTGTCCCCCATAGACATTTCTTCCATCATTTTTACATTTTAAGTGCATTGACAATGACAGTATGATTTATTTGTTCCCTATGAAACTTCTTTCAATTATTCAACCTTTAATAAAATGCAAGCATAGCATTTAAAAAGTTTTTGAGCTCAACGTAAATTGGATTGTCATAAGTTATCGCTAGATTTCGCCTGGGTAGATCTAAGTCCACCTTGCGGTATATGACCTAACCCATTAGTTAAGTGGTTGTGAGTATAAGTTGCATCAAGAACGAACGGTGTTCAAGTCTATAAGTATAAAATGTTTTTGCGACCGTTCACGTGAGGTGTAGGAGAGAGCAAAGTTAACCTTAACTTCATGAAAAGAAATCCGGTCAATATATTACTTCGTTTTGTTGAAGTTTCGAGACAATGGACATGTAAAATCGATGTCGAATGTGTTTGGATACATGTAAGTTCATTACTGTGTTTGTTTAAAAAGTCTCCATAGAAACAGAGAAAGAATATTATATCTGAGTTAAAGTCATAGATACAATAATATATTGTAAGATTGTGAGTAAGTTCATTTGCAAAAGCCATTGCACGCGTAGAAAGAAAAATAAACATTGACCCACCAACCCAAATCATAGCTTATAAATGAAACTACAGCCTGCTCATGCTTTGTAGCAAATGTGAATGTTAAGGGGCCGTTTAGTTGGAGAGAAATACTCTATTTTTCCAGAAAATTTTTCATATAAAAATGGAAAAACTGAAAACCCGTTTAGTCTAACTTTTTTTCAATAACATTCCAATTTCTCATTTCCCAATTCTTAATAAAAAAAATGAAAATATCATTACACCCTTATCACTTTTTTTATTTGTAAAATAATAACCTCATTTCCTCTCACCACACTCTTATCATGCCCACCTCCGTCCACCTTCCATCATTTAAAAAAAAAGGAAAAATATAACTCCAACTAAACGGGTTTTCAAACTTCTCAACTCTTCTCTAGAGAAAAAAAATCATTCCCTTCTCTATGAATTTAGAAATGGAAAAACAAGAACATTTTTCACCAACTAAACGGCCCCTATGTCTTTAGTAGTATCCTTTTTCGTATTTTTATTTTTCCAGTTTTGCTCCTACCGCTTCTTTGAATACGAGTCATAAATGCTCTCATAAACAAAGTGAAGCTTTGCTTCTGTTTAAACATAACCTTTCATCCATTTACGAAACATTATGAAAGTTGATGATTTTACAATTAAGCACATAAAAATGGATTTAAGATTAATCTATTTTCAAAAGTGTAGGCTCTAATCTTAAATTGTAAAAAACAATCAAAATATAACGTTATTTATACTTAATTCCAAATTTTGAAAACACGAGCTCCAAAAGTCATATATATATTTTTTTATTTAATAAGATTTAAATTATTCAATTGCATTTTTTACCACAATTAATTGAAGGTTGAATTTATAGACCAATAGACATGCTCAAGTTTTACAAATAGGCTAAATTAAGTTCTTCGATTGGTTCGATTAAGTCTTCGTTTTAATGAATTATCCAAAAATCGTTTTCTTTAGTGTTTAAAGATTATTTTGGACCACATAATTTTCAATGAATGATTCTTTTTTGTTGCAATCAAAAGTTATAATTGTGCATAACTTGACAAGAAATTAAAATTTAAAGTCTATCAGTTTTGATAGACTTGTATAACCCAAGTGATACTTTTATAAATATAACTAGACCACAAACATATTATTGATTATTTATCTTCAAGAATATTATTGTAATATCAGTGACAATATACTTATTTGGTTTACGGCCTTTTTGGCCAACTAACGGGAAATGAAGTTGAAAATTTTGCACAATAAAAAATGAAATGAAGTTTAAGGGCCTATCGAGTTAAGCGATTTGTACAACCAGACTTTTTGGATTATAAGCGTAAATTGATTATCAATTGTGCTAATAACATTGATTTAAGATCATTTGAGGACAAAAGATTATTTACATGGGATTAATCTTCACCCTTCATTTTTATTAGATCTAATTGATAAGATTAATCACAACAATTTAAAAAACTCACTTTCATCATTTTTTTTCTTCCAAATATTAATATATTTCTAACTGTTAATCGTTAAGCGAAAAAAATATCATTGCGACGAGCATTTAATCATCTTTCTATAGATGGGCACTTTGATACACTTTTGACAATTTTTATTCCCGTATTTTACAAGTTTTATTTTTTTATTTTTAAGTTTTTCGTTTTTTTTACGTTACTGAAATTTGCATTAAAAAATCGTATATGATTAAACACTAATTTGAATATCACATGTGATATTAGTGTTAAATCATATATGATATGTAATATCACATGTAATATTAGTGTAAAATCAAATAAGATATACATATCATACACATGTGATATTACATATCATATACTGTATGATTTAACACTAATATCACATGTGATAATCAAATTAGTATTTAATCATATATGATTTTTTATACAAATTTCAGTAACGTTAAAAAAAAGAAAAAAAGAAGAAAAACGTGAAAAAATGATTTTTTTTCTCTTCGCGAAAAATAATTAAATGCTATTCGCGACGGTGTAAATATTTTCGCATAACGATTAACGGTTTAAGATATTTATTTAAATTATAAAAAATAGATGAAATAATAAAATGCTTTTAATCTTAGCCGTTGATTTCTTTTTAGATGTATGGTGAAGATGAGTCTTTTGGTATGTGAGAAAAGTTTAGTACGTAAAATAACTGTCATCAATAACATTAAAACCGAAGAGTATGTTTAGTCAATAAATTTAGAGAACCAAAAATCTCGATGCAAGGTTTGGTAGAAAAGCATTATTGTGAATGACAAAATTTTCACCTGACACATTCTTTTAATGGCAATCAAAAGTTGGAAATTCTTGCATAATCAAACAAAAAGTAAGTCAAGAGTCTACCACTTAAATAAATTTCCACAACCCAAATGTTACGTTTAATGAAACATAGACCACAAACATATTCTCCATCATATCATTATGAAAGCAACTAATATTCTCCATCATATTATTATGAAAGCAACTACCATAATAACAACGACACTATAAATATTTGTAGCAATTGTGAATTGTTTTATAGCAATCAAAAATAAAAACACAATGAGTAGTTCAATATCTAGTGCCTTTTTTCTTTTCCTAATTTTCATCACTTTTGCCTCTTCCACTTCTTCTTTGAATAAAAATATTCATAAATGCCCTAAAAAACAGAGTGAAGCTTTGCTTCTCTTTAAACATAGCCTTTCCTCCATCAATTACACATACGATTACTGTTATGATTTGATGGGTTCTGATTATCGTCCAACAATGATGAGCTGGAATACAAGTACTGATTGTTGTAAGTGGGATAGAGTTATTTGCAACAACTCCACCGGTGACGTCATTACTCTCAATCTCTTTTGCGGAATGCTACAAGGTACAATTGATCATGACATCTCCCTCTTCAACCTCACACACCTTACTTCTCTTAATTTGGGATTTAACAGACTTAATGGGACATTGCCATCTTGGATGTTTACTTCCCCCTCTTTAGAATCTCTCATTTTATGGAATAACATGTTCACTGGAAATGTTCCTTTTGAGTCATTTGCTCTTCCATCATTAAATTGGTTAGACCTCGGTGGCAATCAGTTAGGTGGCCAAATTGATGTGCAAACATTTCCACAACTCACCAACCTCACTTACCTATGGCTTTCACATAATAATTTTAGTGGTGAATTGGAGTTGGATACATTGTTATCAAGCCTCACTAACCTTGAACTTCTTGATCTCTCGTATAGCGGTTTCTCTGTTAAAACAAAGAATACCAATCATTATGTCAACCATGGTTTGAGAGCCTTATATTTGACCTCTTGCAAGCTCAAGGTGTTTCCAAATTCATTTCGAGCCATGAAACAACTTCGTCACTTAGATCTCTCTAGCAACGAAATCCATGGCCAAATTCCTCATTGGGCAGGGGAGATAGGAGATACTTATGGGTTAAGATATGTAAATCTCTCAAATAACTTCATAAAAGGCTTGCCAAAATTTCAATGGTATGGACTACAAGAACTGTATCTACAGTCCAACTTGATTGAGGGGCCATTCCCTCCATCAATTTGCAACATGAGCAATCTATATGATTTGGATATGTCCAATAATCGCTTTGGTGGAATGATCCCACAATGCTTTGGAAATATCAGCTCATATCTTAGGATGATAGATATGGGGAATAATAGCTTTCAAGGAACAATTCCAAATGTATATGGGGATTGTGGAAGTTTAGAAGGGCTTATTTTAAAAGGAAATCAATTAAGAGGAGAGGTGCCAAGTTCCTTGTCCAAATGTCGATTCTTGAAAGTGGTTGATTTGGGAAACAACCTCTTGAATGGTACATTCCCTGGTTGGTTAGGAGATCTTCCAAATTTGCAGGCTCTTGTCCTCAAATCAAACAACTTTCATGGTCACATTCAACCCTATTCAATTGTTGAATCCCCCTTTCCAAGTCTCCGAGTTCTTGACTTATCTCATAATAGCTTTGTAGGTCAACTCCCTGCAAAATATTTTCAAAATTTCAATTCCATGAAGAATGTGGTGAAAAACAGAACAAAACCAGAATATTTGGACATGAGTGGAGAGTATTACTCATTCGTTGTCGCTGTGAAAGGGGTGGATCTAGATTTTCCACAAATTTCGGTTGACTACACAATTGTTGATCTGTCCAATAACAAATTTGAAGGACAGATTCCAAACGGCATCGATGGTCTTAATTCGCTAATAGTGCTCAACTTATCCCACAACCTCGATGGTCCAATTCCACATGCTTTAGGAATCTCTCGAGATTGAGTCGTTAGACCTATCTTGGAACCAACTCTCAAGAGAGATTCCTCAAAGCCTTGCAGACATCAAGACCCTTGAAGTGTTAAATCTCTCAAAACCGTCTCCGTGGGCCGTATTCGGATGGAACACAATTTAACACATTTGAAGAGAAATCTTTTGAAGGCAATCCGGGACTATGTGGGCTTCCAATGACCAAAAAGTGCAGCGAACATACACACAAACAAGAGCTTGAATCACATGAGGAGGAGAGTGGATTTACATGGGAAGTAGTGACGTTGGGATATGGATGTGGGACCTTACTTGGATTGGTGATGGGATATCTAATGTTGTCAACAAGAAAAGTCAAGTGGTTCAACGAATTGCTGATGCAAGAGAGTTTGGTCTTGAAGAAGAAGAGAAGACATGTTTATATCGGGAAATGACGTTAGATAATCAAAGGTACGATATTTCATATGTTTAATCAAATTTTTGCAAAATCCCTTTCTCTATAAATTTTCTTGCTCTAAATTAATTTGTGATACAGGTATAGGAGTTTGGGGTGGAGCTGGGACTTTTTAAGTTATGCTGTCGTATATAAGCTTCTGTGAATTATGATGTTTGTGTGTGAACTCTTTGAAGTATTGTTGTATGTATTTAACAATAAATTTACTTTGGTCACTGTGTGACGTTAATGGAAATTCAGTAAATTTTTTTTGTTACTTTGATGATTAAATTGTTTAAAACATGAATACGGTCATGAATACGGTCATGAATAATATAAGAAAAAGCCAAGTTTCATGGTTTGTGATGCAAATTGTTTAAAACATTGTCATAGGATGTGAACGATATATCGGTAACAGGAAATACAGTGTATCAAAAACCTTAGAAGGGGCCTAAGATGACTGAGGCAATGACAATAAAACTAACGGTCTGAAAATGGCTGGACGGGTCAGGTAATGGGTCAAAATGAGTTTAAGTCACGGGTTGAACCGTTACTTTTACCAATTCCCCTCTCTCCTTTTTGGATTATCAATTCAATTTGAATATAATATTTGTTATATGCCTATTTCTAAAACCAAAGGTGACAAACAGGTGTGGAAAATAAAAGTTATAGCTGATTTTGCTTATTACTAATTTGGTATAAACTTGACCCGAAAAGTCTAATGTTTTACCCTTAGGTAATCGTGTATTTGTGTGGTTGAACCTTCAATATAATTCGTCATGTTTCTATTATTTTGATGGTCATGGGATACTTGCCTTTAGCAAAACTATTATGACATAACTTGTAGCATGTCTATGCTGCTCATTAATACCAAGAATAATTTGTTAGATAAGAGCTCCAGTCGTGCGCTTTAGCAAAAGCTCGCTTTGTACTTCACCGAGCCACAAACATACTCTACACTTTTGGTGGACACACTGTCACGAGATTAGTATTCAAATTCTAAACTAAAGTTTAGTTTTCTTTTTCTAGTCAATTTAGGTTAATAATGACTTGAGTTACATGTTTATTACAGTGAAATAATGCACGCGATGTGGAAGCCACAGAAATTTAAGTACATATATCTGTTTGCAACATTATATGTGTTCACATTAACACTCCCATCACCGCCGCAATGTATTGGGCCTTTGGTGATCAACTTTTAAACCACTCCAATGCTTTTTCCTTCGCCAAAACTCGTTGTGATACGTACCGTTGTCCTTATGCTCATCCATCGGTATAACCGCTTGAATGGTTAACCCACTTACTACGGCCGTTTGATTCGTGTTGACCGATTTGTGTTTGTTTTGCTTGGCTTATCTTTTGCAGTTTATAACATTTGGTTTTTGCGTGTAATTCGGCTGTACTTTGTGTGGGAGAAAGTAGTGGGAATGCATGATACAAAGAGCATATGTTTACGGGCATTGGCTAGGTTGCCGGTTGTGATTCCAATTTGGTTCCTAGCCATCATCTTCCGTTTTTGGTCCAATCAATACGGTTGTTGGGTCTTTGTTGGTTAGCTTCACTGTCCTATATTATCCCCTGCCTAGCCCATATGCTTACTTACGAAAGGCTTCGCTGCAGTAATCCATCCAAGACTGCCACTAAAATCTCAATTTCTAGTAGATACAGACTAAGAAACCCATAAGTCAGCCATGGACTACTAAAAGTAAAAGTAAAAATGCCAATGCCGCCTTCCACGGTTATGGGTACCCAATACCGTTCCGGTGTATGGGGAAGGTTAAGATGTAGATACCTTTACCCCTACCTAAGGTAGAGGTCGCTTCCAGTTCTACCAAAGGTAGAAAGGACCTCCGGCCTTGTGTAGGGAGTGAGGATCGAACCCCTGACCTCTCGGTTGAGAGGCAAGAAATAATCCTAATTAATGTAAGCAACACTGCACCTCATCACATAATACCACCAGTTAGTACACTCAGCAACAAACATAAAATCATAACCATCATTATCCCTATCATAGCAATAGATGGTGAGTGCACATGGCTAGTAAATCAACATGATTGATATTGTCTGTTGTCGTTATTTTAATGCAACGTGGTGAAATTAATCACCAGAACTCATTTATATAAAAATTGTGAAAGACCAAGATGGCAGATGAAACTGACCGTCGTTAGTTGTAGCAACGGAAGCAGATATCAAAAGTAGAAATGTTAATGAGATGAAATTAGTCATAAATATTGTTTTATTTCTGAAGCGTCTGGTTCAGGCGCCACTGACGGAAAATTTTGGGGAATTGGGTGATGACTGATGAAGTACAAAGCTGATAAAGGGTTTGTTAAAAAAGCCCCTTACAGTTTTGATTTATTTTAATACTACTTTTGGTCACTCGCATTTATTGGGGAAGTCAACTTCACTAGTTTATTTTATTTTATTTTATTTTATTTTATTTATTTATTTAAAATTTAGACCCGCTTGTTAGTGGTTTAGGTCCATCAATAACATCCAGTTGAGCAGTATGTTATATTAACCATGAGACCCGCTTGTTCCTCCTCAAAGCGCATCTATAATTATTAAATGTAGCCCTTGGGGTTACAGTAACAAAATCTATATAAATATGATTCCAAAAGCTAGCTTTGTGAACAAGTGACTTTGAGAATCCATGCCCACTAACTCTGCCTCAAACGTTAGACTTATGTTGCATTCTTGCATTCTCTTATAGTGTACATGGCCAAGTCTAGCATGCCAAAGGGTAGAGTCAGACAGGTCAGTGGTGGTCACAAAGGCTGAATTTACACTATCAGTGGCAATATATACACTATCAGTGGAAATATTAAGCCTGAACATTTGATTACATAAATAACCAAAACCAATAAAAACACCACATTTAGACAAGACAAATTTATGAGATTCAATAACTTGTTTATATCCATGATTATTCAAAACACTACTTGAAACCAAGTTTTTCCTTATATCAGGAACATGAATAACATTAAACAAAGTTACAATCTTTCCAGAACTAAACTTAAGATCTACACAACCATGACCATGCACCAAGGTTGTTGACTCATTTCCCATGTGAAGAATAGAACCATCATTCGGTGACTCATAAGTCTTGAACCAGCTTCTATCTTTGCACACATGAACTGTTGCACCGGAGTCAACCCACCACGCAACATCATCATCCTGCACATAATGAGATTCAGATACATATGTAGTATAATAAATCTGAAAAGACTTATTAACCATATTCTGACCTTTCGGTGAGTTGGAAGAACCACCACTCCCTGAACCATTAGTGCCTGATCCATTGGCTTTACCACCAACTTTAACACCCTTGCGTCCTTTAATGTGACCGGTTTTGCCACATTTCCAACAAGTAGGTGTTGCCTTCTTGTTAGGATCTGCCCTTGTGTTATCATGATATTTGTGTTTGCCTTTGTTGTCATTGTACATGGTGGAGTTGTTATGCTCCACCATATTGACAACAGATGCACCAGTAGCATTGCTACTATTTGGCTTGTCATTATCCTGCACCTTGAGAGATTCCTCAATGCACAGATGACTGCCCAACTCAACCAGAGTTAACTCTTCTTTCTTATGTTTCAAGGTATGCTTGAAATCTTTCCAAGAAGGAGGGAGTTTGTCAATGACGCAAGAGACTGAAATAGACTCATCCATGTGCATATTATGTTTGTGAAATTACTAACAAGAAACTTCTTACTTGATGCATCCTCAGCCATATATTTGGCATCCAAGGAATCCCACAGTTCTTTGGAAGATTCAATGTTCTGATAAATATCAAATAGAGAATCAGACATACCATTGAGAATTAAGCCTCTGCATATGTAGTCATCATTCTCCCATTTGCTCCTCCTCCTAATCTGCTCCACAGTGGCATCATCACCATCATCAGGAATAGGAGTGGTTAGCACATACACCACACCCTTGCTTGACAGCAATAAGTGCATCTTCTTACGCCATCTCCTAAAGTCCAACCCTTCAAACTTATCAAGCTTGGCAAAGTTTGAAGCCATGTGTTTCATTGCAGCAGTTGCCATTGATTATCACAAAATAGTTTACTTTGATTGTTGGTGTGTAACTCCCAGAACAGGGTTAGATAATCAATGTCAGCAGAAACTAATATCTGTTCAGCAGAAACAAATACCACTAGGTGGTTACCGGATATCACTTGGAATCGTGTGATCACTTTCCAAAGTAAACTATTCAACCCTAATGCCTGGGTTACACAAATATCTACTTGGGATAAGACCAAATGTAGTTATGGAATTAGGCACAATTCTATAACCCTTGCGCTTAGAAGTGTTAATCGTTTTTTGTGTGTTTATCATACATAATCAGATCTCTTATTTATAGGAAAATACTCTTAGCTAGTCAAATGGAATTATGAGTATTAATCGGCCCATTAATAGCCTCATAATTATCCCCATTATAGCCGTTAGTGGTTACATGACCAATTAAACGCGTGGTCATTATGCGCTTGTAACGCCACTTGAATAGGTCATAGCCCGTTACAAGCAGTACTTTCATCAGTACCTTCATAGCACCAGCAGTGGAAACACCACTGCTTCAGTGGAAACACTGCTTCAGTGGAAGCACTGCAAATCAGTGGAAACCACAATCAATACTTTCCACTAGCACTACCAATACAAACCACTATTAGAGTCAGGGTGTTCAGGGACCTTATGGGTGTACACTCCGTACCTCCTAGCCCATTACAAGGTGTGAACTAATCCCACAAGTGCACTAAATTTTCCAACACTGTAAAACGTGCCTTGGTTCTTTTTTAGGGTACCTGCAAAAAATGTGTCCTATTTACTGATGTAGGTTGAATGTTATGGCTGAAGCTGTACGTTCTGAGAAATATAGCTGCTAAATTTGTAGCGGCTATGCTAGCTATATAGTTCACTTATGTTATTGTGCTGTATTGCTAGCCTTGAAGACAAATGATATGTGTGTCCAAGCGTTACATCTTTTTGCCATCTACTTAATTGGCCGGGTTTATTATTATCTTTTTATAACTTGACCAGCCAAGTCTTAACGTTTACCCTTAGGTAATCGTGTTTTTGAGTGGTTGAACCTTCAATATAATTTTGAAAAAGGAAGAGAAGACATGTATATATCGGGAAATGACATTAGAAAATCAAAAGTGGCTGTATAAATTTTACTAGATGATCATAGTTGTCTGAGTATTAATATTGATTGTTATACAATACCATAAGATTGTAACTTGAACAATTTGCTTTCTGCAGGTTCAAGAAGTCTATGGTGAAGTGGGAATCTTGGGTGTCTAGAAAGTTGTCTTCCCGACATTGGTTATGGTACTTGCTATTTAGCTTTGGCCCATGCTGTATCAATATCACTTCTTGACTTCTTTTCCACATTGTTTCAGCCAGGTCAGCAGCAATCCTTCAATACAGTTTATGCTGTATGAGACCCTACTGAAGAAGTTGAAGCAGCTCCGTGCCTTAAGCAACAGTAATCAGTGCAGAATTTTCAGATAATCATGACTTATTTATCATTTAATGGGATTATCTGTAGGCAATATCTGATTTCTCCACATAATTTTTCAGATATTTTTGCTTGTTAAGTACTTGTCATTTGAGCTTTTTAATAGAGCAGTGACTTGATTTAGACCCATTAATATCTGTAATCGACACATTAGATCTCAAGACTGACTGATTCCATCTTCAAAAATCTAACTTGTAGTAAATCCTATTAGATGTTAATAGTCGAACTAGGGGTGGAAAAATGGCGGTTTGAGCAACAGGCAATTTTTTGGTACTTACTGAAACTGGTCGGGTTGGGTTGCTTGGAACACTTTTTAGCCAAAAAATTTTAGCAAAATTTATATATTATTGCAACAATAACATTAATTTTTGAGTAAAGTGATTTAGGATGTTTTATGCATAAAAGATTCACTTTAGATGACTTTCTTCCTATTTGACCAGTTGGGGTATCGACCATGTAACCCGTTTCTCTTTAAGTTATCTTTCAATTAAAATGTTTGACTTAATGACTCGTTCGAGATGAAACAAAACCTGAAGTGACCCATTCATAAGTAAAAGGGTTGAAATGTTCATCTCAAATCAAAATTGTTGCCAGTTTTATTTTTTCTGTTACACCACCCCAGTATTTAAAGAAGCATTAAACTATCTGTATTTTGCAGTCAAGACTTCAGGCAAGACAAGCTATGGGGTTAGACAAAAAACATCAGTACGAAGGTAAATGTGATTATGAAATATGCAAACGTTACTTACCTCCCACAAAGATCGCATATTCACACAAAGATCGTTCATGGACATTGGATGAAATTCTAAAGATGATACGCTACGAAGGGCTCCATGGCTTTTACAAAGGGATGAGCACAAAGATTGAACAAAGTGTTCTGGCTGCAGCCTTTTTGTTCTTGGTAAAGGAAGAACTTGTGAATGGTGTTCGGTGGATGCTATTGAAGGATGCAGCTAAAGTTGTGAAATCTAAATCTCCTTAGCCATATAGTAACACAAACCACCCTCTTCCATTTCCACACGAAATAATAGTAAAATGTTTGTACGAAAAAATGGGTCCAGAAGCAGAAACTCGGGGGTGGATTGAAAGTATTAGTAATGTAGTGTTTTGTGGATAAGCGACAAAGATTGTAAGGTGTTGGTGCAATATGTATAAACTTTCTTGATTCTTATTAGCCCCATGTTTCTTACCCTTCTCTATTTTGTCTCGTTTGATTTAGTCTCTGTACAAAATTAGTATCTGAACCAGTATGCAATATCTCCTGTTCTTCACTGTTAAACTATTGACATATTATGTCATAAGTAGTTATGTAAATTGACTTGTAGGCAAATGCTTAACAACATGGTGTAGCAGACTAGTAGGTAGATGGATCGCATCTAGAAGAAGCTCGTTATGCGGCGTAGCAACATTCCTGAATATGGAAATCAATTAAGAACATTTGAAGAGAACTCATATAGTGGGAATCTAAAACTTTGTGGGTTTCCATTGCCCAGAAAGTGCAATGAGTATTTACGTGAGGTACAGCTTGAAGCAGATGAAGATGAGGAGTAGCGTGGAATTACATGGAAAATGGTGATGTTGGGATATGGATGTGGAACCATAATTGGATTGGTGATGGGATATCTTATGTTGTCAAGCATAAGACCAAACTGGCTTAGTGCAGTTGCTGATGCAGGGGAGTACATCATCTTGAAGAGCCGAAACAAGAGAAGAAGAGTTTATGTGAGAAAATGAAGCTAGTTAATGAAAGGTATGTATGTCACATTTTTTCCCATTGCACCAAATTGCGCAAAATGATTAATACTATGATTTGTTCCTTTTTTTCTTTCATATTTTCTGATACAGATGGAATCTTTTGGCTGGACCTGAGATATATAGCTGCTGATATTGTAGTAGTCGATATGCTGTTATAGTTTATTATGTTATTGAGTTTATAAGTTAGCTTTGAAGACAAATGATATTTGTGTCTGATGGTCTTCTGAGCAAATAACACACGGTTACATCTTTTTAGCCTTTTGTTATGATCTATTGAAGAAGCTAGTGCACATTTTGTACTTATCTGTTACAGCAGTTGTGAGATATAATTATGAGATTGATTTACAGTTTCATTCAAGGCTGTCAAGATCGCGATCCCGCGCAAGATCGTTTTTGTCTTTGCAAAATCGAGATCGTAGGATCGGATCGCGATCCTACGATCCTACCAATTAGTCATATTTTGTAAACAAATGATATCCAAGTCAGACTGTTTTACTTTTCTACTCAACATCAAAGGTAAATTTATATAATATCCTCTTGAAAATGACAAAGTTCAAATTTCAAACACCAAAGTAATAGTAAAACACAAAAAGTAAAGTTTCCAACGTTACATTAACGCTTTAGTGGAAATAATATTACATAACATAAGTCCTAAATTTCTCAAAACATACTAGCCATCTACATGATTTCAAGAAAACAAACGTTTCATAAGTGGAATTTCAAAACATACCATTTGATTAGTTTAATCACGGTGAAGTAAATAAATTAAACTATTGAACACTTTTAGACTATAATCTATTTAGAAAAGTAAAAACTATGTATAAACTATAATCTATTTAGAAAATGAGACAATAATGGTTTACTTATTAGACATTAGTAAAACACATGTATTTTTTTTTTGCCTAAGCAAGTGAGATGGACTTAAAAGATTAAAAAAAGTGAACTCGATCGTGTCGATCTTACGATCCTACATGCGATCCTACGATCTTACTTACGATCCTACCTCAGATGCGATCCTACCACGATCCTACACGATTTTGACTGGTGGGCACGTAAGATCGTACGATCTTACGTGTAAACTCGCGATCTTGACAGCTATGGTTTCATTGATAACCTTTTTCATATCTTTGTTTCTAAGTGTAATTTTCCATACCCTTAAATTGATTAACAACAAACAGGTTCATGTTAAAATATATGTTGAAAGCGTGTAACTGAAAGCAATTCATGAAAACATACACTTCTTTTTTTTTTCCAAATACCAACCTGCCGTGCCTCAAACTTTCAGAAGTTAGCTTTATGAACGCTCCTTTTGAGATGTCCAGGTTTTAAACCAGCAATCGTTTTTCTTTTCCTTTTGAGATGTGCCTCAAACATTACACATAAGATTCAATTTTCTCATTTCATTTTATTTTCATTCGTGGAAAGCAGTTGCAATAAATAATACCTATACATCATATAACTTGGTTAAATTAGGTTTTAACATATAACATCAGATAAAGAATGCGTTTAAAGAAGTTAAATGAAAAGTTTTATTATTGGAACAAAAAAGGCTCAAAACTTAATCAAAGTCAATAGAGTATCAGCTGTATGCATGGTGTTGTTTTATGACTAGATAGAAATTAGAAATGAAGTTTGGCAACTTGCACAAACCACAAGAAAAACCTATTATCAAAGGCCTTGCCATACCACATGATTTGATGAGCTAGAGTATCCCATTAGCATATATGTATGTACCATGGAATCAATTAGGAAAACTGTTTTTATTATATTCCTTGGCATCGGTCAGTCGAGCAAGTGAGCAATGTTAGGCCTTGAAATATACAAGCCCAATGGCTAGCTATAATGACAAATTATAGTAAGTTTGGCCCCATTTTCTATAATGGCCTTGCCCATACCACATGAGTTGATGAGCTCGAGTATTTCATCAGCATGTATCTTTGTTTAGTTTCATGTTACATTGTTAAGGTTTTATATCAGACAGGTTACCCAACTTTTCGACTTTGTTCGTCTAAGTTACCCAACTAATTTTTTGTTCAAACAGGTTATTGGACTACACGGGGTTGACATTCAGGTTACTGAACTTCAAAGTGTGTTTCAACCAGGTTACTATTGACGAAAATACCCCTCTTTTCATTTTTTATAAGTAGATAAATGGTCCCTATGGTTTGCCCGGTGTTACGAATTCACTCCGATTTTCATTTTTGTTACATTTTCGTAAGTTTTCGTCCGTTTTCTTCCGTCTATTTTCTTACGTTTTTATCCATTTTCTTATGTTTTTATCTATTTTCATCCGTTTTTCCTCGTCTCGGTCCGTTTTTATACGTCTTGCGTGTGTTTGTTAATTTAGTATAAATTACAAAGCACCATTTACTTAAGTTACGACACCAAAAGGTGTCGAGTGTATTTGTGTTGCGTGTGAAATCTGTCTTTGAGAAACACCACTAGGGTGTGACGTATGTTGCGTTTGATTCGGTTCACCCACGAGGGGCGTCTGATTGTTTGCTTGTTTTCTAGCTTACTTCTTTTACATGTTTACTCGAACTTATTTTTCTGCTTATTTCTTAGCTTTTTTTCTGCTCATTTGATAAGTATATAAAGGGGGTGTTTGTAGATTTCCACTGACCAGGGTGCGTTTTGTTAACAGTTAGGGTGCATTTAGTCATATAATGGGTCGAAGCCCATAACGATTTAGAAGAGAGTGTGTTGCTTTATTTTATAAATGATTTTACCTAATTGATTTATTGATCATTGATACGTTTCGGCAATTACTTGGGATTTGGTAATTGAAAACGTATATAAACGGATAAAAGCGTATAGAAACGGATAAAAACGTAAGAAAATGTATACAAACGGAAAAAAACGAACGAAAACTTATGAAAACTTACGAAAACGTAACAAAAATGAAAACTGGACTGAATTCGTAATAGCGGGCAAACCACAGGGACCATTTATGTACTTAAAAAAATGAAAAGTGGGGTATTTTCGTCCATAGTAACCTGATTGAAACACACATTGAAGTTCAGTAACCTGAATGTCAACCCCGTATAGTCCAATAACATGTTTGAACGAAAAACTAGTTGGGTAACTTAGGCAAACAAAGTGAGAAAGTTGAGTAACCTGTCTGATATAAAACCCTACATTGTTATTCGATTTATTTATTCTCTTTACATGAGTGGGATGCAATGTGATTGTATTCTATATTTTTTTCACTTTCTTGTTATTGTTATTATTTCTTAGTGTATATGTATGTTCACTTGTTTCTTCTTAGGTGAAATGTAGAGAACTAGGGATATGTGCAGGGTCAGTCTGATGTTTGATGCCTTGAACGAGTCGATCAAAAATTGACCCTTTTAAACTAATAACATGCTATGTTTTAGAGGTTTGGAACATGGTGGGGCTCATCTTATGTCCATTTTATTTAATAAACTAGTTTAAAGACGCGTGAATAAGTTTTTTTAATTAGTATTGATAATGAAATAATAAGAAAATAAACAAAAGTAAACATGATCCAATATATGAAAAAAGAATAACATAAGACAGTAACAAACGGTAATCCAAAGTTCATATACCAATTTTGGTTATTTTTTTCTCGAAAATCTTTGAAACAACAAGAATTATAACAACCCGTAAATTTACCAAGTCATTAATTATCGTTAAACACGAACTAATTCATTTTGAAAGTTTAATTAACCATTTTCGCGTTTAATTTTTTTAAACAATACAACAACCAACTATATTCGTCAAACAATTATGTGACGTAACTCACATTTCATTTCAAACGAGCACACACGCGTACCGCTATTTGGCATCGGCAAACGCCACCCCCATCACCCTTACCGTTTTTCGGCATCGGCATCGGCTTCGGCTTTATACATCGGCATATGTAAGCCGATGGATGTAACCGTTGGGCTTTTTTGTGACCCTTTTTTTCTCATCTTTGACCTCTATCTTGGGTAGTTTGTGTAATTTTTAGTTTGATGCCAAAAATTGTCAACGACCCTCATTAGTTATGGTAGAATTGGCATGGAAATTGGCAAGTGACATGTCATCTTGTCATTGGTCCATTTTCATGCCAATTTTTTTCTATGCCAAAATTTGACAACGACCCCCATCACCTTTAAATAAACTCAATAAACAACTTGATTTAAAATATTATATTATTTACGAGAAGAAAAAATGATTGTTGTGCCTAGGGGTGTTATCGGGTTTGTCGGGTCGGGTTATGATTTTTTTTTAAAGTCACCCGCAACCTGACCCGATAAGTAATCGGGTTATCGGGTTCGGGTGTTATCGGGTCGGGTTAAGTCGGGTCGGGTTGAGTCGGGTTGCCGGGTTAAAAAAACCAAATTGTGGCTAACAGTAATTGATAAAAAGATGTATGATTTACTATCACTTATTTGAGCACTACTGTGGCTTGTTTGAGCACTACTGTTGAAGCACTACCATCATAGAAGAGTTACACAAAATCCCTAACCGTTCCAACCAAAATAAAATAGAAAGAATGAATACAATACACAAATTAGTCTATAATCACACATGGTCATTCAACACCATCACCAGCTTCTATCAATAAATCATACATGCTAATTTCACCAACTCAGATTTCAAACGTTTAAATAAAAACTAAAAATAAAAAATAAAACCAAACGCTTTATGTAACTTACGACATTGGGCCTATAAAACTAATAAATAAAAATAAAAAATTGATTTTTTGTCTAATCGGGTTGACCCGATAACCGATAGCATTATTTTTCAACTCCTAACACGATCTCGATAATTATTCTCGGTCAAAACAACCGACAAGATTTTGACTGCTTTGACCCGACCCGATAAGGCCTTATCGATTGGTCGGGTCCGTCAACTGAATTCCTACTGACACCCCTAGTTGTGCCTACTAATTATGCCTACACGGCTACATATGAACCTAATGATTTGATTGATTTAAAAAAATGATTGATGAAAATTTGGAGAGAGAAAATACATAATACAATTGTACAAGTGATTACTCATGTATTTAGGCATATGTTGTAGGTCTAAATAACACTACTCTTCTCGAGCAACTTTTAACGAGCCTAAACTAGTCCTGAATCGCAAAGATCACAAAAGATAGCATAAATTACACAACCAGTCCCTGTGGTGTATTTTACTCCGCCGCCCCTTGAACCTTGTGTATACTACATTTTGGTCCCCTTCAGTTTTTACCACCCATATATATAAGTAGCACTAGGGTTTGAAACCCTAAAAACACACAAATAACTAGACACTCCCTCCTCCTCTCACTTTTCCCAGCGCCGCTCCGGCTGTCTCTGGCCAAGTTCCGGCCATCCGTCGCCGCCACTACGCACCACCGATTTCACGCTTAGGGCTCGAGTTTGGTCCGTGTAAAACACCACAGCCGCCACTATAAGGGGACAAGAGCTCGTGTGTTGGAGTTATGGTCGCGTTTGTTGTGCTTTGGAGCAGGTTTAAGATTGACACGCATAGTACGGTTTCCAGATTGTGGGTTGTTTTGCTTCGAGTAACACTACAACCGTGTCACCACCATCGACATCTCATCCCTCCCCATTCTCGTTTTCTTATTGGTAAGTTGAAACCCTAGATCCGTTTTATTTATCCTCTGATTTAAAAACCGATTTAAAAGCAAGTTGTGTAGTTTGCGTGGATACTAATATGAATTAAAAACGTTTTGGAAAACATTCGTGTGGTTAAGCTATTGTTTAAGTGATTTTGTTGGTTTTGGTTTCGTTTTTGGTCAAACCTGTTAAGATATTCTGAGTCAGATACGTTTTTGGTTGTGTCCAAGTCATTAATTATCGTTAAACACGAACTAATTCATTTTAAAAGTTTAATTAACCATTTTCGCGTTTAATTTTTTTAAACAATACAACAACCAACTATATTCGTCAAACAATTATGTGACGTAACTCACATTTCATTTCGAACGTGCACACACGCGTACCGACACGTAATAGTTATGACAACAATTAGGGTGAGAGGGGTCATTGGCATGGGATATCGGTACCGCTGTTTGGCATCGGCAAACGCCACTCCCATCACCCTTACCGTTTTTCGGCATCGGCATCGGCTTTATATACCGGCATATGTATGCCGATGGATGTAACCGTTGGGCTTTTTTGTGACCGTTTTTTTCTCATCTTTGACCCCTTTCTTGGGTAGTTTGTGTAATTTTTAGTTTGATGCCAAAAATTGGCAACGGCCCCCATTAGTTATGGTAGAATTGGCATGGAATTGGCAGTGACATGGCGATCGTCATTTGGTCCATTTCCATGCCAATTTTTTTCTATGCCAAAATTTGGCAACGACCTCCATCACCCTTAAATAAACTCAATAAACAACTTGATTTAAAATATTATATTATTTACGAGAAGAAAAAATGATTGTTGTACCTACTAATTATGCCTACACGGCTACATATGAACCTAATGATTTGATTGAATTTGGAGAGAGAAATTACATAATACAATTCTACAAGTGATTTGTGCATTAGTCATGTGTTGTAGGTCTAAATAACACTACTCTTCTCGAGCAACTTTTAACGAGCCTAAACTAGTCTTGAATCGCAAAGATCACAAAAGATAGCATAAATTACACAACCAGTCCCCTCGTGGTGTATTTTTACCTTTGAACCTTGTGTATACTACATTTTGGTCCCCTTCAGTTTTTACCACCCATATATATAAGTAGCACTAGGGTTTGAAACCCTAAAAACACACAAATAACTAGACACTCCCTCCTCCTCTCACTTTTCCCAAGCCCGTCTCGCCAAGTTCCTAACCATCCGTCCGCCACTCACGCACCACCGATTTCACGCTTTAGGGCTCGAGTTTGGTCCGTGTAAAACACCACGTACCGCCACTATAAGGGGACAAGAGCTCGTGTGTTGGAGTTATGGTCGCGTTTGTTGTGCTTTGGAGCAGGTTTAAGATTGACAACGGGGTCACACATAGTATGGTTTCCAGATTGTGGGTTGTTTTGGTTCAAGTAACACAAACCCTAGATCTGTTTTATTTATCCTCTGATTTAAAAACCGATTTTAAAGCAAGTTGTGTAGTTTGTGTGGATACTAATATGAATTAAAAACGTTTTGGAAAACATTCGTGTGGTTAAGCTATTGTTTAAGTGATTTTGTTGGTTTTGGTTTCGTTTTTGGTCAAACCTGTTAAGATATTCTGAGTCGGATACGTTTTGTTGGGATTTAATACTCATAACAATTATATAAAATCAAATAACATCATCAAAGCATGCAGCGGAAGTAAATAGGAATAATATATGTAAGTAATTAACCGAATAAGAAAACGCTACACTTTTAGCAATTCAAGAATCAAACGGTAATTGAACAAGAACAAAACCCAAAACCCTAACTTTAGGGTTTATTAAATTCGACCCACACAAAAATCGACCACCAAGATTACAAGCTCAAGCGTGCTTGTCCTTCGTTCTTGTACACACGTTAATAAATCCTATACGCTTCCGCTTGAATACTTTGATGTTTTGTAGTTATTTATTTGTCCATAAATTGTTTTCTTGTGGGATATTACAAATCACATTAACAGTTCGTAAATCTTGTTCGTTAATAACCTACTCCATAAGTAGTTTTAACAAATCAGAACTTCAATATAAGACTCAATGTGATTCATCACATTCCATACTAAAATGGTGTCTTATTAATCTTCTAGATTTTGAGTTAAGTATATCCAATCAATACTCAATTTTCTAACCTTGATAACTTTTGGAAGAAAAGAAGATATTGTTATCTTGAATCAAACAATATAACAAATGTTTGATTCTTCTAACTGAACATTCCATATACATACAGTATTTCATTAGAATTAATATTGTAAGACAATCTAACAATATTTAAAATAAACATATTCCTTTTGGCCTACCTATTTACCAACTAAGTCAACTTAATGGTATAATAGAATATCCAAGCCAATTGCATGTTTTATAACATAAGTATTCTTTGACCAAGTCAAAAGACATAACCGTTATAATATCTTTCTTTATATTATAAGTCTTTAAAAGACTTCATGTTTGTGAGTTTATACAGAAACACATAACCATGTATAATTTAAAGTTATTATGAACACCACACCATGGTTTCAATTAATTAATTTTCAAGTTAAGAAACTATTTATGTCATTCCAACAATACACAAATATTTAAAGTAGCATTAGATTACTTTATTTTAATTATGTCATCCTTTTGATTGTTCAACTTAAGAAACGCAAATCATCCACACCATCCTACCATTAGTGGTGATTTACCTTGAGATTACAATCTAGCCAATATCTCACTTAACCTAAAATGTAACTTCAAGTGTTTTTATAATTTGAATGACATAAGACATAAAATTAGTCTATGCTATAATCTTGACACATGTTCTTTAAGCAAGACAATCTTATTAGAACGTTAATCTCTTACCTTACTTTCAAGAGAATCCATTAATCATATTTGTATGTGTTGTTCCTTTGCACACAATAAATACTTCTCCCACTTGTGCATAGAACAACATCATATAGTAGATAAACACCATGACATTCGTTTGTTTATGTGAGCAATATGATAGTGTCATAGATATACAAGCATTACAAGTAGATGTAGGAGCACTTAATTTATCAAGAAAACGTTCATGACTATCCTTGAGAATATGAATGTCTACATTTTTGAACGTAATGTATTATTTCAAGAAAATCTAGAAATAATCGAAGTTATTACCAAGATAATAACTTGTAACTCCCATTGAATTAGACAACGTTACAATAATGTCTTATTCAAGAATACACCATACTCCCATTGGATTTGACAACATCGTAAGTGTTTCATTAACCGCTGAAAATAGCTGCTATTACGTTGTAACTACTTTCAAAGACTATTCGTAACAATTACTTAGGTACTAAAAGAGTGTATTCTACTCAGTAGATGATGGATCATCCATCATGCTATTAACTTGAAAATTGAGCATGCAATTTCTTCCATAATAGGTCTACTATCCCCACAATGGTTTGTAGCACCTTTAATTGGTCAAAGCAAAACAACTAGATAAAATATACTAGTTTGTCTTTTACCAATTTTGCGATAATTAGTCTAGCTTCTAATTTAATAACTCATAAAATGTCAAACATGTTTTCTAGTTGACCAAAATGTCATATAAGAATTCAATCACCAACGGAGGGTAATGAAATATCTTAAGGAAAGCATGGTGTGCAATTTTCTTAACTATTAAAGTTTCTATGAGTTATATATTAGAATTTAGATAATTCTAATGTTCCTAACATACCTTTCTCAATCATGAAAAGGAATAGGATTGAGTCTCACTCTTCTTCCATGGAAAAGAGTTTATGTTTGTCTTTTAGTAAATTTTTCTTGATCAAACATTTGTTTGAAAACAAAACTAGATGAATTTACCAAAGCCCAAACCACATTTACGGTTTAATGTTGCATTAATACAATCAAAAGAATTAACAAAATTCAATTTTTAGTATTTTCGATAATTAAATCTTTCAAGAAAATAAAATACCCTTTGGTCAATATTCATATTAACCATAGTATTTTCCTTGAATTTTGAATCCTCATTATCATAGTTTCATCACATCAGTTGATCTGCTAGTGGTGAAAGTATAGAATAGGTAATCGTTGAAAAACGATAATTGATAAACAAGTTTTCAATTCCAAAAATTATGGGATTTACAATTTTGCCAAAACAATTAATGCAAAACGTAAGCATGTTTCATCCCATCTTATGCCTTAAGTCATAGGTCTCACTAACTAACTTAATTAAGTTGTCTAATTTAGAAACCGCAAATCATTAAGTCGAGGTCTCACACAACAAAATAATTCACATTGTTATTGTAATCTAGATCAAGGTCTCACATAACTAAATTACAACTTCAAGTGTTTCATATCATTAGATGGCATAAACTTAAATTTTAAAGGGTACAATTTTTTACGTGTAATCAAAACTTATGTATAAAGAAGCATGCATACAACTTTATAGCATAAAATTTTCGAAAAACTTACATGAGATTTTAATTGCTAAGATTTAATTCTACAAAGTTTTAATCGATGCGTTGAGAAACTTACAACTTTGCACTAAGATGCTTCGTACATAGAATGGTTATACTAGGTAGCTCCAATCGAACTCACAGGGGAGGAGGACCGTGTAAGCATAACCTTAGACATCCATTCACGCATCATGCGCACTTCTTAATTAACCCCTTTATAGTTTGTTCTAGTGGGTGAGTCGTTCTAACTATTTAGTACAATGCGATCAATCGATTAAAATTTCAAGAATAATTCTTAGATAACAAATCAGTTTCGCCATTATTTAGTCCATTTAATTTTCTATTCATAAAAACCCTTTTTGCTTACTAACATGTCAAACAATATATAAACAAAAAAGCATTTTAATAAAAAATTAAACACATTCAAATAATATAAACATATAACTAAACAATTTTAACATATGTAGAAACAATTAGCCACATGCATAATTATTTCGATAAACGCTAATAAACAATTCTAGGCGTAAATAAATGCATACATTAACTAGGGCTTTCAACTACAAGGTAGATGAGCCACATACATCGACAAGTCGATTGCGTAAGCCAAAGTTAATAATATACCAATTAGCACATAACAAATTTTTATTAGTTATAATTGAGGTCTTCCCCAATTCAATAATTATCAAATAAATAGAACATGTGTGTATCAACTAAACAATTTATAGCATAACAATACTCCATGGCAAAACATGCATGTTCCACCATGGATTCCACATAACAATTATCACCCAAGATACGCATATTACATGACACATAACAATTATTCATTAATTAACCACATAAAATTAGCATGCAATCCTAGGGTTTCTACAAGTTTTACAAAATTAAAACCTAATTAAATAATTAAAGGGTAATCGACCCATAATAAATAAAATTAGGGTTTCGAATTCAAAACCCTAGAAACCATAAAAAGCATGCATATAATCATAAAGATTCAATTTTATGTGTTTCGGTAATTAATTACATCATATTAACGGCTCATGATGCCACTGTTGGGATTTAATACTCATAACAATTATATAAAATCAAATAACATCATCAAAGCATGCAGCGGAAGTAAATAGGAATAATATATGTAAGTAATTAACCAATAAGAAAACGCGTGCACCTTTTAGCAATTCAAGAATCAAACGGTAATTGAACAAGAACAAAAACCCAAAACCCTAACTTTAGGGTTTTTTAAATTCGACCCACACAAAAATCGACCACCAAGATTACAAGCTCAAGCGTGCTTGTCTTTCGTTCTTGTACACACGTACTATTAGCGATTTGATGTGAAAAGCTAGTTCCTTGAATCACAAATAAAACCAAACACTTGTTTCTTGAGTTAAACAAATCGAAACCCTTATGGTGATGGGTGTTCAACCGACCACACAAGAAAGAGGAGAGGAGGAGAGAAATTAGGTTATCAAAGTGATCCAAGGTTAGGAGAATAATGAATACAAGGGTTTGTATATATACATTCTCAAAACTTGGTGACCAAGAAATCCCACCTCCTTGGGTTGGGTAGCCCACGACCGGCCAAGCCATCCCAAAGGGATTCCGGATCCTTGTTGTCTACTAATTTCGTTCTTAGTCCTCGTAGTTTACATTTAACGACCGTTAACTAAATCTCGTTAAATATTTAACTATCGTTATGTTTTATTTCGTGACTAATAATTAATAATAACATTTTATATATTAATTATTAACATCAACTCTCATACGTAATGTGTGCAATCCCGAAGTCTCGATTTCGAATCTGGACATACATATATTTAAATATCCATAAAACCTTTCACGTTTTTGGTTGTGTCCAAGTCGCGTGAACATAAAAAGTTAAAAACTGTTAATGTGGTCACAGTTCGCGGCTAGAACCCGTATTGACATGACTCGGTCTCGACTAGGATTTTCAGGTCAAAACCGTATTGAGTCACGAGTGGCGTATGATTTTTACTTGTGGGATGCGTTGGTTAATTTGAATTCGGATTCACTTGTTTAATTGTGTTTTGGATCAATTGAGTGTAGGTAATATATGTGTAGTCTTTGATTTTCGATTATATGAGTTTGACGTGTTTGATTATGCGTAAAAGGTTGCGTTGCGAAATACTAGGTTTGGAATTGCGTACAATTGTGTTTCAAGTGAACCTGTGTTTTGTGTTTGTGAGTTCTAATAAAACCAAGTGTGTTTGCATAGTGTGTTAATAGGCCTAGGGTGTGAGTGCTTTATATTGGGCCTCTAGCCCCTCAATATTTAGGGTTGTGTTTGGTGTATAAACAGGCCGAAGCCCACAAAATTACACATGATGTTTTGAGTTATTTCAAAATGGTACTAACGAGTGTGAAAACCTGCGCGATGCAGCGGGATTGCTTTTGTAGACGTGGATTTGGATAGGGACTATTTTTGCCAAATTGCTATAAAGGACTTACTTTGCAGCGACACTTAAACCTTAGGGACTATTTTTGCCAACTTGAACTTACTTTGCAACGACACCTAAAGCTCAGGGACTATTTTTGCCAACTTGCGAAAGTTGGCAATTAATGTTTGACACGTGTCATTTGAAGACCGCATGTCCTGCTCTTTAGTATATATAACGAGTGTGGAAACCCGCGCGATGCAGCGGGATTGGCTTCAACGGACTTACTTTGTAACTATTAACTTAAACCTTAGGGGCTAATTTTGCCAAGTTGCTATAGATAGCAATTAATGCTACAGGACTTACCTTGCAACGCCTCTTTAAACCTCGATTGTTTTTGCCAAGTTGTGAAACTTTGCATTTAATGTTTGGACTTACTTTGCTGTTAGCCACTTAAACATCGTGGACCTGTTCGCCAACTTTGGAAACTTTGCATTTAATGCCTTGGGGGTTACTGTTTTCTTCCCCGCTAAATAGTATATACGAGTGTGGGAACCCCGCGCGATGCAGCGGGATTGGCTTCAAAAGACTTACTTGCTGACACTTGAACTTCAGGGACTATTTTTGCTAAGTTGTGAAACTTTGCATTTAATGTTTGGACTTATTTTGTAACGATGCTTAAACCTCAGGGACTGTTTTTGCCAAGTTGTGAAACTTTGCATTTAATGTTTGGACTTACTTTGCAGCGTCACTTGAACCTCAGGGGCTGTTTCTGCCAACTTGAGAAAGTTGGCATTTAATGTTTTGCTTGTTACTCTCTCTCTTCCCCGACATTTAGTATATATATATAATAATATTTTACGGACATTAAACATTTGATTAACGAGTTTTATTTGTTTTGACTTTTGTAATATTGGTACCTTTCGGTTGATTTTGGATTGTGACATTGGGATTGATATTCGGTTTTGGAATTGGATATACTAAACGGATTTTAATATCAGGTTGAGACTTGTATCACTTGGACTTATATCGTGTTATATCATTTGGACAATTATGGGACTTATAATGGCATTTATTGGACATTAGATAATTTGGACTTATTGGATTTGAAACGAATACAATATATTAGACTTACAACGAATTTACTATATTTGATTCGCAACGAATACACAATAAGAAAATAATGCCTAGTAACTAATAAATACTTTTATTAGTTTTCTAATAAAATAACTTGGGAAATTGATTTGCAATTAAGTCTTTCAACTTGGGAACATTCAATAAACGAACGAGTCATGACGAAATTTTGTGAGAATTCCTATACAAACTTTATTTTCAAAAATTCTTTTATTATTATTAGTTACTAGCAGGGTACCCGTGCGTTGCCGCGGCGGGTACCCTGAAACTAAAATTTTTGGCGTGTAATATTTTTCGATTATACTAAAAGTTTTGGCGAGCGAAGGCCACATAGACCATGTCAATAGGTGGTGATGCCGACACATGTCGTTAGCCGTGGTGGCAGATTTAGTTGGTGGCGCCGGTTGCTATTTAGCACAAGAGTGGCAATTTACGTTTTTTGAGAGAGAGTGTGAGATATGACTGGTCTTTTGTGTGTGTTTAATTGTGGGTTTTTATACCCGTTTTGTACTAATCAATACATTTAATAGGCTGTTAAAGTGGGCTGCAAGAATGAGGCTGTTACAATACATTGCTTTTAAAGTCATAAAAGTGGCCTTTAAAAATATTAGAGGGACTTTAAATTTTGTATTCAATGACTACTAATGTTACAAGTATTGGCTTAGCTTTTAAGCTAGCATGTGTATGTATTAATTTAGCAAGAGACATTATATTTCCATAATAAGTAAGTTACAAAATCTGAATTTTAGGCCTTACTATTTAGAGAATGTCCTAAATGCATTATAAAATAGTAAAGATAAGTCCAACTTGTTTCTATTTTATAAAACAAGTATGTTTTATACAAGCTATTAGGATAATGGGAAAATACCGAAACTACCAACTAACTTACTTTTAACATGGTTCTTTGCCGTCACTTCCTTGAAATGAGTGACAAACACATATTTGAGTGGCATGTAAGTTACTTTAATTAAATGAGTGACCCAAAAGTAAAATATCTAATAGTTGGATTGCCTCTAAATACATAATCCCAATAAATAAAGAGATACAATACGGTGGAGATAAATTCCAAATTACAAGTCTAACATCGTTGTGCATTTTATAAAGCAAAAACATCAATTATGTTATTGCAATCCATATTTTGAAACTAATAAGTTTTTACTTTCCAAACTAAACATGATGAAACAATAAAACATTAAAAAACTAATTACGTAGTTTACAAAAATTTTGGCAACTCATTAAGACATTTTTCTACTATACCTACGAAGGATACCAACATGTCCATGCCAAAATACTCATAAAAAGACTTTTTTTGTGAGCGTTACGGTATATACTTTTAAAAACCCGTTTTGGCCCCTAAAGACTAACATGACAGCTTTTAAAGTAATTGAACCGCCATTTGAACCCCTCCCAAAAGCTACTAATCAAAAACCACCGTTTGAACCCTCTATCAACCCTTTTGAACCTCTGTTTCACCCTTTCCCTTGTCCATCCTCCCAAGTTTTTGCAGCCATCCATTTGAAATCCTAATCTCATCCAAATACACATCAAGCTTTATCTTTATTATAACATAAACTGCAAGTTAATTAAAAAATTAGGTGAATGTTGGTGTGATTTTAGATTACGAGTATTCACTATTGGGACTACCAGAAGATAGTATTGAGAGGGAAAGAGTTAAACATGAAGTCCACACCAGGAGTGCACGTAGGCTTGAAGAACTTTGCTTCAAAAACGGTGGAATATACATCAAGCTTGGTCAACATATTGGTCAACTAGTAGGACCTACTAACCTTTTTAATGGTGCCGAAAATTTTCTTGTGGTTCAAGTTTCGATTGTGGTTTCATTGGGTTCAAGTTCACGACCGGGTTTGCTTGTTCGAAATCGAAGGTTTAGGGTTATTCTAATTAATTCGATTTGCAAGAAGTGTTTATAAAAACAAAGGGAATATTGCACATGGCTTGTGAGGCTTGTCGGTAAAGTTGGTTAAGAAACATCTTGACAAGGATTTTAGCAAGGTTAAAGAAGAATGGCTACTTCGATAACTAGGTTTAACGTCGAAATATTCGATGGGAAGAATGACTTCGGGTTATGGCGAATAAAGATGCGTGCTTTAATGGTACAGCTGGGATGTGATGTTGCATTAGAGACATTACCCGAGGATATGGAAGCAGATGAAAAGGCTACTTTGATGAAGAAGGCATACAATACCTTGATTCTATGCTTGGGAGACCGGGTTTTACGGGAAGTTACCAAGGAAACAACTGCTGCAGGAATTTGGACGAAGTTGACTAGTCTTTATATGACTAAGTCCTTAGCAAACAGATTGTATCTGAAGAAGAAGTTGTACATATACTATATGAGTCCAGGTACGAAACTGGGTGATCATATAGATGTGTTTAATAAGTTGATACTTGATTTGGCAAATATTGATATCGAGTTTGAGGATGAGGATCAGACACTTATTTTACTTACGCCGTTGCCATTGTCTTACGAAAACTTTGTGGAGACATTGTTGTATGGGAGGGAATCTTTGACAATTGAAGATGTTCTTGCGACTCTGAATTTAAGGGAGTTGAAAAAAAGAACTGAAGGCACAAAGGAAGAAACTGGTGACGCGTTATATGTAAGGGGAGGTTCAGATCATTCAAGGAAACTCATTCTGGTGGAAGTTCGCGGTTTAAGTCAAGAGGTGGAACTGGTAAACTAAAGTGCTTCACATGTCATTCAGAGGGTCATCTGAAGAGAGACGGTCCAAAGAAGAAGTCAAGTGAGTTCGTCAATAAGGGTAAGCATGATTAAGATTCTGATTCTTTTGATGACGAGGGTAACGCCTACTTTGGAGAAGCCTTGATGGTAGTCGGTAATGATGAGATGACTTAATTGGTAATGGATTCAGGTGGGTCTTATCATATGACACCTAGGAGGGATTTCGTGTATGACTTCAAGGATATTGATGGTGGTTCGGTTCAGTTAGGTGATAATAGGACATGCACTATCAGAGGGATAGGAAAAGTGAAGATACATGGTTCAAGCTTTATACTGGAAGATGTCAGGTATGTTCCAGGGTTAAGAAGGAGCTTGATTTCATTGGGTACTCTTGAAAAAGAGGGTTATACTTGTGAAGATGCAGATTGGGTAAAGTCACGATCAAAGGTTGTCGGGTTATGATGACCGGATCGGGAAAGAACTGTGTAAATACTCTTGAAGCAAAAGTGAAGATTTTTGGTGTACAAAAGCATGGAGGTTCAAAACAAGTTGGATTCAAACAATTCGGTCAAAAACAAGTTGGGTTCAAACAACTTGATCACAAGCAAGTTGGGTTCAAACAACTTGGTACCGTGTTAAAACAGAGTCCATGGAGTACGTGTTAATGAACGTGTTTGGTTTGAGGTGGAACTGTAGGGAGCTCAGGAAAATCGTGAAGCTGATGTTGTTCAGGATAGTTGGAGGACAAGCAACTTGAAGAAAGACAAACACAGGCTGCTTGGTAAAGGAGCAGGAAAAGGTACACCTTGTTATAAAGGTGGGGGCAGACATTATGGTAACCGGAGTACCTGGTCAAAAGGGTGCAGAGGGAAATGCTGCTGAAAAGAAGAAAGTGAAGGAGTCTAAAGAAGCTAATCTTGGAAAATTACTGAAGTACAATGCTTCGTCGACAAGGTGGTCCCCGGTCCGAGGTTCCAATACAAGGAAAGGGTGTTGGGTATCGGTTATGTTTAAGTATTACTCCTAATGTGGAAATTGTTATATACTAGTAGTAAAGTTAAATATAGATTAGGGACTTAAGTGTACTTTGTAATAAGATTAGGTGTTAGACATAAACTAGGATTAGGTATCTTGGAGTGCAAGCCAATGATGTTTCCTATTTGAATTAGGAAAGGTTTCTACCCCCTCATCTCTATAAATAGAGATGATGGGGGATGCTAGTTATTCATTCTTCTTCCTCGTTGTAATAGATTTATTAGAGTATTTAATAAAGGTTTGGTACGAGGGTATAACGTGTGCAATATTCTTGTCAGTTCTTTGTAGTATATTGTGTCTCTCTTGTTTGCTACATGTGCTTGATACAACTCGCGATCTAGCGTTCCGTGATCGAGCTTCGGGTTGTTGGCGGTTTTGTCCAACAGTTTCTTAAAGCAAAAACATCAACTATCCCTTATTGTAGTCCATGTTTCGGAAAAAAAATGTAGTTTCCAAACTAAACATGATCAAATAATAAAACATTCAACGACTAATTACCTAGTTTACAAAATTTTCGCAACTCATTAAGACATTTTTCTACCATGCCTTTTAAGGATACCAACATCTCTGATTTTTTACCAAACTTCTTTGTGAGTTATTGTACATACTTTTAGAAACCCATCTTCGCCCCTAAAGACTAATATGACAGGTTTTAGAGATATTGAACTGCCATTTGAACCCCATACTTGAAAGCTGTATCCAAACTGTGCGCCGGGGGCTCTCAAACAACACAAAAAAAAGCCGTTTGTTATATTCTAAACACTTCAAATCTTTCAGAAAACAAAACCTACGAAGGATACCAATGTGTGATTTTTTTACCAAAATAATCGTATAAAGTATACTTTTTTATGAGTTACGGGCTTACGGCACATACTTTTTTGGCCCCTAAAGACTGTGACAGCTTTTTAAAGCAATTGAACCGCCATTTGAACCCCTCCCAAAAGCTACAAAACAAATTAAACCACCGTTTGAACTCTCTCAACCCTTTTGAACATCTCTTCCACCCTTTCCCTTCTCCATATCTACCCACTTTATGTTGCTGTTGGTGTTCTATGGGCAGTATATCTTTTCATTTTGAGTTAATTCTACTGTATCATAAATTGATTTTAAAATAGATGAATGTGGGTTGTGCTTTTAGATTACGAGTATTCACTATTGGGACTTCCAGAAGATATATTGAGAGGACCAGAGTTACACATGAAGTCCACAACAGGAGTGCACGTAGACTCAAAGACCTTTTCTGAAGCTTCTATTTCACGCGCCACTGACGGAAAATTTGGGGGAAGTGGATGATGACTGATTAAGTTCAAAGCTGATAAAGGTTTTTTTTTTGCAAAAGCCCCTTAAAGTTTCGATTTGTTTTAATACTTACCCTTGACTTTATAGAATAACTTTTTGATACAAAGTTATTACCTCCGCAAAATCTATAGTTTACTTTTGGTCACTCGCATTAATTGGAAAAGTCAACTTCACTAGTTTTTTTTTTGACCCGTTTGTTAGTTGTTAGGGTTCGTTGGGTAAGACGGAGTGAAATAACAATTGAATTGAACGAATAACGTAATGGAATGACTGATTACCATTATTATCATGTTTGGTTGATATAATAGAATGTAACGTAATCAATAGAAAAAGACTAAAATACCTTATTTATGATATAATTTTTTTAGCATAATGAGTATTTTAAAAAAAAAGGTTTTTATGTAATTTGATTTCATTACAAGATGGAATGAAAAAAATATAAAAAATGAAGGGGTTCTAATGAATCAAAATGATGGTTTTTAATGTAATAAGTTATTTCATGTAATGAGTCATTGCATTTTATAATAGTAAGCAAACATGTTTTAATCATTACTCTGTAATGATCTTTTTCATTCTCCTTTCCTTACAACATACCAAACACTAAGTTAATAGTTCGGGTCCAACAATGACATCCAATTGGGCAGTATGTTAACCCTGAAACCCGCTTATTCCTCCCCAAAGCACGTCTATAATTATTAAATGTAGCCCATGGGTTATTGTTAAAATATCTTATATGCAATAATACTCTCAACGGATCAAATGAACCACCCTCAAAGCACGTCTATAATTATTAAATGTAGCCCTTGGGGTTACAGTAACAAAATCCATATAAATATGATTCCAAAAGCGAGCTTTGTGAACAAGTGACTTTGAGAATCCATGTCCACTAACTCTACCTCAAACGTTACACTTATGTTAAGTATTGACTTATTATTAAATACTCCACCGTCATAATATTATTCTACATATTTTTTTTCTAGGTTGTCCTAAAAAGATTGTCCATTACTAAAAATATAAGTTAGAAGTGTTTAAGTTTACTATATTACCTCTAATCAAAAATTATGATTTACAAAGTTAAATGAAAGCATTAATTAATTGTCAAAGAGTAAAGTTGTTATTTTGTTGCTTTTGTAGAATACAAAGTAGTAAAAAATGCATTTTTTTAAAGCTATGAGTTTTTTATCAGTAAACAATAATCATAGGTCAGAGGGAGTAATACCTAAACAACAGATAATGTAGTCGGTTGAGTTCTTATATATAGCTTTTAAATAAATAAATAAATGAACTTTATGTTGGCCTCAACGTTGGATCTTTGTTGGTTCTAACGTGGTCACAATAATACCAAATAACACGATACGTTTCAAAGAATTGCTTTTGTATTAATTGAAATAAATATAAGTCATCATCTAAAAATGTTACAGATTCTAATCTATATATAATGAATGAAAAGGTGCGTTTGAATGGTTGTGTTGGTTCGGTAGAATCAACAGATGCAACGCTTCCTTTGTAACTGTCAAATGGCGCTTATTTCTTAAGAGTTGACTTTTAATATAGTTGACTTTGACTTCGGGTTTGACCCTCTAAATGGGTAGAAAGCGGGTAAGGCGGGTAAGAGCGGGATTAACCCAATATTCTCCCCCTTAATCACAATCGCTTTGCTGTAGATCTTTGACTCCGATTAGTTGTCTCATCGTTAGGAATCTGATCTTGGGTAGTGCTTTTGTGAGCATGTCAGCCTTCTGAAATTCTCCGCTTATAAACTCGACTTGTAAGTCTTCTCTTTCAACGCATTCTCATATGAAGTGATATTTTATGTCAATATGCTTACTTCTTCCGTGAAATACGGGATTCTTCATTAGTTCGATGGCGTAATTTGTTGTCACCATTATCGTAACCCTTTCTTCGGGTATGTGTAAGCTTGCTAAGTAATCTCTTTAACCATAATGCTTGTGTTGCTGCTGCTGTTGTTGCAATGAACTCTGATTCACATGATGATAGAGCTACCGTGGCTTGTTTTTGCGCACTCCAGCTGATTGGTGATTCACCGTAGTAAAATATAATTCCAGAGTGCATTTGCCTTCGAGTGTTGACTCCAGAGTTACCGTCACTATAACCTTGTATCCGTTTCCTCCATTGTGTGTGTAGGTGATTCCATAGTCTTTTGTTCCTTTTACATAGCGTAGTACTTGCCTGATAGCTTTCATATGTTGTTCATTTGGTTCCTGCATAAAACGACTAAGTAATCCAATGGAATAACTTAAGTCAGGTCTTGTATGTAGCAGATATCGTAGGCATCCAATTAAGCTTATGTATTCAGTTGAGTTGACCGTTGTTTCTTCAGTGTTCTTTGTTAGTCTTGTTCCTAGATCCATAGGTATTAGCGTTTCGTTGCAGTCTAGCATTCCAACTTTCTTTAGGATCTTGCTTACGTAGGCGGATTGCTTTATTGATATGTCACCTTTAGTTTGTGTGACTTCAATTCCTAAGTAGTAGGATAGTAATCCTAGGTCACTCATCTCGAATTTTTCTTCCATTTGAGCTTTGAATTTGTCTATCTCTTCTTTAGGTGTGCCAGTGATGATTAAATCATCTACGTAGACTCCAACTAGAGGTATTGAATCTTTTGATTTCTTCGTGTAGACAGCTTGTTCCAAAGCGCATTTCTTGAAATCTAAAGACTTCAAGGTATTGTCTAATTTTGTGTTCCAAGCACGTGGTGCTTGTCTTAATCCGTATAGAGCTTTTGTGAGTCTCAGACTTTTCCAGATCTTGTTTCTTTATAAATCCTTCGGGTTGTGTAACGCATACTTCTTCTTTTAAGTCTCCATGCAGAAATGCAGATTTGACGTCAAGATGATGTACTTCCCATTTATTATTAGCGCCTAAGGCTAATAGTAATTGGACTGCTTCCATTCTGCTACTGGTGCAAAGACTTCTTTGAAATCTATGCCATGCTCTTGTATGTAGCCTTTTGCTACTAGTCTTGCTTTATGCTTGACTATATTTTCATTAGCATCTCTCTTGGTCTTGAATACCCACTTTAATCTAATGGCTTTATGTCCTTTTGGTAAAGTGGTTAGTTTTCATGTATTGTTTCTATTGATGGAATCTAATTCGACCTTCATTGCTTCAATCCATTTTAGATTGGTTGATGCTTCCTTGTAGTTCTTAGGTTCATCTTCAGCCAGTAATAGTTGCTCGGGTAATACTTCCTCGGTGTTATCGTATATATCATTTAACGTTCTAAAACCTTGTAAAGGTGTATGATCAAAGTTTGGATGTAAATTCCTTGTTGCGTTTGAGTTACTTTGATTGGTTGAACGTGCTGAGGTAGTTGGCGTAGTTTGAGCGTTTACTCGCGATGAAACCGTAGATGGTGTGCTAAAGGTTTGTGAGGGTGAGTTTGTTGTTGATGTTGGATTTTCATCATCATCTGTAGGGATATCGTTATTTTCTTCATTTGGTTGGATTTCTTGTTCCTGATGATCATTTGTGGCTTCTAGGTTTTCAACTTCAAGTCAAACCATTCAGTTGATCGTTGGTGTGTTCATTCAAGTAATCCTTCCAATCCCATGCTTCATCCTCTTTAAATTTCACATCTCTACTAACACAAATTCTTTGTGTTGTTGGATCAAATAGTCGGTAGGCTTTTGATCCTTGTTCATTTCCTAAGTATACCATTTTGTTGCTTTCTATCATCTAACTTTGTCAGATGTTGTGATGGTACCTTTGCATATGCTATGCAGCCAAAAACTTTTAGATTTTCTAAGTTTGGCTTTCTTTGTTTAATTGCTTCGTATGGAGTGATGTCTTCTAAGGCTTTTGTAGGAACGCTGTTTAGAATGTATATTGAATGTCTAATGCTTCACCAAAAATTTTGAGGCGTGTTGGTTGCTTTCATCATGCATCTTGTTGTAGACATAATTGTCCTATTTTTTCGTTCAACTACTCCATTTTGTTGCGGTGAGTAAGGTGCGGTAAGTTGTCGTGCTATGCCATTTTCTTTACAGTATTGAGTGAATTCGTTAGATGTGAATTCTCCTCGACGATCAGTTCTGAACATTTTTAATGTTGTCCTTAGCTCCTTCTCTATTGTATTCTTGTATTCCTTGAAAGTATCAAATGCTTGATCTTTCGTGTTTAGGAAATACGCCCACATATATCTTGAATAGTCATCGACTAGTAAGAATATGTATCTTTTTCCAGATGGTGTTGGCGGTGTAATTGGTCCACATAAATCTCCGTATACTAAATCTAAAGGTGAGGTTGATCTAGTTTTTGCTTTCTTTGGAAATTGTGCTCTACTTTGTTTACCAACTAAACAAACATCACAAATTTGTGTTATATGTTTAATGGCAGGTATTCCTTGAACTAACTCTCTTTGAGTCATTGATTTTAGTGATTCAAAGTTGAGATGTCCTAGTCTTGCGTGCCATAACCAAGTGTTGTCCTTCAAGTTTGCGAGTAGGCAAACAGGTGTGCCTATCTTCAGACTTGCTTTGTATAGACAGTTTCTTTGTCTTGGAACTTTCATGAAGATTTTGTTGTCCATGTCATAAAGTCATCTTCCATTACTACTTTACAACCAATTTCGGTGAATTGTCCAAGGCTCAATAAGTTGCTTTTTAAGCTGGGAATGTAATAGACTTGAGATATGACTCTTTGTTTCTCACATCACATTCTAATAGGATTGAACCTTTTCCTTTTATCTCTATATGAGATCCATCTCCGAATTTTACTTTTCCACTAACGTTCTCATCTAGGTCGTTAAAGTGTTCTCTCATTCCGTCATATGATTGTCGGCTCCATTGTCTAAGTACTATAGACTATCTACATTTGTCTCTTTATATCCTACATCTTGTTCGTGTAGCGAGGCAGTTTGATCTTTAAGTTTTGTTACAGTGGATCGCCTAATATTGCCATTAGTAAGGTAGGCTTTAAGTCCTCCTCGACAAGATTAGATTGCATACTAGTGTTTGGTTTTGAATGACACTTACTTGCATAATGACCCATTTTATTGCAGTTGTAACATTTTACTTTGCTAAGATCAATATGTGATTTGTTGAAGTTGTTGTGAGAGTTTTCTCCGTTTTTCTTTTCTTCTTTAAAATTTTCGTGGTTTTTACCGTGTGAAAATTTATACTTCCCACGTCCACATCCTCTAAAATTCTTTCCTCTACCTTCATGTCGTAGAACATCAATTTCTCTTGAGTGTTCTCCTGTTTCCCTTTCTTAAACTTAATCATTTCTTCATAGGTTTTAAGTCTTCCAATTGCTTCTTCTAGGGTCATAGTGCTTAGATCGGAATATTGTTCTATAGATGCAACTATTTGCAAATACCTATCGGGTACATCATTTAGTAATTTCCTAACTAAGTTCGGATCTTGTATTGTGTGTCCTAGACTGAAGGCTTTGTTTACAAGAGTTGTGAGTTTTCCGTAAAGTATCGATGGTTTCATCTTCTCTCATACGTAGTAACTCAAGTTCAGACCTAAGTGTTTGAAGTCCGCTTGTTGTACTCTTTCTTCTAAGTGCCTAGTTTTTAAAGCGTCCCATATTGCTTTCGGGGTTTTGTTCTTTGTTATTTGAAGTAATTGATCTTCGGTAAGGATTGTAAAGGTATGCTATAGCAGTTGTTTCTTTTTTCTTATCGGGTTGAGTTGTATCGCTTGGCTCAATTGTTTCCCATAACCCATTTGCTTGTAGAATAATTTGCATTCGAATTGCCCATAGTGAGTAATTCGCGGGTTTCAATATCGGGCATTGGAATTGAGGGGTAGTATTAGATGTACTAACCTCCTTCTTTCCTTTATCTCCACTATCTTGAGTCATTTTTTAATAAATAATGACTAGGTAATCTCCTAAAATTCTAACACGGGGTGTGTGTTGAGAAATATAGCGCGCTTCTAATGTTTTGTGTCTAATGTGACAATCAAAACCTATAGGATTAGTTAAAATAAAACTATCCTCGGAGATTAAAAATTAAAGGTGAATAAGCCTAAGGTTAATTACTCCTTAAAAGTTATTCCTAATTATAATAAGCAACGTAATTACACTAGGTTATTATAATATCAATATGATAAGTATACTTAAGGTATTATGTAGCAACTTATCAAAAATAAAAATAAACTTATACTATATAAGTAAAGTTTAAAAGTAAAGTGTGGATTTGTAAGAATTCAAACCTGGGGTTAAAATACCCTGCCCTTTGATGTTGGTTCGAAGTGCCTAGGCGTTATTTAGTACGCTCTCTTTTTTCCTTTCTTCTTGTTTATCTCTTTGAGAGATAAAATATGTCTCCCGCTTTCTTTCGGGTGAGACCGCAACTGCTATGCTTCTGGTGGTTGACCGCCGAATATTTTGGCTCTGGTTAACATCCTTCTTCACGGGTATTCGGTGTTCTCGTTAATCCGAGCGCCGGTTAATCCTTGTTTTGGATTTGTTCTCATAAACTATTTGAAGTAAATCCAAATTGGAATAATATACATTGATTAGCCAAGTCGTTAAATTAAAAGTATTATTATTTGATCATTAAATACTCAAAACTCATCAAGTTGATGGAAGGAGCTTTTATGCGGCGTTGTTTTATCACTACATGGAAATGAAGTATAAGTACTAAAAATTGAAATCTAGAAGCCCAATAGTAATGTATTAATGGCCAATAAGTGTAAGATTGGCCCAACCCACAAAACAAACAAACAAACCCAAAATGATGGTAACCCGGCGGTAAATCATCAAAAACTCGCATTTGCAGTCACCGCCTTAACTGCAATGAGCAGGTGACGTCACCATCGGTAACAATATTTAACCCTAAATTTATAAAATTATTTGTTAGTTTTGGATTAATTAGAGTTAGGTAACAATGTTAGGCTTGTAACAATTGTTTGTGCCTTTTAGACTTTCAATAAGTAAGTTGATCGATAATACTGTTTGTGAATTATATTAAAGTGTTTAAACTGTTGCCAGTTGTATTTACGTGATGCGAGTTAGGTAACAACATTTGGTTTGATGCTAAGTGATTCGAATTGAAAATCCATGCAGTGTGAATCTTCATTTTAACCAGTCAGGGGTGGTAAAAAGATGTTGACCATCATCACTAAAATGTGAGATGTCTCAAGATCAATTCCTGCTTTGTGCAAACAAAAAAGGGGAGGGCTTTACTCGGTTTGTGGCGGTGGGCTAAAAAAAAGAAACTCAAATTTGTTGTCATGTTAACTTATGTTTTAGTATTCGTGCATATGAACTATATTAGGACATTAGGTTACATTAGTTTTTAACTTAAGACGATTGGGGACGCAATTGCAGGATTGCTTAATTTCTGCCCAAAAATCCCATAATTGAAATCTGGATCCAAACTGTGAGCCAGGGGGCTCTCAAACGACACACAAAAAAAGCCGTTTGTTAAACTGGTCTATGCTTTATCTGTTCAAGATTGGCTTTGATATCTGTCCATACTCCATAGGACCATATTTAATTGGTTTAGACTTTAGATGCACAGTGCACTAGGAGTTTGAAACCAGTTTCTAAATACAAAGGCTCATAATAAGCCTTATAACGTGTGATATTTTTGTAAATATTCTAGAAAATCTGATAGTTTATATTTCTACTATATGTTGCTCTTGTTCTATGTGTAGTATATCTTTTCATTTCGAGTTAATTCTACCATATTATAAATTAATTTTAATATAGATGAATGTGGGTTGTGCTTTTAGATTACGAGTATTCACTATTGGGACTTCCAGAGGATAGTATTGAGAGGAAAAGAGTTAAACATGAAGTCCACACCAGGAGTTCACGTTGGCTCGAAGAGCTTTGCTTCTAAAATGGCGGAATATACATCAAGCTTGGTCAACATATTGGTCAGTTGGTAGGACCTTCTCTTTAGTATCGGAATTTCAGTTTCTTGTTTGACATGTTTGACGACTGGATTAATAGTATATGTAGCTTATGTGTTTAGCTGAATTGAATGTTCTCATTTTTCATTTAGGAATATTTGGTACCTCAAGAGTACATTAAAACGTTAAGGGAGTCAATGTTGAATAGATGTCCGAGTTCTGCCAAGTTGTCAAGATAGAGCTTGGTGGGGCACCTGAAGAAATACGTATATTTACTTTCTTTTTTAAAATTATTTGTTTCCCTAATCTCCCTATGGTCTTACTTTTGTATTAGATATTCAGAGTCATATAGTTTATTTTAGCTATTTACTTTTACAGATATTTGATGAGTTTGACCCTGTCCCTATTGCAAGTGCTTCCTTGCTCAAGTTCATGTTGCTCGAACTCATCAGGGCCAAAAAGTTGCTGTGAAGGTTTCAATTCTCACTACAAACCCATATTATTTTGGTTTTATATGGCAAAATCAACTCGGTTCTTTTGCCACGCTTAACTCATTTGATACTGTAATCGTGTTTCAGGTACAGCATATGCACATGACAGATACCGCAGCTGCAGATTATGCAACAGTCGAATTTATCGTCAACACTTTACATTGGCTCTTTCCTTCATTTGATTACAGGTTGTATGTTATAGCTTACTGCCCGTTTCTTTATGGCTTATGTTGTGTTTATTGATGGGAATATTTGGTAATAACCATAGTTGCACCTGGGTTGTAATATAGGTGGCTGGTAGATGAAGTACACGGCAGTCTACCTAAGGTCAGCCATAAATTTTTGACCTAATTGCGTCTGAATTTGTCATTATATCCTTTAAAATAGTATTGCTAATAAGCCACAATGATGATCAGGAACTTGATTTCTTAAATGAGGCCAAGAACAGCATTAAATGTATGGATAACTTTCAAAAGTTATCTCTTCATATTGCAGACGATGTGTATGCGCCTAAGGTATATTGGAACCTAAGTACCACAAAATTGTTGACCATGGAGTTTGTAGAATGCGCAGAAGTCAATGACTTGCAGAGCATCAAAAACTTTGAATCAACCCACATGACATTGCAACGCTAGTAAGTATATTTTCTCTGTACTACCAATTGGCTAGTTGCAGCAGTTTTCCTGCTGGGAGATATTATCCAATTCATGTCCCATGTTGTTTGTTGGTTAATTTTTACGGTAAGGGCTTTTTTTTACACAATATAGGTCAGTAGAACATTTTCTGAAATGATGTTCAAGCATGGGTTTGTGCACTGTGATCCACACGCTGCTAACTTGCTAGTTTGCACGCTGCCTTCTTCAAAAAGGGGAATTTTTGGTAAGTCATCTGCGAGTAATTTTTGAACAAGACACTTGGAATCATACATTTTTATGACATGATTTTACTAGAGAGCTTTTAGTCAAAACGGTTAAAGTTTTTTGTTGTTTTAATGTACTGCTTCCTATATATAAGCTTGTGAAGGGGTGCTACCTTCTTGTAGAACATATGATCACATTTGTCAATTGGGTCTCTTCAGGACCTCATATGGATCACAGCGTACATATACATCTGAATTCTTTAAGAGCAACAAGAAAATCAACACAAAATATGTATTATATGAGATGACATAATAATAGATCTGTTTTTACTTTAAAAAGTTTTGTTAGATAAAAGCCATAGACTTCTTCAATTGATCATCTGGAATTTGATTGTTAAATGACACATGCACTTGCTGGACTAATGCTGCTAGTAATCTAAGGGCCCGTTTGGTTCGGCGGAATCCTAAGGATTCTGGTGGAATTGGAATCCAATTTCATTTCATAATGTGTTTGGTTGAAAATTTTAAAGAATTTGGAATCTGAATTCCATTCCTTACTGTGTTTGGTTGGCAAATGGAATGGAATGAAATTCCTTCAAAATCCCATATATATGGAATTCAACATTCCATGGCAATATGAGAAGGATTGTTTATAATTCCATTGAATTCATATTATCTTTATTTATTATTATTATTATTATTATTATGATTATTCTTTTTTTTATTATTATTATTTTTTTAAATTTTTTATTTTTTGTTCTTTTATTTATTTTTTTATTTTTATTTATTATTTTTTATTATTTTTTATTTTATTATTATTATTATTATTATTATTATTATTATTATTATTATAAACGATCATTTAATTATTATTGTTATTATTATTATTTTTTATAAACAACCATGTTATTAAGATTTAAAAATTATTATTTATTTAAAATTGAATATAAATTATTATTTATTTAAAAATTTATATTTTTATTATATTTAAAAATTATTATTTTTTAAAATTAAATATAATTTATTTATAGCTTACTTTTTTAATTTATACTTTAAAAAATACAATTGTATTTTATATAAAAAAATTATTTATTTAATATATTAGTTTATATAATATTATTTAAAAAATTATTATTATAATTTGATAAGTAATTTATTTATTAAATAATATTTAGTTTATTAATCTTAAACTAAAATTAAATTTTAAATATTTTAATATAATTGTTTTTTCTCATTTCATTCTTCCAACCAAACATGCTCTAGTATTTGCAGATTTCAATTCCACGATTTTAAATCCTTAGGATTTCAAATTCTAACATTCCATTCCTTCACATTCCAATTCCTTAAACAGATTCCAATTCCGTCAAAAACATTCTGTGAACCAAACGAGCCCTTAGGATTTCAAATTCTAACATTCCATTCCTTCACATTCCAATTCCTTAAACAGATTCCAATTCCGTCAAAAACATTCTCATGAACCAAACGAGCTCTAAGCCTTTTTGTCATCACCAACCTCCTCCTTTTTTCCCTTCATATATGCATTTTTCCCATACTTTATTATCATGATGCGATGTTTTCCTTATTGATGCTGTTTAGTTGTTTACAGGAAGAAGAAAACCGCAACTAGTACTGCTGGATCATGGTCTATACAAAGTACTTGACAATTCTATTAGGACCAACTATGCTGCACTTTGGAAGGTTCGCCTTGCAATTTCTTGAATATTTATGGCTTATCTATCTATTATCACTTTCTCACATCCATTTCGCATGATACCGCTTTAGAGCATCATTAATCTCTGCACTGTATTACAGGCTTAGTACTCGCTGATGCAAATGGAATAAAGAAAAATTGCTTGAAATTGGGTGCCGGCGAGGATTTGTATGCATTGTATGCAGGGATTCTTAATTACAGTGTGGCCTGGGAATAGGGTTATTGATCCTGCCGTTGATCATATTGCCATTCAAGGCAATACCAGCGACCACTCAGACCTTCAGGTTAGCTTACATTATATAAGGCAATGCCAGTGACCCTGCTGTTAATCATCTTCGCCATTTCAAAGTTTTTGGTGTATCTCGTATTTTGACTCCCAATTGGTCATGTCTATCAATTTAAATAATCATCCACATGAAATTTTTTCATACAAACTGCTCCTTATGTCGTGTAAAAACGGCCACAGGTACATGAACATATTTAGGGTAATATGTTTAAGGTTACGTGGGAAGTTTTTTATTCGGTTTAGTTTTTATTGTCTTATCTTTAAATGTTCTCTTGTTTATGAAAATTTAGCATCTGCATCTTGAAACACAAGTGTTATTGCTCTATTGAGTATTGACTAATAGAACCTTTTTCTTGTTTTGCAGAACTTCTGCATAAACTGCCACGTGTCATCCTTTTAATGTTAAAGACTAATGACTAATTGCGATCAGTCAATAACGCATTGGTATGTCTTTTGCCAATCTAATTTTATAATAGTCAGGATCCACATAATATCTATAATGGTTAGAATTTGATGTTTGGGTATTACTCCGTACTTTACAACAGATAAAAAGACCCTCTGGAGTCTTTCATTATTATAGGAAGAGTTTCTTCGGAGGCACTGGTTGAGGAAAAGTTGTCACATGCAAAATCTCTCTTTAGCTTGCTACATGTTTGGTTGGAGGATATTTCAATTGAAGTCCATTTTCTCATAATGCAAGTAGCCTTGTGGATACTGCAGTTTCGTACAGCTTTGGCTTTGTGAACACGTATCAGTTTGTTAGCATATATATGAAAGACAGAAATCATACTGAAAGAGATCATTGGGTGTTCAATCCTTATTGGGTTTTGACTCAAAAGTAGTGCATTCTTTGGCTTCAAGCCCCTTGTACGTTCCTAACCTATAATAGTCTGGGAAATTCAGTAAGTTGACCAAACTACAGGTACACATATTTGAATGATGTGGAATTAAAAAGTCCATATTTTTATTCTTCCTAGACATAGTAGAGATCATGAGAAGTGTAGTTTTGTGCCTCATATCCTCAAAAGTAGTTTATTTGCCTGTGTATTACACGGGATACATAGTAGATGGAAATAAACCTGAAGGGATTTTGGAAACCTTGTTGTTTCTTTCCACCAAAACTGATCGAAAGGGGGTTAAAGCATGCATGTTTTATAAATTTGGTGATTGGTAAATTATGCAAGAACATGTGGTCATTTTTTAAGTCACCACTCATTACTTATATGATGATAAATATGATGAAGTTGTTATGAATTTGGTATAGGTTTTCTAAATATGCAGATATATTGATATGAAAATAATTTATATGTATGTCATATTACTGAAACAAATAATGTTTAACCCTTTGTGGTTATAGTTTTGGAAATTGTAACAGATATACTTGTGAGTTTTATTTATGAAGCAATTCATATTTAGTAGTTTATGTTACATGGCATTTGCATAATTGCATATACATGCCCAAAACATTAAAAGGACCACAGATGGAAGGAAAAGGACTGACAATTGACTAGTAGACCAAGCTAGTTTACTTTGAATTCTTCTTGAACCCTCTTATACTTCAAAGTTTTTGGTCCACAAACTCACAAATAGTTACATCTCAATTACTAGTAATATTTCTTAGACATTCTTCACGGCATTGAGATTGACTAACAATTATATATTCCAACCAGCCTTTCCTAGACGTTTCTTCCATCATCCAAGCTCCTTCACTGCATTGACAATGATATATATGATCTATTTATTTAACTCAGATGTTTTGAGTTTAATTTATGAAGCAATTCATGTTTTTGAACCAATAGCTTATGTTATATGTTGTTCACATGTATATGCCCAAAACATAGAAGGGCCGCTAGATGGAGTGACTAATGAGTTGTAGACCAAAAGGAGTTGACTTTAAATGTTTACACTAGTAGACAACAACATCAAACTCTAAACGTTATGTGACTTATCTCCAATTAAAAGTCTTCTTAAACCCTTACATACTTCAAAATACCTTTTGAAAAGTCTATGAACGCATACAAAGAACACAAAAATTAAGAGCCACACCATAAATAAGCTACTAAGCCTCAGGAACTTATAATCTCACAATATTTACACTACAAATTATGTCACACATCTGAAGCAAGCTAGACTTGAACCCATAACCATTTGGTTAGGAGCTTCACACAACAAAAGGTACCACTGAGAAACAAGCCCTTTGGTTATGCAAACAATTGTTTATGAAGTTTTATTAAGTTCTAAGCCTGATATTGAAACCTCAATTAGATTTAACCTCAAAAATGATTTGGAAGACTGATATGGTTGGTTTTTGGTATTGCTGCATATTCAGAACCTTGGTGAGTGTTTGGTATTATGCAATTTTAGAATCATGGTGAATTTTAAGGTTTCGAGTAATCGGAGAATGGATCTATATGGTTTATTACTTTGTATTGAAGATTAGGAGGTTTTTATTGCTCGATATAGTTTTGATGGTTAAATTGGTGTTTTTTGGTTGTTTTTATTTGCTGATAAAGGCTGGTTACGGATGCATAAGGGGTGTTTGGGTATTGGCGTGGAGAGTTGGGATGGTATTTGTAAGACAATGAAACCCCGTGGGTATAACTTTATTGATGACCATTATTTATAATAGTAAAACCCTAATTCTCAAAACCCACAAACCGGGCTTGGGCCTAATTATCCACTATCATTTCCGCAGCTCGAGCCGCTAAATCGCTGAAAGCTCGAACCGAGAAGTAAACTACGAAAGCAAAATAAAACACAACCAATCGACAACACGTGATCGACAAACAGAAACAGAAAACAATGGTCGACAACTCGTGGTCGACAAACAAACCAAACTTGGTCGACAACTCTAAGGTCGACAAACAGGTAAACGAAAAATAAAATAAAATAAAATAAAATTAGTTTTAGGGTTTCAACAAGCATGTAAACGAAAATAAACCCTAGATTCGACACCAACAAAAATCGTCTCGGGAATAGGAACCCTAGATTCGACATAAAACAAAAACAAATTAAAAAAAAAACGGATAAATCAAAGTATAATATATATATATATATATATATATATATATATATATATATATATATATATATATATATATATATATATATATATATATATATATATATATATATATATATTCTAAGTAAAGCCCGTTATGATTGAACCAAATAATTGTTGAGAGTTTGGTCAACGATCTTCTTGTCACGTCTTTTCATAGCAACATCCCACATATCATTACCAATGTGCCATGAGGAGCTTTGTGGATGGTATATTGAACATTAAAGGATACCAGCGATTATACCCATTGGCAGTAAAGCCTCCATCCATTGCAATCGGCTCACTTCTCTGATACCATGTAAGACAATGAAACCCCGTGGGTATAACTTTATTGATGACCATTATTTATAATAGTAAAACCCTAATTCCCAAAACCCACAAACCGGGCTTGGGCCTAATTATCCACTAATAGTATTTACCACTTAATGTACTGGACTGAATTGTATGGTGCAAAGAATTGTTCGTCTGTTTGAGCTTCAGAATGCAAGAGATGGACTTTTTGATGAACACAACAAAGAATTTTTCGTGTATCCCATTGAATTCATATGTCATTGTTTTTAGTTTTACTCATTTGTATCATATTTCATTTTTAGCTTTTTTTCCTAAAGTTTGTGTTGGGAATGTCAAATCTTAAGTAGAAGTGTATGAGTATCCTTGGGCTTCTCTAACCCCTTGTTTCTAACCCGTACCAGCCTGAGAAAACTCAGAAAATTAGCTAACTATATGGATGACCATACATACATGGGTGATGTCGAGATTACATTTCCATAGTTTTCCTTTTCTTATGGACAAAGTAAAGGTTTTGAGAGCTGTAGTTTTGTGCTTCATAACCTCAAAGGATGAGATATCAGTGGTCATAATTTGAGACGGTTGTAACATGTATACTTAAAAGTTATATTCAATGAAGGAATCTAACATGACATAATTTCAACATGTATATGCCAAACATAGAAGGGCCACCAGATGAGTTTACTTGGAAAGTCTACACTAGATGAGTTTACTTGGAAAGTCTACACTAGTAGACATCAAAATTAAACTTAAACTCCTACACTAGTAGACATCAAAAGTCGTTGGTCACAAACAATTACAGTATATCCCAATCAACTTTCTTAGACATTTCTTTAATTATATCATCTAAGCTTCTTCATTGCCCTACCAATGACAGTTGTAATCTATATTTACCGTGGAACTCTTTTCAAGCGTTTAACAACTGTTTGAATGCAAGCATAACGTATAAAATTTACGACTTGATCCGGTTGCTTCAAATGTCTACGTAGATGCTTCAAATGTGTTACATTTTTGTTTAAAATCTACATAAAGATTCAAGGGGGTTTTACATATATGTCACTGCTTATTTTTAAAATCAAATTGGATCAACTTAAACATGTACAAAAGCGCAATCAAGTTAAAGTAAATAAATTTATATCAGAAGGTTGTTGCCCATTAGTGAAGCTGGAAATTATGTACAGTTAGAGAATATTAAGTTTAAAGCCCTCTGTAATCAATTGTAGGATTGTCAAGTGAAAGATTTTCGAAAAGAATAAGAAAAAAAGTCTATCCAGATTCTAGACCTTGAAACAAGACCTTGTTGAACAAATTAGAATACAATGGATATGCTATGGGACACAAAGATTCGAAACTCCAAATAGCAAGACCAAACCCAGTTGCCTTACGGCTTGAGTTCGAATGAAAAAGTCTGTATAAGAAATCAAAACACATCCACAAGTTTCACAAGTTACTCCGTATAAGTATATGACTAAAAAGCACTACTGTAGCTAGATGGATATAATTAAGAACATGTTAGAAACTATTTGAGCTCAATCCAAATTTGGGCTATAAATTTATTAGTTTAGTGAGCTTAAACCAAATTCCTATTTTCAAATTTGAGTTGTAGCCACTAGCCTGTAGGTTTATTGGATTCTTTATATGGCTATGGTCAAAGTTAGAGTAATAATTTTATTTTTTTATTATTATTTTTTAATAATTAGTTAGAGTGATTGAGTGATAGTTGTGTGTACGTGGATAAGTCAAAGTCGTCATATGAAAGTATTATTATCAGAGACCATAGAATATCCAAAATTCAATCAATGTCAATGGATGAAACTTCAATACTTCATTCATGGTGTGCAGTGGCGGAGCCAGGAAAACCGAACATTGGAGGCAATTTTTTTTTTTTTTTTTTTCTTTATTTATTTATTTTTTATTTTTTTTTTACAAAAGCTAAGTACGAACAAAAATTACCCAACTAAGAAAATAACGAAAAATAAAGAAGTTTGCAATGAGAAAAACATCTTATACTAAAAAAAAATAAACTATGAAATATGAGTTTGTATTGGAAGATTCAAACTTAAAAAATGACGTGACTTTATTTTTCTTTAAATAATTGTACGCTAATGTTTGAGTTGTTAAAAGACTTTTATGTTGGACTCAATAATGAAATATAAAGCTTTTTAAATTTTTATTTCTAGTGTGACTTAAAGGAAAATAAAATCGGGTCTGATCGAATGTTGGTTCATGTTAAAATATGTATTATTTAGCGCAAAAGTTTACTTCAATATAACTAACGTACGTTAGCTAGTATCGGGATGTCCACAAAACCCAATTAAAGGTGGTATAGATTAATTTAAGGGTGAAAGCTAAAAACACGCAACGTGATTTTTTAGAACTACCGATGTACGCAACGATTTTTGAAAATTACTATTGTACGCAATATATTTTCGCGGTACGACCAACTATCAGTTACACAAACAACTTTCAAATGACAGTGTCGTGCGTGACTTCACGTCATCCCTTGACTTTATTTTGGGTTAAAGTTTCAGTTTTCAATGGTCCTATGCTCATTAACTTCGATTTAGTCGCTTTTTCCGTTATCCGCTGTCCGCTTATGCCCATCCGCTTTTCTACATTTTTTTTCGGCTTTTTACATCCGTTTTGTCTTTTCGAGCTATCCGCTTTTTCTTACGCTTTGTCGCTTTCGCTTTCATCTGTTATTTTACGCTTTGTTCGTTGCCGTACGCTTTAATTTGTTTGTCCGCTTTTCATACATTTTGTCCGTTTTTCTTACGCTTTACTATTTCAACATGTTGAAAATTTTTCCAAAAGAAAAAAAAATTGGAAAAAAATTTCCAAAAATTGGAATTTTTCGCATTTTGAAAAATAAATAGGAAAAAAATTCAAAAAAATTTGAAAAAATTAAAAATTTGAATACAAAATTTCAAAAAAAATTTGAATAAAAAAAATATTTTTCAAATATTTAAAAAAAAAAAAATATTTTTCAAATATATTATTTTTTTAAAAAATCTTTAAAAAAAAATATTTGAAAATTTTGAAAATAAAAAATTTCAAAATTTTTTTTTAAGATTTAAAAAAAAAATATATATTCAAAAAATATTTAAAAAAAAATATATATTTGAAAAATATTTTTTTTATTCAAAATTTTTTTTTTCGAATATATATATATTTTTTTTAATCTTTAAAAAAAAAATTTTAATATTTTATTTTCAAAATTTTCAAATATTTTTTTTAAAGATTTTTTAAAAAAATAATATATTCGAAAAATATATTTTTTAAATATTTGAAAATATTTTTTATTCAAAATTTTTTTTTTGAAATTTTTTATTTAAATTTTTAAATTTTTTCTAATTTTTTCCTATTTATTTTTTCAAAATTGCGAAAAAATACCAATTTTTTTTTCTTTTTGGAAAAAATTTTCAACATGTTGAAATAGTACAAAAACGTAAGAAAAACGGACAAAATGTAAGAAAAACGGACAAAAAACTAATTAAAACGCATCTAAAAACTAACAAAACGTAAAAACAAATGATGAAAACAGCAAAACGAAAGAAACGACAAAAACGTAAGAAAACGGATAAAAACGGACAAATATGTAAGAAAAAGGGCCAAAAACGGATGAAAACCGATAAAAACGTAACAAAACGGACAAAACGTAAAAAACCGACAAAACGGAAAAACGGACTATATCCGAAAAGTTAATGACCATAAGGACCATTACATCAAACTTTTAACCGAAAATAAAGTCAAAGGATAACCTGTGAAAGTCAACGCAAGTCACAGGGACCATTTCTCGCTATTTTTGAAAGTTTGTGACCGTAACTTGTTAGTTACGGCCATATTCATACATATCGTTCTAAATTCAAAAATATATCATACATATGGTAATTTTCAAAATTCGCATATCTAGAGTTCGAAAATCACGCTGCTGCTTTTAAATTTTCACGCAACAAATTTGGTGGTATTTTATATTCAAGGGTACATTACATATGCTTTTAAGGTAATACTCAAACATAACAAAGATGAAAAAACGTATGATGAAAATTGAAGGGGTAAATTGTGTGTGTATATTAAAGTATCACAATAATGGCACTTATCAAAAAGCATTTATACTAGCATTATTTTGTTTTAATTTTTGTGTTCCCGAGTCCCCACTACCCCTCTTCCCAAGAAGTAGCACTGTTGCATACTTTGTCTTCCCCACAAGGCTACAACCCTTCTTCAAAAAAGAATAACAGAGTTTATTTTTTACATCAACAATATCAGATTTGCATATGTTAAACGGCAAAAAATAACAATATCAGATTTGCATATGTTAAACGGCAAAAAATAACGACGATGAGGGCACGATGATTTTTGGGCCGAGGGCACTGTAAATTTCTTCTAACAAACTAAGATTTTTTCCTACTGATTTTGTCTTTCAGCTAGAACATGGTTGGGGGCATTCCCCCCCTCCCCCCACTCCTCTCAACATGGCTCCGCCCCTGATGGTGTGGTTTTATAAGTAAAGAAACTTTGCATTACAAAAAGTATTAGAATAATAGTATATATCTCTTGTATGCATTCCATATATACAAGAGATATACACTATTAGAATAATAGTAGTATATATGCCTTGTATATATTGAAATATTGAATGTATATCACATCCATAATTCTCTCATAGTTAGTTAGGATGGATATGTATAACTCTTGTATATATACGCCTTTGGCATAATGAATGAAACACACGATTGTATTCTCACAAAATTGTTGGTTCACAAACGCACAAAGAGTTGCATCCTCATTAATCTTTCTTAGACATTTCTTCACTGCATTGAGATTTAAAAACAATTATATATCCCAACCAACCTTTCATAGACGCTTCTTCCATAATCCAATTTTCTTCACAGCATTGACAATGACAGATATGATCTATTTATTTAACTCAGATATACTTCAGAGTTAAATTTATGAAGCAATTCATGTTTCTGAACCAATAGCTTATGTTGTACGATGTTCACATGCATATGACTAAAACATAGAAGGGCCACTATATGGAGTGACTAATGAGTTGTAGACCAAGACGAGTTAGACAACAACATCAAACTCTAAACGTTATCTGAATTATCTCCAATTGAATCTTAAACCCTTATATACTTCAGAGGTTGTTAATGAGTTGTATACCAAGACGAGTTTACTTTGAATGTCTACACTAGTAGATAACAACATCAAACTATAAACATTATGTGACTTATCTCCAATTGTTGGTCACAAACTTTTTTACACCAAGCAACTTTCTTTATTGCATTGACAGTGACAATTATAATATGTTTTTACCGTGGAACTTGTTCAAGCATCGAAGCATTCAAGCATAACGTCTATGAAGTTTTTTTTGTAGCCCAACTTAATCAGAATTGCTTAAGTATGTGTATGAAGTTGAACTTGAATTTGACTTGTCTTAAGCTATCACTTTTGGTTTTTTATGTAGATATAGGTTTGTCTAGCATATGTTGCATAACTCATCGATTAATTTGTTGCGAGTTTAACTCACAGGGGGAACAAGAGTGAAAGGTGTGTTCATTCATGAATAATCAAGTAAGTGGTTTCGTTAGAGCAAATGTTTCACCAACTTGATTTAAAGAAATCAAATTAATAGTTCTTGTTTATTGTTACCATATCATTGGACTTGTAAATCGAGGTCTTAATAAGTTGATGACTTGGTTCGTCTAAAAAGTCTACATATAAGATATATAAACAACTAGGGACTTACAATCATAAATAAATTTTAGATTGTGAGTTGGCTCATACGAAAGGTCTATGTAAACGTAGAAAGAGTAGAGAAGACCCTTAAATTTATCTAAATATAGAAAAAAAAAATACCTTTTGAAAAGTCTGTTCGCATACAAAGAACACAAACAATTAGAACCCACACCATAAATAAACTAGTAAACCTCAAAAAATCGTTATGCAAGCAATTTTTTTTTAACAGGAACTTCTACAAATTATGTCACACGTCCGACGCCAGACTTGAACCTACAACCATTTAATTGAGAGTTTATCACACAAAAAGGGTACCATAATATCTAATTTCATAACTGTCTTTATAGGATAAACATAATATCTATAATGGTTAGAATTTGATGATTGTGTATTACTTTTCGCCAGGTAAAAAGACCCTCTGTGGAGTCTTTCATTATTATAGGAAGAGTTTCTTCTGAGGCACTGATTGAGGAAGAGTTGTCGGATGCAAAGTCTCTCTTTAGCTTGCTACATGTTTGGTTGGAGGAGATTTTACTTGAAGTCCGTTTTCTCATAATGCAAGTAGCCTTGTGGATACTGCAGTTCCGTAGAGCTTTGGCTCGGTGAACACAATATCAGTTTATTAGCTTATATATAGAAGACAGAAATCATACCGAAAGAAATCATTGGGTGTTCGGTCCTTATTGGTTTTTGATTCAAAAGTAGTGCACTTCAAGCCCCTTTCCTAACCCGTAATAGTATGGGAAATTCAATAAGCTGGCCAAGCAACAGGTACACACATACTTGATTGACGTGTAATTATAAAGGCCAAATTTTTAATCTTTCTTGACAGAGTATAGATGATGATTGTAGTTTTGTGCCTCATATGTTACATGACATTTGCATAATTGCATGTACATGACCAAAACATAAGTTGGCCACCAGATGAAAGGAGTGACCAATGAATTATAGACTTAGATGAGTTTACTTTGAAAGTCTACACTAGTAGACAACAACATTAAATTTAAATCCCTACCTTCAATTGGAAGTCTTCTTAAACCCTCATATACTTCAAAAAAGTTGGTCATAAGCAGTTGTATCCCACAGTCATAGACATTTCTTCCATGACAGTAAGATCTACGTCGTATTTGTTTATTGTGAAACTTATTTCAAGTATTTAACCTTTTATAAACCGCAAGCATAACATTTAAGAAAATTTTGAGCTCAAACTTGTTACTTTTTTATGTGTGCGAGCTTTTATAAAATCTAGCGATAACTTAGGACAATTCAAATTCAACTTTAGGTCTAATGACCAAGCATTATACTTGACTAGCATGGTACCCCGCGCGTTGCAGCGGCGGGTACCATGCAATTAAAATATTCAACGATTTTTTTCATTTCTATATTTTACTATAGATATACGAAAAGCGACAATTTAAGTTTTTAATAATTTTACGCAATAACAATATTCTTTATATTAAAACTGTAGATTATCCACGTGATGTTTTGACAATATTGAGTTGGTAAGTGCAGGTTAAAGTAGTTTACATCATTTGCATCATTTGCTTTGAAAAAATTGTCCAATTTTTATAAAACAAAGTTTTTAGTTTTTAAGGTAAGTTTTATCAACAAAATTCTAACAGATGTATATATTATGTAAGAGGTGTTTTAATAACTGCATTAATTGTATTTATCGACCAGTTAATTAATTGACTACGTTAATTATCTTGACCACATTAATAGCGTTTTGTATTTTGTACATTAAGCTTTAAGACTTGTAAGTCTTAAAATTAAGATTGATGAGAAAGCTCATTAATAGTGCATTGTGTATTGTACAATAACATTGTATTTTGTAAGTCTAAATTTTAAGACCATGAGTAGAGAGATTCATTCCTCTATTATGTGTAGTATAGATATAGATATAGATATAGATAAAGCTTTGTGTGTTTTATTAGTTTGTACAATATGTATAATAACAAGTACTTTTCATATTAGAGGTGTTTTAAAAATAACATTTATTATGTAATTATGGTTTTAGACGTTTTTTTTTTCTTATATTAAATTACTTTGTATTTTATTAATTATTTTTTTAAAACATGTATACAAAAAGTGCTTTAAAGTGTTGCAACCAATGCTATTATAGATGTACTTATTTAAATTTGCCATTATAAGCAAGTGTTGAATCTTAATTTTTTTAAGCCTTCCATTTTAAGAATGTCCCAAATGCTTTATAATGTAGTATAGATATGTGTAAATGTGTATAATCATATAAATTAACACTTAGTATTTAGCACTTTGCACCTTTGCATCATTTGCTTTGAAAAAATTGTCCAACTTTTATAAAACAAAGTTTTTAGTTTTTAAGGTAAGTTTTATCAACAAAATTCTAAAAGATGTATATCTTATGTAAAAGGTGTTTTAATAACTGCATTAATTGTATTTATCGACCAGTTAATTAATTGACTACGTTAATTATCTTGATCACATTAATATTGTTTTGTATTTTGTACATTAAGCTTTAAGACTTGTAAGTCTTAAAATTAAGATAGATGAGAAAGCTCATTAATAGTGCATTGTGTATTGTACAATAGCATTGTATTTTGTAAGTCTTAATTTTAAGACCATGAGGAGAGAGATTTATTCCTCTATTATATGTAGTATAGATATAGATATAGATGAAGCTTTGTGTGTTTTATTAGTTTGTACAATATGTATAATAACAAGTACTTTTCATATTAGGGGTGATTTAAAAATAACATTTATTATGTAATTATGGTTTTAGACGTTTTTTTCTTATATTAAATTACTTTGTATTTTATTAATTATTTTTTTAAAACATGTATACAAAAAGTGCTTTAAAGTGTTGCAACAAATGATATAATAGATGTACTTATTTAAATTTGCCATTATAAGCAAGTGTTGAATCTTAATTTTTTTTAGTCTTCCATTTTAAGAATGTCTCAAATGTTTTATAATGTAGTATACATATGTGTAAATGTGTATAATCATATAAATTAACATTTAGTATTTAGCACTTTGCACATTTGCATCATTTGCCTTGAAAAAATTGTCCAATTCTTATAAAGCAAAGTTTTTAGTTTTTAAGGTAATTTTTATCAACAAAATTCTAAAAGATGTATATCTTATGTATTTTAATAACTGCATTAATTGTATTTATCGACTAGTTAATTAATTGACTATGTTAATTATCTTGACAACATTAATAGTGCTTTGTATTTTGTACATTAAGCTTTAAGACTTGTAAGTCTTAAAATTAAGATTGATGAGAAAGCTCATTAATAGTGCATTTTGTATTGTACAAAATCATTGTATTTTGTAAGTCTTAATTTTAAGACAACGAGAAGAGAGATTCATTCCTCTATTATATGTAGTATAGATAAAGTTTCTAGATTGCCACTCATAAGAAATATAGGATATGTGTCTTGGTTCAATTTGAGCTTGGTGTCCATGTTGATGAGTAATCAAGCTCATTAATATAACTAGACTTGCTCACTAAGCTTTACTAATTTTGTGCTACTAGTGTATATTATTCTAGCTTTAAGCTTATCACAAAATGGATCCACTAAGCAGAGAAAATAAAATAAAAAGAATGAAAAATGTTTGTAGCCATACATTTCAAATGAAGGAGAATTTCATATGAGATGCATCTTATTATGTAGGTGCTGTGGTTTCTTTTCGTTCTCTCATTCTACTTTTATTTCTCATTTGATCCTTACACTATCAATTTGTACCTTAACTATTTAGAAAAAACAACTTATATGCATTTTAAGTGTCCTTTTGATTATAAACGAACATGCGTAATTAGTTTTAGACAAACTCATAAACAAAGTTATTTACATTAGTTGATCGAAAATTGGGTCGTTACAGTGTTCGAGTCTATAAGTATAAAAAATGTTTGTGACCGGTTCATGTGAGGTGTAGGAGAGAGCAAAGATAACCATAACCAATCAATATATTACTCCGTTTTGTTTATAGTTGTGGGATCAAAGGACTTGTAAAATTGAGGTCGTATAGTTTTGGATAAATGTAAGTTTATGACCAGGTTTGTTTAAAAAGTCTTCATAGAACATAGCAAGAACATTATAACCGAGGATTTAAAGTCAGATAATTGTAAGCAAGTTCATTTGCAACTACAAGAATATTGTGATAAACTAAACATTGACCCACCATATTTTGATAAACTAGTAAACCCAAATCATACGCTTATAAATGAAACTAGACCACAGACATATTCTCGATCATATTATTGTGAAAGCAACTACAGGAATATTATTGTAAATGAAATGAAACTGGACTACAATCATACGCTTATAAATGAAACTACAGCCAGCTCATACTTTGTAGCAAATGTGAATGTTTAAAACAATTAAAATTAAAAGCACAATGAATAATTCACAAGTCTTTTGTAGTATCCTTTTTCTTATTTTTATTTTCACCACTTTTGCTCCTACCGCTTCTTTGAATAGGAGTCATATCTGCTCTGAAAAACAGAGTGAAGCTTTGCTTCTCTTCAAACAAAACCTTTCATCCATCAACGACAAACCCTTTGATTCAATGTGTTCTGATTCTCATCCAATAATGATGAACTGGAACACAAATTCAGATTGCTGTAACTGGGATGGTGTTACTTGTGACCGCTCCACCGGAGACGTTATCGGTCTTGATCTCAGTTGTGGAATGCTGCAAGGTGCTATCCATCCTAACACTTCTCTCTTCAACCTTCCTCACCTCCAGAGACTCAACCTTGCTTTCAATGATTTTACTGGTTCCCAAATTCCACGTGAAATAGGAAGGTTTTCAAATAGTCTCACACATCTCAACCTCTCTGATTGTTGGTTTTCTGGCCAAGTCCCACCGGAAATCACACTCCTTCATAAGTTGGTCTCTCTTGATCTCTCCTGTAAGAAGCTTGGATCAGATGTTTTCATCAATATGTTCCGAAATTTTACTAGGTGTGTTTGTTTTTTATAAAAAAGGTCTTATTTGCCTCTGAATCTTACCAATAAGAGGTATTCAGACGTGGTTAGACATATGCGCTTGTTTGTTTTTTCATTTTCATTCAGACGCGGTCAGAGGTATTATCTCTAACTCGGTTAGACATGTGAACACATCTGACTATCTCTTAACCCCACCTCTTCCTTACACTCAAAACCCTTCACACCTTCAAAACCTTCACCCTTTCACAGCCGCCGCCGGCCACCTCCAGCCTCGGCCGGCCACCTCGCCGCCATCGCTCCACCTACAGCCGCCTTCGTCTCCATCTATAGCAGCCGTCATCTCCACCAACAGCCGCCATCTTTACCACCTTTAAGGTATGCTTTTTTTTCTTCTCTTTACATGCTTTACTTGTTATTTTTTGTTGGTTTTAAGTGATTTTATTGTGGGGTTGGCTATTATCTGATATGGGTTTTGTTTTGTTTACAAATTTGTTTTGTTTTGATAATTCTGATATGTTATTGGATAATTCTAATATGTTATAAACTGATATGGGTTGCTTTGTTTTGATAATTCAGAATTAGCTTTAATTGTTAACTGGTTGATTTTTTGGGTTTCGAGATTTTGTTTAAGGTTGGAAGTATCTAGTGTTTGGATGTTTTTTAGGATTTGAATTATTTTTGTATGTTGTCAGGTATTAGGATTTGGATTTAAGACTGATTTTAATGTTTTCTTGCTTGTTGGTACCCTTGTTGGATAATCGTGTTGTGTGCGTAAATGGGGTAAATTTTGGTGTTTCGAAAAAGTGTGACATGAATTTAGGATATGAACCAGGTTTAACTTGGATTGTTAAGTTATGATGTTTTTAGCTTTTCGATTTCGAGATTTGGTGTTTGGAGGGTCTTTTTATTGGATTTGGATTTAGGTTTCTAAAATTTCGATTTCTAGAATATGGTTTTGATTGTTAGTAAAATGCATTAGTGATAACGGCAAATGGAGTAACAAAAATAGAGGCTTGAAAAAGTAGTCATATAACGGCTGATATAGCTTTTCACATAATAAGCTTTGATAAAAGTAGTCTCAAGTATGATGAAATATTGAGTACATAATATAAGTGAGTTTATTACTTTATTGCACCATTTTTGTGCAGTAGTTTCTTTTGTTTTAACAGATATCAAACCTTGACTTGTAAATAGTTGTTACCATTTCGAACTATTATTGACTTGTAATAAATCTAAATGATGCTAAATGATTTCGAGAATATAGTTTTTATTAGTGGCCATATGATCCAAATAATTCGATCGAGTATGATGTTGGATGAAAATAGAATATTAAACAAAAAGCTAAGTTGTACTATCACCCGACAACCCGACTCACCCGACCCGAATACCACCCGAACTCGATAACCCGATTCTTTATCGCGTCGGGTTGCTAATAAATAAAGAGTATCAACTCAGTAACATGTACTTGTTACTGTAACCTTTTTTTACCAACATATAATTACTTATTTACATGAGGTTTAAAGTCCAAGTTATGAGTTCGATAAGTCATTTAATTTCATTTGGCAGTTGATTTCACTTGTGGGAAGAAAACCAGTCGATGACTCCAATTCAAAGACATGCAAATTGGAAGTTTTAGCAATTTGCGATTTCAACATGATCTTTACATACATTGTCGCTGGATGGGAAGGTACGCACACCCATGCAGAATACTTAATGAAGCTTTAGTAGATCTTGTATTTGAGTTTCCGATTCCCCCTGCAGGTATTTAAGTTTGAAATTGTGATATATATGAAAACTTAGATATCAAAATATCAAAAAATTAATATGTTTGTTTTTCGTGATAAATATTATCTATGTGATGTCCTATAAGCACACGCTGGTTTATGGCTCCATACCGCAATGTGAGGTATTGGTTAGAGACTTCGTCAAAACGCGCAATGAGCAAGAAAGAAAAATTCAATCACGCCATGCAAAACTTCAAACGTAATTGAACGCGCATTTGGAGTCTTAAAAGCCGCTTTCCAATCTTGAAGAGTATGCCCAAATTTCCTTTGGTAAAACAAAGAGATATTACTATTGCATGTTTTGCTATTCATAATTTTATTCGGAAAGAGGGTCTAAGTGATGATTTTTTCTCTCAATACGATCAAAGTGACGTACATGATAATGAAAATGTACATGATGATGGTGATGTTGAAGTTGTTCAACCAATTGGGAGTGACGCTGATCAACAATACATGATTAATTTAAGAGATCAAATCGCGGCACAAATTATGTAAAATTAGGTTTTAAATTATTTGGTATTAGTTAAATTATTTAATTGTTGTTTCATTGCGTTAAACTTATGTTTTATTTTAAGACGATTTATGTAATAGTTTTTTATTATTTTAAATTTTGGATATGTATTAAGATAGTTTATTTAATGATTTATAATTGTGTTAAATCTATGATAAAAAATGTTTTGTTTCAAGTCTACACTATCTACTTAATAATCGGATTTGCAATAGTTTAATATATACTTAAAAAAGGGAAAATTAAAACCATTCAGACAATTATAAAAAAAACAAACAACCCTTTTTCATTCAGATTCAGATATAATAGCCACCTCTTACTAGTAAGATGTGGTAATCAGATTTAGATGCGAAACATCTTAAGAACTTTCACTTGGAGGTGTTAATATCTCTTCGGTTTTACCTGATAGACTCAACATCTCTTCTTCTTTGAAATTACTAAATCTTTTCCAAACTGGAATGAAAGGAAAATTACCTCATTACATTTTCAATTTTCATTCTCTGGAAACACTCAGATTGGGAGGAAACGATTTCACAGGCGATATCCCTTCGGAAATCTCAGTTAACCTAACACACCTTACTTTTCTTGATTTACAATGGAACAAACTTAATGGGACATTGCCATCTTGGCTGTTTACTTCCCCCTCTTTAGAATCTCTCTATCTACATAATAACAAGTTCAGTGGAAAGGTACCGTTTGAGTCGTTTTCTCTTCCATCATTAAAAAAGTTATACCTCACTTACAATCAATTAGCTGGCCAAATTGATGTTCAAACATTTCGACAACTCACCAACCTCACTGTTCTACGCCTTTCTTATAATAATTTTAGTGGTGAATTGGAGTTGGATACATTGTTTACGAGCCTCATAAACCTTGAAGAGCTCGATCTCTCTTACAGCGGTTTCTCTGTTACAACCAAGAATGCCAATCATTATGTCAACCCTGGGTTTAGAACCTTGCGATTGGCCTCTTGCAAGCTCAAGGTGTTTCCATATTCATTTGGAGCAATGAAACAACTTTATTACTTAGATCTGAATTCCAACTTGATTCAGGGACCATTTCCTCCATCAATTTGCAATATGAGCAATCTAGAAAGATTAGATATATCCAATAATAGCTTTGGTGGAGTGATTCCTGAATGTGTAGGAAGTTTGCGCACACTTTCCATGATAGATTTGGGGACAAACAAGATTGAAGGGTTATTCCCTCCATCAATTTGCAATATGAGCAATCTACAATCATTGGATATATCCAATAATAGCTTTGGTGGAGTGATTCCAGAGTGTGTAGGAAATATGAGCAAACTTTCCATGATAGATTTGGGGAACAACAATTTTCATGGTACTATTCCAAATGTATACAGTGAATGCGGATTTTTAGAGGGGCTTATATTGAATGGAAACCAATTAGAAGGGGAGGTGCCACATTCCTTGTCCAGGTGCTGGTCCTTGACAGTACTTGATCTTGGAAACAACAAATTAAATGGAACATTCCCTGAGTGGTTGGGAGTTTTATATCTGCAGGTTCTTGTACTGAGGTCAAACAATTTTCATGGTTCCATTGAAACCTCCACTGCAATGGAACATGCATTTTCTAGTTTACAAGTCCTTGACTTATCCCATAATAGGTTTGCTAGGAAACTACCTGGAATTTTTTTTCAAAATTTCAAGGCCATGCATAACATGGTAAGTACAAGCACCGAACCAGAATATTTGTCAATCCCTGGCGGTTATTACTCTATCATTGTCGTGGTGAAAGATGTGCAACTGACATTCACCAAACTTTTGGTTGACTACACAATTGTTGATCTATCCAACAACAGATTTGAAGGGGAAATTCCAAACACCATTGGCAGTCTCAACTTGTTGAAAGTGCTCAACTTATCCCACAACGACCTCAATGGTGAGATCCCAAATGCTCTAGGAAAATTATTGGGGACTGAATCGTTAGACCTATCATGGAATCAACTCATCGGAGAGATCCCTCAAAGTCTTGCAGAAATCAAGGGTCTTGCGGTCTTAAATCTATCAGAAAACCATCTGGTAGGGCGTATTCCAACAGGAACACAGTTCAATACATTTGATGAGAGCTCATTTGAAGGGAATCTGGGACTATGTGGGTTTCCGCTGACCAAAAAGTGCAGCGAGCATACACACAAACCACATGAGGAGAAGAGTGGATTTACATGGGAAGCAGTGACGTTGGGCTACGGATGTGGGACCCTACTTGGATTGGTGATGGGATATCTAATGTTGTCTTCAAGAAAAGTGAAATGGTTCAATGCAATTGCTGATGCAGCCGAGAGTTTGGTCTTGAAGAAGAGGAAGAGAAGACATGTATATATCGATATTAGAAAATAAAAGGTACGGTTTTTCACATGTTTTCTTATTTCATCAAATTGTGCAAAATGTCTTACTCTATGAATTTTCTTGCTCTTAAAACAGATTATGATGCAGGTAGAGGAGTTCAGGGTGGGGCAATCAAGGGACCACTGTTATAATTTGTATCGCTTTGCTTTTGGTAAATATATAAGCTTCTCATTTCTATCAATTGTAAGTTGTTGCAAGCTTAACAAGAAGTTGTAGTAGAAACAATTGTGTGTAAGTGCAAGCATGATTAATAATAATGACTCGTCTCTAATTTGACCATCCAGTGTATTCTTCTGCTGTTCTGCCTATTAGTAAATCACCAAATCAGATGTTTGTGATGTGTTTTAGAGGACTCTAAAAGTATGAGGTTGTTGACTTTAACTAACATTGTTTGCGTATTTGCATTTTTTAATATGCCACCACCTGCTTGCACCGATGAATTGATTATGAGACCAAATTGCTTTGGATACTCATTACGGATGTCTACAATTTTATTCCTGGACAAAGTATGAGATATCGATTGTGGGTCTATGGTCACAATTTGAGACAATCAGTAACACATACAGCTAAGTTGAATTTATGAATGGATAATAATATATATATGAACCATTGGTTTATGTTACAAGATAGACATTTTGTATATGCCCAAAACCTTAGAAGGGCCACCAGATGATGGAAACAATGTGTTGTAGACTAAGATGAATTTACTTGGAAAGTCTACACTAGTGGACAACATAATTTATGAAAGGTATGTGTTTCACTTGTTCTCTTATCTCATCAACTTGTCAAAATGGCTAACTCCATTCTCTACAGAAGTTTGGGGCGGGGTTGACAACTTTTGAGTAATTGTTGTTTGTATATTTATTGAAACTTTTTCTGTTTTTATTTTTGGTGTGTTAGGAATGGTGTTTAACTCCTACTGACAGTTCAGTAAACTTTAGTTATTTTAATGATCATACAAGAATTGTGGTCACTGATATGACACCAAGAATGCCCTTCTCGAAAACCATAGGCTCAAGTGACAAGTGTAACTAAATGATTTCTTTGTTGCAGTTATCATATTATGTGTTGACACCAACTGTTTCTTGAGAACAAAGCAACAATGTTTCTTTTTCAAGTGATTGTATCTTTTTTTGGTGAATATTTATAACGTAATGTTAATTTTATAAGGTGATGTTGATCTTCGTTCCTAATCCAAATAAACTGATAATTCTTATTTTTATAGGAGACCAGGATGCATTCAACCATTCGAATGGGTTTGGTCAACGGTTTTGTGATTTTGAAAGATGTACTCTCTGGCAGGTGTTAAACAGGAGTATCATACTGTGCCACACCCAATGCGGATAGAATTTAAAAGCAAGACTATGGTCGCTAAATGTGAAGATTTCCAGGGTTCGGTGCATGGGTTTACTTTCAAACATTTTAAAGACATATTGGCTTTGGTGTATCTTGTATAGTGACTCTGTTAGTGCTCTAAATTTAATAATCATCCGCATGAATATATACCATACTGACTGCTCCTTATGTCCTGTAGAATTTGCCACAGTTCGATTTTTAAGATACCTGAATTTTTGGGTTATATGTTCAAATCTTAAGTACGAGTGTATGTGTATCATTGGGCTTCTCTAACCCCTTGTTTCTAACCGGTACTAGCCTGAGAAAACTCAGAAAATTAGCTAACTATATGGATGACCATACACACATGGGTGATGTCGAGATTACATTTCCGTAGTTTTCTTTTTCTTATGGACATAGTAATGGTTTTGAGAGCTGTAGTTTTGTGCTTCATAACCTCAAAGGATGAGATATCAGTGGTCATAATTTGAGACAGTTGTAACATGTATACTTCAAAGTTGTAATTAATGAAGGAATCTTACGTGTCAGCATGTATATGCCAAAAACATTAGAAGGGCCACCAGATGAATGAAGGAATAATGACTAATGTGTTTTGGACTAAGATGAGGTTACTTGGAAAGTCTACCAAATTCCTATTTTCAAATTTGAGTTGCAGGTTTATTGGATTCTTTATCTATCTATAATCTATGGTTAAAGTTAAAGTGATTGAGCCAATATGCAACCAAACACCCATCTTGTAGCAACATGTGTGTTTCGTAGTTGTTGCAGCAATAAGCAAACGCTCTTGCTGCTGCATGAGGAGTTTATTTGGTCAAAACGGGTGATTCGGTCACTTAATTTTACACGTATTGGCTCAAATGGGTGAAATGGTTGATTTTTTTTTACACGTTACTTATTATACGTTTGGGATAAAATGGGTCAAAACAGGTTAAATGGGTGTAACTTAAACAACAAAGTTACTTATTAGTACATGTTTGGGCTAAATGGGTGAAATGGGTCAAAACAGGTTAATTTTAACAAACCCCCGTTGGACCTCAAAAATGAGAAGTACTCAAAATCCTTAATCCATGTAAGTCAATGTTTGACTATTAATTTCCGTTTGATGATCTACAAATCTAAATGTGAAATTTTAACTCACTGATAATATAACACAAAATAACCTGTCAAACAGGTTCAAGAGTAGAAAGTTTTCCAATATGTATTTTTCTAACCATTTTGTTAGGATCGGACACGACACATACGAACACAAAACTGCCACAATTAAGAACACAAAGATTTAAGGTGGTTCGGTCTAATCTGACCTACGTCCACACACGGGGTAACTAGGAGTATTTTATTTCTGCTGTGTTGTGTGTTTTGATTACAAATACAGAGCAATCTCTTAAATAGAGATTGAGATGATCACTCGTCAAATAAACACACTGTCAATTACGGCCGTCCATCAATCACCGTAAATTATGGCCGTCCATCAATCACGAGGAACATGGTCGGTCAATTATGGTTGTCCATGTTTTCTAGCACTACATTTTTTACCAGCCCAATAAATGGCTTCACACTCAACAATCTCCCACTTGAAGCCACGAAACAATCTTCACCGTGCTTCAACGTATTTGTATTTCAGAAAACTTTAGCTCATTCCTAGTTACCCTTGCCTTCTTCAATTAACTGAAGGCCGGTGAAGCTATGCAAAGCTTCAACTTCTAAAGTAACAACCTTAGTTAGCATATCACCAATTTTCGCCTTTGATCTTCTTCAACTTCGAGTGTCATCATTAATTTTTTCTCCGATGAAGTGATATCTCGCTTGTATGTGATTTGTCTTCGAATGGAAGACAGGATTCTTTGCAAGATGTATTGCACTTTGATTATCACAAAACAAAGCTGTACAATCGCCTTGTTCTTTGCCAAGTTCTTTGAGAAAGTTCTTCAACCATATAAGCTCTTTGCTTGCTTCAAGAATCGCCATATACTCGCTTTCGTGGTTGAGAGGGCAACACTTTTCTCGGAGTTTAGACATCCAACTCACTGCAGTTGCCTCCCAATGAAGACATACCCGTGGTGCTTTTGTATGAATCTTTACAACCACCAAGTTCTGCATCTGCATAACCTCTCAGAATGACATCTTTCCCCTTAAAATGCAATGCCATTTTTGAAATTCCCTTCAAGTATCTCAACAACCATTTAACTGCTTCCCAATGTTCTCTCCCGGATTGGACATAAACGACTAACAACCCCGACAAAGATGAGCTATATCTGATCTCGTGCATACCATTGCATACATGAGGCTACCAACTGCAGATGCATAAGAAACTTTAGCCATTTGTTTCTTGTCTTCATCTAATTTGGGTGACTGATCTTTAGAAAGCTTAAAGTGACTTCCCAAAGGTGTGCTTCTGATCTTGGCATCTTTAAGGTTGAACTTCTCTAACACTTTCCCAATGTATTTCTCTTGAGATAGTGTCAAAGAACCATCTTTGTTTCTGAAAATACTCATCCCGAGTATTTGGTTTGCAGCTCCTAAGTCTTTCATTTCGAACTCTTCAGACATTTGCCTCTTTAACTTCTTGATTTCTGACATGTCTGAACCGGCAATCAACATATCATCTACATAGAGTAGTAGAATGATATAAGAACCCTTAAACCTCTTGATGTAACAACAATGGTCATTGTCACATCTCTTGTAACCAATCCTACCCATAAAGTTATCAAACTTCAAGTACCATTGTTTGTTTCGGACCATACAAACTCTTCTTCGCTTTAAACACCAAGTTTTCTTTGCCTTTAACCCGAAAACCCTCGGTATGTCTTCATCTAGGTCACTGTAGAAAAGCTGCCTTGACATCTAGTCGCTTCTAGATGCAAGCCTTCACGCTACAATATCGAGAACAAGCCGGATAGTAGTCATCTTCACCATCGAGAGAAAATTTCATTGAAACCAATTCCCTCTTCTCGTTGAAACCCCTTGACTACTAATCCGATTTGTACCGCTTAGTACCATCATGTTCATCTTTGACCTTGAAAACCCATTTGTTCTCAAGAGCCTTCTTCCCGGATGGAAGCTTCGTTAAGCCGGTCTTGTTCTTCTCAAGCTTACTTCATTTCATCTTTCATTGCTAGCTCCCATCTGCAATGAATTTTTCAACCCCATAGCTTCGAGTAATACTGGTTCACCTATTTCGTCAAGAGAATGTAGTTGATGGATGGTGAGTATCTTGTTGGTGGTCTAGTGACTCTGGAAGATCTTCTTGGTTGAACTTGAGGTGTGACTGGGGATTCTGGAGTTGGAGGACTGGTTTCTTCATCTTCGAATCATTATCGAATTACCCCTAAGCTCCCGGTCTTGAATCATCCCAGATTCGTGGATTTCAACCTGAAGCTTCTTTCTTCTTTCATCACCTTCAAATTCAACATACTTCTTCTCAACTTCGGATTTTTGTTGTTTCGCTCTCAGTATAACTTCCGTCGTTAAAGGTGACATTCTTGCTTCGATTAACTTTCTCTTTCACTATCCCAAAGCTCGTGTCCCATTTGTCTGACCCATAACCAATGAATGTGCACTTCTTGGTCTTTGAATCAAGTTTATCCCTGTCACCATCATTTAACAAACTGTAAGCACTACAAACAAAGGCTTTGAGGTGTTTGAGACTTACTTCCTTCCCTTGCCACATTTCTTCTGGCAATTTAAAATCCAAGGGAGTACATGGTGAACGGTTGATCAAGTAGGCTGCAGTGTTAACTGCATCGGCCCAGAATGTCTTAGGCATGCCTGCATTCAATCTCATGCTTCTTGCTCTTTCATTCAGCGTTCTATTCATTCTCTCAGCTACACCATTCTCATTGAGGGGTTCTCGGAACCGTCTTGATCATCTTTATCCCTTGCTTGGCACAATAGTCAACAAACTCCTTGCTTATGTATTCACCACCATTATCCGACTTCGTGCACTTTACCTTCAAATCGGTTTCATTTTCAACAGATTTCCATATCTTAAAAGCATCAAATACATCGATTTGTTTTAAGAAAATAAACCCATACCTTGCGAGTTGAATCATCGATAAAGGTTACATAGTAGTTTTTGCCTCCAAGAGATGAAACTGGTGTTGGTCCAAATACATCCTAGTGAACAAGCTCCAACTTCGAGCTTCTGTCTTCCCGTCTTTACAAAAGCAACACGCTTTGGTTTCCGAGAACACAAGATTCACAAAACTCGTTTCAACTTTCTTCAAGTCCGAAACTTCCCTTCGAGCCAACATCTTCAATCCCTTATCGCCATGTGTCCCAGTCGTTGGTGCCATAAATTAGATGGACTCGTATTGGTGGTTACAGATGAACAAATGGCCATCGTATCTCTATCATGTATAGAGTGCCTTTCTTCTTTCCTTTGGCAATCACCAAGTTTCCTTTGATCACTTTCCATTTTCCACCCCCAAAGTGAACATTAAGCCCTTCATCATCCAACTTACCAACTGAAATCAACTTCCTCCTCAAGTTTGGGATAACCCTGACATCTTTCAATGTCAAGGTGGTTCCCATGGAGGCCTTCAAATCTACGTCTCCAATACCTGTAATATCAAGCACTTGATCATCGGCCAAATGAACTTTGCCATGATTACCTTTTTGTAGGTTCTTGACCATATCGGGCATGAGACAGATGGAAAGAAGCACCCAATCCATAATCCGGATTCCATCAATTCTCAACACAACAAATGAGAAAATCTCGTGATTCTTTAGAGGATACATTGTTTATTTCTTTCTTTGCTGCTTGTGGTTTTGGGCATTGGTTTCTAAAGAAACCTTTTTCTTTGCAGTTCCAGCATTCAATATCCTTTCGGTACTTGGACTGCCCCCTTTTTCTAGACCTTGACCTGCCTCAATTTTTCCCTCTATCATTCCTTCTTCCTCTACTTTCTGTATGTAACAGAGAACCGGAACTAGAAGATTCTCCATTACTTCTTCTTCTAATGTCTTCATTTAAAATCAAGTCACGAATGCTATCAAACGTTAGCTTAGTAGTACCCGATGCACTACTAACGGTTGAAACTGTACCTGACCAGCTGTCGGGGCAAATATCATAAAAGGAGAAGAGCTTGTACTTCATCTTCAAACTTTATTTCAACAGAGGCTAAATGAGAGATAATCGAGTTGAACTCGTTTATGTGAGCGGCAACTGACATACTTTCCTTCATCTTGGTGTTGACCAATTTTCGGATGAGAAACACTTTGTTTGAAGCGGATGGTTTCTCATACATGTTGGACAAAGCTTTGAATACACCATACGTAGTTGTTTCATTGACAATGTTATACGCAACACTCTTTGCCAAAGAAAGCCTAAGCTTGTCTATCCAGCAACTTCCAATCTTCATCGTACATGTCATCCGGTTGTTCGCCCAACATAGGTAAATGCAATTCTTTCTGATACAACAAATCTTCAATTTGCATTTTTCAAAACCCATAATCATTGCCATCAAACTTGTCAATCTTGATCTTAATATCATCTGTCATTTTAACAAACAAATTACCAAATTGCTACAAACCAAACAGATTCTGCATCGCTAAATGGTAATTATACGAGCGGAAGCAATGAAATAGAAACACGAGACTTATCTGTTTCAAGTGTTAAATGGCGATAAACTTGTGCAAAGATCTTGATTAAAATGTGAGGGACTTCTTTTGTCAAAGTCAAAAACTTGTGACCACCCTTTAAAAAAATGATTTTTTTTCTTAAAAGAAAAAACAGAAAGATCGGTCTGTTTTGTTATCTTCCCAAAACACACGCCTGGTCTTTTTTCTTCAAAAAAAAATCACGCCTGCTTTTTTTTCTCTTTAAAAGAATATCACGCCTGATCTTTTTCTTGGCTTTTGTCTTCCAAACAATATCAGCCTTCCAAAAAAATGATCGGCCCGGCTTCTGTCTCCGGCGGGTGGTGAATCGATCGGTCCTGGTCATGATGGTTGTGGTGGCTGGTGGTAGTCCTGGTCACGATGGTTGTGGTGGCTGGTGGTGAACACGCTGGTGGTGGTGGCTGGAAACCCTAGCGAGGTTGGTTCTGATGGAGCTGGTGGTGATGGCGACCAAACCCTGGTCTCGATATCTTCCAACAGGTAAGCTCCTCCACCTTCTCTGTTCGTATGTGTCAATCAAGAGCCAAAGCTCGATACCGCTTGTTAGGATCGGACACGACACATACTGAACACAAACCGCACAATTAAGAACACAAGGATTTAAGGTGGTTCGTCTAATATGACCTCACGCCCACACACGGGGTAACTAGGAGTATTTTATATCTGTTGTGTTGTGTGTTTTGATTACAAATACAGAGCAATCTCTTAAATAGAGATTCAGATGATAACTGGTCAAATAAACACACTGTCAATTACGGTCGTCCATCAATCACCGTAAATTATGGCCGTCCATCAATCACGAGGAACATGGTCGGTCAATTACGGCTGTCCATGTTTTCTAGTACTACATTTTTGACCAGCCCAATAAATGGCTTCACACTCAACACATTTAACCATTTTAATCATTCATACATCACGCATTAAGTATAAAAATGAACTGCGACAAAAGATATTCGGGTCAACCTGTACCAACCCTTACAGACCACCTTTGTTCATGATCTTTGTGCTATTTGCAGTTACATCAACGTCATCAGGAACATAGCTACCGTGAAATCCTACTGCTATTTGTCAAAGACTCGGGCCCACATAGCTACCGTGATATACCATACCGACCGCCTTATGTCTGTAGAAATTGCCACAAGCGATTTTAAGATATATCTGCAATTCTTTGGGTAATATGTTCAAATCTTAAGTAGCGGTTGTATGAGTATCCTTGGGCTTCTCTAACCCCTTGTTTCCAACCCCTACTAGTCGAGAAAATTCAAAGAAATTAGCTAACTATATGGATGACCATACATACATGGGTGACATTTACATGTCCGAATTTTTCTTTTCTTATGGACAGTATAGGCTTTGAGAGCTGTAGTTTTGTGCTTCGTAACCTCAATGGATGAGATATCAGTGGTCATAATTTGAGACAGTTGTAACATGTATACTTCAAAGTTGTATTCAATGAAGGAATCTAACATGACATAATTTCAGCATGTATATGCCACACATAAAAGGGCCACCAGATGAGTTTACTTGGAAAGTCTACACTAGTAGACATCAAAATTAAACTTAAACTCCTACCTCCAATTTGAAGTCTTCTTAAACCCTCATATACTTCAAAAGTCGTTGGTCACAACAATTATATCCCAATCAACTTTCTTAGACATATCTTTATCATCTAAGTTTCCTCATTTCCTTGTCAATGACAGTTGTAATCTATATTTACTGTGGAACTTATTTCAAGCGTTTAACTATTTATTGAATGCAAGCATAACTACCATATAAAATTTACGACTTGGGCCGGTTGCATCAAATGTCTTTGTAGACATTCAAAATAATAAAAAACTAAACTAATTCAAGCTTGTATAGTGACTCTATTAGTGCTTTAAATTTAATAATCATCGACATGAATATATACCATACTGACTGCTCCTTATGTCCTGTAGAATTTGCCACGGTTCGATTTTTAAGATACCTGCATTTTTTGGGTTATATGTTCAAATCTTAATGAAGTGTATGTGTATCATTGGGCTTTCTAACCCCTTGTTTCTAACCCATACTAGCCCAGAAAACTCTAAAATTAGCTAACTATATTGATGACCATACATACATGGGTGATGTCGAAATTACAATTTCCACAGTTTTCTTTTTCTTATGGACATAGTAAAGGTTTTGAGAGTCAGTTTTGTGCTTCATAACCTCAAAGGATGAGATATCAGTGGTCATAATTTGAGACGGTTGTAACATGTATACTTCAAAGTTGTAATTAATGAAGGAATCTTACGTGTCAGAATCTATATGCCAAAACATTAGAAGCCACCGGATGAACGAAGGAATAATGAATAATGTGTTTTGGACTAAGATGAGGTTACTTGGAAAGTCTACCAAATTCCTATTTTCAAATTTGAGTTGCAGGTTTATTGGATTCTTTCTCTATCTATAATCTACGGTTAAAGTTAGAGTGATTGAGCCAATATGCAACCAAACACCCATCTTGTAGCAACATGTGTGTTTGGTAGTTGTTGCAGCAATAATCAAACGCCTTTGCCTGCGCATGAGGAGTTTATTTGGTCAAAACGGGTGATTCGGTCACTTAATTTTACACGTATTGGCTCAAATGGGTGAAATGGTTGATTTTTTTTACACGTTACTTATTATACGTTTGGGATAAAATGGGTCAAAACAGGTTAAATGGGTGTAACTTAAACAACAAAGTTACTTATTAGTACATGTTTAGGCTAAATGGGTGAAAAGGGTCAAAACAGGTTAATTTTAACAAACCCCCGTTGGACCTCAAAAATGAGAAGTACTCAAAATCCTTAATCCATGTAAGTCAATGCTTGACTATTAATTTCCGTTTGATGATCTACAAATCTAAATGTGAAATTTTAACTCACTGATAATATAACACAAAATAACCTGTCAAACAGGTTCAAGAGTAGAAAGTTGTCCAATATGTATTTTTTTAACCAATTTGTTAGGATCGGACACGACACATACGAACACAAAACTGCCACAATTAAGAACACCAAGATTTAAGGTGGTTCGGTCTAATCTGACCTACGTCCACACACGGGGTAACTAGGAGTATTTTATTTCTGCTGTGTTTTGTGTTTTGATTACAAATACAGAGCAATCTCTTAAATAGAGATTGAGATGATCACTGGTCAAATAAACACACTGTCAATTACGGCCGTCCATCAATCACCGTAAATTATGGCCGTCCATCAATCACGAGGAACATGGTCGGTCAATTATGGTTGTCCATGTTTTCTAGCACTACATTTTTTTCCAGCCCAATAAATGGCTTCACACTCAACAATCTCCCACTTGAAGCCACAAAACAATCTTCACCTGTGCTTCAACTGTGTATTTGTATTTCTGTAAAACTTTAGCTCATTCTTAGTTACCCTTGCCTTCTCTTCAATTAACCTGAAGGCCAGTTGAAGCTATGCAAAGCTTCAACTTCTCTAAAGTAACAACCTTAGTTAGCATATCACCAATTTTCGGTTCCTTTGATCTTCTTCAACTTCAGAGTGTCATCATTAATTTTTCTCTCGATGTAGTGATATCTCAGTTGTATGTGATTTGTCTTCGAATGGAAGACAGGATTCTTTGCAAGATGTATTGCACTTTGTTTATCACAAAACAGTGTACAATCAGCTTGTTCTTTGCCAAGTTCTTCGAGAAAGTTCTTCAACCATATAAGCTCTTTGCTTCGAAAGCGCCATATACTCTACACGTGGTTTGAAAGGGCAACACTTTTCTCGAGTTTAGACATCCAACTCACCGCGGTCTCCCATCAGAAGACATACCTGTGGTGCTTTTGTATGAATCTTTACAACCACCAAGGTCTGCATCTGCATAACCTCTCAGAATGACATCTTTCCCCTTAAAATGCAATGCCATTTTTGAAGTTCCCTTCAAGTATCTCAACAACCATTTAATCGCTTCCCAATGTTCTCTCCCGGATTGGACATAAAATGACTAACAACCCCGACAAAGATGAGCTATATCTCGATCTCGCGTGGCATACCATTGCATACATGAGGCTACCAACTGCAGATGCATAAGAAACTTTAGCCATTTGTTTCTTGTCTTCATCTAATTTGGGTGGTGATCTTTAGAAAGCATAAAGTGACTTCCCAAAGGTGTGCTTCTGATCTTGGCATCTTTAAGGTTGAACTTCTCTAACACTTTCCCAATGTATTTCTCTTGAGATAGTGTCAAAGAACCATCTTTGTTTCTGAAAATACTCATCCCGAGTATTTGGTTTGCAGCTCCTAAGTCTTTCATTTCGAACTCTTCAGACATTTGCCTCTTTAACTTCTTGATTTATGACATGTCCGAACCGTAATCAACATATCATCTACATAGAGTAGTAGAATGATATAAGAACCCTTAAACCTCTTGATGTAACAACAATGGTCATTGTCACATCTCTTGTAACCAATCCTACCCATAAAGTTATCAAACTTCAAGTACCATTGTCCGGGCGCTTGTTTCACCATACAAACTCTTCTTCAGCTTTAAACACCAAGTTTTCTTTGCCTTTAACCGAAAACCCTCCTGGTTGTGTCATGTAAATGTCTTCATCTAGGTCACCGTAGAAAAGTCGTCTTGACACCTAGTCGCTTCTAGATGTCAAGCCTTCACGCTACAATATCGAGAACAAGCCGGATAGTAGTCATCTTCACCATCGAGAGAAAATTTCATTGAAATCAATTCCCTCTTTCTGTTGAAACCCCTTGACTACTAATCTGGCTTTGTACCGTTTAGTATCATCATGTTCATCTTTGACCTTGAAAACCCATTTGTTCTGAAGAGCCTTCTTCCCAGATGGAAGCTTCATTAGAAGCCAGGTCTTGTTCTTCTCAAGCGACTTCATTTCATCTTTCATTGCTAGCTCCCAATGCAATGAATTTTTCAACCCCATAGCTTCGAGTAATACTGGGTTCACCTATTTCTCAAGAGAATGTAGTTGATGATGGTGAGTATCTTCTTTGGTGGTCTAGTGACTCTAGAAGATCTTCTTGGTTGAACTTGAGGTGTGACTGGGGATTCTGGAGTTAGAGGACTGGTTTCTTCATCTTCGAATCATTACGGAATTACCCCCGAGCTCCCATTGTCGCTTGAATCATCCCCAGATTCGAGGATTTCAACCAAGCTTCTTCTTCTTTTCATCACCTTCAAATTCAACATACTTCTTCCTCGAACTTCCGATTTTTGTTGTTTCTGTCTCTGTATAACTCAGCGTCGTTAAAGGTGACATTCTTGCTTCGGATTAACTTTATCTTTTCACTATCCCAAAGCATGTATCCCATTTCTTCTGACCCATAACCAATGAATGTGCACTTCTTGGTCTTTGAACCAAGTTTATCCCTGTCACCATCATTTAACAAACTGTAAGCACTACAAACAAAGACTTTGAGGTGTTTGAGACTTACTTCCTTCCCTTGCCACATTTCTTCTGGCAATTTAAAATCCAAGGGAGTACATGGTGAACGGTTGATCAAGTAGGTCTAGCAGCAATCCGACGCCCGTAATGTCTTAGGTAAACCGGTATACAATCTCATGCTTCTAGCCCTTTCATTCAGAGTTCTATTCATTATCTCGCTACACCATTCTGTGAGGGGTTCCCTGGAACCGTCTTGATCATCTTTATCCCTTGCTTGGCACAATAGTCAACAAACTCCTTGCTTATGTATTCACCACCATTATCCCACTTCGTGCACTTTACCTTCAAATCGGTTTCATTTTCAGCAGAGATTTTCATATCTTAAAAGCATCAAATACATCGATTTGTTTTAAGAAAATAAACCCATACCTTGCGAGTTGAATCATCGATAAAGGTTACATAATAGTTTTTGCCTCCAAGAGATGAAACTGGTGTTGGTCCAAATACATCCGAGTGAACAAGCTCCAACTTCTTAGCTTTCGGTGTCTTCCCCGTCTTTACAAAAGCAACACGCTTTGGTTTCCCGAGAACACAAGATTCACAAAACTCAGTTTCAACTTTCTTCAAGTCTGAAACTTCCCTTCGAGCCAACATCTTCAATCCCTTATCGCCATGTGTCCGAAGTCGTTGGTGCCATAAATTAGATGGACTCATATTGGTGGTTACAGCATGAACAGCGTCATCAGGTATCTCTACCATGTATAGAGTGCCTTTCTTCTTTCCTTTGGCAATCACCAAGTTGCCTTTGATCACTTTCCATTTTCCACCCCCAAAGTGAACATTAAGCCCTTCATCATCCAACTTACCAACTGAAATCAACTTCCTCCTCAAGTTTGGGATAACCCTGACATCTTTCAATGTCAAGGTGGTTCCCATGGAGGCCTTCAAATCTACGTCTCCAATACCTGTAATATCAAGCACTTGATCATCGGCCAAATGAACTTTGCCATGATTACCTTTTTGTAGGTTCTTGACCATATCCGGGCATGAGACAAGATGGAAAGAAGCACCAATCCATAATCCCCGGACTCAATTCTCAACACAACAAATGAGAAAATCTCGTGATTCTTTAGAGGATACATTGTTTATTTCTTTCTTTGCTGCTTGTGGTTTTGGGCATTGGTTTCTAAAGTGACCTTTTTCTTTGCGTTCCAAAGATTCAATATCCTTTCGGTACTTGGACTGCCCCCTTTTTCTAGACCTTGACCTGCCTCAATTTTTCCCTCTATCATTCCTTCTTCCTCTACTTTCTGTATGTAACAGAGAACCGGAACTAGAAGATTCTCCATTACTTCTTCTTCTAATGTCTTCATTTAAAATCAAGTCACGAATGCTATCAAACGTTAGCTTAGTAGTACCCGATGCACTACTAACGGTTGTAACTGTGCCTGACCAGCTGTCGGGGCAAATATCATAAAAGGAGAAGAGCTTGTACTTCATCTTCAAACTTTATTTCAACAGAGGCTAAATGAAAGATAATCGAGTTGAACTCGTTTATGTGAGCGGCAACTGACATACTTTCCTTCATCTTGGTGTTGACCAATTTTCGGATGAGAAACACTTTGTTTGAAGCGGATGGTTTCTCATACATGTTGGACAAAGCTTTGAATACACCATACGTAGTTGTTTCATTGACAATGTTATAATGCAACACTCTTTTGCCAAAGAAAGCCTAAGCTTGTCTATCCAAAGAACTTCCAATCTTCATCGTACATGTCATCCGGTTGTTCGCCCAACATAGGTAAATGCAATTCTTTCTGATACAACAAATCTTCAATTTGCATTTTCCAAAACCCATAATCATTGCCATCAAACTTGTCAATCTTGATCTTAATATCATCTGTCATTTTAACAAACAAATTACCAAATTGCTATAAACCAAACAGATTCGTACTGCTAAATGGTAATTATACGAGCGGAAGCAATGAAATAGAAACACGAGACTTATCTGTTTCAAGTGTTAAATGGCGATAAACTTGTGAAAAGATCTTGATTAAAATGTGAGGGACTTCTTTTGTCAAAGTCAAAAACTTGTGACCACCCTTTAAAAAATTGATTTTTTTTCTTAAAAGAAAAAACAGATCTTTTCTTCCCCCAAAAAAGATCGGTCTGTTTTGTTATCTTCCCAAAACACACGCCTGGTCTTTTTTCTTCCCAAAAAAATCACGCCTGTTTTTTTTTCTTTAAAAGAAGATCACGCCTGATCTTTTTCTTGGCTTTGTCTTCCAAAAAAATCGACCTTCCAAAATGATCGCCCGGCTTCGCCTCCCGGGTGGTGAATCGACGGTCCGGTCACGATGGTTGTGGTGGCTGGTGGTAGTCCTGGTCACGATGGTTGTGGTGGCTGGTGGTGAACACGCTGGTGGTGGTGGCTGGAAACCCTAGCGAGGTTGGTTCTGATGGAGCTGGTGGTGATGGCGACCAAACCCTGGTCTCGATATCTTCCAACAGGTAAGCTCCTCCACCTTCTCTGTTCGTATGTGTCAATCAAGAGCCAAAGCTCTGATACCAGTTGTTAGGATCGGACACGACACATACGAACACAAAACTGCCACAATTAAGAACACAAGGATTTAAGGTGGTTCGGTCTAATATGACCTACGTCCACACACGGGGTAACTAGGAGTATTTTATATCTGTTGTGTTGTGTGTTTTGATTACAAATACAGAGCAATCTCTTAAATAGAGATTCAGATGATAACTGGTCAAATAAACACATCGCCAATCACGATTCGTCCATCAATCATCAGTAAATTATGGCCGTCCATCAATCACGAGGAACATGGTCGGTCAATTACGGTACCGTCCATGTTTTCTAGTACTACATTTTGACCGTACCAATAAATGGCTTCACACTCAACACATTTAACCATTTTAATCATTCATACATCACGCATTAAGTATAAAAATGAACTGCGACAAAAGATATTCGGGTCAACCTGTACCAACCCTTACAGACCACCTTTGTTCATGATCTTTGTGCTATTTGCAGTTACATCAACGTCATCAGGAACATAGCTACCGTGAAATCCTACTGCTATTTGTCAAAGACTCGGGCCCACATAGCTACCGTGATATACCATAATGACCGCTCCTTATGTCCTGTAGAAATTGCCACAGTGCGATTTTAAGATATATCTGCAATTCTTTGGGTAATATGTTCAAATCTTAAGTAGCAGTGTATGAGTATCCTTGGGCTTCTCTAACCCCTTGTTTCCAACCCTTACTAGTCTGAGAAAACTCAGCAAATTAGCTAACTATATGGATGACCATACATACATGGGTGACATTTACATGTCCGACTTTTCTTTTTCTTATGGATGATAGGCTTTGAGAGTCAGTAGTTTTGTGCTTCAGTAACCTCAATGGATGAGATATCAGTGGTCATAATTTGAGACAGTTGTAACATGTATACTTCAAAGTTGTAATCAATGAAGGAATCTAACATGACATAATTTCAGCATGTATATGCCACACATAGAAGGGCCACCAGATGAGTTTACTTGGAAAGTCTACACTAGTAGACATCAAAATACTTCAAAAGTCTTCTTAAACCCTCATATACTTCAAAAGTCGTTGGTCACAAACATTTATATCCCAATCAACTTTCTTAGACATATCTTTATCATCTAAGTTTCCTCATTGCCTTGTCAATGACATTTGTAATCTATATTTACTGTGGAACTTATTTCAAGCGTTTAACTATTTATTGAATGCAAGCATAACTACCATATAAAATTTACGACTTGGGCCGGTTGCTTCAAATGTCTTTGTAGACATTCAAAATAATAAAAAAAACTTAACTAATTCAAGGACTTGCACAACCCCAAAGACCATTTTGTTAAGTTTTTGTTTGAAATCTACACAAAAATTCAAATTCAACCAACTTAAATATGTACAAAAGCTCAATCATCCAGAGTAAATAAAGTTACATTAGAAGGTTCTTGTCCATTATAGAAGTTGGAAATTCTCTACACTTAGAAATGTAAGAATTTCTTGAACAACTGCTGTTTCTAGAGAATAAGCATCCTTAAAAGGAACATAAGTCATACATCTTCACCATTTCGGTATAACAAACAAGAGTATACATTTAGTCAGTATAGTGCACTAATCAAAACCAATAAAAGCATAAAATCCTAAAAAAAGAAAAATACAATTAAAAGCACTTATACAAGTTCCGAGTACTGTGTGAGTTGAGAACAAGTACATTCTAGCTTTGAAGAATCACAGTTCAATTAGTAGTGAAGTAGGTTTGGCCATCATCTTTTTCTAATCTCATACATGTCAATGAAGTGCATCATGAAAACTCCATATAGCGTCTTTGTTGCATTTCAGTAGTTTGTTTTAATCAAAGTATCAAACGGGTAAGCAATCTACTATATTTATGATGCAAAAATGTTACCTCCTCCATCTGATATGCCAAAATGCTACAAGATTTATTATTTCATTTGTTAAAATTACCTCACTATATATTCAGTGTTTGTATACTTTTAAAATGATCGATTATGTTGGATAGAGGATATTTATGGCTTTTGTGATTTGGTACTGGTTATTAGTGACAGAGAGATTGGTGCTTTTATGTCACACCCCCAAATTACCTGTTTTTCAGCGGAATGGAATTCCTGGGGGTTGACTGTCATAGCATCAAAATCACAGTTATATTGAATGACCTAAAGTGTCGTTTGAAAAGAACATCGTTTGATATATAATTAAAAATGAATAAAAGGTAAGTCTAGTTTTTGCATAGGTGGTAGCCTAGGTAATATTTTTACATAAAGGTGGTCTTGAGTCATGCATTTAGTCGACAAGAGTAAAACAAGAGAAGAAAAGTGGTTCAAATTAATAAGTAGATGTATTACATTATAATTCTAGTGTATATTTGATAAATAAAGTAATTATTTAGTGTAACATTGGCATAAAAATTATAAAAATATATTTCTTACTAAAATTTAATGAAATAATAATCATCGAGTAGTATTTACGAAAGCCGTCGTAAATATATATATATATAACAATTTATATACAAAATAAATTTAAAACACCGGGTAAACTAATATTATAATTTTTATAGTCTTAAAATGAGTATAAAAATATATTAGGATAATTTTGGAAGTGTCGGATCAAATGTTCAAAATAAATGATTACGCGATAGCGTTTATTTAATAGGAAATTATACGTTTAATGAAATATGCAAAACCATGCATGAACTAATATGACGATGACGTTGCTAATGATATGTAGACTAATCCTAGTCTATATGAAATATCCTTAATGATTGCTCATGAATTCGTAGCTAAACCATTAAGGTTCTGGATTTGATACTCGTAAACCTAGTTTACGATAAATGATGAATAGTTAATCATGAATAGTAATTTTCTCCGAGAATGAATAGTGTTTCGTCAATAGTAAACTTTTGAAATACGTTCTCAGAATATCAAATCGACTTTGAAAACGATGAATAGTAAAATGATGAATAGTAAATTTGAGAAATGACATGAAATTACGAGTTGTCACATTTTATGACTTGGAAGATTGATATGGTTTGTTTTTATTGCTGCATTTTCAGAACCTCGGTGAGTGTTTGGTATTGCTGCAATTTTAGAATCATGGTGAATTTTAAGGTTTCGGAGTACTGGAGAATGGATCTATATGGTTTATTATTTTGTATTGAAGATTAGGAGGTTTTTTATTGCTTGGGATTTAGTTTTCATGGTTAAATTGGTGTTTTTTGGTTGTTTTAATTGTTGATAAAGGCTGGTTACGGGTGCATAAGGGGTGTTTGGGTTTTGGCGTGGAAAGTTGGGATGGTATTTACCACTTAATGTACTGGACTGAATTGTATGGCGCAAAGAATTGTTCGTTTGTTTGGACTTGATAATGCAAGAGATGGACTTTTTGATGAATACAACAAAGAATTTTTCGTGTATCCCATTGAATTCATATGTCATTGTTTTTAGTTTTACTCATTTGTATCTTATTTCATTTTTAGCTTTTTTTTCCCAAACTTTGTGTTGGGAATGTCAAATCTTAAGTAGCAGTGTATGAGTATCCTTAGGCTTCTCTAACCACTTGTTTCTAACCCGTACTAGCCTGAGAAAACTCAGAAAATTAGTTAACTATATGGATGACCATACATACATGGGTGATGTCGAGATTACATTTCCGTAGTTTTCCTTTTCTTATTGACAAAGTAAAGGTCTTGAGAGCTGTAGTTTTGTGTTTCATAACCTCGAAGGATGAGATATCAGTGGTCATAATTTGAGACGGTTGTAACATGTATACTTCAAAGTTGTATTCAATGAAGGAATCTAGCATGACATAATTTCAGCATGTATATGCCAAACATAGAAGGGCCACTAGATGAGTTTACTTGGAAAATCTACACTAGTAGACATCAAAATTAAACTTTAAACCCTACGTCAAACTTGAAGTCTTCTTAAACCCTCATATACTTCAAAAGTCATTGGTCACAAACAATTATATCCCAATCAACTTTCTTAGACATTTCTTTATCATCTAAGTTTTATCATTGCCTTGACAATGACAGTTGTAATCTATATTTATTGTGGAACTTATTTCAAGCGTTTAACTATTTTTTAAATGCAAGCACAAGGTATAAATTTTTTACGACTTGATCCGATTGCTTCAAATGTCTTTGTAGATGCACAAATTAACAAAAAAAACTTTACTAATTTAAGGACTTGCAGAAACCCCAAAGATTATTGTGTTAAGTTTTTGTTTAAATTTATATCAGAAGGTTTTTGTCCATTATTGAAGCTGGAAATTATGTATTGTTAGAGAATATTAAGTTTAAAGCCCTCTGTAATCAATTGTAGGATTGTCAAGTGAAAGACTTTCTAAAAGAATAAGAAAAAAAGTCTATCCAGATTCAAGACCTTGAAACAAGACCTTGTTGAACAAATTAGAATACAATGGATATGCTATGGGACACAAAGATTCAAACCTCTAAATAGCGAGACCAAACCCAGTTGCCTTATGGCTTGAGTTGGAATGAAAAGGTGTGCGTAAGAAATCAAAACACACCCACAAGTTTCATAAGTTACTCCATATAAGGCCGTGTTTGGCGCGGAGCTTTTTGGAGTTTTTTTTGTAACGATTAGCGGTGAACAATAAGCTTTTTGATTTTTATTGTTTGTTTTGCAAATGAGCGGTGAACTTTGCTATTTTTAGGAATGCTCATCTTTTCAATGCTTCTTTAAGAAGCTGTGAGCGGTGCGCTCACTTCTACTTTTACCAATCACACCCTAAGTATATGACTAAAAAGCACTACTGTAGCTGGATGGATATAATAAAGAACATGTTAGAAACTATTTGAACTCCATCCAAAGTTGGGCTATAAATTTATTAGTTTAGTGAGCTTAAACCCAAATTCTTATTTTCAAATTTGAGTTGTAGCCACTAGCCTGTAGGTTTATTGGATTCTTTATATGGCTATGGTAAAAGTTATAGTTATGGTTTATTTATTTATTAATTTATTTATTTTAAATAATTAGTTAAAGTGATTGTGTGATAGTTGTGTGAAGACCCTACGTGGATAAGTCAAAGTTGTCATATGAAAGTATTATTATCAGAGACCATAGAATATCCAAAATTCAATCAACGTCAATGGATGAAACTTCATGCATGGCGTGGTTTTATAAGTAAAGAAACTTCGCATTACAAAAAGTATTAGAATAATAGTATATGTCTCTTGTGTACATTCCATATATACATATACAAGAGATATACGATATTAGAATAATAGTATATATGCCTTGTATACATTGGAATATTGAATGTATATCACATCCATAATTCTCTCATAGTTAGTTAGGATGGATATGTATAACTCTTGTATATATACTCCTTTGGCATAATGAATGAAACACACGATTGTATTCTTACAAAATTGTTGGTCCACAAACACACAAACAGTTGCATCCTCATCAATCTTTCTTAGACATCTCTTCACTGCATTGAGATTGACAAACAATTATATATCCCAACCAACCTTTCGTAGAAGCTTCTTCCATCATTCAATTTTCTTTACAGCATTGACAATGATAGATATGATCTATTTATTTAACTTCGGATATACTTGAGTTAAATTTATGAAGCAATTCATGTTTTCTCAACCAATAGCTTCTGTTATACGATGTTCACATGCATATGCCTAAAACATAGAAGGCCACCATATGGAGTGACTAAGGAGTTGTAGACCAAGACGAGTAAGAAAAGAACGTCAAACTCTAAACGTTATCTGAATTATCTCCAATTTAATCTTAAACCCTTACATACTTCAGAGGTCGTTAATGAGTTGTAGACCAAGACGAGTTTACTTTCAATGTCTACAATAGTAGACAAAAACATCAAACTCTAAACATTATGTGACTTATCTCCAATTGTTGGTCACAAACTTTTTTACACCAAGCAACTTTCTTTATTGCATTGGCAGTGACAATTATAATATGTTTTTACCGTGGATCTTGTTTCAAGCATCGAAGCATTCAAGCATAACGTCTAAAAAGTTTATTTGTAGCCCAACTTAATCAGAATTACTTATGTATGCGTATGAAGTTGAACTTGAATTTGACTATTCTTAAGCTATCACATTTGGTTTTTATAACAACCCGTAAAATTTCGGATTATTATAATAATATTTATCACGTCAGAAAATTCAAATCGGTTATTTTCTTACAGATGTAAATATTTAGATTTAAAAACGAGAGATCATCTCGTTTTTAAAAAAAATAAGACACCGCACACACGATACTTGTCCACTAAGTATCTGTATAATAAATGTGAAATTTATTATTGTCCAAGTTAAAACTTAAGCATACATAAGCTTAATCCAATGTTTCGGGAAGTTTTGTTTTGGTTTGGGTTGATAGACTACACAAGCTGTGAAAAATGATGTTATGACCCTTGTTGAAATCATGTGACAACTAAAATATTACAACATGGAAACATACAAGATTAAACTTGACTTAGGGTTGGAAATACTCATACGCGTACACTTGTTAAATCGTTTGACTGAGATAGGGCTTAGGGTTAAGGTCTTGTCGTAGGTCGAAACCCACTGTGGTCGAACCACAGTGGTGTAATATTAGTTGCCCTGCTGACATGCGTTGAAACCCCCTCCTCTCGATCTCGTCATAGAGATGAAATTGTTGTGTTTGGCGTTCTTGGTTACAAAGTAACTCACACACGGGTCAAGTCATAGTTGCAATATAGATTTGCCTATCACTTCACTTGGTCTCGGTTTAATCTTAGTGTTAATGGTAAGAACTTTTCTACTTATGATGTGTACTTGGACTCAATGACCACTGGTATATTATGTTGTCATGGTCTCACGTTGGGTAGTACCCGATTAGCACGAGTCCAGCTCCTATGGTAATAACCGCGGTGAATGTTATTGTTAATATTTCATCGGCGGAAACCTTCAATAGATGTGTATGTTGAGTACCCTCGTACCAAAACCATTCACAAATGTGCCATAACAAATTCTAAACTTGGGTCCAAGTCTTTTTATGTTGTGTTTATTACACTCTGAGCCCATCCGGTCAAAAAGGATCGTTGGTCTTGTACCGGGCCAACCGATCAAAACTAAGTGGATGTGTGTGATAGTTGGGCCGAAGCCCAGTTTGCATCGTGTTTGTTTGGTTATCAGTAGCCAACCAGGGCGTACGTACGGCTTGCATCGGCTCGATTCCTCCCGACATGGTTTACGACTCGTATTTCCATCTCGTCTCGACTCATTCAATTACAACACGACATGTAATATGTCATAATATGCTTATTAATAAGGGTCACAGAACAATTATTAAACATAAGACAAAGTTTTGAACTCAAATTACTTAAAATGAGTATATAATACTACTTGCAACGTAATTAGTAAAGATGCGCACTTCTAAATGTATATATTTAAACCGGATGCTTACTACAAACTTGTAAAGGTACGTATTTACAAATTATTAAGCTAGACATTAAAAATTGGTAAAATATATATATACCTTTGACATTTCGTCAACTTAAATAAAAAGAAAAATATACACTTAGTTCATGCCAAAGTTTCTAAAAATATATCACTAGTCATAAATAAATTATATTTCATGAAAACCTATATTGTATTTTTCTAATGTATATAAGACGACTTATATACGACCTTTCGAAACATAATGGTAATTGAAATATTGTCATTTAGAATTCTACGTTTTTTTTTTCTCTAAAACAATGTACACATAAAACAAGTTAAGACTTAATAGATACAATTATTTTAAGGACTAGACGACATGAAAATATATATACTTGATATATCCCTCTAGTCTACACTTACAACGCCTCAAAATATATGTACTTTTCTTTCCGGATGTCATCATTCAGTCTCATTCACTCTTAAAATTCTTCCGTATACTATCATTTGGTCATCATTGAACCAAAGTCGTAATTCCTTCCTTGAGATTCCTTCCGTACCATCCCTCCTAAGCCGAAATTCACCCAATTCCTTGTAAATTATTTAAAGATAAATGATGCCACATAAGCAACAACAACAACAACAACAACAAAAACAACAACAACATGTAAAAATCTATAAAGTTAGTTAAACTTTAACGAGTGTTAAACATGAGTAAAGACTAAATTGCCGTATTAATTAGGTTGCGTGTCGGAGCCGTGCACTACCACTAATTGATTATCTCCCTTTGGACTACTAATTGCCAAGGTGAGTTTCATAGCCCCTACTTTTATTCTGTCTCATACTTGTTTTGGGGGAAGATACATGCTCATTTTACTTAAATGATTTTAATGGTGCATTTCCATGCATCTATGCCTTTTGATTGATATGTTTTAAGATACATCATACATAGATGTTTTATGGATCATACCATAATGCTTGACCTAGAATATTACGCAGCTTAACCTATGTCCTTAGATCCCATATTGCCCTTTTCATGAACCGTCAATTCCTGGAGGGAAGCGCGAATGTTATAAATAGTTCTATTAGGGGTGACTCCCCTGTTCGGTTGACCCCGTATGGGTCAAGGCGAAACATATAGCATGTCGGAACCGAGTGTATTGGGATAAACACTCGACATGGGCTCCTTATTTGTATGACTACATCTTGCATACAGAAACTGTCGTAGCTTCGGTTGCATGAACTTAGTGATAGCGTAATAGATTCATATATGACATTATATTCGTTGTAATGTGCATATATGTCACACCCCCAAAATACCTGTTTTGGAGCGGAATGGAATACCTGGGGGATGACTGCCATAGCATCACAGTTACAGTTATATTGAACCACCTAAAGTGTCGTTTTGAAAATACATCGCTTGATTAAGTAAAATAATCAGAGTTTACAAAACATAGGTCCCAAAAGGTAGTCAACATTTGCGGAAATAAGTTTGTTACAAACCAAACGATGTTTTAAAAGTGCCATAATATACAAGTGAGACGCGTCGTCCACAAACGACTCTATGATAAGCCCTTATGCATGCCATGAAGTATATGCCTTAGATACCTGAAAATACATTGCTAAAAGTGTCAACACAAGGTTGGTGAGTTCATAGGTTTATAAAAATGTTTTATACGACTACCACAAGTATAAGTCATGTATGACAAATATGTCACATAAAAATGATACAATTGCTATAAGCACATGACACCGAAGCTAGGACTGATCATGATGTTAAGCCCCAGCAGTGTTTGCCAAACAACTCTCATTCGATATTAAATGAAATGCATCCGCTTTGACCGGTTGGAACCACCGACCGGATGGAGGAGTCACCTCAATAGATCTATTCACTCACCCCGCTACTCCATAATTAACGGTTAATGATTATGAAATGGGGACATTCAATTGGCAATGAGGTAACTTAAGCAGTGTAAATTAATTTGATATACTTGGGCTCGTAATAAAATGATGGACGATGTATTCTCCCCCGTAGGTTTGAAAATAAGTATAAACTTGAAAGACGGGGCTATGAAAACTCACTTGATACAATGATTATGATGGTAAAAGTGGATACACTGAAATGAGGCGCAATCTCTAACTGCAACCTATTATGAATGATATAATCTAATATAAGTCATGATTTAATGTTGTGCATGCTAACTCATATGATATCCATACCACTGGTACATTTGAAAATAAAGTTTATCGTCGAAAAATAAGTTTATAACGTCTTGTCAAGTTATAAAATATTTTACGCTTATATATATTGAAACAACATTCCACGATAGTCGTTTAGAAAGAATTTATAGTTTTTCGTCGTAAAATAATATACTTTGACAAATCATGAAATTGGCTAAGTAACCTTGCGAAGCTTAGTCGCATAATGGTGAATATTAAATGTTAGTGTTGAAGAAAATAGTTGTGATCATCGTAATTCAAATACGTATATCTTGGTCGTTATAAGTCCGTTTTCTACGTTTTATATATCCTTGGTTTCGTGTTAATATATACTAATGTATTTTTGATAAATTGACTCATTTAGATTATGTTTAAAACTCGATTTTGCTCCTTAAAAATCCCTTGACAGCTTTTATTATTTCAGAAAATTATTTTTCGTCGTTAAACTTAAAATTAACGTATCTTTTTCGTTATAAACCCGTTTTAACCCGTTCAAGCGACCACGGTTTCGTTTTAAAGTTTATTTTCTGAAAATATAAACCAAAATAATCCATGACCTGCTGAAATTTCCATATTTTATAAAAATGGACAGACCTCAATTATTTGTTGTCGAAAATGATTTTTCTAGTTCAAAGCTTGTACTAAACCCTTCCAATCAACACCAAAACTATTCTAAACCTACCATACACCTTCTTAGGGTGTCATGGGTTCCTAAACTTCATCAACAATGATAGGTTTCATAAGAACACTAGTAGGATGGTTTAAACTAATAATAAGTAATAAAAACAAGTAAAAGTGGTATGGATCATAGAATACTTGCATGTTTTTCTTACTAGATTATAAAAATAGGGAGGTGATTTGTTCACTCCACTAATTGATTTGTACACTCAAAAGTATGATGTCTTGACATATATACCCTTATATCACTTTTACTTATGTTCATTTTTACAAGGGTATAAATGTCAAAACATTATATTTTTGAGTGTGCAAATCAATTAGTGGAGTGTACAAATCACCTCCCATAAAAATAGATCAAATATGATTATGAAAGAGCAGTAAAAATTATGAGAAGCTTACTAGTAGTATGATGAGATTTAAAGTAACAAGGTACTTAATTACTCCTTGGTTTTTATTTCAAAACCTAATATAGAAGTATACTAGAGTTATATAATCACTTGATCTTGAAAAATCTTTGGTTTCTTCTTCTTTTTCTTGCTTGTCCGATCCACCAAAGAGAAATGGGAGAGTTTCTAGTCTATATGTAGTGTTCTCAATGATGTTTCATGAATACGCAGCTAAACCCTTACAGTTACTCGAATTTGATACCGTGTAAACCTAGTTTACGAAAAATGATGAATAGTGTATCATGAATAGTGATTTTTCTCCGGGAATGAATAGTGTTTCTTGAATAGTAAAATTTTAAAATAACCTCTCAAAGTTGTAAACCCGACTTCAAAAATGATGAATAGTAAAATGATGAATAGTAACCAGTGAATAGTAAATTCCCGAGATGAATAGTAAATTTGAGAAATGACCTAAAATTACGAGTTGTCACAATATACCCTACTTATGGTCCACTAATGAAATTCTTTTATGTAATGTAATCATAAATTTTATGAAATTATGCAAGAGGTAATGATCATCAAAACCAAATGTTAAATGGTATCTTTGTAGTGCCATTTAAATAAACCTATGAACTCACCAACCTCGTGTTGACACTTTTTAACATGTATCCTCGTTTTGGTGATAGCTTATCTTTGGGTAAAGCAAAGGCATGGCATGGTCATAGAGCGACTAACGATTAATGTATTGGGACCACATTTTATAATGGGCCATTTTCCGCACAAATCAATAATGTAAACATTGTTTTTAAGAATGAATAAAATTTTATTTATGAAAATCAGTTATTCTATGCTTATGTTGTGATATCAATTTAGTAGCACCCCAATAATTGTGTGCTTCACTTTGAGCCATTTTGAGGTGTTCTGATTGGCATCGAGCCTAGGTTATAGAGAGAACGGGTATTTTAAAACCTAGACTATAACCACTTTTACAAAAACTAAACCCTATGACCATGCACATCGCCGCTTCGCCAAGTGATGCCTCACTTATGATCCTGTTGAGGTCATACTTGATAAGATACATATTTTATCACTGCTCACCTAGTTTCGTTATAGGTTATAATTATCTTCCCTATACGTATATCTACATATCACAACACTGCACCTTTTCCCTCACATAAATGGAATAATTGTTCTAGTCTTTAAGATAACTTTTAAAAGTATTGGGACATATTACTAGCGTCGCTAAGCTAAGTATTTCAAAATTCATTGAACCTCGATTGAATATAGATTGATCACCTATATTCAACCAGGGACAGTGGGACATAGCCTAATCACTTATGTCCGACTCAAAGGTGAATTTTGCAATACTTAGGATAGTTATAATAGTGTTATGTCCAGTGAAAATTGATTGATAAACATGTAAAAAGCCACTCACTGACATTCCTTGATCATAAGCCACTCATTAGCATTCCTTAATCAAAAGCCACTCACTGGCATTCCTTAATCATAAGCCACTCATTGGCATTCCTTAATCAAAAGTCACTCACTGGCATTCCTTAATCATAAGCCACTCACTGGCATTCCTTAGTCATAAACCTTATATTTCCATATCACAATAGGGTTATGTTATAGTCACTCCTACCCCAAACCTTACATTCCGTAGACAAACCGAGCCACTCTAAGAGCAACCTTCCAATAGCACCTATGAGAAAGATCCCCTAGCGAGTATGGACAACAAAAAGAACAATAAACCTTTTGGCAAAATATAGAAAGGCATGATAAAGGACAGAAACTTGAAAATTTTACGCCCTACCTTAAAATTTTGATATCTAGAAGCTCCACCCACCTCTTAAGAATAACTGTGCCTACCTTGTTACCCTCCTATAAACTAAATAAATGAGTTGCCATTCAAACTGTTTTCGATCATCCCACGGACCATTATAATCAAAATGCCTTATGAACCACTCCATGAATTATTCTACAAACCAAATTACCACCCTACCATTTCACCATAAAGTAAACTACAAATTCACTACTACCTCACAAAAATTAAGTGTTTCTTAATACTTTGAAAAGTATTCTAGAACCACTCTATTAGTTACTTACTTCCTCGAAAAGTGTTTTATGTTAATACCTCATAAACAAAAATGATCAATGTCCTCCTTGATAGCTAAGCCTGACCTTAGGATGTATCCTACACCTCTGCCTAAAACCATAGATAACCATGAGGTTCATCAACTATTAAATCCATAACCTTACCCAACTTAGACAACTAAACTCCATTCATAGCTATGGGTAAATGTTATATCCTGCTACACATCCTTGCTACAATATAGTTCTAAATTTTGAGAATCCCCCTTTAAAATCCAACAATAATACTTCCCAAATCCCTCATTAAAATGAGACGAAATGCCGAAACACTAAAAGTTTCACAAAATTCCCTTTATACACAATTAAGAACCAGTTTTACAATCTTGTGAAAATGTGTCATTTTTAAACATTATCGATTTTGAAATCTGGTCTTAGTCAAACTTGTATAAACATTTAGTCGAAAGAGAAATTCGAAAACAAATGTTTCTTTATCCCTTAAGAATCAACCCATATACTTTAGAATCATGAAACGCCAGAAATGGGTACGTTTTGATAAGACCTTGAGAAGTTAGAGGTGCTCACACTAACAAAATAGTGAAACCTCATAACATCAAAACATGGAACCTTCACCCAGTGAACCTTCACCCAATGAACTTACCCTAGAAAATCATGGCTCCTCAGATAGAGGATGTGCTGCTGGCATAACACCTAGGTACCCATACCCAAAGAGGAAACCCTAGAATAACCTAGGGAAAATTCAAAACTTGTCCCAAATACCATCACCTCGTTCCCGACATCCTATCGAATCGTAAACCGAGATCCGGTCGGATCTCTCGTAATAATGGGTAGACTATAAAAACTTCGTAAAATTTCGATTATTATAATAATATTTATCACGTGAAAATTCAAATCGGTTATTTTCGACATATATGTAAATATTTAGATTTAAAAACGAGAGATCATCTTGTTTCTTTAAAAAATAAGACACCGCACACACGATACTTGTCAACTAAGTATCTGTAAAATAAATGTGAAATTTATTATTGTCCAAGTTAAAATTTAAGCATACATAAGCTTAATCCAATGTTTCGGGAAGTTATTCAAGATCTTTGCACAAGAAGAGCATACAAGACTAAAAATAAATAACGAGATAAATGAAATATACATTTTTATCATTTATTGATAATCTAAGAAAGAAAACGATAGGTTATCTCGTGAAATTAGAAAGTCACGGCACCGCACACATACCGACACCAAATTAATAACGTCAAACAGTTATAATCAAATCTCTATGTAATAAGTAATATTACCTCCGTCCCACTTTAAGTGTCCACTATGACTTTTAGTTTTCTTCAACTTTGACCGTAAATATATTTTTTTGTGTTAAATAATACTTAATGAAAATTATACAAATGAAAATACATTTAAAAGCTTAATCCATTCATATATCTTGCATCAAATATTATATAACACAGACAAAAATATTTAAAGTCAAAGTTTAAGAAAAAAGACTTAAAAAAGTCATAGTGGACACTTAATGTGGGACGGAGAGAGTAATAATATTATATTATTACGTTTAAGAAATCGTTTCCAAAAATATAATTTCTATATTTTTCGGGTACCGAGAAGGTACGTTTACTCAATGATTCGACAAAACACGGGGTACAAATAATACACCGAATAATAATAAAACAAAAAGTAAAATCTTATCTACTACTCTTACTACCCACGCCCCTCCTACCCTACCTACCTCTCTTCCCTCTTGTTGACAAATGCAGAAGAAAAACAAACACCAATATAGGTGATTCTTCTCCTTTTTGAAGTCAATCCCATTTCTACCTCTATCACTTGTTGGAAAATGAGTTTTTGCAAAATGAGTTTTTGCAAATTTTGGACACTATTTAATATATGTATATGTTATATATATTTATATTTCTTGGTAGCTTTACGTTCTCCTCGACGAGAGCTTCTAAACGCAGCTAAAGAGTGTCAAAAATGGAGTAGAAATAAATGAGATATCGTGTCTCAAAGTGAGGCACAAAACGGAAAACAAAACTACCCACACGCCTAGAGAGGAAGTGGAGACTATTTTATAAGGAAATCATAATATTGGCTATCAAATTCCTTTAGGTTGGTTATGCTCCCACTCCTACGTCTACGCTGTGCGAGGGGGTGAGAAAATGGGATTTCGAGCTAAAATGAGTTCAAGCTTCAACTCATGCGAGCCAGCGGACTGGACCTGAATGCAGCTCAAATCTTCCTACCTCTGGTATCTTTTCTGAATTTCGTTCCCTTATTTGATAGTTTCCGAGAATATTCGTAATCTATTTTAGGAATAGATTTAGACTTTGTGCTTGTCTTAACAGATATGCAAATCGTGTTTTGTATAACGATATGCATATCTTTTATTTTCGGTGTATATCTTGTCTTTTGAACAAGATAGGTATTGCCTATAAAATAAACGCTCATCTGGCTTTTATACGTTAAACGCAGGCTCCATTACGAGCCGTTCGGCAATTCTTCGATCGAAACACGCAAGCTTTTCACCGATCTTTCGTGCAAGTTTGTCAGTCCGATGTGCAACGTTTAATGCCTACGCGTTGTACCTCGAAACAGACGGAGAATCATTTAAGGGAATCGTATTCAATACGAGCCTCGTACATTTATCGCTTTTACGATTATTATTATAGAGTCCGTACGCTTCTACCCCATTCTGCATTTATTTAATTTGTTTCGTTAGTTTATTTATTGTGATTGTAATCGATTTTAATAAATAAAGTGTACACCATTTCCTGATCTTAAAACAGATTCGGTTTAACCAATTTATATCACTTTGTTAAAATCGATTAATAATTAACAGATTTTATAAACCGCTTTTCGCCGAACCTTGTTGAGTTTCTTTGGAAATCGGGTTTCTATTAAACGCTTTAACATACTGATTTGGGTTAACGGATCTATAACGTTTTTTAGCGGTTTTATTATCGAGTTTAACTAAACCAAGATAGAGTTTCTATTAATCCGATTTGTTCGATCCATCAAAACCAAGCTAGAGTTTTTATTGAATCGGATCTTGTACAAGTAGATACCATTTAAAACAGTTTGTTTAACTGTTTGTGTTTGATTTTCAGGATGACAAACACGACTACCCTCCCGTGACTACTCTGTGAACGTATTCGGTGCGATTACCACAACACGGTTTGCTAATCATGTCCGAGAAACCGAGAAATTCAATGGGCGTAATTTCAAGAGGTGGCAACAGAAGATGTTTTTCTATCGACTACTTTGAACCTTGCGCGGTTCTTAAAAGAAAACCCACCTAACGCTGGAACCTCCCGCAAGGTCAATCCTCTAATCAACAGTCATTCAAGCCTTGGAAGCATGGAAACATTCAGATTTTTTGTGTCACAATTATGTTCCAATGGTTTGGTTGATTCTTTGTACAACGTGTCTTGCAAGACCAAGACCGCCAAAGAATTATGGGAGTCATTGGAACGCAAGTACAAAACCGAGGATCTTTGGTACAAAGAAGTTTGTGGTAGCTCGTTTTTTGGATTACAAGATGGTTGATTCAAAGAATGTGATAAGTCAGTTCAAGATCCGAGTTCGCTACACGACATTCATCTTCGAGGGAATGACTTTGAGTGAAACTTTTCAAGTTCTGTTGCTATTATTGAAAAGTTACCTCAGTGGGTAGAATTCAAGAACTACCGAAGCATAAGCGAAAGGAGATGAGTTGAAGACTTGGTTGTTCGTCTTACATTGAAGAGGACAACAAGTCGCTCCAGAAAAACACGTGATACCGCTGATTCTCGCAAAGGCAAATATGGTTGAGCATGTTCGTCATCTTCAAAGTCCAATGTCAAAGCTAAAGGCAAAGGAAAAGGAAAGAATGACAAAAGCAAAGGAAGTCCGAGTACCTTGCTCCTAAAGTCGCGAATTGTGAAACGAAGTTCCAAGGGTGTGTTTCAATCGTGACCCCGAGTCACCGTCTTTGCTAATTGTAAGATGCGGCGGGTGACTCACGCCAGAGGCTAATATGGTGAATGAAGATGTGGACATGATTGCTATGGTATCGATATCATTGCCATGATCTCTGGGTTAACTGGTAGGTTCCAACAACGGGAATGGTGGGTGGATACCGGGGCTACCCGGTCATGTGTGTGCTTGATAAGAGTATGTTTCACTCTTTCAGAGCGGTTGATAGTGGAGAGAAGCTGTATATGGGCAACTCGCCCACCTCTTTGAAATCAAGTGAAGGAGATGTAATCTTGAAGATGACATCCTAGAAAGAGCTCAAGTTGACTAATGTCTTGTATGTTCCAGATTCGGCAAGAATCTTGTGTCGGTTGGTATTGAACAAGTTTGGTTTTCGCCTTGTTTTTGAGTCGATAAGTTTGTTCTTTCTAAGAATCAAGTGTATGTTGGTAGGGGATATGCTCTGAATGGTATGTTTAAACTCAATGTAATGGTTGTTAAGAAAGATATCAATAATATGAATTCTTCTGCTTACTTGATTGAGTCTTCTAATATGTGGCATGGCCGTCTTGGACATGTAAATTTTAATTCAATGCGACGTTTGATTAAATTTAATTGCATACCTAATTTCCATATTGACTCAAAATATAAATGTGAAACTTGTGTTGAAGCCAAACTTACAAGAGCATCTTTCAAATCGGTTGAACGGAAAACCGAACCACTTGATATGATACACACTGACATATGTGATTTGAAATCACTACCCACAAGAGGTGGCAATAAGTACTTTATCACGTTTATTGATGATTGTACAAAGTATTGCTATGTTTACTTTCTGAAAAGTAAAGATGAAGCTATAGACAAGTTTGTTCTATACAAAACGAAGTTGAGAATCAACTTAGTAAGAAAATCAAGGTGGTCCGAAGTGATAGAGGAGGTGAATATGTGTCTCCATTCACTTGACTAAAATGTGAAACATGGAATTAGACACGAGTTCACTCCGCTCCTATTCACCTCGTGAACGGTATTGCCGAAAGAAAGAACCGTACATTGAAAGAAATGGTTAATGCCATGTTGATAAGTTACGGTCTAAGCCTGACATGTGGGGAAGCCATTTAGCGGCTACTTATCTTTTAAATAAGATACCTCGTAAGGAAAAAGAAGAGACCCTTATGAATTATGGATGGAAGAAAGCCATCATATCGGTACTTCACGAGTGTGGGGTGTCTAGCAAAGGTCGCTATACCGACTCCCAAGGCCCAAAAGATTGGACCTAAATCTGTGGATTGTATATTCATCGGATATGCTAAGAATAGCAGTGCTTATCGTTTCATTGTACATGATTAGAAAAATCCGGATATACAAAAGGGTACATTAATGGAATCAAGGAATGCTTCATTCTTTGAAAATGTATTTTGTTTAACGGGAAATGGAAGTTCATCTAGAATAGATAAAGAAGTTGTCCAAGATAAGAGACAACGAGATGATAATGATCTCGGGGATGAGAGACAAGATAAAACTGAGGAAGAAGAGGTTGAACCTAGAAGAAGCAAAAGGGCAAGAACCGAGAAATCGTTTGGACCCGATTTTGTTTCTTTTATGGTTGAAAACGAACCTACTTCATACCGAGATTACTTTAAGGCCTCAATGGAAAGACGCCATTAAAAGTGAAATAGATTCTATTTTACAAAATCATACTTGGGAGCTCGTGGATTTACCTCATGGTTGTAAACCACTAGGCTATAAATGGATCTTCAAGAAGAAGATGAAAGCCGATGGCACCATTGACAAGTACAAAGCAAGATTAGTAATCAAAGGATTTAGACAACGAGAAGGTCTTGATTACTTTGATACATATTCATGATGCTTAGAATAACATCGATTAGGATGATACTTGCTATTGCCGCGGAAAAATTTGGAAGTTCACCAAATGGATGTGAAAACGGCATTTCTAAACGGAAATTTAGAAGAAGAAATCTACATGAACCAACCTGAGGGTTTCATGGCTCTGGACAAGAACAAAGTTTGTAGTCTTGTTAAGTCATTATATGGCTTAAAGCAAGCTCCCAAACAATGGCATCAAAATTTGACCACGTCATGCTAGAAAGTGGATTCAAAATTAATGAATGCGACAAATGTGTTTATGTCAAAGACACAAATAGTGGATATGTAATCTTGTGTTTATATGTTGATGATATGCTTATCGTTGGCGATAATCGACAAGATGATCAAAGCTACTAAAGACATGTTGAAATCAAAGTTTGACATGAAGGATATGGGTTTTGGCTGATGTGATCCTTGGAATAAAGATCATACGAACTCAGAATGGACTTGTGTTAAGTCAAGCATATTATGTGGACAAAATTCTTAATACTCATAATGCGGGGATTCCGGCCTAGCTAGAACTCCAATTGACACCAGTAAGCATCTATCTAAAATAGAGGCTTAGGTGTTGCCCAATTAGAGTATTCAAGAGTTATTGGCATGTTAATGTACTTAATGAATACCAGACCGACTTAGCATATAGCCAGGCTAAGTAGGTATACTAGTAACCCTGCTATGCACATTGGGCAAAGCCTATGACTAGGGTACTTCACTATTGAGATACAGATGCGATTATGGATCTGCATTATGGCGATCGATATCCATTATGAGCTATCGAGGATACGTGATGCAAATTGATATCGACATAAAGTTCTAGATCCACTAGTGGATATGTGTTTACACTAGGAGGAGCGGCTATATCTTGGAAGTCTTCCAAGCAAACTCCAGCTAAGTCCACGATGGAATCGGAATTTATCGCGTTAGATAAATGCGACAAGAGAAGCGAATGGCTACGTCAAGTCGTAGAGGACATACCAAGGTGGCCTAAACCGGTAACGGCCATTAGTATACATTGTGATAGTCAATCGGCAATTGGCAGAGCTCATAGCATAATGTATAATGGAAAGTCCGCATATTATATCCGTCGCCGACATAATTCGACACGACAACTACTCTCAACAGGAGTTATCTCGATTGACTATGTGAAGTCAAAGGATAACATCGCGGATCCGCCACGAAAGGCTTAAGCGCAGAGTTAGTAAGTAAGTCGCTCAGAGGAATGGGACTAAAGCCCGTGAAGGAATGAGTTTCTATGAAGGAAAACCTAACCCAGTTGACCGAGATCCCAAGATCCGGGTTCAATAGACAACCTAATCATAGAAATGTGGGGAAGTCCGTCAATGTGGGGAGTTACTAAATATTGTAACTTTCCTAGTGCATTTCTATAACAAATGTGACTTGTTGAGAGGTTAAACATATGGCTATAATGATTCAGGATGAAATCATAAAGCATAATGATTCAAGATGAAATCACAAAACATATGTTTTAATGATTCAAGATGAAATCACCTATGAGAGAGAAGTGGTCGCTCAAGGGAAATGTGGGGGCTAATTCCTAAGAGCTCTTGCAGAACCGGGCTAGTGTTCATGACCTAACGAACACCTCACTATGAGGACTTGACATTGTCGTGAGAGTCTTGTGTGAAGTGTAATGTCGATCCACGTAAATGGATGATGAGTTCAAGGACATCGCATCTACTCAGATCTAGGAGACTAAGTGCATCTCACAAGGGAAGGTTCAAAGGGTTACACCTACCTATCCTATGCAAGACTTAACCGCGAAATTTCACCAAACTTGTGGTGTTTTCAATCGATTTCCATTCATGGGGATTGTTGGAAAATGAGTTTTGCAAAATGAGTTTTTGCAAATTTTTGGACACTATTTAATATATGTATATGTTATATATATTTATATTTCTTGGTAGTTTTATGCGCTCCTCGACGAGAGCTTCAACGAACGAAGCTAAAGAGTGTCAAAAATGGAATAGAAATGAATGAGATATCGTGTCTCAAAGTGAGGCACAAAATCTGGAAAACAAAAACTATCCACACGCCTAGAAGAGGAAGTGGAGACTAGTTTATAAGGAAATCATAATATTGGCTATCAAATTGATTTGGTTGGTTATGCTCCCCTCACTGCACGTAAGGGGGTGAGAAAATGGGATTTCGAGCTAAAATGAGTTCGAAGCTTCAACTCATGCGAGCTCTGACCATGAATAATGCAGCCCAAAATCTCGCCTACGCGGTATCTTTTGTCGAATTTCTGCCCTTATTTGATAGTTTCGATTATTCTCGTAATCTATTTTAGGAATAGATTTAGACTTTGTGCTTAAGTCTTAATAGATATATGCAAATCGTGTTTTTGTATAATGATATGCATATCTTTTATTTTCTCGTGTATATACTGCCTTCTTCGAACAAGATAGGTATTGCCTATAAAATAAAACGCAGCTCATTCGCTTTTATACGCTTAAAACGCAGCTCCATTACAGACTGTTCCAGCAATTCTTCATCGAAACACGCAAGCTTTTCAACATCTTTCGTAAGTTTATGAGTCCGTCAGGTAACAAATTACATACAAGAAATCGTTGTACCACAGGAAACAAGACGGCGAATCTGCTTTTAAGTGGAATGGATTCAATACGGAGCCTCCGCATTTTCACCGCTTGCTTATTATTATAGAGTCGTGCGCTTCTACCCCATTCTGTCTGTTATTTAATTTGTTTCTGTTAGTTTATTTATTGTGATTGTAATCTGATTTTAATAAATAAAGTGTACACCGTTTCCTACATCACTATCCTCAAATGAAACCCTACCCTCCTAGACATCACGTGAATTAGGAGCATGGCTGTGGAAGAAAGAAACTTGAGCCAAAGAGGGTGAACCAACACAACCAAGAAGAAAAAGAGGATTCAAGACTTTCCCCTTTGTATGTCTATAAAAAGGCACGAGTTCATCACAACTGCACCCATCTTATAATTTCAATTAGGGTTCATACAAAACAAAGGGGTTTCCAAAATTGATCAAGGGGTTTTGCTAAGGGGAGCATAAGGAAGGTTGTGCAAGAGATTAATTTCTCCAGTTCATCTCGAGTCTCTCCAATTGAAGCAACTAGTGTCTGGTTCTTCACTTACTCGACCCATCAATCGTTTCTTTTTGTAAGGCTAATATTCTTGTTGTTTTGAAATTATCATTTAAGTTGTTAATTGATTTTTTTTTGTAATTCTGATTTCGTATGTCGATGGGAGATATTAATTGATTAAAAATTTGATGTCGTTATGTTGTTACTGTGGAAAACAAGAAAAAGAAAACAAAAAAATTCAAAATTCATAAGTTTTGGTTTGGGTTGATGGACTACACAACCTGTGAAAAATGATGTTATGACCCTTGTTGTTGAAATCATGTGACAACTAAAATATTACAACATGGAAACATACAAGATTAAACTTGACTTAGGGTTGGAAATACTCATACGCGTACACTTGTTAAATAGTTTGACTGAGATAGGGCTTAGGGTTAAGGTCTTGTCGTAGGTCGAAACCCACTGTGGTCGAACCACAGTGGTGTAATATTAGTTGCCTGCCGACATGCTGAAACCCTCCTCTCGATCTCGTCATAGAGATGAAATTGTTGTGTTTACGCTCTTGGTTACAAAGTAACTCACATTAACGGTCAAGTCATAGTTGCAATATAGATTTGCCTATCACTTCACTTGGTCTCGGTTTAATCTTAGTGTTAATGGTAAGAACTTTTCTACTTATGATGTGTACTTGGACTCAATGACCACTGGTATATTATGTTGTCATGGTCTCACGCTAGTAAAATTCAGTAACGAGTCCGGCTCTATGGTAATAACCGCGGTGAATGTTATTGTTAATATTTCATCGGCGGAAACCTTCAATAGATGTGTATGTTGAGTACCCTCGAACCAAAACCATTCACAAATGTGCCATAACAAATTCTAAACTTGGGTCCAAGTCTTTTTATGTTGTGTTTATTCTGGGCTACGAGCCCATCTGGTCAAAAAGGATGCGTTGGTCTTGTACCAGGCCAGTCCGATCAAAACTAAGTGGATGTGTGTGATAGTTGGGCCGAAGCCCAGTTTGCATCTACAGGTTTGTTTGGTTATCAGTAGCCAACCAGGGCGTACGTACGGCTTGCATCGGCTCGATTCCTCCCGACATGGTTTACGACTCGTATTTCCATCTCGTCTCGACTCATTCAATTACAACACGACATGTAATATGTCATAATATGCTTATTAATAAGGGTCACAGAACAATTATTAAACATAAGACAAAGTTTTGAACTCAAATTACTTAAAATGAGTATATAATACTACTTGCAACGTAATTAGTAAAGATGCGCACTTCTAAATGTATATATTTAAACCGGATGCTTACTACAAACTTGTAAAGGTACGTATTTACAAATTATTAAGCTAGACATTAAAAATTGGTAAAATATATATATACCTTTGACATTTTGTCAACTTAAATAAAAAGAAAAATATACACTTAGTTCATGCCAAAGTTTCTAAAAACATATCACTAGTCATAAATAAATTATATTTCATGAAAACCTATATTGTATTTTTCTAATGTATATAAGGCTAACTTATATACCTTCTTTCAAACATAATGGTAATTGAAATATTGTCATTTAAAATTCTAATGTTTTTTCTCTAAAACAATGTACACATAAAACAAGTTAAGACTTAATAAATACAATTATTTTAAGGACTAGACGACATGAAAATATATATACTTGATATATCCTCTAGTCTACACCTTACAACTGGCGCCTCAAAATATATGTACTTTTCTTTCCGGATGTCATCGTTAGGTCTCATTCACTCTTAAAATTCTTCCGTATACTATCATTTGGTCATCATTGAACCAAAGTCGTAATTCCTTCCTTCAGATTCCTTCCATACCATCCCTCCTAAGCCGAAATTCACCCAATTCCTTGTAAATTATTTTAAGATAAATGATGCCACATATGCAACAACAACAACAACAACAACAACATGTAAAAATCTATAAAGTTAGTTAAACTTTAACGAGTCTTAAACATGACTAAAGACTAAATTGCCGTATTAATTAGGTTGCGTGTAGGAGCCGTGCACTACCACTAATTGATTATCTCCCTTTGGACTACTAATGGCCAAGGTGAGTTTCATAGCCCCTACTTTTATTCTGTTTCATACTTGTTTTGGGGGAAGATACATGCTCATTTTACTTAAATGATTTTAATGGTGCATTTTCATGCATACTATGCCTTTTGATTGATATGTTTTAAGATACATCATACATAGATGTTTTATGGACCATACCATAATGCTTGAC
>OU343218.1:247736248-247929255 GCA_910596185.1 Chrysanthemum makinoi
CTATAAAGGACTTCGTTGGTATTAGAGATCACGATTTATACAGTCTATGAGTTTTAGAGTTCTGAATTCCACAAGGATAATTAGTGTCACGATTATCTTAGAGTTGTATTAGAGTATCACGCATAATAAGCAATTTAGAGTTTATAATAAAAGTTATTCTTAGCAGCTTTTAGTAAATTCAGCGTACTTGATAAAGATTGCTCAGTGTTTTCTTTGTTAATAACTTAGGATTTATCCGAGGTTGTTAAACCTTAACAAGCTAGTTAAGTTAGTTTGATTAAAGTATATCGATCCAACAAGTGGTATCAGAGCTTGTGTGGAAACTCTGATTAAGAAGAAGAACCTGTTCTGCTCACCATGGTCGCTACTTCACCAAGTTCATCCCTATCTCGAGGTATGCTTAAATTGTCATGATTTTTATCAAAAATTACTTACCAATTATGTTTATGAAAGAGATAATTGTGTTAGGGCTAGGTCTAAGGTAGCTGGTTATCAAATAACCTTAGAATCTATGGAAGCCAAAATCTTAGCACATGAAACTAATGAAGTAGCTTGGGCTGAAAAATATGAACAACAGGATTACCAGTTAAAACTAAATGAATGGAAATTAAAGCGTAAAATTGCTAAAATTGAGAAATTAACTAAGGAAAGAGATGATTTGTTAGCTAAATTTCGCATAGAGTGCAGTTTGTCATGTTTCTTATGTTCAAAAGAAACCTACCTTAAACGGATTAGGATTTGGAATGGATTTTAGTAAACTAGAAGAAACCAATCTAGTGATCAGGATGAAGGTGATTTTGAGGATATACTCACTAGTGATGAAGAACTCATTAATTATGTAGATACATCTAGTAATGAGGGTTCAATAAGTGACTCACCTACTGAATATAAGAAAGCTAATGATTATCATGCTGTTCCCCATCCCACTGGCATTCATCAACCCTAGGCCGATGTTTCGTTTTGGAGTAGGCAGTCTAGAGTTTAGAAAAAAGCTAGTTGCTCAATCTAGAAAAAACCAAAGAACTTGTTGAAAACAATTTTCAAAATCAAGCATACCTTTAAATCAAAGTCTTGCTCACAAGCAAGCACTTCGTAAAACCTTTTCAAAACAATCTTCTAAACCTTTTTGGATAACTTTGGTCAATACAGGTTTAATCATTCACCAAGGAGGCAAAATAATTTTGGGCATAGACATAGAAGAAGTAACTTTGGAAGTATGGGTCAAAAACCGTGTTTTGTGTGTTTTAGTCCTACTCATCTAATTAAGGATTGTGAACATCACTTTCGAATACCTTAGAAAATTTCCAAAGAATAGGTGCACAACGAAACCTAGAGAGCACAAACCGACCGGAATAATTCAAATAGGTCAATCACAGAATTTCACACCGATCATAGATACCCACACTAGAGAAGACCCAAAACCTTGATTATCTCATAGTACTTTCCAAAGTAATGCTTAATTGAGACTTTCTCAAAGTCTTGCTCATTTAAACAAGGTCTTGATCACACTACTTGGAATAGGAGTCCTAGGAGATCTCACTATCAACCTAGAAGGTATTACAATTCACATAGGAGATCTAGATCATAGGAACCACGTGTTAAACCGAATGGGTTAAGAGGAAAGTAATCTCAGAGGGACAAGCAGTACTTTCAACAAAAATTGAATAAGATGTTTTTGTGATACAAGAAAAAGAGGATAGAATTGTAAAAGAGATTTGTGTTGAAAAACTAGAAAGTTTTGAAAAACCACATGTTAAAGATCAAAAGATAATTACGGATCATCATTTAAAGATAGTGGACATTACATACTCAAAGAATTTGAGTTTGTAACTCCCTGAGAACACAAGTCAAGTGGCTTAGGTTCCTAAAAATCACTAACTCTTTTCTTTGTGTGAGGTGAACCCGAAGAGGAGCTTAAAGATCATCTTATTGTAGTGGTTGCTCCGGAAGTATGACAAGAGACAAAGAGATCTGTCGATTTTAGGAAGATTAGTGGAGGAAGAGTTGCATTTGGAAATGATCCCAATGGAGGAAAGATTATCGGAAAAGGAACTATCAAAGCGGGGGCTTATAGATTTTGAGAATGTTAGATATGTGAAGGAGCTTAAGTTCAACCTATTGTCAGTATCACAAATCTGTGATAAAAAGCATCCTGTGTTATTCACTGACACAGAATGTCTCATCCTTTCCTCTGACTTTAAGCCCATTGATAATGAGAGTACCATTTGTATTGTGAAGAATCCAGTTTATCATTCCAAGACTAAGCACATACAGATTAGGCATCACTTTATCAGAGATTGCTATGAGCATAGGCTCATTAATGTGGTTAAGGTTCACACAGATGATAATGTAGCTGACTTACTCACCAAAGGCTTTGATGTTTCAAGATTCACTCACTTGGTGGTGAGCATTGGCATGATTAACTATTGAGCTACATTTAAGGGGAGGACTATTTAGTATTAGTATAGTCCTGTGCATTGCTTGAGGAGAGGATATTTATGTATACTTAGTTTATACGTAAGAATTTGGAAAATCGCTTTTTCCCGAAATGCTTGGAAAGTATTGCTTGGGAAAGTATCGCTGGAAAGTAATCTTGTTTGTCTTATTCAAAGTACTATTCCAACGGTTATATTGAGGGTAATTAATGCTAAAACGGTAACTTTGTTATTTTAGGTCGTGATTTTCAAATCTCACCTATAAATAACTAATTTCGATTTTCCTCTTATTGATACTTAGAATCTTTTCTATATTTCTCTCATCATCTCTATTTTATTCGATTTCAACTCTTATTGTGCTTACATACTCAACCATGCCTAATCGTCCAACTGTTTCAAAGCACAATATGGTGGCTAATTTGGATAAGACTGAAGCGAATATACTCTTTCATGATATCATTGATTATCTTCTTGGATGCTTCATCGCTTATGCTCTTTTAGTGGAGCCGGATATAATTGAGCCCCGGATTCAAGAATTTTGGGCTAATGCTAGGGATAACATGGAGAATGATGAATATTATATTCGATCAACAGTTGCTGGAAGAACTGTTAAGATTAGAAGCCTTCATAGAAGATTTATTGTTCAATGATGTAGATGGGGCTATACGGTTTGATAAGCAGTTGATATGGGATACTTTTCGACATATTGGTTATGAAGGATCTTTGAATGAACAAACGTTTAGAAAACAACTATTTTGTCCTCATTGGAAATTTTCGGTTCATGTGTTGCTCCATTGCATAAGTGCTAAGAGTACCTCTTGGGGCTTGATTTGGGTCAAATATAGCATCCGCTATAGTTGGTTAGCTATAGATCGAAGTTTTTAACTTCTCAAGGCTAATATTGGATGGAATGCTCTCACATATCTCACATGGATCTACTTGGATAATGTACCCAAGGTTTATACAGGTTTTCTTAAACAAGCAACTTGCTGATGTGCCAAAACCTACTGACTTTATTGCTGTTATTGTTCAACAATCGAAAATTTTCACCTTTATGGCTAGGAAGAGTGATAAATTCACTGGAAGGGATACTCCCTTAACGACCTCTATGATGGAAGGTTCATTCAAGCGGAATCACTTTTGAAGGCGATGAAGCTCTGAAGGTACTTGCATGCAGAAATCTACATCTGTTAGTATTGCATCTGCAAGTACTGCTTCTCAAGGTTGCATCAAAAGAAGGTCCGCATCTCCACAAGTACCGCTTCCCCAGTATTGAACTTCAAGAAGATGTTGCAGTTTCACCTTCCCATCTTCACAAGGGTCTTCTCGCTTCTCAATCGAGGAACATGCACTATTCAAGGAGAGGATTCACATACCATACCTCCTGACAAAATTACATTGGCTAATTATGTTTTAACAAGGGAGTTGGTTAAGTTGAAAAGACTCTGAGGCTCAAGCCAAACAGAGATAAAGAAATTAAAATGAAGTTTAGAAGGCTAAAGACTTTTGTGTGGCCATTAGTTCAAGAATTTCGTATCCAGGTTAAATCAGCGCAAAAGCGTCCCCTAGGAAAAACAAACGAAAAGGTTCACCAACAATCTTCGTCCCAATAGGGAGGAATTTAGAAGAAGAAAATTTGAAAGAAGATGTTGAGAAGGAGAAAGAACCCGAAGTCTTGAAGAACATAGAAAGACTGAAGAAAAGATCATTCAAGATATTGAGGAACAAGAGGAACAAGTTCAAGTTCAAAATCGCGATAATCAAGGCTTGAACAACAAAGTCTTGCTTTGCAAGGTACTTTTAGACAAGAGGTAATAACTCCAAGAGTATTGAATTTTGAAGAAGAAGTTGGTCCTTCTACAAATCGTTATACAAGAGAAGAGGTACACCTCAAACCTATTCATTCTGCAAGTGATGATGAATTCATTGCTACAATTTTAGAAGATTTATCACAACCTAGAGGTGGTGTTACTATTTGAGAAGTACAAGAAGAAGAACAACTAAGAACTTCTCAACCTGCAATTGATCCTAAGGATAAAGGGAAAGGTGTTCTGGTAGAAACTAAGAAGAAAAAGCTAACTTTGGCAGAACTTAGACAAATTGAAGTTGCTAGAAATGAAGGCTGCGTAGAAAGTTTCAAGAGGAGTTAAATGCTAAAGATAGAGAAGCTCAGGAAGCTCAAGAAGCTCAAAGTAGAGAAGCAAGTTACAAGATGAATTAGATCTTTGAAGTATTTGAACCATTCTGATCCTTACTCTGTTAGATATATGCCAAGAAGACCTAATTTAGCTAAAGACAGGAATGCTAATGCTTATTTAAAAGGTCGAGGATATAAAGGATTGCGAAGTGAATTATTTGATATGAAAAGACTATGATCTTGAGACGAAGCTTATAAGAAGATTTGCGGCATCAAAGATTTTAGAGAGAAGCTACTTGGAATTTGAAAGGAAGAAGAGTTTAAAAAGAAAGGAAAGTTCACAGATAGAGCAGTTCTCGAAAGAAAGAGTTGAATTAAGATCTGAGACTTGAGATGCATTAAGAAATTATCTCAGAGTGGTAGATTTTGATTATTCAAAAGAAGATGCTGACATAAAGATGAACAGATCTCGATTAGTTACTTTTGAAGTTGTGAAATCCAAAGAAGGAGATTATATGATTTTTCATAAAGAAGATGAAAGCTTCAAAGTTTTCAATAGGCTATGGGATTTATTGCATATTATAGATAGAGTGGATCTATTCTATCTATATAATGTGGTGAAAGCTTATTTTGGAGATAATCCATCAAAAGGAATTGGTCTAGTTTTACTTGGAGATCTCATAACTATGTGGGAAGCAGATGAAAAGATGATATATGGAAGAATCAAGAAAACTGGGAAATTGTTTACTGGAGATTCTTTGAAGAATCCGGAGTTCATGTTTTAGAGCTGGAAAATGGTACAATGATACACATGTTTGTAAACAGAAGATATCCTCTCACAGTTGAGCTCATGAGAAGAATGCTAGAGCATGAATTGGAAGTAGAAGAGGATAATGAAACTGCATGCATGGTCGTAAATTTGTTTATCAACTGGACTACCATTGCTGAAGATGAGTAAACCGGTATGAATTTCATTGAATAAATTATTTTTGATAAATCAAGACTTTATTCAAAGTGCTGGCGATCAAATACTTTCATCAAAGTCGCGCTTGCAGCTACACCGGTTAAGTGATTTTGAAAGAAACCTTTTGTTAAGTAACAAATATTTTGAAACAAAGGTTAAATGTAATAAATGGATTTTGAGATGGAAACATCAATAGGTCATCAATCCACCATGGTTACAAAAGGATTGGCTAATCCATGAGCAAACGGCTCAGGTAAAGATATATCAAATCCGTTTTAGTTGACAACTTGCTAATAAGTTGTATGGTAATCAACTCACCATATCGCTTTATGTGAAGAGTTGGCTAGCCCACAAGAAAATGGTTTGTGGTAAAGGCTTTGGAAAATCCATTATTGGTAATTAGTTCACCATTAGATAGAAGAACTAACTAGTCCAGAAGGGTACAACTTTTGGAAAAGACAAATCAAATCATTGATAGTGATGATTTGCTAAAAATCATTTGGTTATCAATGTACCATGGTCTTACACACCAAAACATTTGGCTACTCCAAAGATTAATGGCTTTGGTAAAGAGATCTAAATCCATTAAATTTTCAATGATTCACTTGGAAGTGATGAGAATAGTATGCAACTTTAACTGAATTAATGTACAAATTGTCATATGTTGCGTGTTCTTTGAAAAGATGGAGCTTCTTGAATGCTGCTAGAAAAAGAACAATTCTAAGAGATACTTTGACAAGCACAGAACACTCTGAGATATAATGTAAAGACTAAGAAACAATTTGTCCTTAAAGATGAAGCTGTTAAAGATACATTCACAAAGGAACTTGAAGTCAAGCAAGTAGAATTCAAGTTAGGGAAGGATTGTGGGGATATGAAAGTGCTAAAGACATGAAAGTCTTGAGATATGAAAGTCTTGTAGGCTGCAAGAATCGGAAAAAGTCAAAGAGTCAAAGTGCTTCTAAAGACAAAGTCAAAGTTGCACCTAGAAGTCAAAGTACCTTCAAGAACAAAAGAAGCATTATATTCGTTTATGGAAAGTATTGTATTCTATGTTTAGATTACTTGTCGTACAAGTCTATCAATTGTAAACTAGGATCCTTGAGCCTATAGCAAGGTACTTTGGAATCTTGTCTAAACTTTGAAGAAGAATCTTGTCCTTCTACAAGCTGTTACACAGAAATGACTCCAAGAGTATTAAATTTTGAAGAAGAAGTTTCGGTCCTTACAATTGTTATACAAGAGGAGGAAGCTACACTCAAACCTATTCATTATGCAAGTGATGATGAATTCATTGCTACAATTTTAGAAGATTTATCACAACCTAGAGGTGGTGTTACTATTAGAAGTGAAGAAGAAGAATAACAAAGAACTTCTCAACCTCAGTGATCCTAAGGATAAAGGGAAAGGTGTTCGGTAGAAACTAAGAAGAAAAAGCTAACTTTGGAGTAACTTAGACAAATTGAAGTTCTTGAGGAATGAAGCCGCTGCTAGAAAGTTTCAAGAGGAGTTAAATGCTAAAGATAGAGAAGCTCGAAGCTGAAGCTCAAAGTAAGAAGCGACTAAAAAGTTACAAGATGAATTAGATCTTTGAAATCATTTGAACCATTCTGATCGCTACTCTGTTAGATATATGCCAAGAAGACCTAATTTAGCTAAAGACAGAAGTGCTATGATGGCTTATTTGAAAGGTCGAGGATATAAAGGATTGCGTGAAGCTGAATTATGTTGATATGAAAAGACTCTATGATCTAAATAGAGGCTTATAAGAAGAGTGTTGGGAATCAAAGATTTTAGAAGAAGCTACTTGAATGAAGCCGAAAGGAAGAAGAGTTTAAAAGAAAAAGGAAAAGCGAAGTTACAGATATACAGTTCTCAAAGAAAGAAAGAGTTGAATTAAGATTTGAGACTAGAGATGCATTAAGAAATTATCTCAGAGTGGTAGATTTTGATTATTCAAAAGAATCGACATGAAGATGAACAGATCTCAGATTAGTGCTTTTGAAGTTGTAAAATCTAAAGATGGAGATTATATGATTTTTCATAAAGAAGATGAAAGCTTCAAAGTTTTCAATAGGCTATGGGATTTATTACACATTATAGATAGAGTGGATCTATTCTATCTATATCATGTGGTGAAAGCTTATTTTCAAAATAATCCATCAGAAGGAATTGGTCTAATTTAGCTTGGAGATCTCATAACTATGTGGGAAACAGATGAGGAAAGCATTGATGATATATGGAAGAATCAAGAAAACTGGGAAATTGTTTGTTGGAGATTCTTTGAAGAGTCTGGAGTTCATGTTTTAGAGCTGGAAAATGGTACAATGATACACATGTTTGTAAATATAAGATATCCTCTCACAGTTGAGCTCATGAGAAGAATGCTAAAGCATGGATTGGAAGTAGAAAATGATAATGAAACTGCTTGCATGCTCATAAATTTGTTTATCAACTAGACTATCATTCTTTGATATTGAGTAAACTGGTATGAATTTCATTGAATAAATTATTTTTGATAAATCGATTACTTTATTCAAATCTGTGATCAAACTTTCATCAATCTTCGCTTGCGACTTTACACCGCTTAAGCTATTTTTGAAAGAAACCTTTTTGTTAAGTAACACATATTTTGAAACAAAGGTTAAATGTAATAAATGAATTTTGAGATGGAAACATCAATAGGTCATCAATCCACCATGGTTACAAAAGGATTGGCTAATCCATGAGCAAACGGCTCTGGTAAAGATATTTCAAATCCGTTTTTAGTTAACAACTTGCTAATAAGTTGTATGGTAATCAACTCACCATATCAGTTAATGTGAAGAGTTGGCTAGCCCACAAGAAAATGGTTTGTGGTAAAGCCAGTGGAAAATCCATTATTGGTAATTAGTTCACCATTAGATATAAGAACTAACTAGTCCGGAAAGTACGACTTTTGGTAAAGACAAATCAAATCTGTTGATAGGTGATGATTTGCTAAAAATCATATGGTTATCAATGTACCATGGTCTTACATACCAAAACATTTGGCTACTCCAGAGATTAATGGCTTTGGTAAAGAGATCTAAATCCATTAAATTTTCAATGATTCACTTAGAAGTGATGAGAATAGTATGCAACTTAAATTGAATTAATGTACAAATTGTCATATGTTCGTGTTCTTTGAAAAGATGGAGTTTTTGGATCTCATGAGAAAGAACAATTCTAAGAGATACTTTGACAAGCACAGACACTACAGTGATATAATGTAAAGACTAAGAAACAATCTGTCCTTAAAGATGAAGTCGTTAAGATACATTCAAAAGGAACTTGAAGTCAAGCAAGTAGAACTCAAGTTAGGGGAGGATTGTTGGGATATGAAAGTTTGAAGACATGAAAGTGAAGATATGAAAGTACTATAAGCTTGCAAATCGGAAAAAGTCAAAGAGTCAAAGTCTTGCTAAAGACAAAGTCAAAGTCGCGCCTAGAAGTCAAAGTACTGCAAGAACAAAAGAACTGTTCTATTCGTTTATGGAAAGTATTGTATTCTATGTTTAGATTACTTGTCGTACAAGGTTATCAATTGTAAACCGACTAGGATATCCTTGAGCCTATAAAAGGACTTTTAGATTGGTATTAGAGATACGATTGCTTACGAGTCTATGAGTTTTAGAGTTTACGAATTCACAAGTTAATTAGTGTTCGATTATCTTAGAGTTGTATTAGAGTATCTGCATAATAAGCAGATTTAGAGTTTATAATAAAAGTTATTATTCTTAGCTTTGTTAAGTAAATTCCGCGTACTTGATAAAGATTGCTCGGTGTTTCTTTGTTAATAACTTAGGATTTATCCGAGGTTGTTAAACCTTAACAAGCTAGTTAAGTTAGTTTGATTAAAGTATATCGATCCAACAACAACAATTTTAAAAGTTACGGTTTTAATCTTTGTAACAGCCGAACAAAGGAGGACCAAACATGAATCTCAAATGTACTAACCGCAAAAACCCAGTGTATTTGTTGATAGATGTTATGTTGGTTTATCTGGCCGATATGTCAAAAGGAACTTTAATTGAAACCCCAGAAGTAACAATGTTTCCGTGACACTAATCTTTCCACCGATAATAGAGCTAGCAACTCTCCCGTCTCTTTGTCTAATGAACACTCTCCGCACTTATGAGTGCGCTTAATGACAACAATGTTGTCTTTAATGCCAACGTGGCGGTAAAATTTTTCGGGAACCTTCTTTAATGGCAGTGTCAAGTTTAACATAAACTTTGACAAATTCTTTAACAACAACACTAAAACCTTATCTGGAAACATAAGTCTTGGTTGGATTGTTGACTCTGGTGCAAATCAAAACATGACTGTTTCTACAAAATTTTTAATCAATGTTGTTGATTTCAAATCTTGGTCTAACGCTGGTCATCCCAATGGTACTCGGGCCTTAATTACTAAAATTGGTGATTTAAAGGTCAATAATGACCTAACTCTTTTGATGTTCGCGTTGTTCCCGAGTACAATGTCATCTGGCATACTTCATAAGATTGCTAGAGACAATAAAATGTTTGTTGGCTTTAATGAATCTAATTGCTATATACATGATTTACATCAAAAAAGGATTGTGGGATTGGTAAACAATGCAATGGGTTATATATGTTTGATATTGATTCCACCTATAAGATTGCTTCTAACAACCGCATTTCGTTTGTCATGTTTCTAGAAATCTCATCAAAGACTTGGTCATCCCCTCGACCAAGTCCTACATATACTTAAAACCACACTTAATCTTGATGGTACCTCTGAATCTGACCATCTTTGTGATACTTGCAATAAAGCTAAACAAACCAAGGAACCATTTCCTTTAAGTGAACATAAATTAACTAAAATTGGTCAACTTGTTCATCTAGATGTATGGGGACCATATAAAGTCACTAGCAGAGATGGTTACAAATATTTTTGACCATTGTTGATGACTATTCTAGGCGTACGGGTTTATATGCTTAAGGAAAGGATGATGTTTATGTTTCCATTGTTAACTTTACTCATATGCTATCAAATCAATTTGAACACAATGTTAAGATATTCAGAAGTGATAATGGGACAAAATTTGTCAATAACAAACTTCAACACTTCTTTCATGAAAAGGGAATCTTACATCAAACCTCTTGTTTTACACCTCAACAAAATGGTATTGCGAGAAACATAGGGATCTCCTTAATGTGGCTAGATCCCTTATGTTTTAGGGAATTACTATATCTTTGAATGTGTTCTAACTGCTGCTATGTCATAAACAAGGTTACCTCTTCATGTTGTCCGCAAGTCTCCTTTCTTCCTTGTGTATGGGCATGACCCTTCACTCTCTCTCCTTAGAGTCTTTGGCTGCTTATGCTATGCCACCATTCTCAACATCTCTGATAAATTTGGTAGTAGGTCCGAAAAAATGTCTTTGTTGGCTATTCAAATGAGAAAAAAGGTTATAAACGTTTGAGCTTAGAAACAAAAAATATCTTTTATTCCAGAGATGTCAAATTCTATGAAACTGTTTTTCCTTCAAAATGAAAAATTCTTTGTCAAAACCTTTTGTTGAAACTTATGTGCCTAAAGATTTAAATCACAAAAATTTCTTTGACTCACAAATAAGTCCCAATGATGAAGGGAGAGTGACATCCTATGATGATGGCACTGTGGTAAGTCATCCTACTAGGAATGATGAAGGTTGCAACATCTATAGATGATAATGCACACCGAGGGCATCATATCACATGAATCACATCCTGTGATGCATCTTCCGATTCTGTGATACATCACCGATTCTGAACAAGAAAGAGGCTTGCCACCCTTCTGCTAGAAGGTCAACCAGAGTTTCTAAGTTACCCAAGAATCTTAATGACTTTATTATAGAAGGAAAAGTAAAATATGGTGTTGAAAAGGTTGTTAATTACTTTAATCTTAACAAAGAAAATTACTGCTTTGCTTCTAGTCTTAATAAAAGTATTGAACCTACCTGCTATAAAGAAGCTATCCTTGATAGTAATTGGGTCGATGCTATGAACTCTGAAATTGAGGCCTTAAATGAAAACCATGCTTGGGATATAACCATCTACAATAGAACTCCTATTGGTTACAAATAGATCTTTAAAATCAAATATAAAGCCAACGGTGAAGTTGATAGATACAAGGCTAGATTAGTTGTTAAAGGCTATAACCAAAGGGAAGGAATATACTATGATGAAACTTTTCTCTGTTGTGAAAATGTCTCTGTTAGATGTCTTATTGCCTTAGCAGTAAAAACAAATGGCCTCTTTTTCAACTTGATGTTAACAATGCTTTCTTGTATGGAGATCTTGATGAGGATTTCTATATGACCATCCCAAGGGTTTTGTAATGAGAACAATAAGAATAAAGTTTGTAAACTTGTCAAGTCTCTATATGGCCTAAAACAAGCTCCCAGGAAATGGAATGAAAAACTTGTTAGTGTTTTAAAGGAAAATAACTTTGTTCAATCTATCAATGATCATTCCTTGTTCACCAAAACAGAGAATAACAAGTTTATTTCTCTACTTGTTTATGTGGATGATATTGTCCTTACTGAAACCGTATTGATGAGATAAACATATTCAAAGAGTTTCTAAAATCAAAATTTCATATCAAAGACTTGGGAAACTTAAAATATTTTCTTGGCATTGAGGTTTTAAAAACTGTTAATGACATATGTCTCATGAAAATAACGTCTGGAACTCCTCAAAGAATTTGGTCTTCTTGCAAACTGCGTGTCCACTCTATGGAACCCAACTCTACTTCCATACATTCCCATCTGATGATCCCTTACTTATCAACATCATACGGTTATCAAAAGCTTCTTGGAAAACTTATCTATCTTACCCATACAAGACCTGACATCTCATAGTCAGTTCATTGTGCAGCACAATATATGCATTCTCCCGAAATCTCATGGAATGTGCCCTCAATGTTCGAGATATCTAAAAGGAGCTCCGTGAAAAGGTCTAAGGTACAATTTCATCAACTCGAAAATCATCTTGAAGGATACAGTGATGCATCAATAAATGCAAGAAAACCAGGAAATCGTCACGAGTTATTGTGTTTTCTTTAATAATTGTCGATCTCATGGAAAAGTAAAAACAAAACACTCTTTCAAAATCTTCCCGAAGCGAGTATAGATCTATGTCTACTGGCGCACGTAAAATTTGGATTCAAAAAATCTAAAAGTTGATATCAATCTTCCTGTTAACCTTTTTGTGATAACAAATCGCCTTACAACTTCTTGTCAATCCTTTTTCCATGAAAGATCAAAACACTTTGAAATTGATGTTCACTTCATCGGGAAAAAATTGCAAAAGGTGTTATAAGTGCCAAAAGATTGGCTCTTCAAACCAAACCAGAACATTCTTACTAAAAACCCCGTTTATTAGCATAAATTCTTGTGTGAAAAATTGATATTGTTTGATATGTTTGCCCATCAGATTAAGGGGAATGTTAAATTTTGGGGTATTATTGTGAAACATGTCATTCTATCAATTGCTAATGGCTTTCAAGTTATGATTCATTCTGATTGAGCTTATTACAGGGGTTAATCATGGTCAAAGCATAATTGATTTAAAGTTCCAAGATAGTCATTTCTGCTGAAGCATTACTCATTTCTGTTGATGAATCATTTATAGCCGTTAGAGGGTCTTAGTGTTTCTTTATCTCCTATTTAATAAGTCCCTTAATCTAGGGTTAGACCTGGTATTATGCAATCATTGTCTCACATTCTTTTCTTTCTGATCATTACATTGATCTTGTCTTCTCTTTTTATTTGTTTGATTATTGTCTCATTGACACTAATTTGACCTTGTAACACTTTGGTACTATTGTTGATTAAATCTAAGCCGACTATTGAGGTTAGGTATGAATAAAGGTTCTATTGTTCATCTTGTGTTCTTTGATACTTTTAAATTACAGTATAACCTTAGGCCCACGTCTCATAGTTTTACATAAATTCTGTGACTCAAAATAACTAAAACAAAAGTAAGGGCATAATGAGTTAGGAAAAAAAAATATATTAAATAAAATAAAGACGGTAGGTAAACATACTTGTTCAGGTGCCCACCAAGCTCTCTTGAAACTTGATTATCTAACTTAGCCATTTTCGAAAGCAATTTGAGCCCAGAATATCCAAAAACTTAATCGTTATAAATAGAGCTGCCCGTTTTGTTGTTGATTTTAAATAATATTTGGTTTTTAAGATTTGATTATAATAAAGATAAAGCTTGATTTGAATTTGGATGAAACTTGGCAGGATGGACAAGGGAAAGGATGGAACAGAGGTTCAAAAGAGTTGAGAGGGTTCAAACGGTGGTTTTGTAACGTTGTAGCTTTTGGGATGGGTTCAAATGGCGGTTCAATAGCTTTAAAAAACTGTCATTTGTCTTTAGGGGCCAAAATAGGTTAAGTAACTTCGAGAAAGAAGTCTACTTTTTACGAATATTTTGGCAAAAAAAAAATCAAAAATCTTGGTATTTTTCGAAGGTATATGTAGTTGAAAAATGTCTTTAATGAGTTGGGAAAATTTTGCAAACTACATAATTAGTTTTTGAATGTTTTATTATTTGATCATGTTTAGTTTGGAAACTACATATTCTTTTTCAAAACATGGACTACAATAAACATAATTAACGTTTTTTCTTTAAGAATCGCATGATGTTGAACTTGTAATTTGGAATTTATCTCCACGTATTATATCTCTTTATTTATTGGGATTTTGTATCTGGAGGCAGCTCAACTATTAGACATTTTACTTTTAAGCCACTTATTTATTTAAACTAACTTATGGGTCACCCAAATATGTGTTTGTTTTCGTTTATGCTAATCTCGTTGAAATTTCTTGCAAAAAATTTACAAAATTTCAAGAATAAATCTAATGTTATCATAAAACATTAGTTAAATTGTTATAAATTTAACTAAAGAAACCTAACTCAACGCATCTCGAATCAAAATGTAACATCAAACCAAACAAATACACATTTCAATCTTCCTGATATCACACATACCATCAGTATCGAATCACAATGATTGTGCTTCATGACAAGTTTTTAGAGCAATTTGAAGTGTTTAGAATAAAAAGAGCATTTAGTTTTTAGATTTTGTCAATAATCTCCTATTTGAAACACTAATAGAAATAATTGGTCACCAAACATTTTTATAAAACAACCAGCTCTAGACAAAGTCCAAAATCTACTTGCTACAAACATAATATTGTTAACTAACTCGAATTGTAATGGATAGGGACAATGATGCAGAGTTTCAATGACGTGGTAGGGTCTTTGGAGTTAGCGATTGTGGCGGGACCTCCGCCCGCGTTAAGGCGTCAATGCAAATGCGATTTTGATTTACCGACAAATAGAAAATGGAGCTGGTTACCACCATTTTTTTTGTAAAGAAGGTACTGAAGGCAAATCAACAAGAAAAGGCTCAGCCTCAACTCATCAAATCAACAACATTCAGAAGTCAAAGAAAAAGTCAAACCAAGAGTCAAAGCAAAAGTTAAACTAAGAGTTAAACTAAAAGTCAACTGTGCCAGCAAACTACAAATTACTTCATCAAGCTTAAGTGAATTGCAAGAAGATGTAGTTAGGAATTCTTCTAGAAGCTTAGTCTGTGTATAAATATTATAGAAGTTGTACATTTTCAATTTAAGCAATGTAATTACGTTTTAAACCCTTTGTAAACCATTTTCCCTCCAATAATGAGAGTCATCATTTTCTCTCTAATCTCTTTACTTTGTTTTGTCACTATGTGTTGGGACAAACTTAGAATAAATGGCCATTATAGCTAGTCATAGGGCTTCTGTATTTCAAGGGCCAATAAATGGCCATATAATAAAATAATTTACCTAATTAATCCATTGGTACATGCTAGTGAAATACTCGAGCTCATCAAATCATGTGGTATGGGTAAGACCCTTGATTATAGCTTTTTCTTGTGGTTTGTGCAATTTTCTAAACTTCATTTATGTGTAGTCATAAAACAACACCATGCATAAAAGATACTCTCCATTGACTTTGATTTGAGTTTTGAGCCTTTTTTGTTCCAATAATAATGCTTTTCATTCAACTAGTTTAAACGTTTTTCTCATCTGATGTTATATATTGAAACTTAACCTGACTAAATTATATGATGTTTAGGCATTATTTATTGCAATTGTTTTCCACAAATGAAAATAGAGTGAAATGAGAAAATTGAATCTTATGTGTAATGTTTGAAGGACATCTCAAAGGAAAAAAAATGAGTGCTGGTTTAAAACCTGGACATCTTAAAAGGAGCGTTCATAAAGCTCACTTCTGAAAGTTTGAGGCACGGCAGGTTGACATTTGGAAAAAGAGTAAATGTTTTCATGAATTGCTTTCAATTACATGCTTTGAGCATATGCATTAAAATGAACCTGTTTGTGGTTAATCAATTTGAGGTATGGAAAATTACACTTAGAAGAAACAAAGATATGAAACAGGTCATCAACGAAACTGCCAATCAATCTCGTAATTATATCTCACAACTGCTGCAACAGATAAGTACAAAATGTACACTAGCTTCTTCTATAGATCGTAACAAAAGGCTAAAAACATGTAACCGTGTGTTATTTGCTCAGAAGACCATCAGACACAAATATCATTTGTCTTCAAGGCTAACTAATAAGCTCAATAACATAAATAAACTATAACAGCATATCGACTACTACAATATTAGCTGTTATATATCTTTCAGCCAAAAGATTCCATCTGTATCAGAAATATGGAAGAAAAAGGAACAAATCATAGTATTAATCATTTTGCTAATTTGGTGGAATGGGAAAAATGTGACATACATACCTTTCATTAACTAGCTAGCTTCATTTTCTCATATAAACTCTTCTTCTCTTGTTTCGGCTCTTCAAGATCATGTACTCCCCTGCATCAGCAACTGCACTAAGCCAGTTTGGTCATGTGCTTGACAACATAAGATATCGCATCACCAATCCAATTATGGTTCCACATCCATCCATATCCCAACATCACCATTTTCCACGTAAATCCACTCTCCTCCTCATGTAAATACTCATTGCACTTTCTGGGCAATGGAAACCCACAAAGTTTTAGATTCCCACTATATGAGTTCTCTTCAAATGTTCTTAATTGATTTCCTTGTGGAATGCTCCCCTCTAGATGGTTTTTTGAGAGATTTAAGAACTCGAGAAACCTCAGGTCTGCAAGGCTTTGAGGGATATTTCCTGTGAGTTGGTTACAAGGTACATGCGAGTGAGGTTGGTGAGTTGTCGAAATGTTTGCACATCATTTTGGCCAACCAACTGATTGTTGTTACTGAGGTCCAAGTATGTTAATGATGGAAGAGCAAATGACTCAAAAGGAACATTTCCACTGAACATTTTATCATATAGACGGAGATATACTAAAGTGGGGGAAGTAAACAGCCAAGATGGCAATATCCCATTAAGTCTGTTACATGATAATCCCAGATAAGTAAGGTGTGTTAGGTTGAAGTGGGAGCTGTCAAGATGAATTGTACCTTGTAGCATTCCGCAATTGAGATGGAGACCGATGACGTCACCGGTGGAGTTGCCTCAACTAATCCATCCAAGTTACAACAGTCTGTACTTGTGTTACAGCTCATCATTTTTGGATGATAATCAGAACCCAGCGCATCTTGACAGAATTCATCTACATAAGAAAAGGTGTTGTGCCGTTGATGGATGAAAGATTTTGTTTAAAGAGCAGCAAAGCTGCGCTGCATGACGAGCTTCTTATAGATGTTGCTACGCTGCATGGCGAGCTTCTTTTTAACTTGGAACAAGACATGTAATGAATCAGTCCATCCGTGTTTTCCATATTCAGGAATGTTGCTACGCTGCATGACGAGCTTCTTCTAGTTTTGATCCGTCTACCTACTAGTCTGCTACACCATGTTGTTAAGCATTTGTCTACGAGTCAATTTACATAACTACTTACGACATAATATGTCAATAGTTTAACAGCAAAGAACGGGAGATATTGCATACTAGTTCAGATACTAATTTTGTACAGAGACTAAATCAAACGAGACAAAAATCACAAAATAGAGAAGGGTAAGAAACATGGGGCTAATAAGAATCAAGAAAGTTTACACATATTGCACCAACACCTTACAATCTTTGTAGCTTATCCACTAAACACTACATTGTAGATTCAAATATAACTAATTATCATCACTTCATTACTAATCCTTTCAATGCACCCCCACAGTTTCTGCTTCTGGACCCATTTTTTAGTACCAACATTTTACTATTATTTCGTGTGGAAATGGAAGAGGGTGGTTTGTGTTACTATATGGCTAAGGAGATTTAGATTTCACAACTTTAGCTGCATCCTTCAATAGGATCCACCGAACACCATTCACAAGTTCTTCCTTTACATGAACAAAAAGGCTGCAGGCAGAACACTTTGTACAATCTTTGTGCTCATCCCTTTGTAAAAGCCATGGAGCCCTTCAGAAGCGTATCATCTTTAGAATTTCATCCACTGTCCATGAACGAAAACAGGATTTGTGTGAATATGCGATCTTTGTGGGAGGTAAGCAACGTTTGCATATTTCATAATCACATTTATCTTCGTACTAATGTTTTTTTTCTAACCCCATAGCTTGTCATGCCTGAAGTCTTGACTGCAAAATACAGATAGTTTAATGCTTCTTTAAATACTGGGGTGGTGTAACAGAAAAAATAAAACGGGCAACAATTTTGTTTTGAGATGAACATTTCAACCCATTTACTTATGAATGGGTCGCTTCGGGTTTTGTTCATCTCCAACGAGTCATTAAGTCAAACATTTTAATTGAAAGATAACTTAAAGAGAAACGAGTTAACTGGGTCGCATACCCCAACTGGTCAAACAGGAAGAAAGTCATCTAAATTAATGTTATTGTTGCAATAATATAAATTTTGCTAAAATTTTTTGGCTAAAAAGTGTTCCAGGCAACCCAACCCGACCAGTTTCAGTAAGTACCAAAAAATTGCCTGTTGCCCAAACCGCCATTTTTCCACCCCTAGTTCGACTATTAACATCTAATAAGATTTACTACGAGTTAGATTTTTGAAGATGGAATCAGTCAGTCTTGAGACCTAATGTGTCGATTACAGATATTAGTGGGTCTAAATCAAGTCACTGATTTCAGAAATTGATGTATGTTTGAGTATAATTATTATTTTGCTGCTCTACTAAAAAGCTCAAATGACAAGTACTTACCATTACAACTAAAAGAGGATAAGTTACCACTGCAGCCCCAAGTTTTGCCAATGCCCCAAGCAAAAATATCTGAAAAATTATGTGGAGAAATTAGATATTGCCTACAGATAATCCCATTAAATGATAAATAAGTCATAATTATCTGAAAATTCTGCAGTGATTATACTAACACTTACTAGCCTCTAAAGCAGTTACACCTTGGTAGGGTCTCATACAGCATAAATTGTATTGAAGGATTGCTGACCTGGCTGAAACAATGTGGACAAGAAGTCAAGAAGTGATCTTGATACCGCAAGTACCATAACCAATGTCGGGAAGACGCCTTTCCAGAATCCCAAGAATTCCGCTTCACCAAAGACTTCTTGAACCTGCAGAAAGCAAATTGTTCAAGTTACAATCTTAATAGCCAACACTATGGTATTTTATAACAATCAACATTAAAACTCAGATGACTATGATCATCTAGTAAAATTTATACAACCACCTTTGATTTTCTAATGTCATTTCCCGATATATACATGTCTTCTCTTCCTTTTGCAAAATTATATTGAAGGTTCAACCACTCAAAAACACGATTACCTAAGGGTAAAAGTTAAGACTTGGCTGGTCAAGTTATAAAAAGATAATAATAAACCCGACCATTTAAAGTAGATGGCAAAAAGATGTAACACTCGGACACACATATTATTTGTCTTCAAGGCTAGCAATACAGCACAATAACATAAATGAACTCTTATAGCTAGCATATCCACTACAAATTTAGCAGCTATATATCTCAGAACGTCCAGCTTCAGCCCTAACGTTCAACCTACATCAGTGAATAGGACACATTTTTTGCAGGTACCCTAAAAAGGACCATGGCACGTTTTTACAGGACATAAGGAGCAGTAGGTATATGATAAAATTTCATGTAGATGATTATTCAAGTGCAGGGTCACTGGCAATTTGGTCTCATAATCCACTCATCAAGCAGGTGGTGGGCAGATAATGTAATGCTAAAACACATGTAGAACAGATCGAAGAAGAACACACTGGATGGTCAAATTAGATATACTAAAAGACAATTCGGTAACAAACACCAGTGTCTACAATTTTATACTAAAAGACAAGTCATTATTAACAAACACGATGGTTGTATGATCATCAAAATAACAAAAAACATGTATTAATATCCTAACAACACACTAGTATTACATACAAGAATAATTCAAAGATACAAAACACAAACATCATAATTCACAAGCTGATATAAACTGCATAATTCAGAAGGTCCCAGCCCTCCTCAAACTCCTTTACCTGCATAATAATTTTTTTAAGACATTTTGAAAAAATTGATGAAATAAGAAATCATGTGGAAAACGTACCTTTCATTATCTAACGCCATTTCCGATGTAAACATGTCTTCTCTTCCTCTTCCTCAAGACCAAACTCTCTGCTGCATCAGCAATTGCATTGAACCATTTCACTTTTCTTGTTGACAACATGAGAAATCCCATCACCAATCCAAGTAGAGTTCCACACCCATATCCCAACATCACCACTTCCCACGTAAACCCACTTTCCTCCTCATAATGTTCTTCTGCTTCAAGCTGTGGTTTGTGTGCATTCTCACTGCAATTTTTGGGCAGTGGAAACCCACAGAGCCCCAAATTCCCTATAAATGAGTTCTCTTGAAATGTGTTGAACTGTGTTCCTTCTGGAATAGGCCCCACAAGATGGTTTTGTGATAGATTTAAGACTTCAAGGCCCTTGATTCCTGCAAGGCTTTGAGGGATATTTCCTATGAGTTGGTTCCAAGAGAGGTCTAATGATTCAATCTCTGATAGCTTACCAAGAGAGTTTGGACCATTAAGGCTATTGTGGGACAAGTTTAGCACTTTCAAAGAACTCAAATTTCCGATTATTTCTGGTATCCCACTTTCGAAATAATTTTTTGATAAATCAATAATAGTTAGGCCAACAAAAAGTCTTGGAATATCTCGATCAACCCCTTTCACCTACGAAACGAATGAGTAATACAATCCACCCGTGGACACATATTCTGGTTTTGTGCCGTTTTTCACCACATTCTTCATGGAATTAAAATTTTGAAAATACTTTGCAGGGAGTTGACCTACAAACCTATTATGAGATAAGTCAAGAACTCGAAGACTTGGAAAGGGAGAAGCAACAGTTGCAGAGGGATTTGAGGACAAGAGCCTGTAAATTTGGAAGATCTCCTAACCAACCAGGGAAGGTACCATTCAAGTGGTTGTTTCCCAAATCAACCACTTTCAAGAATCGACATTTGGACAAGGAACTTGGCACCTCTCATCTTAATTGATTTCCTTTTAAAATAAGCCCTTCAAAACTTCCACAACCCCCATATACATTTGGAATTGTTCCTTGAAAGCTATTATTCCCCATATCTATCATAAGAGATGAGGTGATATTTCCAAAGCATTGTGGAATCAACCCACCAAAGCGATTATTGGACATATCCAAATAGTTTAGACCACTCATGTTGCAAATTGATGGAGGGAATTGCCCCTCAATCAAGTTGGACTTCAGGTTCATATATTCTAATCCATACCATTGAAATTGTGGCAAGCCTGCTGAAGTTAGCGAGAGATTCAAATAAAACAACTCATTACATCCTATCTCCCTTGCCCAATGAGGAATTTGGCCATGGATTTCGTTACTAGAGAGATCTAAGTAACGAAGTTGTTTCATGGCTTGAAATGAATTCGGAAACACCTTTAGCTTGCTAGAGGCCATATATAATTCTCTAAAACCAGGGTTGACATAATGATTGGCATTCTTTGTTGTAACAGAGAAGCTGCTGTATGAGAGATCGAGAACTTCAAGGTTTTTGAGGCTTGATAACAATGTATCCAACTCCAATTCACCACTAAAATTATTATATGAAAGGTCCAGGCGAGTGAGGTTGGTGAGTTGTCGAAATTTTTGCACATCAATTTGGCCACCTAACTGATTGTTGTTACTGAGGTCTAACACTTGTAATGATGGAAGAGCAAATGACTCAAAAGGAACATTTCCACTGAACATGTTATAATCTAAAAAGAGTTCTTCTAAAGAGGGGGAAGTAAACAGCCAAGATGGAAATGTCCCATTAAGTTTGTTAAATGCCAAATCAAGATAAGTAAGGTGTGTGAGATTGAAGAGGGAGATGTCAGGATGAAGTGTACCTTGTAGCATTCCGCAACGGAGATCGAGACTGATGACGTCACCGGTGGAGTTGTCGCAATAAACTCCATCCCACTTACAACATTCAGTACTTGTATTCCAGCTCATCATTATTGGATGATAATCAGGAAGAGAAGAACAATCATCGTTTGGGTAATTGATGGAGGAAAGGTTATGTTTAAAGAGAAGCAAAGCTTCACTCTGTTTTTTAGGGCATTTATGATTATAATTGAAAGAAGAAGTGGAACAGGCAAACGTGGTGAAAATTAGGAAAAGAAAAAAGGCACTAGATATTGAACTAGTCATTGGGTATGTTTGGCAAAACTAGCTGTAAGTCGATGTAAATGTAAATGTAAGCGTTAATCGCTTAAAACTGTAACATGAGCTACAAGCTGTATCTTTTTTTCAATAAAAGTGTTTGGTAAGTTAGCTGTTAAATGTGATTATAAGATGTAAAATGATGTAAAAGGACATATACATAATTATAAACAAATGTTTAGAAGGTATATCAGTAATTTAAAATTTTAACAGCTCCAAAATGTTTAAAAAGCTTCATGAATCAGCTTTTCATTTAGGAGCTATTTGTTTGAAATAAAAGCTTGAAGTTAATGCATCCAAACGTATCCAAATGGAGCTTTTCATTTAGGAGCTATTTGTTTGAAATAAAAAGACACTAGACATTTTGTGTTTTTAGTTTTGATTGCTATAAAAATTCAAAATTGCTACAAATATATATAATGACGCTAGTATTATTGTAGTTGCTTTCATAATAATAAGATTGAGAATATATTTGTGGTCTATATTTCATTGATAAATGTAACATTTAAGTTGTGGAAATTTATTAAACCGGTAGACTCTAGACTTTTATTTTTTGTTTGGTTATAAAAAATTTTCCAACTTTTGATTGCGATATAAAAAAATGTGTCAATGAAATTTTGTCATCCACAATAATGCTTTTCAATCAAAACTTGCATAGAGATTTTTTGGTTCTCTAAATTTATTGAATAAACATATTTTTCACTTTTCAATGTTACTAGCACAACTGATAACCAATTTACACCTATGATCTAAAGAGTCTGGTTGTACAAACCATTTGACTCGATATGCCCTTATACTTCATTTCATTTTTTATTTGTACAAAATTTTCAACTTCAAATCCCATTTAATTAGTGGGCCAAAAAGTCAGAAACCATAGTTAACAAAAATAAAAAATCAACTTCAAACTGACATAACAAAAAACAACATTCTTTCAATAGAACTTTTTGAGGTTAATTTAATTGAGGTTTCAATATTACGCTTAGAACTTTTTAAAACTTCACAAACAATTGCTTGCATAACCGAAGGGCTTGTTTCCCGGTGGTACCTCTTATTGTGTGAAGCTCCCAACCAAATGATTATGGGTTCAAGTCTTGCTTCGGATGTGTGACATAATTTGTAGTGTAAATATTGTGAGATTGTAAGTTCCTGAGGCTTAGTAGCTTATTTATGGTGTGGCTCTTAATTTTTGTGTTCTTTGTATGCGTACATAGACTTTTCAAAAGGTATTTTGAAGTATGTAAGGGTTTAAGAAGACTTTTAATTGGAGATAAGTCACATAACGAGATAACGATTAGAGTTTGATGTTGTTGTCTACTAGTGTAAACATTTAAAGTCAACTAGTCTTGGTCTACAACTCATTAGTCACTCCATCTAGTGGCCCTTCTATATTTTGGGCATATACATGTGAACAACGTGTAACATAAGCTATTGGTTCAAAAACATGAATTGCTTCATAAATTTAACTCAGAAGTACATCTGAGTTAAATAAATAGGTCATATGTATCATTGTCAATGCAGTGAAAGAGCTTGGATGATGGAAGAAACGTCTAGGAAAGGCTGGTTGGAATATATAATTGTTTGTCAATCTCAATGCCGTGAAGAAATGTCTAAGAAATAATAATTGAGATGTAACTATTTGTGAGTTAGTGGACCAAAAACATTGAAGTATAAGAGGGTTTAAGAAGAATTCAAAGTAAACTGGCTTGGTCTACTAGTCATTTGTCAGTCCTTTTCCTTTCATCTGGTGGTCCTTTTAATGTCCTGGGCATGTATATGCAAATGCCATGTAGCATAAACTATATATTAAATATGAATTTCTTCATAAATAAAACTCACAAGTATATCTGTTACAATTTCCAAAAGTATAACCACAAATGGGTTAAACATTATTTGTTTCAGTAATATGACATACATATAAATTATTTTCATATCAATATATCTGCATATTTAGAAAACCTATACCAAATTCTTAACAACTTCATCATATTTATCATCATATAAGTAATGAGTGGTGACTTAAAAAATGACCACATGTTCTTGCATAATTTACCAATCACCAAATTTATAAAACATGCGTGCTTTAACCCCCTTTCGATCAGTTTTGGTGGAAAGAAACAACAAGGTTTCCAAAATCCCTTCAGGTTTATTTCCATCTATTATGTATCCCGTGTAATACACGGGCAAATAAACTAGTTTTGAGGATATGAGGCACAAAACTACACTTTTCATGATCTCTACTATGTCTATAGGAAGAATAAAAATATGGACATTTTAATTCCACGTCATTCAAATATGTGTACCTGTAGTTTGGCCAACTTACTGAATTTTCCAGACTATTATAGGTTAGGAACTTACAAGGGGCTTGAAGCCAAAGAATGCACTACTTTTGAGTCAAAACCCAATAAGGATTTTTAAACCAGACTACATCCCTAGGACTTCTTTATATAAGAATGACAGCCATTCTTATAAACACATAATAACTACCACCTACAATGACTATACATAGGAATGAAACATGATTCACTAATGTAGCCAAGAACATAGATAGGACTACCATCAATCTTCCACCCTCCAACTTGCCCACATCAATGATCAAGGAACACGTAGGTAGTTTTGAATAAGATCCCTACAACTTAACTTCCATCTCTCTAGAAAATGTACATAACACAAACCTCATGATAATAACATATAGATTAAAAACTCAAGAAGATTGAAACCTAAAAGTGTTTCATAAGCATGAACGCACAATAACACCCCACCAACATATGAATAACACACCGTCACCATAATATTGATGTTGCTGTTTAAATATTACCAAAACCCAAAAAGGTTTCGACCATCTTCAAAGAATAGTGCAACAGCATCAAAAAACCCAACAACTGCGAATAAATCTAAAAGTTAGGGTTTCTACATTAAGGATCGCAGATCCACAAAACCGACTATGATAAGCACCAAGCAATCATAACAGATGTGTATAGCGTAAACCGCCATAAATAAATGATTGATCATGATAAATAAAACCCTAAATATAAACGCATATAAACGTGTATAAGGAACCGATGTACAAACTGATGACAAAGGATATAAATATGAGTTGCACACGCCTTCAAACCAATAGAAAGCCAAAGCGGTTTTATTGATTTGTATTGGCTGGAAAAACTTAGAGAGGCGGCGGCTTTAGATCGCCCATAGAGAGATTACCTTAATCATCGTTATACATGTTATATCCACAAGGCTACTTGCATTATGAGAAAATGGACTTCAATTGAAATCTCCTCCAACCAAACATGTAGCAAGCTAAAGAGAGATTTTGCATGTGACAACTTTTCCTAAATTAACCAGTGCCTCCGAAGAAACTCTTCCTATAATAATGAAAGACTCCACAGAGGGTCTTTTTATCTGTTGTAAAGTAATACCCAAACATAAAATTCTAACCATTATAGATATTATGTGGATCCTGACTATTATAAAATTAGATTGGCAAAAGACATACCAATGCGTTATTGACTGATCGCAATTAGTCATTAGTCTTTAACATTAAAAGGATGACACGTGGCAGTTTATGCAGAAGTTCTGCAAAACAAGAAAAAGGTTCTATTAGTCAATACTCAATAGAGCAATAACACTTGTGTTTCAAGATGCAGATACTAAATTTTCATAAACAACAGAACATTTAAAGATAAGACAATAAAAACTAAACCGAATAAAAAATTTCCCACTTAACCTTAAACATATTACCCTAAATATGTTCATGTACCTGTGGCCGTTTTTACACGACATAAGGAGCAGTTTGTATGTGAAAATTTCATGTGGATGATTATTTAAATTGATAGACATGACCAATTGGGAGTCAAAATAAAAGATATTGCAAAAACTTTGAAATTGCGAAGATGATTAACAGAAGGGTCACTGGCATTGCCTTATAAAATGTAAGCTAACCTGAAGGTCTGAGTGGTCGCTGGTATTGCCTTGAATGGCAAGATGATCAACGGCAGGATCAATAACCCTATTCCGAGGCCTCATTTTAATTAAGAATCCCTGCATACAAATCCTCACCGGCACCCAATTTCAAGCAATTTTTCTTCATTCCATTTGCATCAGCGAGTACTAAAGCCTGTAATACAGTGCAGAGATTAATGATGCTCTAAAGCGGTATCATGCGAAATGGATGTGAGAAAGTGATAATAGATAGATAAGCCATTAATATTCAAGAAATTGCAAGGCGAACCTTCCAAAGTGCAGCATAGTTGGTCCTAATAGAATTGTCAAGTACTTTGTATAGACCATGATCCAGCAGTACTAGTTGCGGTTTTATTCTTCCTGTAAACAACTAAACAGCATCAATAAGGAAAACATCGCATCATGATAATAAAGTATGGGAAAATATGAAGGGAAAAATGGAGGACGTTGGTGATGACAAAAAGGCTTAGATTACTAGCAGCAATTAGTCCAGCAAGTGCATGTGTCATTTAACAATCAAATTCCAGATGATCAATTAAAGAAGTCTATGGCTTTTATCTAACAAAACTTTTTAAAGTAAAAACAGATCTATTATTATGTCATCTCATATAATACATATTTTGTGTTGATTTTCTTGTTGCTCTTAAAGAATTCAGATGTATATGTACGCTGTGATCCATACGAGGTCCTGAAGAGACCCAATTGACAAATGTGATCATATGTTCTGCAAGAAGGTAGCACCCTTTCACAAGCTTATAAATAGGAAGCAGTACATTAAAACAACAAAAAACCTTAACCAATAAACAACATGGGACATGAATTGGATAATAGCTCCCAGCAGAAAAACTGCTGCAACTAGCCAATTGGTAGTACAGAGAAAAGATACTTACTAGCTATGTCATGTGGGTTGATTCCAAGTTTTTGGATGCTCTGCAAGTCATTGACTTCTGTGCCTTTTACAAACTCCATGGTCAACAATTTTGTGGTACTTAGGTTCCAATATACCTTAGGCGCATACACATCGTCTGCAATATGAGGAGATAACTTTCGTAGGTTATCCATACATTTAATGCTGTTCTTTGCCTCATTTAAGAAATCAAGTTCCTGATCATCATTGTGGCTTATTAGAAATACTATTTTAAAGGATATAATGACAAATTCAGACGCAATTAGGTCAAAAATTTATGGCTGACCTTAGGTAGACTGCCGAGTACTTCATCTACCAACCACCTATATTACAACCCAGGCACAACTATGAATATTAACAAATATTCCCATCAATAAACACATACATAAGCCATAAAGAAACAGGCAGTAAGCTATAACATACAACCTGCAATCAAATGAAGGAAAGAGCCAATGTAAAGTGTTGACAATAAATTCGACTATTGCATAATCTGCAGCTGCGGTATCTGTCATGTGCATATGCTGTACCTGAAACACGATTACAGTATCAGATGAGTTAAGCGTGGCAAAAGAACCGAGTTGATTTTGCCATATAAAACCAAAATAATATGGGTTTGTAGCGAGAACTGAAACCTTCACAGCAACTTTTTGGCCCTGATGAGTTCGAGCAACATGAACTTGAGCAAGGAAGCACTTGCAATAGGGACAGGGTCAAACTCATCAAATATATCTGTAAAAGTAAATAGCTAAAATAAACTATATGACTCTGAATATCTAATACAAAGGTAAGACCATAGGGAGATTAGGGAAACAAATAATCTTAAAAAAGACAGTAAATATACGTACTTCTTCAGGTGCCCCACCAAGCTCTTTCTTGACAACTTGGCACACTTGGTCATACGAAGAACTTGGACATGTTGGCCTTTGTAACGGGATCTATGGTCTTAACGTTTCAATCACAAGTATACCGAATAGAATGTGCAAAGATTAATAAAACTGTAAATGAGTTCTTGCATTAATCAAATATGTCATCATAGTTTTTACAAACAAATGTATCTAGTATTTATAAGCAATGAAAGGGTACATCTGAACCATTGTGTCGGTTCTTGCATATGGAGCAGTTATTGATAACTGCTTTGTAACCGTTGTAACTGCTTCGTTGACTTTTCTTATGGTTGACTTTTGTTGACCGGGTCATTTGGGTTGTGACGGGTTAACTGTTGGTTCGATGGTGATTAACCCAATATTCTCCCCGTTAATCACAATCGGCTTGTTTCTGATCTTTGACTCCAATTAGTTGTCTCATTGTGAGGAATCTCATCTTCGGTAATGCCTTTGTCAGTATGTCAGCCTTCTGAAATTCTCCACTTATGAATTCGACTTGTAGGTCTTCTCTTTCGACGCATTCTCTTATAAAGTGGTATTTTATATCAATGTGCTTACTTCTTCCGTGGAATACGGGATTCTTCATTAGTTCGATGGCGGACTTGTTGTCTACCAGTATTGTAACTTTTTCTTCTTCCGTATGTGTGTAAGCTTGCTAGCGCTTTTTAACCATAAAGCTTGTGTTGCTGCTGCTGTTGCTGCATTGAATTCGGACTCACATGATGATAAAGCTACCGTGTCTTGCTTTTGTGTACTCCAGCTGATTGGTGATTCACCGTAGTGGAAGATAATTCCAGTAGTGCCTTTGCCTTCTTGAGTATTGACTCCATAGCTGCTGTCACTATAACCTTGTATCTGTTTTCTTCCATTGTACTTGTAGGTGATTCCATAGTCTTTTGTTCCTTTAACATAGCGTAGTACTTGCCTTATAGCTTTCATGTGTTGTTCCTTTGGTTCTTGCATAAAACGACTAAGTAATCCAACGGAGTAACTTAAGTCGGGTCTTGTATGTAGCAAATATCGTAAGCATCAAACCAAGCTTCTATATTCAGTTGAGTTGAACGTTGTTTCTTCAGTGTTCTTTGTTAATCTTGTTCCTGGATCCATAGGTATTAAAGTTTCGTTGCAGTCTAGCATTCCAACTTCCTTTAGGATCTTGCTTGCGTAGGCGGATTGCTTTATTGAAATTTCAACTCCAGTTTGTGTGACTTCAATTCCTAAGTAGTAGGATAGTAATCCTAGGTCACTCATCTTGAATTTCTCTTCCATTTGAGCTTTGAACTTGTCTATTTCTTTCTTTGGTGTGCCAGTGATGATTAAGTCATCCACATAGACTCCTACTTGAAGTAATGAGTCTTTTGACTTCTTTGTGTAGACATCTTGTTCTCAAGCACACTTCTTGAAATCGAAGGACTTCAAGGTATTATCTAACTTTATGTTCCATGCACGTGGTGCTTGTCTTAATCCGTATAGAGCTTTTATCAATCTGTAGACTTTTCCATTTTCTTTTATAAATCCTTCGGGTTGTGTAACATACACTTCTTCTTTTAAGTCTCCATGCAGAAATGCAGATTTGACGTCTAGGTGATGTACTTCCCATTTGTTATTAGCAGCTATGGCTAATAGTAATCGGACTGTTTCCATTCTTGCTACAGGTGCAAAGACTTCTTCAAAGTGTATGCCATGCTCTTGTATGTAGCCTTTTGCTACTAGTCTTGCTTTATGCTTAACTATATTTTCATTAGCATCTTTCTTGGTCTTGAATACCCACTTTAATCCAATGGCTTTTTGTCCTTTTGGTAGTGTGGTTAGTTCCCATGTGTTGTTTCTATTGATGGAATCTAATTCGACCTTCATTGCTTCGATCCATTTTTGATCGTTTGATGCTTCCTTGTAATTCTTGGGTTCATCTTCAGCTAGTAATAAATGCTCGGGTAAAACTTCCTCGGTGTTTTCATATAGATCATTCAATGTTCTAAAACCTTGTAATGGTGTGTGATCAAAGTCTGGATGTAAATTTCGGGTTGTAGTTGAGTTACTTTGATTGGTTGAATGTCTTGAGGTAGTTGGTGAAATTTGAGTATTTATTCTTGATAAAATTGTAGATGGTGTGCGAAGTGTTTGTGATTGTGAGGGTGAGTCAGTTGTTGATGTTTCATATTCATGATCATCATTTGCAGGGATATCATTGTCTTCTTCATCTGGTTGGTTTTCATTTTCCTGATGTTCATTTGTGGCTTCAAGGTTTTCGACTTTGAAGTCAAACCATTCGGGTTCATCATTGGTGTGTTCATCCAGGCAATCCTTCCAGTCCCATGCTTCATCCTCCTTAAACTTCACATCTCTACTAACACATATTCTTTGTGTTGTTGGATCAAACAACCTATAAGCTTTTGATCCTTGTTCGCTTCCTAAGTATACCATTTTGTTGCTTCTATCATCTAACTTTGTCAGATGTTGTGATGGTACCTTTGCATATGTTATGCAGCCAAAAACTCTTAAAGTTTCTAAGTTTGGCTTTTTCTTCTTAATTGCTTCATATAGAGTGATGTCTTCTAAGGCTCTTGTAGGAACGCTGTTTAGAATGTATATAGCGTGTCTAACAGCTTCAGCCCAAAAGTTTTGTGGCATGTTAGTTGCTTTCATCACGCATCTCGTAGTAGACATGATTGTCCTATTTCTTCGTTCAACGACTCCATTTTGTTGTGGTGAGTAAGGTGCGGTTAGTTGTCGTGCTATGCCGTTTTCTTTGCAGTATTGAGTGAATTCATTAGATGTGAATTCTCCTCCACGATCAGTTCTTAACATTTTCAATGTTGTCCTTAGCTCCTTCTCTATTGTTTCTTTGTATTCCTTGAAAGTATCGAAAGCTTGATCTTTCGTATTTAGGAAATACGCCCACATATATCTTGAGTAGTCATCTACTAACAAGAATATATATTTCTTTCCAGATGGTGTTGGTGGTGTTATTGGTTCACATAAATCTCCATAAACTAAATCTAACGGTGATGTTGATCTAGTTTTTGCTTTCTTGGGAAATGGTGCTCTGTTGTGTTTACCAACTAAACAAACATCACAAATTTGTGTTGTATGTTTAATGGCAGGTATTCCATGAACTAACTCTTTTTGAGTCATGGATTTTAATGATTCAAAGTTGAGGTGTCCTAATCTTGCGTGCCATAACCAAGTGTTGTCACTTAAGTTTGCTAATAAGCAAACAGGTGTGCCTATCTTCAGATTTGCTTTGTATAGACGGTTTCTTTGTCTTGTGACTTTCAAGAAGATTTTGTTGTCCATGTCATAAAGTCGTAGTTCGTCGTCGTCCATTACAACTTTACAACCAATTTCGGAAAATTGTCCAAGGCTCAATAAATTGTTTTTCAAGCTAGGAATGTAATAGACTTGAGATATGATTCTTTGTTTCTCGTCTTCACATTCTAATAGGATTGAACCTTTTCCTTTAATCTCTACATGAGATCCATCTCCGAATCTTACTTTTCCACTAACGTTCTCATCTAGTTCTTTAAAGAGTTCTCTTATCCCAGTCATATGGTTACTAGCTCCATTGTCTAAGCACCATTGACTATCGACACTTGTCTCTTTATATCCTACATCTTCTTCGTGTATCGAGAACTTTTGATCTTCTAGCTTTGTTACATGTGGGTCTTCTAATATTGCCATTAATAAGGTAGGTTCTAAGTCCTCCTCGACAAGATTAGATTGCATACTAGTGTTTGGTTTTGAATAACACTTAGATGCATAATGACGAGTCTTATTGCACTTGTAACATCTAACTTTGCTAAAATCAATATTCTGTTTGTTGAAGTGATTGTGAGTGTTTTCTCCATCCTTCTTCTCGTGGTTATTTTTATCGTGGTTCTTCCATCCTTTATATTTTCCACGTCCACGTCCTCTGAAATTTTTCCCTCTATTGTCATGTCGTGTGAACATCAGTTTTTCTTGACTGTCCACTTGTTTTCCTTTCTTGAACTTAATCCTTTCTTCGTAGGTCTTAAGTCTTCCTATTGCCTCTTCTAATGTCATTTCACTTAGATCGGAATATTGTTCTATAGATGCGACTATTTGCAGATACCTTTCGGGTACAGCATTTAGTAATTTCCGTACTAAGGTTTCATCTTCTATTGTGTGTCCTAGACTAGCGGCTTTGTTTGCGAGTGTTGTGAGTTTTGTGGTGAAGGTGTCGATTGTTTCATCTTCCTTCATAGATAACATCTCAAACTCGGATTTGAGTGTTTGTATTCTTGCTTGTTTAACTCTGTCTTCGCCAACATGTCTAGTTTTCAAAGCATTCCAAATGTCTTTTGCGGTTTTGTGCTTTGTTATTTGAAGTAATTGTTCTTCGGGCAAGGCTTGATAAAGGAAAGCAATAGCGGTTTTATGCTTTTTCTTATCGGGTTGAGTCGTTTCAATCGGCTCAATTGTTTCCCATAAACCATTCGATTCGAGAATGATTTGCATTCGAATTGCCCATAATGAGTAATTCACGGGCTTTAGGATTGGGCATTGTAATTGGGGTGTACTATTCATAATGTTAGTACTAGGTTCCTTACCATTTCCTTTCGTCATATTTTAAAATGACAAATAAATCTCCAATAAAGAATTTTAACACAAAGTGTATATATAAAAAAATTCTCATTTCATAAAATGAGCTCTTAATGTTTTATCTTCCTCAAATGGGTGTAAAACTTTTCTAGGTGTAGTTTTAACAATTTTTAAACTATCCTTGGAGATTATAAAATTTAAAATGAATAACCTAAGGTTAATTACTCCTTACAAATTCTTCCTAATCAGTATTCTAAGCAGTGTAAAAACTAGGTTAGATATACTATCTGAAATATGATAAGACTTTAATAATTTTTCAAAGTAACTTATCAAAAAAACTAAAACAATATATATAAAAATATATAAAGTAAATGAAAGGTGGGTTTGAAATCTTTTGGAACCTGGAGGGTTGATGGTTTAACCCGATGCCTAATAAATACAATCCTTTGTGTGTGGCCCTTTAACTGTACACGCGTCCTTCTTATAACCCTTTTATTTCTTATCTCTTTTGAGATAAAAACATACTTCACGCATACTCTTTTCTTTTGCGAGACAATATTTCAGTCTCACTCTCTCTCTTCAAGAAGATAACGAATGATCTTCTTCTCTCTTCTCCAATAAAATGACGGTTGACCGGCCTCCTTTGATGGCGGTGTTTAATGACCGTCCCTTCTACTTTCTCCGGTATGGTGTTCTTTACGAGCACTGCTATCCCTCCAACTTGAAACCTAGGGTTTCGACTTATTTGGGGTTTTCTGATCCGTGAGTATTTTACGATTTGAGTTTGCTAATGAATCAATTGGGGGTTTTCAATTGATCCTTTTGGGCTTGATTCCGTTTAAGAATAGGTGTGTTCGTTCTAATTCGAATCTTTACTTAGTGCCCTAATTGATGACACTCGTATTAGTTTTATTTTGAATCAACAGTTTAAACGATTGAGTTCGTTTTTTCTGATCCTGTTTGGATTGAGTTATTCGAGACTGGTTTCGGAAAGATTTTTGCTTGTTTGATTTGTTGCCGGGTTGTGAGTAATCACCAAGTGATTATACCCCTGTTGCCATAAACGTTTGAGACACAAAAAATGACGTCTGGATTTTGTGTTCTGTACGATTTGCAAAAAAATTTTTGTTCGAAACTGGTCTTCTTTTTTTTTGATTCTGGAACTTTTACGAGTCAAGGTAAATGATGATTGTTGGTTGATAGACCAAACCGCTCTGATACCAATTGTTGGCCTTTGTAACGGGATCTATGGTCTTAACGTTTCAAACACAAGTATACCGAATAGAATGTGCAAAGATTAATAAAATTGTAAATGAGTTCTTGTATTAATCAAATATGTCATCATAGTTTTTACAAACAAATGTATCTAGCATTTATAAGTAATGAAAGGGTACATCTGAACCATTGTGTCGGTTCTTGCATATGGAGCAGTTATTGATAACTGCTTTGTAACCATTGTAACTGCTTCGTTGACTTTTCTTATGGTTGACTTTTGTTGACCGGGTCATTTGGGTTGTGACGGGTTAACTGTTGGGTCGATGGTGATTAACCCAATAGGACATCTATTCAACATTGACTCCCTTAACATGTTAATGTACACTTGAGGTACCAAATATTCGTAAACGAAAAATGAGAACATTCAATTCAGCTAAAGACATAAGCTACATATACTATTAATCCAGTCGTCAAACAAGAAACTGAAATTCGGATATTAAAGAGATGGAGAAGGTCCTACCAACTGACCAATATGTTGCCCAAGCTTGATGTATATTCCGCCATTTTTGAAGCGAGCTCTTGAGCCTACGTGCACTCTCGGTGTGGACTTCATGTTTAACTCTTGTCCTCTGAATACTATCCTCTGGAAGTCCTAATAGTGAATACTCGTAATCTAAAAGCACAACCCACATTCATCTATATTAAAATCAATTTATAATATGGTAGAATTAACTCGAAATGAAAAGATATATTACACACAGAACAAGAACAACATACAGTAGAAATCTAAACTATCAGACTTTCTAGAATATTTACAAAAATATCACACGGTATAAGGCTTATTTATGAGCCTTTGTATTTAGAAACTGGTTTCAAACTCCTAGTGCACGGTGCATCTAAAGTCTAAACCAATTAAATATGGTCCTATGGACAGATATCAAAGCCACTCTTGAACAGATAAAGCATAGACCAGTTTAACCTAAAACAAACATTTTTTTTTGTGTTATTTGAGAGCCCCAGCGACAGTTTGGATCCAGCTTTCAATTATGGGATTTTTGGGCAGAAATGAAGCAATTCTGCAATTGCGTCCCCAATCGTCTTAAGTTAAAAACTAATGTAACCTAATGTCTTAATATGGTTCATATGGACGAATACTAAAACAGAAGTTAACATGACAACAAATTTGAGTTTCTTTCTTTTTTTTAGCCCACCGCCACAAACTGATTAAAGCCGTCCGTTTTTTTAGGAAGGTTGGTGTGACCGCAACAGGGTTGTTTGCACAAAGCAGAAATTGATCTTGAGACCTCTTACATTTTTATTATTATAAAAATAAAATAATAATAAGAAATAATTTTATAAATTTAAGGTTAAAAATTGTTACTGATGGTGACGTCACCTGCTCATGCAGTTAAGGCTTATTATGAGCCTTTGGATTTAGAAACTGGTTTCAAACTCCTAGTGTACTGTGCATCTAAACCAGTTAAATATGGTCCTATGGACAGATATCAAAGCCACTCTTGAACAGATAAAGCATAGACCAGTTTAACCTAAAACAAACGGTTTTTTTTGTGTGTTGTTTGAGAGCCCCATGGCGCACAGTTTGTGTTGGAATTATATAACATGACAATCAAATAAATAATCATTAAACATCAAAGCAAGTGCGGAAGCGTATAGGAACATATAATGAATAATTAATTAACTAAAGAATAAAGTATGCGTACCTTTCTTGATTCTAGCCGAACAAGAATCAAATCCACAAAACTAGCAATTGGATGAACCCTAATTAGGGTTTATAGGATTATGTGAATTACCCCTTACCTTTTTGTAATTCAATCCAAGATAATAACAAAAGTATGTTATTACTATGTTCTTGTACACACGTACTAAACCGAATTAAAGTAATGCTAGTTTTTATCAAACAAATAACTTGGTTTGTGGAAAAGTGTGGATCGACACCCACAAAGGTGTTCGACCGGTTTGGAGAAGAAAAACACACACAAAACAATTTTAGGGTTTAGCTAATGAGCACAAGAGATGGAAAAATAAAACCCCTAGCCTTGTTTATATACCCATCTAAACTTGGTGAACAAGTTGGTTTTTCTTTCCTTGTTTCTTCCCCTTGGCCGATCGGTTTGGACTCCCCAAAGGGATTCCGGAACCTTCCCAAACTTTGCAATTAAGTCCTTTTCCAAATACCTTTAACGCCCGTTAGTCCATTACATTAATTACTTAACGTTCGTTAGTTATTTCTTTTAATAAATAAATAAATACAACGTTTATATTTAATTATTAACTTTAAATTCTCATACGTAAAGTGTGCTATCCCATAGTCTCGAAGTTGATCCTAACTCACGTCTACTAATTTATATCCATAAAACCAACAGCTCCCACTTGGATACTACCTCCGTCCCAAAATTATAGTCCCCTATTGACTTTTTCGGTCTTTCCTTTTTAACTTTGACCTTAAATATTTTTGTTTATGTTATACAATAGTTGATGAAAAATATACTACTAAAAAGTACATTTAAAACACAATCCATTCATATAATTTGCATCAAGTATTATATAATACAAACAAAATATTTAAGGTCAAAGCTCCAAAAAGTCAATAGGGACTATAATTTTGGAGTATATCTTAATAGAGTGATCACATTCGGTTAGCGTCTAGCAACACTTCGATGCCTCTAGTACAACTCGAGCAAGGCTCCTGGAAAACCTTTTAATGATTTCTCATTATTATTATCCTTTTGTTTCTAATACCATGTTAAATAAAGATATGGAATTAAGTCATTCTTTATTCAACCATTTTGTTTCTCGTTATTAGTGATTGAACAAGATTACCAAATCTTCTGAACATATTCAGGGGAGAACTTTGGGCATGGCCATGCAAACATCTTGTTAACCCTACGAGGGGCCCAGCAGTATTAAACTCCAAATAAATTTGAAGGGACAAATTCTATCTTGACTACAAGAATAACCCATAAACTTTGCAACACTTTAGGAAACAACCCTTATGACTACGAGTTACGTATAGCGTTAAGTTGTTCCACAGAAGTGCACTACATTCATGACACTTATCTGGTATCTCAAGTATGAGGATAACTATTCATAATTTACTTAACAACAATATCCATAAAGTAAATTATGTAGTTGGGATAAGTCCAATATTCAATTCATTGAATATCATCTGAAATTGGTATGCATTCTCTTCAATATACTTTCAAGTACATTCTACCATATCTCTCAGATTTGTCTTAGTTTAATGATACTCCCATATCATTAATTGACAACGGACGATTTAGAATAAATAAATTTATTCACAGATTAAACATGCAAATATAGGATACAATATATTATAAAATCAAACATACCAAGTATTTGATTTATTATAACAACTGTTTAACATCCCTTATCCAAATACCAAATAGATAAATGCATGAAAATTCCTGTTGATAAATTATGCCTCAAGTAATGATAATCATACTTGTTGACAAGACATAAATCAACCAACTTGATCTATCATAATTTTGAGAATACTTATTTCAAGAATTCAATTAGTGAAGTCCTTGTATGTGTGCATTCACCAATCCACATAATAATTCATAAAGTGTGTGACATCCTCTATCACCAATTTATGACAATTTAAACTTTCAAACATTTTTAAGTTTAAAGTATTCTTCTTCTTTTAATGTATAATGCAATTGTGCTTTTAGTAGCACTACTAGTTCACATGGCCATTAACAAGGATGTAATCTTACCATGACTAGTATTGAGTGTCATCTCAATTAAACCAGCATCATTGTATACAAACAACAATATGCTCATTAAAACTCCGTAAACTTTAATATCTTATTGTGTAATGTTTGATGTCTTCCAAACTTTCAAGTTTGAAGCTGATGACAATTTGCACAATAATTTACATATTGTTCATCCATAGAATCTAGGAGCAATTCCAGGCTGAGGATGTAATTCTATTAGAATATTCATTACACAAGTTATCTAATAACTTTTAATTAGATATCAATGTTGTCAAATCACTTCTTATTCAAGAATGATACAACAATTTTAATACACAACAAGATGTACATGATGAATTTACATGTCAAACTTAGAATTCATTCACGTTCTATCTTGTCAAAAGATATTTATCAATTTCCCAAATGATATATCATGTTTTATTAGAATCATTTATTTTACTGCACATGTTTATTAATAATAAACATATATTCCAAGGTTGTATGTTTTAATTCTTAAATCTTACAAATGAAGTTTCATTCCAGTCTAAGACTTAACATTTAGCTTACAAGGAATGTTACTTCTTATATGTTATACAACATATATGATTTAGAAACCTTAACATAATACTCTCACTAGCTTTCAGGAATACTTAAAATTTATCTTATTTTAATTATAAATCGAAACTATGATTTAATAATTAAACATAAGAATAATTTCATATATGCATGCATTTATCCATTCATAAATTATTGCACTTCGTACACTTCCAAAGATTATATGAATTCAAAAAACCTTTCAATTACTTACCGTCCTCGCTCAAGTAATTTCTCAAGAAAGAGTTTTGATATTCCATTGTCATATTTCATATTCATGAAAACAAGTATGACCATTATTATCTTTATATATTTAATGTGTCTAGAAAAGAATATTCAATCATAATTAATTGCTTAAGTATGATTAATAATCTTGTCATAAGACATGCATTAAATATGTGTACAATATTTTCCATATGATTTCTACATAGAAATTCAAACCACTAGGGTTTTTCATCTCTTTGAAGAAACTTATTTCCATTCTCTAGTCTAACTATTAAGATAAATCAAATTTCCAAAATTGATTATCTTTATGGACATCATCTTTAACATGCATAGTATGAGTAATTTACCCAATTCAATATTTGGTAATCCATCATAATGATTATCAGGTTTACTATAATCCTATAACTCATATTTCTTCTCAAAGATATAAATCAAATATCTGATATATCCTTGCAGATCTATGAATGAAAATTCCATCATCTTGAGGTCTATCATTTTCATGTCTAACCTCATCATGATATATACTAGTGTCTTTTAGAAGATTATGTATCTTGTAATTTTATCTTTCAAAAAACTCCCACTTGCTTTTTGTAATATATAGACTATCTATATATACTTAGCAGTTAGAGCAAAACTACATTGTTCTTTTTTTTGGACATTACAAATACACATTGATAATTCATGACTTTACTTTGTTAATAACCTATTCATAAATAGTTTAACAAATTCAGAATCTTCAATTTTAAAACTTAATGTGATTCATCACATTCCATAATAAAATGGTGTTTTATTGATCTTCTAGGTTGGAGTCATATTGAGTATATTCGATCCATACTCAATTTTCTAACCTTGTTACTTTTTAAGAAAGAAGTTATGATTATCTTGAATCAAACAAATCAAATAGAGTTTGACTCTCCTAACTGAACATACCATCAACTTGTGGTATTCATTAAAATTAATATTGTAAGACAATCTAACAATATATAAGATAAACATATTCTTTTGGCTTACCTATTTACCAACTAAGTCAACTTAATGGTATAATAGACTTTTCAAGGAAATTGCATTCTTTATAACACAAGTACTTATTAACCAAGTCACTTCATATCCATGTCTCATCAAGAAAACATAAACAGTTATAATCCCATTATACGTTGTAAATCATTGATCAACTCAATGACTTGTTGTATATGTCTTAATTAAAAAACATAACAAGTTAACGTCTTACTTTATTATAAGTCTTAAAATACTTTATGTTTATGTCTTTACAATGAATCATAAACATGTTTAATTAAAGTAATTATGAACACAACTTTTGGTTTCAATAGTAATTTCAAGTTAATTTATTTACTTCACAATAATGTAGGACTACATTATTTATTCATTTATTTATGTCATTCCAAAAATTCATAAATATACAAATTAAAGTAGTATTAGATTACTTCATTTATTTATGTCATTCTAATAATACATAAATATTTAATTTGAAGTAGTCTTATATCTATCATCTTGACACATATTCTAAATACTTGTCTAGTTTAGAAACTGCAAATATGTCCATGCAAGGTCTGACTTCACATAGAGATTTACTTTGTTGTTGCAATCTCGCCAAGTTCTGACATGACGTAAATTGCAACACCAAGTGTTTCTTAAATTAGATATGTACAAGTTATATTAGAATGTTAGTCTCTTACATTGCAGTCAAGAGAATCCTTTAAATCATATACCTATATGTTGTACCTTGCACACAATATAGATTTCTCCCACTTGTGCATGGAACAACATCATGTAGCAGATAAACAACACGACATATGTTTGTTTATGTGACTAATATGATTGTGTCATTGATATTAGCATAACTAGTAGATATAGAACCACTTCATTGTCTAGTAAGGAAACGTACATGACTATCCTTGAAAACATAAGTGTCTACCAGTGGAAAGTAATTATCTTAAGACATTCTAGAGATAATATGGGTTACTACCATATGACAAAGCTTGTAACTCCCACTGAATTAGAGATCATTACATTAATTCCCTATCCAGTAATAAGAACACAACACTCGCACTGGATTTGACAACATTGAAAGTGTTTCATTAACCAGTGAAAGAAAATAGTGTTCTATTTACTTCCCTACACTTTTGAGAAAGTTCATACATAACAATTACTTATGTACTTAAAGAGTGTATTCTACTATGTAGATGATGAACTATCCATCAATGCTATTAACTTGAAAAATTGGGCATGCAATTTCTTTCTTAATAGTTCTACTATTCCAACAATTGTAAGTAGTACTTTTAAATGGTCAAAACAAAACAACTAGATAAAATAAGCTAGTTTGTATTTTACCAATTATACAGTAATTAGTCTAGCTTCTAATTTAATAACTCGGAACATATGCAATTTTCTTAACTATTAAAATATGCTTACGAGTTATGTATTTAGAATTTAGACAATTCTAATTGTCCTATCATACCTTTTTCATTCATGAAAAGGAATAGGATTGAATCTCACTCTTTCTCGTGAAAAGAGGACTAGGTTTATTCTTTTAGTAAGGTTGACTCTACTAAAACCCTTACATGTGTAGATCAATTTACCAATACAGGAATAACCTACGTTTACGATTTAATGTTGCATTTATACATTTAAAGAATTAGCAAAATTCAATTTTAGTATTTTCGATAATTAAACTTTTCAAGAAAATAAAATACCCAAGGTAATATTCATATAACCATAGAATTTTCTCGAAAACTAGGATCCAAATTATCGTAGTTCCATTACATCAGTTGATCTGCTAGTAACGAAAGCACATAATAGGGTAATCTGTCGAACAATAATTGGCAAACAATTTCGAATTCCTAGATCATTATGGGATTTATATTTTCCAACGCTATTGCAAATATAAACATGTTTCATCCCATCTTATGCATTGATCACTTCCTACTCAACTTAAGTGTCTAACTTAAAGAACTGCAAATATGTCCATGTAAGATCTGACTTTACATAGAGATTTACCTTTCCATTACAATCTAGCCAAGTACTCTCATGACATAAATTGCAACTTCAAGTGTTCCTTTGAATTAGATGGCATATAACTTAATTTAAAAGGGTACTAGTTTTGATTTTATGTGGTCAAATCAAATATGTACAAAGATGTCATGCATTCATCTTTTAGCATAAATTTAATAAAAAAACTTTTTATTACAAATTCATAAAGATCAAATTACCAAAGTTTTGATTGAGGTATTGGGTTCACCAATCAAGGAATTTAGTATTAATTATCGTCCATTATACCGTACTTTTACATAAGTGTAAACACTTAGTGTTTCGGGTAATTACCACCGAAGTGGAGCATGGAATTAAAACTAATTCGCCCTTAAGATGAGTTTGCACATTTTATGGCTTCCTAAGTAGCTCCATTCAATTCTACAGAGGCGAGGACCGTAAGCGCAAAAGCATAACCTTAGACATCCTTTCAGTGTGACTATGCGCACTTCTTTATTAACCCCTTTATAGTTTGTTCTAGTGGGTGAGCCATTCGACCATTTGTACCAAAGTCACCAATCAATTAAACTATTGAAAACTTAACTCTTCCAAAAAAATCAAATTTCGCCATTGTTTAGTCCGTATTATTTTTCTATTCAAAATTACCCTTTGCTTAAAACTGTCTAACATAATAAACAAACAAGTAACAAATAAAAAATAAACTACTAAAAAACAATGCGCACATAATAAACAACTTATACTTGTAAACAAGTAGCCACATGCAACTTATTCGATAAAACCCTATTAATAATCAATGTCTAGGTTAAATTAACGTATATATTAATTAGGGTTTTCACTCTCTCAATTGAAAGTGAGCCACATACATCGACGAATCGATTGCGTAAACCCATAATTAATGATATACCAAATTGCACATAATTGATTTATTAATGTATATAATTGGAGTCTTCCCCAATTCAAGATTTATCATAAATAGACATGTGTATAAAACTTAACAATTAATATCGCATAACCAATCTTAACAATTAAATATTCAATCAACCATCCATGACGAACATGCATGTATCATCATGGATATAACATAACAATTATACAAATAGTCACAAGATCGCATATCAAATTCCATGACACATAACAAATTATTCATGAATTTATCACATAACAAATATATTAAATCTAGGTTTCGATATAGATAACATAACAATTAATATAAACCCTAAAAAAAATAAGGAAATCGACTAAAAAATTTTAGGGTTTCCACCCATAAAAAAACTTTCGATCCATAATAGATTTTTAAAACCAAATTAGGGCAAAAGCCTTAACCCTAAAATTAGGGTTTATATAATCATAACCAAATCCCTAGAATAAATCATATCAAACACAATACAATATCCGTTTTTTACGTGTTTAGTAATTAATTACTCATTAAAACCAATGACTCGTGATGCCACTGTTGGAATTATATAACATGACAATCAAATAAATAATCACAAAACATCAAAGCAAGTGCGGAAGCGTATAGGAACATATAATGAATAATTAATTAACTAAAGAATAAAGTATGCGTACCTTTCTTGATTCTAGCTGAACAATAATCAAATCCACAAAACTAGCAATTGGATGAACCCTAATTAGGGTTTATAGGATTATGTGAATTACCCCTTACCTTTTTGTAATTCAATCCAAGATAATAACAAAAGTATGTTATTACTATGTTCTTGTACACACGTACTAAACCGAATTAAAGTAATGATAGTTTTTATCAAACAAATAACTTGGTTTGTGGTAAAAGTGTGGATCCACACCCACAAAGGTGTTCGACCGGGTTGGAGAAGAAAAACACACACAAAACAATTTTAGGGTTTAGCTAATGAGCACAAGAGATGGAAAAATAAAACCCCTAGCCTTGTTTATATACCCATCTAAACTTGGTGAACAAGTTGGTTTTTCTTTCCTTGTTTCTTCCCCTTGGCCGATCGGTTTGGACTCCCCAAAGGGATTCCAGAACCTTCCCAAACTTTGCAATTAAGTCCTTTTCCAAATACCTTTAACGCCCGTTAGTCCATTACATTAATTACTTAACATTCGTTAGTTATTTCGTTTAATAAATAAATAAATATAACGTTTATATTTAATTATTAACTTTAAATTCTCATACGTAAAGTGTGCAATCCCATAGTCTCGAGTTCGATCCTAACTCACGTCTACTAATTTATATCCATAAAACCAACAGTTTGGATCCAGCTTTCAAGCATGAGATTTTTGGGCAGAAATGAAGCAATTATGCAATTGCGTCCCCAATTGTCTTAAGTTAAGAACCAAAGTAACCTAATGTCCTAATGTGGTTCATATGGATGAATACTAAAACACAAGTTAACATGACAACAAATTTGAGTTTCTTTTTTTTTTTAGCCCACCGCCACAAACCGAGTAAAGCCCTCCCCTTTTTTGTTTGCACAAAGCAGGAATTGATCTTGAGACATCTCACATTTTAGTGACGATGGTCATCGTCCTTTTACCACCCCTGACCGGTTAAAATGAAGATACACTGCATGGATTTTCAATTCGAATCACTTAGCATCAAACCAAATGTTGTTACCTAACTCGCATCAAGTAAATACAACTGGCAACAGTTTAAACACTTTAATATAATTCACAAACAGTAGCATCGATCAACTTACTAATCCAAAACTAACTCTAATTATTAATCCAAAACTAACAAGAAAAATTTATAAAAATGAAATAATAATAACAAATAATTTTATAAATTAGGGTTAAATATTGTTACCGATGGTGACGTCACCTGCTCATGCAGTTAAGGCGGTGACTGTAAATGCAGTTTTTGATTTACCGCCAAATATAGATCGGGTTACCCCACTTTTAATTTAATGACTTGGCTAATCAATGTATATTATTCGAATTTGGATTTAGTTCAAATAGTTTATGACATGTTATTACATTCATCCGGGTGTAACAGTGTTTTTACATAGATAGTACTTGTAGAGTAACTTGTGAGAATTGTGGGTGAGTTTTGAATTTTGATGTCTTACACTGACTTTTTTTTAATTCCAAGTATCTCAAATTATGACCATATACTCTATCTGAATGGCTCGTCTATCAGTTGAGTGGAATAGTTCACCAAAAGACTTGAGATTCTTTGAGTACGTCAATAAAGTTTTTTTTTTTTTTTTTTTTTTATATTTAAAAAATTTATTTAAAAGCTATATATAAGAACTCAACCGACTACATTATCTGTTGTTTAGGTGTTACTCCCTCTGACCCAAGATTATTGTTTACTGATAAAAAACTCATATGTTTAAGAAAAATGCATTTTTTACTACTTTGAATTTTACAAAAGCAACAAAATAACAGCTTTACCCTTTGACAATTAATTAATGTTTTCATTTAACTTTGTAAATCATAATTTTTGATTAGAGGTAATATAGTAAACTTAAACACTTCTAACTTTTAATTTTAGTAATAGACAATCTTTTTAGGACAACCTAAAAAAAATGTGTACAATAATAATGTGATGGTGGAGTATCTAATAATAACTCAGTACTTAACATAAGTGTAACATTTGAGGTGGGGTTGGTGGACATGGATTCTCAAAGTCACTTGTTCATAAAGCTCGCTTTTGGATTCATATTTATATGGGTTTTTTTACAGTAACCCCAAGGGCTACATTTAATAACTATAGATGTGCTTTGAGGGTGGCTCATTTGATCGGTTGAGAGTATTATTGCATATCGGATATTTTAACATTAGCCCAAGGGCTACATTTAATACATATAGACGTGCTTTGAGGAGGAACACGCGGGTCTCAGGGTTAGCATACTGCCCAATTAGATGTCATTGCTAGACCAGAACCACTAACAACTAACAAGGAGTCATTAAAAAAAGGAGAAAAAAAATAGTGAAGTTAGACTTTCCCAATAAATGCGAGTGACCAAAAGTAAACTATAGATTTTATGGAGGGTATCAAAAAGTTATTCCATTAGGTCAAGGGTAAGTATATTAAAAAAATCGAAACTTTAAGGGGCTTTTGTAACAAAACCTTTATCAGCTCTGTACTTCATCAATCCTCATCACCCAATTCCCCAAAATTTTCAGTCAGTGGCGCGTGAACAACACGCTTCAGAAATAAAACCATATTTTATGACTAATTTCATCTCATTAACGTTTCTAGTTATGATATCTGCTGCTGTTCCTACAACTACCGACGGTCAGTTTCATCTGCCATCTTTGTCTTCGATAACTTTTATATAAATAAGTTGTGATTAGTTTCATCACGTTGCATAAAAATAACGACAACAGACAATATCAATCATGTTGGTTTACTAGCCATGTGCACACACCATCTATTGCTATGATAGGGATAATGATGGTTATGATTTTATGTTTGTTGCTGAGTGTACTAACTGGTGGTATTATGTGATGAGGTGCAGTGTTGCTTACTTAAATTAGGATTATTTTAGTAGTCCATGGCTGACTTATGGGTTTCTTAGTCTGTATCCACTAGAAATTGAGATTTTAGTGACAGTGCAGATGGATTACCTGGCGAGCAGAAGCCTTTCAGTAAGTAAGCACATGGGCTAGAGCAGGGATTGTTGAGTGTGAAGCCACTTACTGGTCAAAAAGATAGTGGCAGAAAAAGGGAAACTACTAATTTAGTAGTGGAAGATAGTGCTAGATTTTCAGGAAGCCACTAATTGATAGTGGAGGGACATCCATACTTTATGGCCTACCTTATGATGAGTTTATTTGATCAGTTATCATTTCAATCTCTATATAAGAGATCATTCTCAGATTTGTAAACACACCAACAGAAAACACAACAAGAAATAATACTCCTAGTTACCTCGTGTGGACGTAGGTCAGATTAGACCGAACCACCTTAAATCCTTGTGTTCTTAATTGTGGCAGTGTGTGATAATTGTGTTTGTATGTATCGTGTCCGATCCTAACAAGTGGTATCAGAGTCTGATACCAGTTGTTAGGATCGGTCTCTTTTAAAGAAAAAAAAACAGGCGTGACTTTGTGGGAAGAAAAAAGATCAGGCGTGATCTTTGGGAAGATTAAAGACACTGTGACTTTTTTTTTGGGAGAAGACTACGGTCTTTTTATTTTGAAGTCTTTTTTAAAGAAAAAAAAAGGAAGTCTTTTTTTGTTATAGGTGACCACAAGTTTTTGATCTTGACAAAAGAAGTCCCTCACATTTTAATCAAGATCTTTGCACAAGTTCATCGCCATTTAACACTTGAAAAAGATAAGTCTCGTGTTTCTATTTCATTGCTTCCACTCGTATAATTGCCATTTAGCAGTACGAACCTGTTTGGTTTGTAGCAATTTGGTAATTTGTTTGTTAAAATGGCAGATGATAGTAAGATCAAGATTGACAAGTTTGATGGCAGTGATTATGGGTTTTGGAAAATGCAAATTGAAGATTTGTTAAATCGTAAAAGAATTGCTTTTACCTATGTTGGGCGAACAACCGGATGACATGTACGATGAAGAATGGAAGCTGCTGGACAGACAAGCTTTGGGTGTGGTTAGGCTTTCTTTGGCAAAGAGTGTTGCGTATAACATTGTCAATGAAACAACTACATACGGTGTATTCAAAGCTTTGTCCACCATGTATGAGAAACCATCCGCTTCAAACAAATTGTTTCTCATCCGACAATTGGTCAACACCAAGATGAAGGAAGGTATGTCAGTTTCCGCTCACATAAACGAGTTCAACTCGATTATCTCTCGTTTAGCCTCTGTTGAAATAAAGTTTGAAGATGAAGTACAAGCTCTTCTCCTTCTATCATCTTTGCCCGACAGCTGGTCAGGCACAGTCACAGCCGTTAGTAGTGCATCCGGTGCTACTAAGCTAACATTTGATAGCATTCGTGACTTGATTTTAAATGAAGATATTAGAAGAAGAAGTAATGGAGAATCTTCCAGTTCTAGTTCTTTCTTACATACAGAAAGTAGAGGAAGAAGGAAAGATAGAGGACAAAGTCGAGGCAGGTCAAAGTCTAGAAAAAGGGGGCAGTCCAAGAACCGAAAGGATATTGAATGCTGGAACTGCAAAGAAAAAGGTCACTTTAGAAACCAATGCCCAAAACCACAAGCTGCAAAGAAAGAAGTAAACAATGTATCCTCTGAAGAATCATGAGATTTTCTCATTTGTTGTGTTGAGAATTCAGTGGAATCCTGGATTATGGATTCGGTGCTTTTTCCATGCCGCCTCATGCCCGATATGGTCAAGAACCTACAAAAAGGTAATCATGGCAAAGTTCGTTTGGCCGATGATCAAGTGCTTGATATTACGGTATTGGAGACGATTTGAAGACCTCCATGGGAACCACCTTGACTTTGAAAGATGTCGTCGGTTATCCCAAACTTGAGGAGGAAGTTGATTTCAGTTGGTAAGTTGGATGATGAAGGGCTTAATGTTCACTTTGGGGGTGGACAATGGAAAGTGATCAAAGGCAACTTGGTGATTGCCAACGGAAAGAAGAAAGGCACTCTATACATGGTAGAGATACCTGGTGATGGTGTTCATGCCATAACCACCAATCCGAGTCCATCTAATTTATGGCACCAACGACTCGGACACATGAGCGATAAGGGATTGAAGATGTTGGCTCAGAAAGGGAAGTTTCCAGACTTGAAGAAAGTTGAAACTGAATTTTGGGAATCTTGTGTTCTCGAGAAACTAAAGCGGGTTGCTTTTGTAAAGACGGAAGACACCAAAGCTCGAAGTTGGAGCTTGTTCACTGGATGTATTTGGACCGACACCGCCATCTCTAGGAGGCAAAACTACTATGTAACCTTTATCGATGATTCAACACACAAGGTATGGGTCTATTTTCTTAAAACAAATCGATGTATTTGATGCTTTTAAGATATGGAAATCTACGTTGAAAATGAAACCGATTTAAAGGTAAAGTGCCTGAAGTCGAATAATGGTGGTGAATACATAAGTAAGGAGTTTGTTGACTATTGTGCTAAGCAAGGGATAAAGATGATCAAGACGGTCCCAGAACCCCTCCAGTAATCGGTGTAGCTGAGAGAATGAATAGAACTCTGAATGAAAGGGCTAGAAGCATGAGATTGAATGCCGGTATGCCTAAGACATTCTGGGCCGATGCAGTTAACACTGCAGCCTACTTGATCAATAGTTCACCATGTACTCCCTTGGATTTTAAATTTCCAGAAGAAATGTGGCAAGGGAAGGAAGTAAGTCTCAAACACCTGAAAGTCTTTGGTTGTAGTGCTTACAGTTTGTTAAATGATGGTGACAAGGATAAACTTGATTCAAAGACCAAGAAGTGCACATTCATTGGTTATGGGTCAGACGAAATGGGATACAAGCTTTGGGATAGTGAAAAGAGAAAGTTAATCTGAAGTAAGAATGTTACCTTTAACGAAGTTGAGTTATACAAAGACAGAAACAACAAAAGTCCAGAAGTTCAAAAGAAGTATGTTGAGTTTGAAGGTGATGAAAAAAAGAAAGAAGCTTCAGTCGAAATCCCTGAAATTGGGGATGATTCAACTGACAGTGGGAGCTCAGGGGGTAATTCCAGTAATGATTCTGAAGATGAAGAAACCAGTCCTCCAACTCCAGAATCCCTAGTCACACCTCAAGATCAACCAAGAAGATCTTCCAGAGTCACTAGACCACCAAAGAAGATACTCACCATCTGTCAACTACATTCTCTTGACAGAAAATGGTGAACCCGAGTATTACTTTGAAGCTATGGGGTTGAAAAATTCATTGCAGTGGGAGCTTGCATTGAAAGATGAAATGAAGTCGCTTGAGAAGAACAAGACCTGGCTTCTAACGAAGCTTCCATCTAGGAAGAAGGCTCTTCAGAACAAATAGGTTTTCAGGGTCAAAGATGAACATGATGGTACTAAACGGTACAAAGCCAGATTAGTAGTCAATGGGTTTCAACATAAAGAGGGAATTGATTTCAATGAAATTTTCTCCAAGCAGGAAGATGACTACCATCCGATTGTCTCAAGATTGTAGCAAATAGAAGGCTTGCATCTAGAACAGCTAGATGTCAAAACAACTTTTCTACACGGTGACCTAGATGAAGACATTTACATGACACAACAAGAGGGTTTTCAGGTTAAAGGCAAATAAAACTTGGTGTGTAAACTGAAGAAGAGTTTGTATGGTCTGAAACAAGCGCCCAGACAACGGTACTTGAAGTTTGATAACTTTATGGGAAGGATTGGTTAGAAGAGATGTGACAACGACCATTGTTGTTACATCAGGAAGTTTAAGGGTTCTTATATCATTCTACTACTCTATGTAGATGATATGTTGATTACCGGTTCAGACATGTCAGAGATCAAGAAGTTAAAGAGGAAAATGTCTGAAGAGTTCGAAATGAAAGACTTAGGAGCTGCAAACCAAATACTCGAGATGAGTATTTTCATAAATAAAGATGCTTCTTTGACACTATCTCAAGAGAAATACATTGGGAAAGTGTTAGAGAAGTTCAACCTTAAAGATGCCAAGATCAGAAGCACACCCTTGGGAAGTCACTTTAAGCTTTCTAAAGACCAGTCACCCAAATTAGATGAAGACAAGAAAGAAATGGCTAAAGTTCCTTATGCATCTGCAGTTGGTAGCCTCATGTATGCAATGGTATGCACGAGACCAGATATAGCTCATGTTGTCGGGGTTGTTAGTCGTTTTATGTCCAATCCGGGGAGAGAACATTGGGACGCAGTTAAATGGTTGTTGAGATACTTGAAGGGAACTTCAAAGATGGCATTGCATTTTAAGGGGAAAGATATCATTCTAAGGGGTTATGCAGATGCAGACCTTGGTGGTTGTAAAGATTCATACAAAAGCACCACAGGGTATTTCTTTATAGTGGGAGGCACTGCAGTGAGTTGGATGTCTAAACTCCAAAAAAGTGTTGCCCTTTCAACCACAGAAGCAGAGTATATGGCAGTTGTTGAAGCAAGCAAAGAGCTTATATGGTTGAAGAACTTTCTCGAAGAACTTGGCAAAGAACAAGCTGATTGTACACTGTTTTGTGATAAACAAAGTGCAATACATCTTGCAAAGAATCATGTCTTCCATTCGAAGACAAAGCACATACAGCTGAGATATCACTTCATTAGAGAAAAAATTAATGAGGACACTCTGAAGTTGAAGAAGATCAAAGGAACTGAAAATTCAGCTGATATGCTAACTAAGGTTGTTACCTTAGAGAAGTTGAAGCTTTGCATAGCTTCAACTGGCCTTTAGGTTAATTGAATAGAAGGCAAGAGTAACTGTTGGAAAATTTAGTGCACTTGTGGGATTAGTTCACACCTTGTAATGGGTTAGGAGGTACGGAGTGTACACCCATAAGGTCCATGAACACCCTGACTCTTTTAGTGGTTTGTATTGGTAGTGCTAGTAGAAAGTACTGCTTGTGGAAAGTACTGCTTGTGGTTTCCACTGATAAGCAGTGTTTCCACTGAAGCTTGTGGATTCCACTAAAGCAGTGTATCCACTGATAACACTATGAAAGTACTACTAGTGTTAAAGTACTGCTAGTGTTAAAGTGCTGCTAAATGGCAGTTACAACTGCTTAATGACTATGTTTAAATGGTCATGTAACCACTAACGGCTATAATGGGGATAATTATGAGGCTATTAATGGGCCGATTAATACTCATAATTCCATTGGACTAGCTCAAGAGTACCCTCCTATAAATAGGAGATCTGATTATGCATGAAGAGAGACAGAAAACACAAAACACTTCTAAGCGAAAGAGTTATTGAATTGTGCCTAATTCTATAACTGCATTTGGTCTTATCCCAAGTAGATATTCGTGTAACCCAGGCATTAGGGTCGAATAGTTTACTTTGGAAAGTGATCACACGATTCCAAGTGATATCTGGTAACCACCAAGTGGTATTTGTTACTGCTGACCAGTTCTTTGTTTTTGCTGAACAGTTGCACATTTCTGCTGAAGATTGATTATCTTACCCTGCTGCTGGGACATACACACCAACAATCAAAGTAAACTATTTAGTGATAATAAATGGCAACTGTTGCAATGAAACATATTGGTTCAAACTTTGCTAAGCTGGACAAGTTTGAAGGGGTGGACTTTAGGAGGTGGCAGGAGAAGATGCATTTCTTATTGTCAAGCATGTGTGTGGTCTATGTGCTGACTACTCCTATTCTTGATGATGGTGATGATGCTACTGTGGAGCAGATCAGGAGGAGGAGCAAGTGGGAGAATGATGACTACATATGCAGAGGTCTTATTCTGAATGGTATGTCTGATTCTCTGTTTGATATTTATCAAAACTCTGAATCTTCCAAAGAACTGTGGGATTCCTTGGATGCCAAATATATGGCTGAGGATGCATCAAGTAAGAAGTTCCTTGTTAGTAATTTCATAAATTACAAAATGACTGATTCAAGACCAGTTATGGACCAATACAATGAACTTCTTGGAATACTTGGAAGGTTTACACAACATAATATGAACATGGATGAGGCTATTAAAGTCTCTTGTGTCATTGACAAACTCCCTCCTTCTTGGAAAGATTTCAAGCATACCTTGAAACATATGAAGGAGGAGTTAACTCTTGTTGAGTTGGGCAGTCATCTGCACATTGAGGAATCTTTCAAGGTGCAGGATAATGACAAGCCAAAGAGCAGCAATGCTGTTGGTGCATCTGTTGTCAATATGATGGAGCATAACAACTCCACCAGGTACAATGACAACAAAGGCAAACGCAAGTATCATGATAACACAAGAGAAGATCCTAATAAGAAGGCAATACCTACTTGTTGGAAATGTGGCAAATCTGGTTACATTAAAAGGGATTGCAAGGGTGTTAAAGTTGGTGGTAAAGCCAATGGATCAGGCACTAATGGTTCAGGGAGTGGTGGTTCTTCCAACTCACTGAAAGGTCAGAATATGTTTAATAAGTCTTTTCAGATTTATTATGTTACATATGTATCTGAATCTTATTATGTGCAGGATGATGATGTTGCGTGGTGGTTGACTCGAGCAACAAGACATGTGTGTAAAGATAGAAGCTGGTTCAAGACTTATGAGTCACTGAATGATGGTTCTATTCTTCACATGGGAAATGAGTCAACAGCCTTGGTGCATGGTCGTGGTTGTGTAGATCTTAAGTTTAGTTCTGGAAAGATTGTAACTTTGTTTAATGTTATTCATGTTCCTGATATAAGGAAGAACTTGGTTTCAAGTAGTGTTTTAAATAATCATGGTTATAAACAAGTTATTGAGTCTGATAAATTTGTGCTTTCTAAGCATGGTGTTTTTATTGGTTTTGGTTATTTATGTAATGAAATGTTCAGGCTTAATATTTCCACTGATAGTGTATTTATTTCCACTGACTGTGTAAATTCAGCCTGTGTGACCACCACTGATCAGACTGTCTCTACCCTGTGGCATGCTAGACTTGGCCATGTTCATTATAAAAGGTTGCAAGATATGTCTAAGGATGGGTTGATCCCAGCCTTTGACATGGACACTGAAAAGTGTAAAACATGCATGTTGACCAAGATAACCAAGAAACCCTTTCAGGGTGTTAGTCGTGAGACTAAGCCCTTGGAGCTGATACACAGTGACCTGTGTGATTTGCATGCCACTCTTTCTTTTGGGAATAAGAAGTACTTTGTGACATTTATTGATGATGCTTCTAGATTTTGTTATGTCTATCTGTTACATACCAAGGATGAAGCATTAGATAAATTCAAAGTGTTTAAAACTGAAGTTGAATTACAACTTGGGTCTTTGATCAAAAGATTAAGGACTGATAGGGGGTGAGTACATGGATACTCAGTATTTTCATCTGCATTGGTATTATCTATGAAACGACCGCCTTATACTCCTAAGAAAAATGGTATTTCGAAAGAAAAGTGGTGTTGAAGGAGATGGTTAATTCCATGTTGTCCTATTCAGGACTGAGTTAAGGGTTCTGGGGTGAAGCTATGTGAACAGCTTGCTATTTATTAAATAGGGTTCCTAACAAAAGGAACAAGGTTACCCCTTATGAACTCTGGACTAAAAGGAAACACAACCTGAACTATCTCGTGGTCCGGGGTTGTAGGGTTGTTGTAAGACTCTCTGATCCAAAGCAAAAGACTTTGGGTGAAAGAGGCATTGATCGCATCTTTGTTGGATATGCCGAAGCTCAAGGCTTTTAGGTTCTATGTTATTGAACCTAATGAATATGTTTCAATTAACTCTATAATTGAATCAAGGGATGCAAACTTTGATGAGAATAGATTCTCATCAGCCCCTAGACCAAGTCAGAGGATTCCTAATGGAACTCATGACATCGGTGTATCAAAGGTCCTCGATGATGAACCATCGTGGTCCCTGATGAGGTTGTGGCTCAACAACCTGAACCTGTGCTCAGGAAGAGCAAAAGGGTTAGGACTCCAAAGTCATTTGGACCTGAGTTTCAACTATACTTAGTTGAAGGAACTAAGGATGAGGTCTCACCAATAATCCTATTGTCGATTGTTGAGGATGATCCCAAGACATTTGAAGAAGCAATGAAGTCCCATGATATTGCTTTCTGGAAAGAAGCAATCAATGATGAGATGGATTCCATCATGGGGAACAACACTTGGGTGTTGGTTGATCTACCACCTAGTTGCAAACCTCTGGGTTGCAAATGGATTTTCAAAAGGAAAATGAAGGTAGATGGAACTATTGAAAAGTTCAAGGCTAGATTAGTCATTCATGGCTTTAAACAAAAGTCAGGGATAGACTATTTTGATACTTATGCCCCTGTGGCTCGTATAAGTACCATAAGACTGGCGATTGCTTTAGCATCTATTCACAACTGTGTTATTCATCGATGGATGTGAAACAGATTTCTTGAATGGTGAATTGGGAGAGGAGGTTTATATGAACCAACCTCGTGGCTTCATCATGCCGGCAATGAAAACAAGGTGTGTAAACTGATTAAGTCTCTTTATGGACTTAAGCAAGCACCTAAACAATGGCATCAAAAATTTGATGAAGTGGTTTTGTCTAGTGGTTATGTTCTTAACCAAGCTGACAAATGTGTATATATAGCAAATTTGATGAATCTGGTAAAGGAGTCATCATTTGTCTATATGTTGATGACATGTGATCTTTGGCATCGACCAAAATTAGGTTGACATGACAAAGGAATTTTGTCGTCAAGGTTCTCCATGAAGGACATGGGGAGGCTGATGTTATCCTTGGTATAAGGATTAAACATGAAAGTAAAAGAGTTTCTATCTCTCAGTCTCATTATATTGAGAAGGTGCTGAGGAAATTCACTTACTTTGATTGTACTCCTGAGTACACCTATGGATACTTGTGAGAAGTCGATGCCTAATCATGGCAAGGCAGTATCTCAACTTGAGTATTCTAGGGTAATTGGCTGCCTGATGTATGCCATGACTTGTACAAGACCTGATATTGGTTTTGCAGTGGAAAAATTGAGCAGGTATACTAGTAATCCTAGTGCTCATCACTGGCAAGCAGTTCAAAGGGTACCGAAGTATTTGAAGAGAACTATGGATTATAGTCTCTCATATAATCGTTACCCATCAAGCAGTAAGGTTACACCGATGCAAGTTGGATCGTAACACAAGACAATTCGTCTACCAGTCAGGTATTCCTACTTGGTGGAGGTGTAATTGGGCATCCAAGAAGCAAACTTGCATCACCAGTTCAATAATGGAATCTAAATTTGTTGCTTTAGCACTGCCGTAAAGAAGTTGAATGGTTGAAAAACTTGCTTCTTGAGATTCCTTTATGGCCTAAACCTATAACACCTATTTCTATCCGTTGTGATAGTGCAGCTATATTGGCTAAGGCTTATAGCCAAATGTACAATGGTAAGTCTAGACACTTTGGTGTCAGGCATAGCATGATTCGTGAGCTTATCATGAATGGGTTCAGATCTATAGAGTTTGTAAGATCTCAAAGTAACTTAGCCGATCACTTGACGGTTTGGGTCCTGGCTAGAGACTTGGTTATAAAGTATGCTAAAGGGATGGGTTTAAGTCCAACTTAGTCACTGAATGCTAGGACACCCAACTCCCTCCTGAGGAAACTTGGGAGCTGAGTTCAATGTGGAAAGCTGAACATTCACTGGACTGGAGCACATGTTTTATATACATCCCAAGGTTGTGCTCAGAACCTGCTGAAAAGGAGGATGAAGTCTTTACTTCTTAATGGTTAATTTATTTGGAAAAGTGCTTGGCAAGTGAGAATGAATAAAGAGGAACCACCTATGTAAATGTTGAAGTTTTGCCGCTTCACGAAGCTTTGGACTTTTAGCTTTTACAACATTTATGAATTTGGATATGGACACATGGCTTGTATAGTGTCGGGAGCTTTTAAGTGTTTGAAAACTTGTGTGTATTTTATCTTCTTCGTGTATTCAAATGGGTTGAAGGGTTCAATTCTTAGAACACCCCGATTCTAATATTTGAAGCGGTAATTTACTAAGATGGAAATTCAATCCTCGTGAAATTTTCGTTTATGTTTTGCTTAATGTTTATTTTTCATAAAGGAAGTGAACTAAATTTGGGAGGATTGTTCAAAATTTAGTGTACTTGTGGGATTAGTTCACACCTTGTAATGGGTTAGGAGGTACCGAGTGTACACCCATAAGGTCCATGAACCTCACTTTGTAGTGGTTCTATAGAAAGTGCGCTTGTGGAAAGTACCGCTTGTGGTTTCCATCGAGCAAGTTCCAATGAAGCTTATGGACGCGGTGTATCCACCGATAGCACTATGAAAGTACTACTAGTGTTAAAGTACGCTAGTGTTAAAGTACGCTAAATGCTACAACCGCTAATAACCACGCTTAAATGGTCATGTAACCACTAACGTTTATAATGGGATAATTATGAGGCTATTAATGGGCCGATTAATACTCATAATTCCATTGGACTAGCTCAAGAGTAACCTCCTATAAATAGGAGATCTGATTATGCATGAAGAGAGACAGAAAACACAAAACACTTCTATGCGAAAGAGTTATTGAATTGTGCCTAATACTATAACTGCATTTGGTCTTATCCAGTAGATATTTCGTAACCCAGCATTAGGGTCGAATAGTTTACTTTGGAAAGTGATCACATTCCAAGTGATATGAACCACCAAGTGGTATTTGTTATCGCCGACCGCTTTGTTTCGCCAAACAGTTGCACATTTCTGCTGAAGATTGATTATCTTACCATGCTGCTGGGACATACAAACCAACAGTAACTACGATGGAGCTAAGATCAAAATTTCTTTTTTTTACAGAAATACAGAGATACACAGTTGAAGCACAGGTGAAGATTGTTTCGTGGCTTCAAGTGGGAGATTGTTGAGTGTGAAGCCACTTACTGGTAAAAAAGATAATGGCAGAAAAAGGGAAACCACTAATTCAGTAGTGGAAGATAGTGCCAGATTTTCAGGAAGCCACTAATTGATGGTGGAGGGACAACCATACTTTATGGCCTACCTTATGATGAGTTTATTTGATCAGTTATCATTTCAATCTCTATATAAGAGATCACTCTGTATTTGTAAACACACCAACAGACAACACAACAAGAAATAATACTCCTAGTTACCTCGTGTGGACGTAGGTCAGATTAGACCGAACCACCTTAAATCCTTGTGTTCTTAATTGTGGCAGTGTGTGATAATTGTGTTTGTATGTGTCGTGTCCGATCCTAATAGGGATAATATAGACAGTGAACCTAACCAACAAAGCCCCAACAGCCGAATTGATTGGACCAAAAAACGGGAAGATGATGGCTAGGAACCAAATTGGAATCACAACTGGCAACATAGCCAATGCCCGTAAACATATGCTCTTTGTATCATGCATTCCTACTACTTTCTCCCACACAAAGTACAGCGGAGTACACGCAAAACCAAATGTTATAAACTGGAAAAGATAAGCCAAGCAAAACAAACACAAATCGGTCAACACATAATCAAATAGCCGTAGTAAGTCAGTTAACCATTCAAGCAGTTATACCTTATGGATGAGCATAAGGACAACAGCTGTATCACGAAAACGAGTTTTTGGCAGAAGGGAAAAAGCATTGGAGTGGTTTAAAAGTTGATCACCAAAGGCCCAATACATTGCAGCAGCTGATGGGAGTGTTAATGTGAACACATATAATGTTGCAAACAGATATATGTACTTAAATTTCTGTGGCTTCCACATCGCGTGCATTATTTCACTGCAATAAACATGTAACTCAAGTCATTATTAACCTAAATTGACTAGAAAAAGAAAACTAAACTTTAATTTAGGACCGAATACTAACACTGTCATAGCGTGTCCACCAAAAGTGTAGAGTATGTTTGTGGCTCCAGTGAAGTACAAAACGAGCTTTAGCTAAAGCGCACGACTGGAGATCTTATCTAACAAAATATTCATGGTATTAATGAGCAGCATAGCCATGCCACAAGTTATGTCATAATACTTTTGCTACAGGAAAGTGTCCCATGACCATCAAAATAATAGAAACATGACGAATTATATTGAAGGTTCAGCCACACAAATACACGATTACCTAAGGGTAAAACATTAGACTTTTCGGGTCAAGTTTATACCAAATTAGTAATAAACAAAATCAGCTATAACTTTTATTTTCCACACCTGTTTGTCACCTTTGGTTTTAGAAATAGGCATATAACAAATTTTATATTCTGAAATTGAATTCAGTAATCCAAAAAAGGGGAGAGAGGGGGAATTGATAAAAAGTAACCGTTCAACCCGTGACCCAAACTCATTTTGACCCATTACATGACCTGTCCCGCCATTTTTAGACCGCTAGTTTTATTGTCATTGCCTCAGTCATCTTGTGCCCCTTCTAAGGTTTTTGATACACTGTATTTCCTGTTATGGATATATCTTCATAGCCTATGACAATGTTTTAAACAATTTGCATCACAAACCATGAAACATGGCTTTTTCTTATATTATTCATGACCGTATACAACTTAGGTTGTTTGAAAGGTCAGAAAGTGTGCTATATAGTGTACCATTAGGTCATCAACTAAATTGTCAACTAATTTCTAAATTATCTCACAACTGCTGTAACAGAAAACCAAAAAAAAAAGTACTCATCTTCCGTAAATCAGAACAAAAGGCCAATAAAAATTAGATGGAAAAAATATGTAACCTTGTGTTATTTACATACATATCGTTTGTCTTCAAGGCCGGCAATACAACACAATAACATAAGTGAACTATAACAGCGGGGACTTGTTTATACAGCTAAAGCAGTACGGAACTGTAGTATCCACAAGGCTACTTGCATTATGAAATATCAAGCTTCAAGTGAAATCGCCTCCAACCAAACATATAGCAATCTAGAGAGAGACTTCGCATGTGACGACTTTTTCACAAACAGTGCCTCAGAATATCCTCTTCCGATAAAAATGGAAAACTCGGCAGTCCACAGATGGTCTTTTTATCTGTCGATAAGGAACTGCCAAACATTAAATTCTACCAATTATAGATAATATTTGGATCCTGAAAAGACATACCAGTTTGTTATTGACTGAACGTAAGCAATCATTACTCTATAGCATTAAAAGGATAACATGTAGCAGTTAATGCACAGATTTTGTGATTTGAAGAAAATATGGGGAAGCACACATCTGCGTAATAGCAGCAGGGTCAATGGCATTGTCTTGTATGGCCTTATACAATGCAACTTAACCTCAAATTCTAAGTTATCACATCAGAAACATCTGATTTGTTCCTTTACTAATATGCAGAACACAAGAACGCAATGGATGGTCAAAGTATATATACCATAACACATGTTATTAGTAATTAATAAGCTTTCATTTTCACATATTTATTTCTACCGCAACTTAAAATTGATAGAAATGAGAAGCATATATTTTACCAAAAGCAAAGCGATACAACTTATTACAGTTGTGAGTTGATTATATAGTTTTCATATTTGTATCTGCAATGGTTTTATATCATCAAAATAACAAAAAAAAATTACTGAATTTCAATCAAGGTCACACTGTGACCAAAGTAAATTTATTGTTAAATACATACAACGATAATTCAAAGAGTTAACACACAAACATCATAATTCACAAAAGCTTATATACGACAGCATAACTTAAAAAGTCCCAGCTCCACCCCAAACTCCTATACGAGTATCACAAATTAATTTAGAGCAAGAAAATTTATAGAGAAAGGGATTTTGCAAAAATTTGATTAAACATATGAAATATCGTACCTTTGATTATCTAACGTCATTTCCCGATATAAACATGTCTTCTCTTCTTCTTCAAGACCAAACTCTCTGTTGCATCAGCAATTGCGTTGAACCACTTGACTTTTCTTGTTGACAACATTAGATATCCCATCACCAATCCAAGTAAGGTCCCACATCCATATCCCAACGTCACTACTTCCCATGTAAATCCACTCTCCTCCTCATGTGATTCAAGCTCTTGTTTGTGTGTATGCTCGCTGCACTTTTTGGTCATTGGAAGCCCACATAGTCCCGGATTCCCTTCAAAAGATTTCTCTTCAAATGTATTAAATTGTGTTCCATCTTAAATACGGCCCACCAGACAGTTTTGCGAGAGATTTAACACTTCAAGGGTCTTGATGTCTGCAAGGCTTTGAGGAATCTCTCTTGAGAGTTGGTTCCAAGATAGGTCTAACGAATCAATCTCAGAGAGATTCCCTAAAGCATGTGGAATTGGACCACTAAGGGTGTTGTGGGATAAGTTGAGCACTATTAGCGAATTAAGACCACCGATGACGTTTGGAATCTGTCCTTCAAATTTGTTATTGGACAGATCAACAATTGTGTAGTCAACCGAAATTCTTGGAAAATCTTGATCCACCCCTTTCACAGTGACAACGAATGAGTAATACTCTCCACTCATGTCCAAATATTCTGGTTTTGTTCTGTTTTTCACCACATTCTTCATGGAATTGAATTTTTGAAAATATTTTGCAGGGAGGTGACCTATAAACCCGTTATGAGATAAGTCAAGAACTCGAAGACTTGTAAAGGGGGATTCAACAGTTGAAGATGGTTGAATGTGTCCATGAAAGTTGTTTGATTTGAGGACAAGAGTCTGCAAATTTGGAAGATCTCCTAACCAACAAGGTAATGTACCATTCAAGTGGTTGTTTCCCAAATCAAGTACTTTCAAGGATTGACATCTGGACAAGGAAATCGGCACCTCACCTTCTAACTGATTTCCTTTTAAAATCAGCCCCTGTAAGTTTTCACAGTCATCATATAAACTAGGAATCGTTCCTTGAAAGCTATTGTTCCCCATATCTATCATTGCAAGATGTGAGGTGATATTTCCAAAGCATTGTGGAATCAATCCACCGAAGCAATTATTGGACGTATCCAAATAGTTTAGACCACTCATGTTGCAAATTGATGGAGGGAATGGCCCCTCAATCAAGTTGGACTGCAGATACATATATTCTAATCCATACCATTGAAATTGTGGCAATCCTGTTATGAAGTTATGTGCGAGATTCAAATAATACAACTCATCAACTCCTATCTCCCGTGCCCAATGAGGAATTTGGCGATGGATTTCATTGCCAGAGAGATATAAGTGACGAAGTTGTTTCATGGCTCGGAATGAATGCGGAAACACCTTTAGCTTGCAAGAGGCCAAATATAATTTTTTAAAACCAGGGTTGACATAATGATTGGCATTGTTTGTTGTAACAGAGAAACTACTGTGTGAGAGATAGAGATATTCAAGGTTTGTGAGGGTTGATAACAATGTATCCAACTCCAATTCACCACTAAAATTATTAAATGAAAGGTACATGTCAGTGAGGTTGGTGAGTTGTCGAAATGTTTGCACATCAATTTGGTTAGCTAGACTGTTGTCACTAGGTCTAACACTTTTAATGATGGAAGAGCAAATGACTCAAAAGGTACATTTCCACTGAACATGTTATAACTTATAGAGATATTCTAAAGAGGGAGAAAATGATGGCAATGTCCCATTAAGTTTGTTATATGATAAATAAAGATCAGTAAGGCGTGTCAGGTTGAAGAGGGGGTTGTCAGGATGAAGTGTACCTTGTAGCATTCCGCAATGGAGATCGAGACCAATGACGTCACCGGTGGAGTCGTCGCAAAAAACTCCATCCCACTTACAACAATGAGTACTTGTAATCCAGCTCATCATTTTTGGATGATAATCAGAACCAAGCATATCATAACAGTAATCGTTTGTGAAATTGATGGATAAAAGGTTATGTTTAAAGAGAAGCAAAGCTTCACTCTGTTTTTTAGGGCATTTATGAATATTTTTATTCAAAGAAGAAGTGGAATAGGCAAACATTGTGAAAATTAGGAAAAGAAAAAAGACACTAGACATTTTGTGTTTTTATTTTTGATTGCTATAAAAAATTCACAATTGCTACAAATATATATAGTGTCGCAGGTATTGTTGTAGTTGCTTTCATAATAATATGATCGAGAATATATTTGTGGTCTATATTTCATTGATAAACGTAACATTTGGGTTGTGCAAATTTATTAAACCGGTAGACTTAGGACTTTTATTTTCTGTTTGATTATGCAAAATTTTCCAAATTTTGATTGCGATAAAAAAGAATTTGTTAATGAAATTTTGTCATCCACAATAATGCTTTTCAATCAAAACTTGCAAAGAGATTTCTTGGTTCTCTAAATTAACATACTCTTTAGTTTTAGTGTTACAAGCACAAATGATAACCAATTTATGCTTATGATCCAAAGAATCTAGTTGTACAAACTGTTTGACTCGATAGGCCCTTAAAATTCATTCATTTTTCGTTGTGCAAAATTTTCAACTTCAAATCATGTGGATTAGTCGGCCAAAAGTAGGTCTGAAACTATGGTTACCAAAAAAAATTAAATAAAAAAAAAAAAAAAAAATCTTTTATTAGAACTTTTTTAGGTTAATTTTATTGAGGTTTCAATATTGCGCTTAGAACTTATTAAAACTTCACAAACAATTGCTTGCATAGTGACCGAAGGGCTTGTTTCCTAATGGTACCCTTGTTAGAGTAAATATTGTCATATTGTAAGTTCCGGTTAAAAAAAATTGCTTGCGTAACGATTTTTTGAGATTTACTAGTTTATTTATGGTGTGGGTCTGAGTGTTTGTGCTCTTTGTATGCGTACAGACTTTTCGAAAGGTATTTTTTTGTCTATATTTAGATAAATTTAAGGGTCTTCTCTACTCTTTCTACGTTTATATAAACCTTTGAATGAGCCAACTCACAATCTGAAATTTATTTATGATTGTAAGTCCTTAGTTATTTCTATATCTTATATGTAGACTTTTTAGACGAACCAAGTCATGAACTTATTAAGACCTCGATTTACAAGTCCAATGATCTGGTAACAATAAACAAGAACTATTAATGGGATTTCTTTCAATCAAGTTGGTGAAACTTTGCTCTACCAAAACCACTTACTTGATTATTCATGAACGAACACACCATTCACTCTTGTTCCCCCTGTGAGCTAAACTCGCAACAAATAAATCGATGAGTTATGCAACACATGCTAGACAAACCTATATCTACATAAAAAACCAAAGTGATAGCTTAAGACAAGTCAAATTCAATTTCAACTTCATACACATACATAAGCAATTCTGATTAAGTTGGGCTACAAAAAAACTTTGTAGACGTTATGCTTGAATGCTTCGATGCTTGAAACAAGTTCCACGGTAAAAACATATTATAATTGTCACTGTCAATGCAATATAGAAAGTTGCTTGGTGTAAAAAAGTTTGTGACCAACAATTGGAGATAAGTCACATAATTTTTAGAGTTTGATGTTGTTGTCTACTAGTTTAGACATTCAAAGTAAACTCATCTTGGTCTACAACTCATTAACGACCTCGGAAGTATGTAAGGGTTTAAGAAGACTTTCAATCGGAGATAATTCAGATAATGTTTAGAGTTTGATGTTGTTGTCTAACTCGTCTTGGTCTACAACTCATTAGTCACTCCATATGGTGGCCCTTCTATGTTTTAGGCATATGCATCTGAACATCGTATAACATAAGCTATTGGTTTAGAAACATGAATTGCTTCATAAATTTAACTCTGAAGTATATTTGAGTTAAATAAATAGATCATATCTATCATTGTCAATGCTGTGAAGAAAATTGGATGATGGAAGAAGCGTCTACGAAAGGTTTGTTGGGATATATAATTGTTTGTCAATCTCAATGCGGTGAAGAAATATCTAAGAAAGATTGATGAGGATGCAACTGTTTGTGCATTTGTGGACCAACAATTTTGTGAGAATACAATCGTGTGTTTCATTCATTATGCCTAAGGTTTATATATACAAGAGTTATACATATCCATCCTAACAAACTATGAGAGAATTGTGGATGTGATATACATTCAATATATACAAGGCATATATACTATTATTCTAATAGTGTATATCTCTTGTATATATGGAATGTATACAAGAGATATATACTATTATTCTAATACTTTTTGTAATGCGAAGTTTCTTTACTTATAAAACCACACCTTGCATAAAGTTTCATCCATTGACATTGATTGAATTTTGGATATTCTATGGTCTCTGATAATAATACTTTCATATGACGACTTTGAGTTATCCACGTAGGGTCTTCACACAACTATCACTTAATCACTCTAACTTATTATTTAAAAAAACACTATAACTTTAACCATAGCCATATAAAGAATCCAATAAACCTACAGGCTAGTGGCTATAACTCAAATTTGAAAATAGGAATTTGGGTTTAAGCTTACTAAACTAATAAATTTATAGCCCAAATTTAGATTGAGTTCAAATAGTTTCTAACATGTTCTTAATTATGTCCATCCAGCTGCAGTAGTGCTTTTTAGTCATATACTTATATGGAGTAACTTGTGAAACTTGTGGGTGTGTTTTGATTTCTTATGCAGACTTTTTCAATCCAACTCAAGCCGTAAGGCAACTGGGTTTGGTCTCGCTATTTGGAGGTTCGAATCTTTCTGTCCCATAGCATATCCATTGTATTCTAATTTGTTCAACAAGGTCTGGATAGAATTTTTTTCTTATTCTTTGCGAAAATCTTTCTGTTGGCAATCCTACAATTGGTTACAGAGGGCTTTGAACTTAATATTCTCTAACTGTACATAATTTCCAACTTCAATAATGGACAAAAAGCTTCTGATATAAATTTATTTACTTTAAGTTGATTGCGCTTTTCTACATGTTTAAGTTGATCCAATTTGATTTTAAAAATAAGCAGTGACATATATGTAAAAGCCCCTTGAATTAGTTAAGTTTTTGTTATTTTGAGCATCTACAAAGACATTTGAAGCAATCGGATCAAGTCGTAAAAAAATTATACGTTGTGCGCATTCAATAAATAGTTAAGCACTTGAAATAAGTTCCACAGTAAATATAGATTACAACTGTCATTGTCAAGGCAATGTGAAAACTTAGATGATAAAGAAATGTCTAAGAAAGTTGATTGGGATATAACTGTTTGTGACCAATGACTTTTGAAGTATATAAGGGTTTAAGAAGACGTCAAATTGGAGGTAGGGTTTTAAGTTTAATTTCGATGTCTACTAGTGTAGACTTTCCAAGTAAACTCATCTTAGTCCAAAATCATTAGTCATCCCTTTCTTCATCTGGTGGCCCTTCTAATGTTTTTGGCATATACATGCTGAAATTATGTCATGTAAGATTCCTTCATTGAATACAACTTTGAAGTATATAACGACCATCTCAAATTATGACCACTGATGTCTCATCCTTTGAGGTTATGCAGCACAAAACTACAGCTCTCAAATCCTATACTGTCCATAAGAAAAAGAAAACTCGGAAATGTAAACGTCACCCATGTATGTATGGTCATCCATATAGTTAGCTAATTTGCTGAGTTTTCTCAGGCTAGTACGGTTAGAAACAAGGGGTTAGAGAAGCCCAAGGATACTCATACACTGCTATTTAAGATTTGAACATATTACCCAAAAATTGCAGTATCTTAAAATTGAACTATGGCAATTTCTACAGGACATATGGAGCCGTCAGTATGGTATATCACTGTAGCTATGTGGGCCCGATTCTTTGACAAATTGCAGTAGGATTTCACGGTAGCTATGTTCCTGATGACGTAGATGTAACTGCAAATAGCACAAAGATCATAAACAAAGGTGGTAAAATGGACTGGTCGGTTAACTGTCACATAGTTTTGACAGGTCTGTACGGGTTGGTACAGGTTGGCCTGAATATCTTTTGTCGCAGTTCATTTTTATACTTAATGTGTGATGTATGAATGAATAAAAAGGTTAAAGGGTTAAAAAAATACACATTGGACAACTTTCTACTCTTGAACCTGTTTGAGAGGTTATATTGTGTTATATTATCAGTGAGTTAAAATTCCACATTTAGATTTGTAGATCATCAATGGGGGTTTGTTAAAATTAACCCGTTTTGACCCATTTCACCCATTTTAGCCCAAACATGTACTAATAAGTAACTTTGTTGTTTAAGTTAAACCCATTTAACCTGTTTCGACCCATTTTAGCCCAAACGTATAATAGGTAACGTGTCAAAAAAAATCAACCCTTTCACCCATTTTAGCCCAACCGAATCACCCGTTTTGACCAAATAAACTCCTCATGCAGCAGCAAGAGTGTTTGATTATTGCTGCAACAACTACCAAACACACCTGTTGTTGCAAGATGGGTGTTTGGTTGCGTATTGGCTCAATCACTCTAACTTTAACCATAGATAGATAAAAAATCCAATAAACCTGCAACTCAAATTTGAAAATCGGAATTTGGGTAGACTTTCCAAGTAAACTCATCTTAGTCCAAAACTCATTAGTCATCCCTTTCTTCATCTGGTGGCCCTTCTAATGTTTTTTTGGCATATACATGCTGAAATTATGTCACGTAAGATTCCTTCATTAATTACAACTTTGAAGTATACATGTTACAACTGTCTCAAATTATGACCACTGATATCTCATCCTTTGAGGTTATGAAGCACAAAACTACAGCTCTCAAAACCTTTACTATGTCCATAAGAAAAAGAAAACTACGGAAATGTAATCTCGACATCACCCATGTATGTATGGTCATAGTTAGCTAATTTTCTGAGTTTTCTCAGGCTGGTACGGGTTAGAAACAAGGGGTTAGAGAAGCCCAAGGATACTGATACACTCGTACTTAAGATTTGGACATATAACCCAAAAATGCAGGTATCTTAAAAATTGAACTGTGGCAAATTCTACAGGATACATGTGGATGATTATTAAATTTAGAGCACTAATAGAGTCACTATACAAGATACACCAAAAGCCAATATGTCTTTAAAATGTTTGAAAGTAAACCCATGCACGGAACCCTGGAAATCTTCACATTTAGCGACCATAGTATTGCTTTTAAAATCAATCCGCATTGGGTGTACGATACTCCTGTTTAACACCTTCCAGAGAGTCCTCTTTAAAAATCACAAAACCGTTGACCAAACCCATTCGAATGGTTGAATGCATCCTGGTCTCCTATAAAAATAAGAATTATCAGTTTATTTGGATTAGGAACGAAGATCAACATCACCTTATAAAATTAACATTACGTTATAAAGGTTCACCAAAAAAAGATACGGTCACTTGAAAAAGAAACATTGTTGCTTTGTTCTCAACAAACAGTTGGCGGCAACACATAATATGATAACTGCAACAAAGAAATCATTTAGTTACACTTCTCACTTGAGCCTATGGTTTTCGAGAAGGGCATTCTTGGTGTCATATCAGTGACCACAATTCTTGTATGATCATTAAAATAACTAAAATTTACTGAACTGTCAGTTGGAGTTAAACACCATTCCTAACATACCAAAAATAAAAACAGAAAAAGTTTCAATAAATATACAAACAACAATTACTCAAAAGTTGTCAGCCCCGCCCCAAACTTCTATAGAGAATGGAGTTAGCCATTTTGACAAGTTGATGAGATAAGAGAACAAGTGAAACACATACCTTTCATAAATTATGTTGTCCACTAGTGTAGAATTTCCAAGTAAATTCATCTTAGTCTACAACACATTGCTTCCATCATCTGGTGGCCCTTCTAAGGTTTTGGGCATATACAAAATGTCTATCTTGTAACATAAACCAATGGTTCATGTATATATTATTATCCCTTCATAAATTCAACTTAGCTGTATATGTGTTACTGATTGTCTCAAATTGTGACCATTGACCCACAATCAATATCTCATACTTTGTCCAGGAATAAAATTGTAGACATCCGTAATGAGTATCAATTTGGTTTCATAATCAATTCATCAGTGCAAGCAGGTGGTGGCATATTAAAAAATGCAATATGGCAAACAATGTTAATATGACATCACCTGCTTGCACTAATATGCAGAGCAACAGAAGAATACCATGGATGGTCAAATTAGAGACGAGTCGTTATTATTAATCATGCTTGCACTTACACACAATTGTTTCTACTACAACTTCTTGTTAAGCTTGCAACAACTTACAATTGATAGAAATGAGAAGCTTATATATTTACAAAAGCAAAGTGATACAAATTATAACAGTGGTCACTAGAATATACAGTTTACACGACTGCATAACTCAAAAGGTCCCAGCCCCACCCTGAACTCCTCTACCGGCATCAATTTTAAGAGCAAGAGAATTCATAGAGTAAGACATTTTGCACAATTTGATAAAATAAGAAAACATGTGAAAAACCGTACCTTTTATTTTCTAATTTCCTGATATATGCATGTCTTCTCTTCCTCTTCTTCAAGACCAAACTCTCGGCTGCATCAGCAATTGCATTGAACCATTTCACTTTTCTTGTAGACAACATTAGATATCCCATCACCAATCCAAGTAGGGTCCCACATCCGTAGCCCAACATCACTGCTGTTAGTTATCCATTTGGTGACTAGATAATGACTAGGAGATAAGCTTGTTTAGTAGGTAATTTGTATTTACCTAATATATATCTTGTATAGGATTGCTATATATTGGTTCTTCACTCTATGTAATCAGGCAATCAAATAAATGATGTTAAAAGGATAAGCTTGAGCTATAAAGTGTACCCGTCTATAAAATTAGGAGGCAATCAAATAAACGATTTTAAAAGGATAAGCTTCAGCTATAAAGTGTACCCGTCTATAAAGTTGAAGGGCTAAAGTGGAGCAACTTTGATACTTAGAGGATCAGAAGTAAAGTTACAATACTGGATGCTATATAAGCTCTCTTTAGGCTTAATTTACATCATTCCCTCTCATAGTTCTGTTTGTTTCATCTCTCTTCTCTCTAGTTGTATCTAAGTTGAAGAGAAACCCTAGTTTTATTGTAATCTGTTTATCTCTTGTTTTTGTATTGTAAACTTTGCTATTCTTTAGCAGTATTGATATAATAAAAGTGAGCCAAGGGGAGGTTGACTGGGTTCACTCTAAAACTGTTTTGGGGTTAACTTGGCTTTAGTTTATAAGTTTCTACATGGTATCAGAGCCAGGTTGCTCTATACCAAAGCGTTTTTAAAAAAGATAGTAAAGTTTTTCAAAAACTAGGGTTTCTCAAAATTTGGGCATTTTGGTCTATTTGTGTAGATTTTGTTGTTCTGAGGGTAGATGTTGTGGTCTTGATATCAGATCTGAAGGATAATTGAGTTTTCCTAAAAATTAGGGTTACTAGTTTTTGGGGGTTTTTTGATCCTGGTGGTTCTTGGGTTAATTACTTCTTGATTTACTAATCTTGTGTTTCCGCTGTGCTGATTGATATGTGTGGATCTTCTTGATCCTTGGTTCTTGATCTGGTTGGAAGCTTGCGTGGTTGTAATACATCTCACGCTTTCTTTTAGGTTTTTTGTTAGGTTTTTTGGAGGTTGAGTAGATCAAGGGATTTGTTTGTTTGGAGTTGGTTGTGATTAATTGGTGGTTTGTTGTGATTGAGGAGATATAAGGTGTTTTTGTTGTTCTTTTCTGTTTTCTGCCTGTATCTGTGTTCTTGTTTCTGTGTTCTACTGTGTTGTCATCATGGTTGATGGTCAAGATGATATGGGTAAGGGCCTTCAAGGGGGAAGTAGTGAATTAAAATTGGAAATATATGACCCTTTATATTTGCACCCTCAAGACATTGGAGCTCAGTTGATTACCTTTAAACTTGAAGGTACTGAGAACTATAAGGTCTGGTCTGTTGCTGTGCAGTTGGCTTTACACACTAGAAATAAACAAGGTTTCTATAATGGGAAGTGTGTTAGAGATCCCAATGATGTTCTTTATCAGACATAATGGGATAGGTGTAATTATGTTGTGTTGTCTTGGATTCTTGGCTGTATTTCACAAGACCTTTATAAAGGTCAAGTGTTTTCTATAAATGCTAAATCTGTTTGAGATGAATTAAGTGAAACGTACAATAAAGAAGATGGTTATGTGATTGATAACGCTACACGCGTCGTTCGGGGTCAAAGGAACTTCCTTTTCGTCGAGCAAGTTTATCAACACCCTAGGCAAAGGAACCTAATCGTTGTTGTGTAGTATTAGGGTAAGCCACGGGAATTGATATCGTTCTTTAGGGGAATAGGAATGCTAGTGAGAAGTTTCTACGCTAAGGTTGGGTTGAGGAAGATTATTTTTTTATCTTTTTTATGTTTTTTAGGAAATGGAAAGGTACAAATTTCGGGGGTTGAATTTGGGGGGTTGGTATTTCTACCGATTACTTCTACTGTCTAATTATCTAAACTAAGGTGTATGTAGTCTATGTCTATCGTTGTATGCTCGTATGATAGTTAAGAATGTATTTGCTTAGGTTTTATTACTCCCTAGTTATCTCCTATTGATGGTTGAATTGTCACGTCCTTATTCTTAATCGCGTTGTGTCTCTAAGGTCGTAGGGTATGCGTTTATCCCTAACTATTTGAAGCTACCAAAGGTTAATGACTACAAAATCTCTAGGATTTATAAACTTTAACTCTAAGGTATTCTTTGGATGTATAGCCTACAATTACTCTAGGTGATTATAAACTAAGGTTCAACAAAGATTAATCAAGCATTACAAGCACAACGAATGACCTATCGCAATACTAGATCAATCACAATTAAGATAAGAGACAACCAATCAATATTCAATAACTAAGTTTCATATTACCTAAGCAAACACACAAGTAAATTAGCCAGACATGGGGAACATGCAAACATACACACAATTAAAGGAAGACATAATTAAATTAATGAAGTAAAACACTTATCTTGATGTAAGATAGGGTATGGAACCCTAAAATACTGTACAAGACAACCTTGGTTCAGTTTAGGTTTTTACTCCAAAAGACTACACACTGAAAACTGAAAAATTCGGATTCTATATATAAGATTACTCGCTGTTATTAGGGTTTCGTATTGGCCACGTTAGTATTGTGACGACATCACCTTATGCTTGTGACGCCGTCCCCTTCAGTCTCTGACGTCGTTTGGATCAAATCTAGGCCGTCTGAGCTGCGATAACATCAAAATGATAGGGATTTATAGGCACATCCCTACACTTGAGTTTTTATTACTCTAACACTAACTTGACCCGAATTGAAAAGATCAAAACACTTGGAGTACATTATTACGCAAATAAAGGGAATTTAAATTTAACGTTCCCTTCCCGTCATCTCATAAAATTTAACTTTTCCCATGAGTCCCAATAGTCCCAAAACTGTGTACAAATGATATGACTCGACTTAGCAACAAGATAATTGAACTAAGGGTTTAGTGTGATAACAATAATGCACTAAAAGTGAGTGCCTATAAGGTAGGCTAAGGCAATTTAGGTGTACATTTGGGGGTGGTTTGTAAACAATGCTCTTCATTGGTATTTCGAAAAACCGAAACATCACGAGAACCGCGAAAAGGATAGGCTCTGAGGGGTTAACTAGGGGTATCGTGTACTAAAGATAAGTACAACACAAGGGTGTGGGGGAATTAATCAACCGATGTGGAAGAAGTAATTATATTATGGGTATCAAACAAGGGTTATCCTAATGCCTCTTATCATTTAGTTATTCCTAACTACACAAGTGTAGTCTTACTAGCGATCTCGGAATGCATCACAAAACAAGTTCTAGAATCTATTATACTACCGGTTCACACTCTAAGCATCAAAGATGAATGCTTTAATTCCTACAAATTTAAGGGAGATCCTCACATTTTGGGTTGAATTTAAGTGGTAAAGGGTTTTTGTGCTAGTCATATAATCTCCTATCCATGAGAAGCTTTACTAAGACTAATGGCCCACTCCTATATGTAATGAAAAATTTTAAATTTGGTGCCAAAATTACCCTAACCAATATTTCTCATGGTTTATTACAGAAATGCAATTGGACAAAGCAAATAATCAAGGATAAGCATAGTTTCAAAGTTCCCGTTTTATTTTCCCTCCCTACACTTAAACTGAACATTGTCCCCAATGTTCCCCGAAAGTATCAAAGTTATGATAATGAAAGGTAATAAAAGACGAAAGAAACTAATACTCTCCTGATTAGCTCGGTAGGATCCGTGTGAAGTGGTGGTTACATGTTCCTTCAAGAAGAACGTTTGCGTGAAAAGCTCATTCTCATCTTATTATTTTCTTCTTAGTAAATTAAACCTGCACACTTGAAGAAAACAAACGAAACTTTCACGTAAAATCGGTGGTAATAATATATATATATAAGACTCTACTAAACTAGGATATAATGCTTGTGGAATGGATGTTTACAGATTTTCTGGAAAATTAAGCCTTGGAAAATTCCAAAAATTTATAAGTAGCTCAGAAAACGAGAAAAAGTAATCAGTTGTTTCTGCTCCTTCCTGACGCCACCAGGTTGCGATCCTGACGCCGTCAGGTTATCCTGACAGAAACTGGTCAGCGATTTTCTGGAAAAAATTCTAAAAAATTTTTATCTTTAGAATCTGAAAAATTTCCTGCAAAACATCTATTATGACTCGATACAAGCATTTGACTCGAACAAACACACATGTATATCTTTTAATTAACTGAAATTATCATGTTTACGTTTCTTTTGAAAACGTGTGTAATCCTCCCTACACTTATCCCTTATGTAAAATACCTTTATATGTAATTAAGACGAGGTTAAAGACAAAATAAAGCATTTTTACAAATTTAAACATGAGAATAAACAATCAATAAAAGATACACGATAGAAACAAGCAAACAATTAAGCATGGGTTGCATCCCACGAAGCGTTTTTCTCTATTTATGAGTCTTGTAGCTAGACTCGAAGTCGTGCCCCTATGTGACTTCATTACCGTCACCTTCTTCCTCATGACGGTCTCTATTGGGGAATTCCATGTTGTAAAAGTGCCCTATGATGCACCTTTCTAAGAGGTCTTCCTCTCCCCAATCGGTTCTATATTCCGGTCCTAAGTTCAAGCAATCCTTATAGAAACCGAAAATCTTGGCCATAACATAATCTACTCCTTTCTCTTTATCCTCCTCATTCCTATAGTAGACCGATAGTTTAAGTTCCTTTTCATCATTGGAGTGTGATGAAAACTTCTCAATCTTAAACGGCATTTGGTAAGCTACATCATCGGTCTCATCCTTGAATCGCACTATTCCTAATGAGGGATCATAAGTCATTCCGGTGCTTTCTATGAAAGGCTTTCCCAGAATAACGTGGGATAAGCTAGGATCTATGGCCGTATTAATGTCATACACTATTATGAAATCCGTAGGAAACATGAAACTACCTACATACACGGGAAATCCCTTAACTCTACCAAGAAAATTGCAACTAACCCTAGGATTATCGGGATCTTGCCTAGTTGGGATAGGCTTCTTCATTACCCAATTATAGTAGGTGCTAGTCATTATGTTTATTGGGGACTTTCGGTCAATGTAGGCCTTTGCCACGAAAAGGTTTCCTATGCAACATGGTATGTTAGGATTCCAAGGGTTCCCAAACTTGATCCTAGGGCTTCTCCCAACATACATGTGACGGAGGTCACGCACTAAGTGAGGGTGGCGAGATAGTTCTTCTTCCGTAGGAAACTTATTGAAATAGTCATTGTCTACTTCATCTACTTCCTCGGTTGTCTAATTCCTAGGTATTTAACTAACCTCAAGTATTGTTTCATGGTTCGCTTCGTCATTTGTTCTATTAGGTTTCACTAAGGTGATGGTATTGACGAATTAAACGTGCTTAGCTAACTTACTTGGTCCTTAATCTCTACACCGGAAGCTTCGGGAGTTGAGATAGCATTAACCTTCCTATCACTATTGGTCATGGCTTTCAAGAGGTTATTTATCTTCCTATCCATCTCGTCTTGTTGTTGGTTAAAATGGTCTGAGAGCTTAGCTATTTGAGCTTCTTGGGATGCGACTAGGTTTTGCAACATCCCTTCTATGTTTTGTTGGTTAGGACCGTGAGATGGGGGCCATGAGAAATTATTGGATGTGAATTCTTTGGTTTGTCCCCAATAAAAGTCAGGCTTTCCCTTCCATGCTTCTCGGGTGTCATTAAAAGTCCTAGGTCCGGGTGTTGTAGGGAATCTTCCTCCCGTTCCATTAGTACGCAAGGATGCGTAGTCAACGGAAGCTTGTTAGGGTTAAACATGTTTTCAGTGTTAAGGTTTTTTATATTGCCTAACCTAGTTTGCTTCTACTTGTGGTTGTACAACAATAACAATATTCAATCTTGCCGGAGCGAGATATGATGGAGATAATCTATAGGCAGTCATACTCCTACCCGAAGATAAAAGGACTGATTTGAGAAAAACCTATGAATAGTGTGTGTACAAGCAAACTGACAATATATAAGGCGTGTATTTGTGAAATCATATGTGTACCCATATGTATCTTTTTACGAGAAAATAAGTATTCAAAGTAAAAAAACATAAGTAGGAGAATACACAATAAGTGTGCATTAACGTGATCATAATGATAAGTTAATATAACGAACAAGGATGATGAGTTACTAAATAATTGACATGTCTGTTGTCGTAGCATTGTAGTTAAGCCTACACATCTTACTATAATTAGTTATTCATATAATTAAATTCTACACTATAATAATTGCATTATAATGTACACTAATGACACATTAAATTTTAGTATTAAAATGGATGTTACAAACTTACAATAATACAAATTTATACTTGTAATTTTGATCATAAAAATTCAAGTTATACAAAGTTTAAATGAGTACAAGTATGGATATCTATATTTGAAATGATATACTTTACGAAAATTCAAATACGCATCTACTCTTTTCGAACTATCAAATGGGTAAACCATCAAATACTAACTCTTATTGCATACCGCATAAAGATCAGGGTACGAGAAAAATGACATGTTGAGTACTGCCGCTGCTTTGCGCGGCTACTATGATAGTTCATATGAATGTATGACAAATTTATCATAATATATTCACTAGAGACATAAATAATTACTATAATTGCTAAATCCAAAGGCTAATTCAATAAAAAGTTAAGGGTGTATATTATTTTTTCGCCTTTTTTCAAATTCTCCCAACTAATTATTTCATTTAGCCGGAAGATTTGGCCAAGCACGAAAACATAATGCTAATCTCAAAACAAAGTACCCATATACACCGCAATATATCAACTAAGAAAGTTATATATCTCTAGCCTATGTGGGACAAACATGTTTCTAGTATTAAATCCTTTTGATATTGCATAAACTCTTTTGCATCGACCTATTTGTGGCTGTGTGTTTGTGATATCTTATATGTGTCCATATGTATCTTTTTACGAGAAAATAATTATTCGAAGTTCCAAACATAAGTAGAAGAATATACAAGTAAGTGGGCATCAATGTGTTCGTAATGATACGTTAATATGACGAACATGGATGATGAGTTAATAAACAATTGACATGTCCGTTTTCCTAGCGTCGTAGCATGACTCATTTCGCTAGTTGAATCTTCTTTTTTTATGCTTACTAATGAAGACTAGTAAATATAGGTCCTCTAGTTTTTAAGTCTAAGGTCCATGGTTTAGCATATCAACAAAGACATTCGAAACGGTGCACTTACATACAAGGTTTTTCCTTAAGGATTTATCAAATAAAAAGGTGTTTGGGAATGATTTTGTCACGAGGAGTATTTGACTTTTTTTAGATAACAAAGATAGCGGAGAAAAATGTACAACGTTAGTCTTTTGGGATGTATTGTGTCTACTTTTTACTAACGGATGGATGATGGTTGCTAAAAGTTTTTGATAGGGATGTTTAGTGTAAATATTGAAAAACCTGAGAATGTAGTTTTCAGTATACTCTAAATATATACAAACTTCAGCTTCCGGCTTAGAATATGAGCTCCAGCTTCAGCTCATTTGACCATGCCTTATGTCTTATTTTTTTCATACTCAGTTTTCTATAATCATATTAGAGTATCATAATGTAATAGAGTCTAAATGAGCTGCATGCCTATAAGTCCATTTTCTTATAAATAAGACCTGCTATTAGCCCATTATGGTTGTTGATCTTGATCTTTTTCGACAAAGAACGTAGTAAACGATGTTAGAATAGAGATATATGATCTACTTATGAAGTGTAGAGTAAGTTGGAAATTTTGATTACCAACTTATGAAGTATAGATTTAGTAAGATGTGTAGTAGTATTAGTTTAATGTAGCATCATATAACTGATTCCAATTTTATCCATTGTCATTTATTTCTACCGATTCATATATATGAACGTAGGACAAAAAATTACCATCATATGTTCATTAAAGGCGCCAATAGTTACTATAATCGCTAACTTCAACCGCTTTATCAATAAAAAGTTAAGAGTACATATTATTTTCTCGCCATGACAATTTCAACTGACTAATTCGTTCATTTAGCGAGAGGATTTGCCAAGTACGAAAATATAATATTAATCTAGAGACGAAGTATTCATAAACACAATGATATATTACCTATCAAAGTTTTATTTCTTTAGCCTATGTGGGACAAACATGTTTTCAGTGTTAAGGTTTTTTATATTGCCTAACCTGGTTTGCTTCTACTTGTGGTTGTACAACAATAGCAATATTCAATCTTGTCGGAGGCAGATATGATGGAGATAAGTTATAGGCACATCATACCCCTACCGAAGATAAAAGGACTGATTTCAGAAAAACCTATGAATAGTGTGTGTACAAGCAAACTGACAATATATAAGGCGTGTATTTGTGAAATCATATATGTACCCATATGTATCTTTTTACGAGAAAATAAGTATTCAAAGTAAAAAAACATAAGTAGGAGAATACACAATAAGTGTGCATTAACGTGATCATAATGATAAGTTAATATAACGAACAAGGATGATGAGTTACTAAATAATTGACATGTCTGTTGTCGTAGCATTGTAGTTTTTTAAGCCTACACATCTTACTATAATTAGTAATTCATATAATTAAATTCTACACTATAATAATTGCATTATAATGTACACTAATGACACATTAAATTTTAGTATTAAAATGGATGTTACAAACTTACAATAATACAAATTTATACTTGTAATTTTTATCATAAAAATTCAAGTTATACAAAGTTTAAATGAGTACAAGTATGGATATTTATATTTGAATTGATATACTTTACGAAAATTCAAATACGCATCTACTCTTTTCGAACTATCAAATGGGTAAACCATCAAATACTAACTCTTATTGCATACCGCATAAAGATCAGGGTACGAGAAAAATGACATGTTGAGTACCGCCGCTGCTTTGCGCGGGTACTATGCTAGTTCATATGAATGTATGACAAATTTATCATAATATATTCACTAGAGAAATAAATAATTACTATAATTGCTAAATCCAAAGGCTACTTCAATAAAAAGTTAAGGGTGTATATTATTTTTTCGCCTTTTCAGAATTCTCCCAACTAATTATTTCATTTAGCCGGAAGATTTGGCCAAGCAAGAAAACATAATGCTAATCTCAAAACAAAGTACCCATATACACCGCAATATATTAACTAAGAAAGTTATATATCTCTAGCCTATGTGGGACAAACATGTTTCTAGTATTAAATCCTTTTGATATTGCATAAACTCTTTTGCATCGACCTATTTGTGGCTGTGTGTTTGTGATATCTTATATGTGTCCATATGTATCTTTTTACGAGAAAATAATTATTCGAAGTTCCAAACATAAGTAGAAGAATATACAAGTAAGTGGGCATCAATGTGTTCGTAATGATACGTTAATATGACGAACATGGATGATGAGTTAATAAACAATTGACATGTCCGTTTTCCTAGCGTCGTAGCATGACTCATTTCGCTAGTTGAATCTTCTTTTTTTATGCTTACTAACGAAGACTAGTAAATATAGGTCCTCTAGTTTTTAAGTCTAAGGTCCATGGTTTAGCATATCAACAAAGACATTCGAAACGGTGCACTTACATACAAGGTTTTTCCTTAAGGATTTATCAAATAAAAAGGTGTTTGGGAATGATTTTGTCACGAGGAGTATTTGACTTTTTTTAGATAACAAAGATAGCGGAGAAAAATGTACAACGTTAGTCTTTTGGGATGTATTGTGTCTACTTTTTACTAACGGATGGATGATGGTTGCTAAAAGTTTTTGATAGGGATGTTTAGTGTAAATATTGAAAAACCTGAGAATGTAGTTTTCAGTATACTCTAAATATATACAAACTTCAGCTTCCGGCTTAGAATATGAGCTCCAGCTTCAGCTCATTTGACCATGCCTTATGTCTTATTTTTTTCATACTCAGTTTTCTATAATCATATTAGAGTATCATAATGTGATAGAGTCTAAATGAGCTGCATGCCTATAAGTCCATTTTCTTATAAATAAGACCTGTTATTAGCCCATTATGGTTGTTGATCTTGATCTTTTTCGACAAAGAACGTAGTAAACGATGTTAGAATAGAGATATATGATCTACTTATGAAGTGTAGAGTAAGTTGGAAATTTTGATTACCAACTTATGAAGTATAGATTTAGTATGATGTGTACTAGTATTAGTTTAATGTAGCATCATATAACTGATTCCAATTTTATCCATTGTCATTTATTTCTACCGATTCATATATATGAACGTAGGACAAAAAATTACCATCATATGTTCATTAAAGGCGCCAATAGTTACTATAATCGCTAACTTCAACCGCTTTATCAATAAAAAGTTAAGAGTACATATTATTTTCTCGCCATGACAATTTCAACTGACTAATTCGTTCATTTAGCTAGAGGATTTGCCAAGTACGAAAATATAATATTAATCTAGAGACGAAGTATTCGTAAACACAATGATATATTACCTATCAAAGTTTTATTTCTTTAGCCTATGTGGGACAAACATGTTTTCAGTGTTAAGGTTTTTTATATTGCCTAACCTGGTTTGCTTCTACTTGTGGTTGTACAACAATAGCAATATTCAATCTTGCCGGAGCGAGATATGATGGAGATAAGTTATAGGCAGTCATACCCCTACCCGAAGATAAAAGGACTGATTCAAGAAAAACCTATGAATAGTGTGTGTACAAGCAAACTGACAATATATAAGGCGTGTATTTGTGAAATCATATATGTACCCATATGTATCTTTTTACGAGAAAATAAGTATTCAAAGTAAAAAAACATAAGTAGGAGAATACACAATAAGTGTGCATTAACGTGATCATAATGATAAGTTAATATAACGAACAAGGATGATGAGTTACTAAACAATTGACATGTCTGTTGTCGTAGCATTGTAGTTTTTTAAGCCTACACATCTTACTATAATTAGTAATTCATATAATTAAATTCTACACTATAATAATTGTATTATAATGTACACTAATGACACATTAAATTTCAGTATTAAAATGGATGTTACAAACTTACAATAATACAAATTTATACTTGTAATTTTTATCATAAAAATTCAAGTTATACAAAATTTAAATGAGTACAAGTATGGATATCTATATTTGAATTGATATACTTTACGAAAATTCAAATACGCATCTACTCTTTTCGAACTATCAAATGGGTAAACCGTCAAATACTAACTCTTATTGCATACCGCTTAAAGATAAGGGTACGAGAAAAATGACATGTTGAGTACGGCCGCTGCTTTGCGCGGGTACTATGCTAGTTCATATGAATGTAGGACAAATTTATCATAATATATTCACTAGAGACATAAATAATTACTATAATTGCTAAATCCAAAGGCTACTTCAATAAAAAGTTAAGGGTGTATATTATTTTTTCGCCTTTTCAGAATTCTCCCAACTAATTATTTCATTTAGGCAGAAGATTTTGCCAAGCACGAAAACATAATGCTAATCTCAACACAAAGTACCCATATACATCGCAATATATTTACTAAGAAAGTTTTATATCTCTAGCCTATGTGGGACAAACATGTTTCTAGTATTAAATACTTTTGATATTGCATAAACTCTTTTGCATCGACCTATTTGTGGCTGTGTGTTTGTGATATCTTATATGTGTCCATATGTATCTTTTACTAGAAAATAATTATTCGAAGTTCCAAACATAAGTAGAAGAATATTCAAGTAAGTGGGCATTAATGTGTTCGTAATGATACGTTAATATGACGAACATGGATGATGAGTTAATAAACAATTGACATGTCCGTTTTCAAGCCTACACATCTTACTATAATTAGTAATTCATAAATTAAGAACTAAGAAACCTTAAACCCTAATAAATTAAGGTTTAACACATTCGACTACACCAAAAGTAGAATACCCAAGATATGCAAACACAAGTGTATTCGCTCTTCGTTCTTGTACACACGTATTGGTAGCGAATCAATGAGAAAAGCTAGGTTCTTGAATCACAAATAACCAAACACTTGTATTGAGCAATGTAAAATCGATCCCTAGGAGTTAGGGTTGTTTGTACGATCGGCCAAGGCTTAAGGAGAGGAGAGGAGAAGAAGTTAGGGTTCTTTGGTGATCCAAGATTAGATTTAATAAATACAAGGGGTTTGTATTTATACACATCTAAACTTGATGACCAAGTAATGGGTCCCTTGGGCTTTTGGAACCCATGACCGGCCTAGAGAACCCAAAGGGTTTCTAGATCCTTCTTGTCCACTATTTCCATCTTTAGGCCTTTAATGTTACATTTAACGACCGTTAGTCCAAACTCGTTAAATATTAACATTCGTTAGTTGTTTATTTTGTGACTAAATAATTAATAATAACATTTATATATTAATTATTCTAAACATTGATTCTCATACGTAATGTGTGCAATCTCGAAGTCTCGAGTTCGAATCCGGTCGTACTAATATTAATTTATATCCATAATATTTCAGCTCCCACTTGGATATATCTTAATATAGTAATGACATTGGTTTAGCCTAGCTTAACACGCCAATGCCCCCATATTTGAACCGAGTGTGGTTTCCCTAGAAAAACCATTTTTGATGATTCATCATTATACTTATCCTTTTACTTCTAATACTTCATTAACTGTAAATATGGATCAAGTCATTTCACAAGTTAATATTTTTGTTTCTCGTTATATTTGATTGAACAAGATTACCAAATCATCTGAACGTATTCCAGATAGATCTTTGGTAAGGCCTTACAAACATCTTGTCAACCCTACGAGGGGCCCAAACAGTATTATGCTTTGAAACAAATTCAAATGAGCAAATTCTATTGACTACAAGAAAAACTCACGAACTCTGCAACAATTCTGAAAACAGCCCTTATAACCACCTTTTACGGATAGCGTTAGACTATTTCACACAAGTGTACTACATTCATAACAGTTATCTGGTATCTCAAGTTTGAGGATAAATATACATGATTTACTTAATGACAAAGATCCATAAAGTACAATCATGTTAAGTTGGGATCTGTCCTATATTCAATTCATTGAATATCATGTAAATTTGGCATGTCCCATGCATCAATATACTTAAAGTATATTCTACCAAAACTCAGATTTGTCTTAATTCAATGACATTCCCACATCATTGATCGACAACGGACTTTTAGAATAACATAAGTTATTCATGGATTAAACATGCAAATATAGGATATAATATTAAGAAAAAGAAAAATAAACATAACAAATATTTTATTTCATTTAAATAATATTTGTTCATAACATCCCTTATCCAAATACTAAATAGATCAATGCATGATAATATTTGTTAATGAATTATGCCTCAAGTAATGACAATCATACTTGTTGACAAGGCATAATTTCAACTAACTTTGATCTATCAGAATTTTGAGAATAATTAGTTCAAGAATTCAACTAGTGAAGTTCTTGTATATGTGCATTCAAAATATCTTGATATTGCCACATAATATTTCATAAAGTGTGTGACATCCTCAACCACCAATTTATGACAATCAAACTTTCAAACATTTTAAAGTTTAAAGTATTCTTATTCTTTATTGTATAATGCAATTATGCTCTTAGTTGAGCACAACTAGTTCACATGGCCATCAACAAGAATGAAATCTTCCCATGACTAGTATCGAGTGTCATCTCAATTAAACCAGTATCATTGTATAAAAACAACAATATGCTCTCTAAAATAATCTCCGTAAACTTCAATATCTATAGTGTAATGTTTGATGCCTTCCAAACTTTCAAGTTTGTTGGCTATGACAATTAAACAACAATTGCTGTATTGCTCATCCATAGAATTTTGAGAGCAAATCCAGGCTAAGGAATGTAATTCTAAATTCAAACATATTCTTTTAGAATATTCATTACACCAGTTATCTAATAACTTCATTAGATATCAATGTTGTCAAATCATCTTGCATTCAAGCATGATACAACAATAACATGATGTTCATGAAAATCCTTGTGTCAAACTAAGATTTCATTCATGTTCTACATATCCATTTTCCAAATGATATATCATGTTCTATATTAGACTCATTTATTTAATACCGCACATGTTTACTAACAATAAACATATACTCCAAGGTTGTATGTCTTATTTTCTAAATCTTTCAAGTGAAGTTCCATTCCAACCTAAAACTTAAGATTTAGCTTTGATGTAATGTTACTACCCACAACATATAAGATTTAAAGAAAATAAACATAATACTCCCACTAGCTTTCAGGAACACTTAGGAATTATCTTAATTTAATTTTTAAATCAAAACTTGGATTTAATAGTTAAACATAAGAATCGTCTCCTAGATGCATGCATATATCCATTCATGGATTCTTGCAGTTTGTACATTTTCAAAGATTATGTGAATTCATAAAACTCATTTGTATTACTTATCGTCCTCGCAAAAGCAATCACACAAGAAAGAGTTTTAATATTCCATTGTCATTTTTCATATCAATGAAAATAAGTATGACAATTATAATCATTATATATTTAATGTGCCAAGATAAGAATATTCAATCACAGTTAATTGCTTAAGTGTGATTAATAATCTTGTCACAAGTCATGCATTAAACACATGTACAATTTTGTCCATATGATTTCTACACAAAGATTTAAACCACTAGGGTTTTCCTTCTTTTTGAAGAAACTCATCTTCATTAAGATAAACCAAGTTTCCAAAGTTGATTATCATTTTGGACAACATCTTAACATTCATAGTATGAATAATTTACCACAGTTCAATATCTTGTAAATGTTTTATCATGATTAACAGGTTTACCATGACCCTGTAATTCATATTTCTCATCATATCAAATATCTGAGATATCCTTGCGGATCTGTGAATGAGAATTCCACCATCTTGAGGTCTATCATTTACACGTTTAGCCTCATCATGTTATTCACTAGTGTGTTTTAGAAGATTATGTGTGTTGTAATTGTAATTTAATCTCTTCAAGATCTAAACAAAACTCCACTTGCTTTTGTTATTTAAAGACTATCTATAAATACTTTAGCAATTAGAACAACACTAAATTGTTTTCTTTTGTGATATTACAAAACACATTGACAGTTCGTAAATCTTGTCGTTAATTAACCTACTCCATAAGTAGTTTTAACAAATCAGAACTTCAATATAAGACTCAATGTGATTCATCACATTCCATACTAAAATGGTGCCTTATTAATCTTCTAGGTTTGAGTTTTATTAAGTATATCCAATCAATACTCAATTTTCTAACCTTGATAACTTTTGGAAGAAAAGAAGATATAGTTATCTTGAATCAAACAATATAACAAATGTTTGATTCTTCTAACTGAACATTCCATATACATACAATATTTCATTAGAATTTATATTGTAAGACAATCTAACAATATGTAAGATAAACTTATCCCTTTTGGCCTACCTATTTACCAACTAAGTCAACTGAATGGTATAATAGAATATTCAAGCTAATTGCATGTTTTATAACATAAGTATTCTTTGACCAAGTCAAAAGACATAACAGTTATAATATCGTACTTTATATTATAAGTCTTTAAAAGACTTCATGTTTGTGAGTTTATACAAAGAAACACATAAACATTTATAATTTAAAGTAATCATGAACACCGCATCTTGGTTTCAATTAATTTATTTTCAAGTTAATATACTATTTATGCCATTCCAAGAATACACAAATATTTAAAGTAGCATTAGATTACTTTATTTTAATTATGTCATCCCTTGAAGTGTCCGACTTAAGAAACTGCAAAAGCATCCACGCCCGATCCCACGACAAGTGGAGATTTACCTTGAGATTACAATCTAGCCTAGATCTCACTTAACCTAAAATGTAACTTCAAGTGTTTCTATAATTTGAATGACATAAGACATAAAAGTAGTCTATGTTATAATCTTAGACACATGTTCTTTAAACAAGACAATCTTATTTGAACGTTAATCTCTTACCTTACGATCAAGAGAATCCATTAATCATATTTGTATGTGTTGTACCTTTGCACACAATAAATAATTCTCCCACTTGTGCATAGAACAACATCATATAGTATATAAACACCATGACATTCGTTTGTTTATGTGAGCAATATGATAGTGTCATAGATATATAAGCATTACAAGTAGATGTAGGATCACTTAATTATCAAGGAAACGTTCATGACTATCCTTGAGAATATGAATGTCTACATTTTTGAACGTAATGTATTATTTCAAGAAAATCTAGAAATAATCTGAGTTATTACCAAGATAATAAATCTTGTAACTCCCACTGAATTAGACAACGTTACAATAATGTCTTATTCAGTAACACAACACAATACTCCCACTGGATTTGACAACATTGTAAGTGTTTCATTAACCAGTGAAAATAGCGTGCTATTACGTTGCTACCCCTTTGTAAGACCATTCGTAACAATTACTTATGTACTAAAAGAGTGTATTCTACTCTGTAGATGATGAATCATCCATCAATGCTATTAACTTGAAAAATTGAGCATGCAATTTCTTCCTTAATAGGTCTACTATCCCCACAATGGTGTGTAGCACTTTTAATTAGTCAAAGCAAAACAACTAGATAAACTATACTAGTTTGTCTTTTACCAATTTTACGGTAATTAGTCTAGCTTCTAATTTAATAACTCATAGAATGTCAAACATGTTTTCTAGTTGACCAAAATATCATATAAGAATTCAATCACCAACAGAGGGTAATGAAATCTCTTAAGGAAAACATGGTGTGCAATTTTCTTAACTATTAAAGTTGCTTGAGTTATATTAGAATTTAGACAATTCTAATGTTCCTAACATACCTTTCTCAATCATGAAAAGGAATAGGATTAAGTCTCACTCTTCTTCCATGGAAAAGAGTCTATGTTTGTCTTTTTAGTAAATTTTTCTTGATCAAACATTTGTTTGAAAACAGAACTAGATCAATTTACCAAAACCCAAACCACTTTTACGGTTTAATGTTGCTTTAATACCATCAAAAGAATTAACAAAATTCAAATTTTAGTATTTTCGATGATTAAATCTTTCAAGAAAATAAAATACCCTTAGGTCAATATTCATATTAACGATAGAATTTTCCTTGAATCTAGGACCCTCATTATCATAGTTTCACCACATGAGTTGATCTGCTAGTGATGAAAGTATAAAATAGGTAATTGTCGAAGAACAATAATTGACAAACAAGTTTTTAATTCCTAGAAAATATGGGATTTACAATTTTGCCAAAAAATTATGCAAAACGTAAGCATGTTTTATCCTATCTTATGCCTTAAGTTAGAGGTCTCACTAACTAACTTAATTGAGTTGTCTAATTTAGAAACTGCAAATTATTTTAAGCTGAGGTCTCACACAACATAAAGATTCACCTTGTTATTGTAATCTAGTTCAAGGTCCCACATAACGTAAATTACAACTTCAAGTGTTTCATATCATTAGATGGCATAAACTTAAATTTTAAAGGGTACAATTTTTTTTTTATGTGTAATCAAAACTTATATATGAAGAAGCATGCATACATCTTCATAACATAAAAAATTTCAAAACCTTGCTCATAGTTTTAAATTGCTAAGATTAAATTCTACAAAGTTTTAATCGATGCGTTGAGAAACTTACAACTTTGCACTAAGATGCTTCGTACATAGAATAGTTATACTAGGTAGCTCCAAATGTAACGCACAAAGTGGCAGAGAAGCTGGTCAAATACGAAGCATATTATGAATAACCCTTCTTCTTTAGAGTCGCAATTTAATGTCGAACCCTCCTTAAACCACTCTGTGGAAACGTAGAGGGGGGGGGGTGAATACGTTATCGTTTAAAAACTTTAGATCTTTAGTATCAAATCGCTTATAAAGCTTGTTATAATATGAAAGTACCAATTATTGTTTGTGACTAATATAAAGCATAGTAAACTAAGTTGTCACATAATCATGAACACCAAACCACATCACAAACAATAGTATAATGCAAGTTTAAAAGTAAAGAGATAAAGAAAGGAAAGTGCAAACCGAACACGAGGATTTATAGTGGTTCGGTCACGGATCTCTTTTCCGCCCTACTCCACTCCCCGAGTACCCAACTCGAGAGTTACTTCACTAAATCAACAAGCTCCCTTCTCGGCGGAGAAAACCTTACAATCGTCGCTTACACTTTTTCCGGTACAAAGCTAAATACCGGGTTCTAGTTCGAGGTAGAACCAACCTAACGTCGCCTATACAATATTTCCGACACTAAGCTAGATGTCGAGTTCTTTTACAAGGGTACAACCACTCCCAATATGTTTTATGGCCCAACATAACAAACCTTGTGTTTTATGGCACAAACACATAAACCATCTAATCTAGTTTGGTGAAAGTGTTGTTATGATGCAATGATGTTTACACTAATGATCCATGACACAAATGTCTAATGGATATGAATGACTACTTCTAAATGAACTTCCATTGATAGGAAGCCTTCATGATGAAGATCACAAGTTCCCTAAACTTGTTGTGATAGATCTTCAGCTTGTGATGAGTGGAGATGGCTAGATCTCCAAGCTTTCTTTGGTTGATCAAGATGTAGAGTATGCTTACAACAAAGATGAATGTTAGAAGCATTATGATCATGTGATGGTGAGGGAGATTAATGTATGTTTCTACATTGTTATCTACAGATCTAAATGATGCAAGAAAGGTAGAGAGAAAGTGTGTTGAAGGGATGAATGAACAACTTGGTTTGGCTTGCTATTTATAGCCAAAATGGACAGGAGCGTCCACGGACCACGGAACCCTTAAAAGGGTTCCGCCCGTGTACCATTTTGGTACCGTGGGGTTCTGACAATAAGATTACCAAAATCTTACCAAAGTCAACCAAATCCATCCAAGATTGTGTAAGCTATGTAGAGTCCAAATCTAAACAAATATTCTATGAAATCTTTTAGAGATTACAAAGATGATGCATGCCATGATGTAACATGTATTTCCATTTTAAGATTAAAAGGTTTATCAAAGTAAACTTGTAAAATGTATTATGTAACTAGTTAATAAAATGTCTAGTTACCTTTTGAAATACTTGTGAATGCAAAATGTAAAATGAGGTTCGAAATAGAATGGTTAACCTATTAAAATACTTAGTGACTCTAAACGTATTTTAAACATTCTAAATGATTTGTTAATGGGTTTGATCATAATGCCACATAACAAACATGTACGAACCCGTGTTGTAACATACGAGGACTTGAGACATCGAGAGGTGTTGAATGTATGTTGAGACAAAGTGTGATTACAAGTAACTTGTACATTTTACGTTATGTATTACAAGTTACATGTTTGTCATCAATCAAAACAAACGAGACTGTATAGATTAAATATCGTAATATTTGCACTAACAATCTCCCCCTTTTGATGATGACAAAGATATGTAAACGTAATAGAAAGTAAAATGTAAAAGTTTACTTGTATCCTTACTACCTTTACATTACCTTCTCCGTTTACACTCTTCTCCCCTTTGTCGAAACAAAAAGGCGTGTCCTTGGAGTTTAACTTCATTTCTCCCCAAAAAGGCGAGCTTGCATCATCCCTAGTGAAGTTAAATCGCCTACTTCAATCCGTCCCTTGTTTGGTAGCGGATCCATGGATCAAATAAAGAGGCTTAACCTACATCAAGGTTAGTTTTATGCAACAAAATTATGAGAAATATATGAAAAAGAAAAGGCATAGCAATGTTAGCCTATTTTCTCCACTTTTTATCGAAGCAAAAATGCTTGTTGAAAAGTGAGAATGATGATAAATGCGTGCATGCTCCCCTTGACGGGTGCTCCCCTTGTTTGAGGCGTCGGGTATGATTAAAACCTAAAAACAAATATTAGTGCAAAACTATATTCGGTCATTGACGAGTAAGTGATATACAACAAAGTTTGTATAAGATGCATTCAGTAAATTCTTTATGGAAGCTCCCCTTGCTCTAGGTCGTCAAGATGAACCTTCAAAATAAATATTAGTATAATAGAAGCTTTGTCTTTAGACAAATATGTCATATACAACCAAGTGTATAGACGATACAATATGAGTGCTTAAAGGATATTACTCCTTGTTCGAGGGTGTCAAGAAGCACCTAAAATAAGAAAAATAATTGATGCAAACTTCATCCTTAGATGAGTAAGTTATATACAATCGAGTGTATATGATGATGAACCTACAATGAAAAACATTAGTGCAATATATTTCATCTTTTCACAAAGAAAAATAAGATGTATATATGTGATAAATGATATAATCAAAGATCTCATGAAGTGTAGTCTCCTAATTACAATCATAAGAAAAGTGAGAATATAATATGATAAAACCTACAAAATAGTTCCTAGAAAGAAGATATGAAGTCTCCCACCGGGTGTGCCACTAGTGGTGCTAGTGTTGGTGTCGGTTTACTAGTAGGATTCATGTGGTGATGGTAGATGACTCGAGATTTACAAAAGCAAGTTTTCGCTAATCCATAGTGGTGATGATTAGTGAAGGTGGTGATGGAAGGTGGTGGTGATTAGGTAGGAAGCTATTAAGGAGTTATAAACTCGTATGTATAGCAAATATAAAAATATGGACTCATGCAATCCTTTCCTCATGTCAAGTGACCAAAGCTAAGAGGGAAAAAAATGAATGGACATTGCATTTCAATGATGCATAAGGGTTATGATTTGAATGATTTATTGATGCTAACAACCTATTGTTTTGAGCAAGTTCTCATATGCTTCAACCCAAGAGTAATCAATAATGCGTTCTATCTAAGAATATATAAAAGTGATAACATGAAGATAAATTCATTCATTGATTGACACGAATTATAAAAATGACCTATTCTAGGTGACAATGGGAAAGGTAGTATTAGCATGGTTTTGACCGACATGGATGATTATCACTTTGAAAAGAAGTGAAGACAATATGGAAAATACTAATAATAATAATAATGAGTACCTATATGAGGATGAGAATGACATCATATAAGTGAGAGTTGGATGGACCAACGTGTTGGAAATGGGTGTTTTGATTAATATATCGTTTGCACTGACAATGACATGCATGATATATGTTAAGCGAGAAAAGGATAAGATCCTATGATGGTGTTCTAGATAGTGAAGTTGTAAGGTGCTAGTTTAAGGAAAATCCTAGATTCGTTGATTGTGGAGATGAAGAAGTTTGTAAAACACATGATGTGTTTTTCACTTGATGAGGTATTGGTGCAAACTTGTGATATAAAGTTAAAAGGTTGAACTAGTTGTGGTTTCATGAACCGGTTTTAGCTAAGTGGTGTTTGCCTATGTGTTGGTATTTTAGAGTCTAAGAGACATAAAAATTGACAAAAGACAATTATGTGAATGGATTTCTCTCCCCCTTAATTGGTGGACATCCAACATAATGTGTAATGTATCAAATAAGGAATGACAACAAAGTGTTTAGGAGGTTATTCGGGTTAACGAAAGAGATGAGCTTAGTGATGTTTTTCTGGATGATGGTTAGCATACAATGAACTTCATCCTTAAAGTCACGTACCTCTTCTCGATTAATACGAGATGATCGTATGATGAGGCATGTGTTTCCTAATAGAAAGTGAAGAGGATTAGAGTATTGTTATAACTAAATAATGATGGAGGTGATTTTTGGAAAACGGAAGCAAAAATGAGATTTGGAAAGAGGTCGGTTGAAAGACAAAAAAAAGCAAAGACAACCCTCTAGAACTTAATTCTATATGCTTTTAAACTATATGCAAGTGTAGGGGTCCCATAAAGCATAGTACTCATCTACTTAGCAATAAAGGGGATTATGCAAAATGAGCATATAAAAGTTAGAACCAAGTGAGATAACAAATAATTTGTTATCAACCTACAAAACAAATTTGTTAGTGACAAAAGATGTTAACATGATAGAAATCAAATGATAACATATTATATAAGCAAAAACAACACATTGCACTTAGTAGACAAGAAATCACCACACAAGATAGTATCAAAACAATCATATTATGCAAGAATACGACTTTATTCAAGACATTTCATTATGAGATTGTTTTGTCGTTAGACTTAGATACATAAGCATACTTGGATATACAATAATCTATGTGATTAATTTGTAAGATAAAAAGGCTTCTAAAATTTTGTCATACCAAAAGCACTTTGACAGATTATATGTGCTCACGTAGCAAACAAATAGTGTGACAAGAAGCAAAAGAAACAAGATGAAATATTCATGCAAGCCATGTTTAAGACGTAACAATTTGGAGCATGTATCATTTGGATCGTACTACACATAGATATAATGAATGCCAACTAATAGCTTTCAAACACAAACATATCATATCAAAATTATCACGTATCAAAATGACATATTATGATTTTATAAGTAACATGTTAATCATGCTAAAATTAATTCAAAAGTAAGTATCATGCAAATAAAGTTTTAGGTTAAAACGTTTAGTAGCATGAAACAAGAATACAAGCATTATAAAGATAAAAGCATACTAAGGTTTACACATTTGACTAGTTATCAAACACTAAGATAATGTCAAATCAACTTATCGTATCAAACAAGAACATGTAATCAACACATGTAAGTGCAATTCAAGTCGTTTTAAAAGAAAAGTCATGTATACTACTTGTTTGATTAGTATTCCTAAGGCGAGACAAACTATCAATGTTTTAACACTTACTTTAGGCAAGTATAGGAATACAGATTTTTCAAGTTGGAGAATGAATATGAGACTATTACTAGCGGTGCTTAATTAAGGCTAAACACGACCATTTTTACGGGTGATTCCACATACCCAACTCTCCAGGAAGCAATTCAACCGTTAGGTCAAATTGAGTTTCTAGTGCAATAGGTTCTCCAGTAGTCATTCTCATGTTAGAAAGATGGGAACTCCTACTTTTGCATATTAAAGTGCATAAAAGATGATAGTTTACCAATACTTGGCTTAATGTGACTTAACTAATATGAAATATAACTAAGGTGATGAAGACGTCATGTTATACACACGAATTTTAACAATGGTGTGTTTGATAAGTAATATGTTTGAATCTTGTGTTTAGAATCTAAAGTTGTTCAAATTACACAGCTAATTGTATGATCTAATGGATGACATCTTTTATGTTGAGTTGAAGTGTGTACTTTAAATGTGAATTGATCATCTAAGACTAGAGAATGGAATATGTTAAACTAAGAACTTTCTCAAGAGAGCTCTTTGGAATATTATTTAACAAGAATCTAAGTGAGGTTACTAACTTCAATAGATCTTGTGTATGCTCTAAAGATGTGTAGTTTTAACCTTGGATGTGCACTCGGTTTGAGCAAGGTTAGGCTATGATGTACGCTTGAAAGGAAATAGATACAAATAGTATCTTTCAACAAATGAGATTATCCCATGGGATAAAGTTATCATGCTTATGAAAACAAGTATGACAAGATGAATTGGATATGCTAGTTCATAGAACTTGTAGATGTTTGTTTCAAGATCATTTAGCCAATGAGGTGTAATGAAATCTCTTGTAACACAACTATTTATGTCGCAAGAGTGATGCATAGGATATACAATATCCTTTTAACAAAATGAAAGCTTAACGCATGAATCTTAGGCATAATGTTTTTCAAAACATCATGTTTTCCTAAATGAAGATATAAAGCCAAAGTGTTTGAATCGGATAGTCCCATCTAAATAAACTTGATATCAAGATTATATTCACTAGATGATGACAAGAGGAATTCACTCGAGTTTCTTATGTATACTCCTCAAGAGTCATTGTTGCGTGGGGTTTATGATGTTGGCTTTGAGATTGCATTTTAACATATGTTGTTAAAATGTTGATTTGAGGTTTAATGAAATTTATGCAGAAGTTTAACGACAAAGTATTACTAATACTTTGATAATTTGTGAAGGTAGTACTACTTATACCTAGTGGAAATTGCCAACAATTACCAAGAGCACCATGCTTATTTGATAGTTGAGGCTCTAGCCATAATGAATTATCTAAGTCCTTATATGTGGGAAAGGATGTTTGAGTTTGTTCAAACGTGCATTTGATTCAGTACAAGTGTTGGACACAAGGGCTTTTTGAGCAATACACTCAAAGAATGGTAAGGATGGTGGATTGGTTGATCTATATGGTAGGTCTTCTAGTGTGTCTAAATAAGGATGTGGTGATGTAGGGGTTTGTTGTGCTATGGGAGTACTTAGGTTGATTATTTGTCCATAGATGTTGAACACAAAAAGTACGGATATTAATTCTTATGGTTCATTGGTTGCTACAACTAGTGGGTGAAGTGCTTGAGGTTTTGGTTATGTCTATGAAGCTTAGGGGCTGAGGTATAGGTTCACCTTGAAAGGGCACGTTTGATTTAAAGAATGCTCTTGGAAGTTCATGAGCAATACGCTTAATGGTGCCAAAAGATGGAAGAGGGATAGTAGGTGTCAAAGAGGGATAAGTGGCACAGTGGGTTGTTTGCTTTGGATAAGTGTTTCAACATGTGTTTGTTAAAATACTTGGGTGTTGATTTTTCGGATATGACTTTTAATGACTACAATCGTAAGTTGCATTTACTTGAATATTTCGGATGAAATACTTAAGTTGTCAATCCTAATTTGTTGAGATTATAAAGCTTAGATTGAACTCAAGGATAACAAGACTTGATAGTATGTCTTTAACATACGTGTGAGTTATGACTCTATGTAAATACTTATCGTCTTGAAGGATGACACATTATTTTCATGTTAACCAAGTGAGGTAATACATGTAGATACAAAAAAATATCTATAGTCATATGATAGACTTGTGTATGATATCTTTGCAAATAATGAGTACAGATTTGTTAGTCTCGGTAAGTCATCTAAGTCATCCACAAAGCGGAATGAGGAGATGTTGGTGGTGTTTGCACAAAGTACAAGTTTTGGAGACTTTGGTAGTGAAGGTGTTTTGGATGGTTGTGAAGTAGTCATAATTGTGGGTGATTTTGGTGGTGGAGTTGGAGTACTTAAGTTTAGAAAGTTCACATCTTGAATGGGTGATCAGATGTTGAGAGGTAACGAGTCTGAGGATGAGGAGTTCAAGTTAATGAAGCAACAAGATCGAATGCTAATCCTAGTGGTTTTCTTAAGTGGCTTATTTGAGGTTGAGGATTTGTCATTTTGACTTTGCTTTAAGAAATGTTAAGCTTGAGAAAAAGTAACAGTGAAGGTGTGAAAATGACCATCCTGGATGTGTCGATTTATGGAACAAAGAATTACTGGATTTGATGTTAATCCATACAAAGATGGTAGTTTAATGAGATGGAAGTGTCTAAGATCATGTCAAACATCCTAAGTTAATCCACTGAGGATGTGTTGAATAGGATATGAAAGATAAGCATTAACAACTATCCTAGAAACGAAATTTGGTAAATTAGATTGCGGGAATTTAGTAAAATTCAACAACTTACCGTAGGTTCCACGACACCATTTCTTTTACACGTAGGAACCCTTAAATTGGTGCCGCTTTGGTGCTATGCATGGTATGGCGGTACCAAAAGCTATAACGGGCGGAACCAAATATTTGGTGCCGTCTGGTCCATGGTGACCAGAAATCTTCACAGACCCATATTTAAACTATTTTTCTCAAAACATATGGCATTAACTATTTCTAGTTAGGAATAGGCAATAACGCATAAACAAACATAGTGGAGCATTGACTTTGAACAAGGGCTAACGATTTTCACATATAAGTGAAAATGGGTAAAATTTGATAACACCCGTGTGCTATCCCCCTGCATGAACCAGTTAGCATACATCAATGTTTTAAGTTAGTTTATCATCCTAAGAAATAAAAACAACCAAATAGTATCATACATCATTGTTTTCGTCTTGTACCAAACACTCCTTAAAACCTTCATTTTTCAAAGTACTTGACTAATTTACTTAGTACTCATTGCTAAGTGAGTTATGACATTTCATAAGTTATGTGAGATTTTAGTATAACCTATGCAAAGAAAGTTATCTAATTCTACAAGTGATGGTAAAACCTTTTTCTAACTTATTGCACAAAATCTAGCAAAGACCTACTGTGCATAAACAAGAAGTTGTCAAACAAGCGAATAAATAACATGGCAAGATTGACACTTATATTATGCAAACAAACAAGTGCAAACAATAATTTGAAAATAAGCAAGCACCATATATGCAAACAACATAAACAAGTAGTCATTTAGCATAGCATAAAATGAAAAACACTTTTCGTCATTTAGCGTTTAAATATGAAGATGTATACCAAGCTTGATTAGTTTCCTTTAAACATATTACCAAATTAATTAGTTTCAAAAGAAGTTGTATCAAAGTTCTAAGAATACCAACTTAAATTGTTTGATTCAAAATTTTGAGTTTTTATGTTAAAGCGAAACTTAATATTTTAGACATACTGTAGTATTTGGTCTATTTAACTTATTTAAAATTGGACTCAGGCCATGAAAGTATTTTTAAGTGAAAGTAGACTCAATTCCCTTTAAAATGATAGGTGGCTCGACTCGTACGGACTTACGGTTAATTAGTTATGATTTTTTGAAGTTGACCAAAAAAGCGCATCTGTGCATGACGGATTCCACGGAACCAAATAAAGGGATCCGCCCTTTATAAGATTTGGTGTCGTGGTCCTCTGAGACAGATTCACCAAAACTAGTATTTGACATAGAGAAAACGTGTGTGACTTACTAGATTTCATAGTAAACATATAATACACATATTTAACAACATATCTACTTATGTAACTTATCTTAAACATTTACGGAGATGATTTTTCGACTAAATTTATGGTCATGCCAAACACTCCTTTAAAATCATATTTCTTCGTAAATTTTCTATAAGCACACAATACAATACTTACAAGTTCTTTCAAGAAGCTTTTGTTTTATTTTTCAAGAAAATCTTCAAGCTTGTATACAAAGTTACATTTAACAATAAAATTTCTAAGTATAATTAGCAAAGCATTTTTCATATTATTTTTCGCTTCAATGGTAATTTGATACATGGATCGTACTCTATTTTAAAAACCATTTGTTTTGAAAATAAGAGCCACGTGGCTCTGATACCAATTGTGGAAACGTAGAAGGGGGTGAATACGTTATCGTTTAAAAACTTTAGATCTTTAGTATCAAATCGCTTATAAAGCTTGTTATAATATAAAAGTACCAATTATTGTTTGTGACTAATATAAAGCATAGTAAACTAAGTTGTCACATAATCATGAACACCAAACCACATCAAAAACAATAGTATAGTGCAAGTATAAAAGTAAAGAGATAAAGAAAGGAAAGTGCAAACCGAACACGAGGATTTATAGTGGTTCGGTCATGAATGTTAGAAGCATTATGATCATGTGATGGTGAGGGAGATTAATGTATGTTTCTACATTGTTATCTACAGATCTAAATGATGCAAGAAGGGTAGAGAGAAAGTGTGTTGAAGGGATGAATAAACAACTTGGTTTGGCTTGCTATTTATAGCCAAAATGGACAGGAGCGTCCACGGACCACGGAACCCTCAAAAGGGTTCCGCCCGTGTACCATTTTGGTACCGTGGGGTTCTGACAATAAGATTACCAAAATCTTACCAAAGTCAACCAAATCCATCCAAGATTGTGTAAGCTATGTAGAGTCCAAATCTAAACAAAATATTCTATGAAATCTTTTAGAGATTACAAAGATGATGCATGCCATGATGTAACATGTATTTCCATTTTAAGATTAAAAGGTTTATCAAAGTAAACTTGTAAAATGTATTATGTAACTAGTTAATAAAATGTCTAGTTACCTTTTGAAATACTTGTGAATGCAAAATGTAAAATGAGGTTCGAAATAGAATGGTTAACCTATTAAAATACTTAGTGACTTTAAACGTATTTTAAACATTCTAAATGATTTGTTAATGGGTTTGATCATAATGCCACATAACAAACATGTACGAACCTGTGTTGTAACATACGAGGACTTGAGACATCGAGAGGTGTTGAATGTATGTTGAGACAAAGTGTGATTATAAGTAACTTGTACATTTTACGTTATGTATTACAAGTTACATGTTTGTCATCAATCAAAACAAACGAGACTGTATAGATTAAATATCGTAACATTTGCACTAACACACTCACACAGTTTCTTATAATAGGTGAGCCGTTCTACCATTTAGTACAGTCGCATCAGTCGATTAAAAGTTCAAGATTTAATACTTAGAAAACAAAACAATTTTCGCCATTATTTAGTCAATTTAATTTTCTATTCTCAAAAAACCCTTTTTGCTTACTAACATGTCATACAATATAACCAAAAGGCACTTTAATAAAAATTAAAACGAACTCAAATAATGTACATATAACTTAACAATTAACATATGTAATAACAATTAGCCACATGCATAATTTTGTTCGATAAAATCTAATAAACAATTCTAGGCGTAAAACCATGCATATATTAACTAGGCTTTCACCTACCAGTGCAAGTGAGCCACATACATCGACAAGTCGATTGTGTAAGCCAAAGTTAATGATATACCATATTGCACATAATGAATTATTATTAAATATATTGAGGTCTTTCCCAATTTTATATTTATCAAACTAATTACCATGTGAATTTTAATTAACAATTAATCATAACAAACAATAAACAATAATCAATGGCAAAACATGCATGTTCCACCATGGATTCCTCATAACAATTATAATCCCAAGATAAGCATATACATGGCACATAACAATTATTCATTAAAACCACATAAAAAAATATACATGCAATCCTAGGGTTTCTACAAGTTTTACAAAAAATAAAACCTAATTAAAAAAACATGGGTAATCGACCCATATAATAAAAATTAGGGTTTCAATTTTCAAAACACTAGAAACCAATAAAAACATGTAATAATCACAAAGATTCAATTTTTATGTATTTCGGTAATTAATTACAACGTATTAACGGCTCTTGATGCCACTGTTGGGTTTTACTAATCATAACAATTATAGAAAACATGTAAACATCATCAAAGCATGCAGCAGAAGTAATAGGAATAATACTTGTAAATTAATTAATCGAATTAAAAGTATATGCGTGCCTTTTATCAATCAATGCAATTAGGGTTTATGAAAAACCCCAAATTAAGATCAAGAACCAAGAAACCTTAAACCCTAATAAATTAAGGTTTAACACATTCGACTACACCAAAAGTCGAATACCCAAGATATGCAACCACAAGTGTATTTGCTCTTCGTTCTTGTACACACGTATTGGTAGTGAATCAATGAGAAAAGCTAGGTTCTTGAATCACAAATAACCAAACACTTGTATTGAGCAATGGAAAATCGATCCCTAGGAGTTAGGGTTGTTTGTATGATCGGCCAAGGCTCAAGGAGAGTAGAGGAGAAGAAGTTAGGGTTCTTTGGTGATCCAAGATTAGATTTAATAAATACAAGGGGTTTGTATTTATACACATCTAAACTTGATGACCAAGTAATGGATCCCTTGGGCTTTTGGAACCCATGACCGGCCTAGAGAACCCAAAGGGGTTCTAGATCATTCTTGTCCACTATTTCCATCTTTAGTCCTTTAATGTTACATTTAACGACCGTTAGTCCAAACTCGTTAAATATTAACATTCGTTAGTTGTTTATTTTGTGACTAAATAATTAATAATAACATTTATATATTAATTATTCTAAACATTGATTCTCATACGTAATGTGTGCAATCCCGAAGTCTCGAGTTCGAATCCGGTTATACTAATATTAATTTATATCCATAATCTTTCACAAAGTTCATAGTTAATGACGAACATGGATGACAAGAGTTACAAAACAACATAGTACCATTGTCCTAGCAATCTAGCATAGTATCATTTGTCTATCGGTTGTTGAATGTGCTTATTTATGCGTAATAATGAGGATGATTGAATATAGGTCCTCTAGTTTTCGAGTTTTAGGGCCATGGTTGTTTTCGATAGTTCGAAAATAACTATGTGTTATCATACGAGTATCAACAAGACATTTCCATATGAAATGAGGCAATATTGTGCATAAACAAGGTTTTGTCATAAGAAAAACAAAATACATGTTGTGAACATGGTAAAAATGCTATTTATGATCTTTTGTTATGTGTTATCATACGAGTATCAACAAGACATTTCCATATGAAATGAGGCAATATTGTGCATAAACAAGGTTTTGTCATAAGAAAAACAAAATACATGTTGTGAACATGGTAAAAATGCTATTTATGATCGTTTGTTATTGTAGTTTTAGGTGATATATAACCATTTAAAGCAATTGAGTTTCTTCTTAGTTACATACCGGTAAAATAATGGTCAAGCTTTTGTATTTCTTAACACGATTACAACATATTTGACCTAAAAATGACTTTTTATCATAGAATATAAGCTACAACTCCAATTGATTTGACCAAACATGCCCTATGTCTTTACATTTTCATACTCATTTCGTTATAATTATATTAGAATATCATGAAGTAATCAAGCCTACCTGTTGTGAGACTACATATATGGAGTAGATGTTCGAAAACCACGAATTTAGATTATTTTTTTAAAAAGTTAATAATTGTCAATATAAACTGAGCTATATATCTGGCCCTATAATAATGTTTGGAAGAAAAACTCCGAACCACTCAATGACCCGCTTGCAAAAGGGTTCGTCTACTTTAAGGAAAGTGACAATTTTTGTACAAAATAATTAGTAAACGGCGTTAGGAAAGGAATTGGAGATGATTTGCACATATTGATTATTGTTTTGCACACTACAATATACAGTAAATCTGTTTGATACATAATCAAAAATTTATGTACCTAAATTGATTTGCACATTATATTCTTTTGCACATTACAATAAATAGTAAACGGCGTTAGGAAAGGAATTGGAGATGATTTGCACATGTTGATTATTGTTTTGCACGCTACAATATACAAAGAAAGCCGTTTGATACATAATCAAAAAGTTAATTGCATGCCTAAATCAATTCACTTTGCAAATTGATTTTGTACTTAACTTTTAACATTGATGTCCCTAGTTTAATTCCTCCACCCTACTCATTTTTCCTTTTCTTTTGTTTCTCTCTTTATACAAGTTGGTGAAGTATATGCTTCTCATTAATTACATACATCTATTTCTAATACTTAGGCTACCATTTAATGATAAATAAGTGAATAAAAAGATTTTTTTGTTATGAGCATACTATCGACTTAAACTTGTGTTACAGTATACGGGATTAATTAACGAGTGTCCTCCGAGTATCATATGAAATGTAAAAAATGCTTTTAACATGTAATTTATAACACTCAAACTTTTCTTTTTGAATCAAAAATGCATTTAATAAGCATTAATTAAACTTTTAAATAATTATAATTAAATGTGATTTTTCACTTAATACATTCAAAATTTCCATTTATATGCAAATACCATTTCATATTTAGCCGTTTAATTTCATAACTCAACTAAAAAGTAAAGTAAAGTAAAGTAACTCCCAATGCCGTCTTTCACGGGTTATGGGTACCCAATACCGTTTTTGGTGTTTGGGGGAGGTTAAGATGTAGATAGTCTTACCCCTACCTAAGGTAGAGAGGTTGCTTCCAGTTCTACCAAAGGTAGAAAGGACCTCCGGCCTTTTTGTAGGAAGTGAGGATCGAACCCCTAACCTCTCGGTTGAGAGGCTAGGGGTTTTCCAACTGATCCAACCCTACTTGTTAATTTCATAACTCAACTAATATACGTAAACGAATCAATAATAACAAAATTCTAGAAGTTAAACTGAAAAAAGCGTATGAATATCATGCACGACGGTAATATTTAAAAGTAAGAATAAGTTGGAAATTTTGGTTACCAACTTATCATTTATGGAGTATAGATTTAGTAAGACATATAGGATTTGTTAAATGTAACATCATATAAGTGATTCAAATTTATCAAGTGCAGGACAAAAAATTATCAGTATATGTTCACTAGAAGCGCCGATAGTTATTATAATTACTAACTTTAAACGCTATTTAAATAAAAAGTTAAGAGTACATATTATTTTTTCGTGATAACAAAATTCTTCCCACTAATTCTTTCATTTAGTGGAAAAATTTGTCAAGCACGAAAACATAACACTAATCTTGCCACAAGGTACTCATATACAGTATGGTATATTAACTAGCATAGTTTTATTTCTCAAGCCTATGTGGGCAATGTATACGAGAATTATTCAAGGTTATGTGGGCATCAAAGTGTTCAGAAAGATAAGTTAATGACGAACATGGATGACGAGTTATTAAAACCAAATTTTGCTTGTATTTGTTAGTTGGAAGCAAAATTTCTTAAAAAAATAGGTTGCTTTGAATTGTAACCATCGTGATTGATGCATAATTATACATACTATAATAAATAATGTACCAAACTTTGGCTCATGCAAATAAGAGCATGACAGATTTTACATATTGCTTAGAAGATAATATTTGTGTACATTTTTATGAGGTTGACTGACCACTTCAAGATTATTTGCACTTCACAAAAATTGAACTTCATACCTTATGCATGTTAGAGTGATAGTCACAAATCCTTCCGCCACTATGCCACCCAAACGTTAAGTTCTAACGTAAACTAAAAGTCTAAACGCGTAAACCTTCACCAATTGGTTTAGAACATTCAAAACCCCACTTTTCGACCCCTTGCCATAATCTTCCTGGTTAAATAATCCACTCATAGGGGAAAGGCTTTGTGAAAAACTAGAAGGGGGGGTTGAATAGTTTTATCGATTAAAACTTTGTTTTAAACTATTTAAATCGACTTATATCAATCTATTAAATGTGTATGTTGAATGTTGATAGATAAGTATATAAATAAGTAAAGCAAAGATAAAGAGTAAGAAGCACAAAACCACAACGCGAGTATTTAAGTGGTTCGGCAACAAGAACACCTTCCTTGCCCTACTCCACTCCCCAAGTCACCTACTCGAGAGTTCGTAATCACTACACAACACAAGCTCCTTGTGGCGGAGAAGCCTTCACAACGTCGCCTATTCTTTATCCGGTACAAGGCTAGACACCGGGTTCTTCCACGAGGTAGAACCAAACCTATCACAACATCGCCTACACTTTATCTGATACAAGGATAGATACTGAGTTCCATTACTAAGGAGGAACTACTACCCAACACTACATAACTAACCCCAAAGGAGATCCTCTCCTTATTACAACATCATCAAGGATATCAATATCCTTGGACACAAACTATCTATGTTGTACATCGATGCACCATATCGATTGTACACCCTTGGCACCTTTCACTAATGCCTTTGACACGATCCTTCAGCACCCTTCACTAATGCCTTCGACACGAACCTTCGGCACCTTTCACTAATGCCTTTGACACGGACCTTCGGCGCCTTTCACTAATGCCTTTGACATGATCTTTCGGCACCTTTCACTAATGCCTTCTACTTGACCCTTCGGCACCTTTCACTAATGCCTTCATCACAACACTTCTAGGGAGGAAAGAAAGAACTATCAACAAGATAACTTCAGTAGTCTTTGTTAATACAAATAAGCCGTAAAAACGTTTATTTATATTTTACGATCTTCTAATGTTTTGTCGATAACAAACGTAAAATCATTTTAACGAAACAAATAAAATACGTAACTGGTTTGAACTAACAGTTTCTAACATATTCACATTTTCACATAAAACACTAAAACAAGTATAAGTGATTTTATGATTTTATATTACATATGTACAACAACTAGTGTTCACATATTTGGGTAAAATATATAACTAGTATGTAGTATATTGGGTAATATAAATTGGTAGAAACTTAAGTATCACAACCCATTGACCAAGTACATTGAATGTACTTGGGTACAACCGAAAGTCCATGACCCATTGAGCTTGACCCATAACCCATTGCATGACATCATGCTTATATCATATATGGATAATATCCATAACCCATGGTATTGACCCATACCCATGTGACAAGGTGCATTGCACTCAAGAGATACATTGTATCTAGCTAAAGACCCATGGATCAACCCATGACCCATAACCAAAATACCCATGGGTAAAGAGGGGCGTCCCACGGATCCCTAGCTTTATGCTAGACGGATCCCTTGTGGAAGGGATCCGTGGGATCCTGGGAACAGTAGAATTTTTCCTCTATAAATAGTGAGCCATTTCTTCCTTTTGGCTCACCACTTTCATACATACTTTCTCCAAGTATTGTACCTCTGTAACCACTGATCCTAAGTGATCTTTCTATGTAGTTTGTCTTTTGTTTTTGTGTAATTCTCTAGGTTCCTCTTAAAGGCGAGATCACTACTTCTTGAAGTCGAGCAAGCTCAAGTCCATGATTTGGCATGCTTCGTCATCATCAAGACAACTGAAGTTCTCTTGTTGATTGTTCTTTCTTCCTCCGTAGAGATGGTGTGTCGAAGACATTAGTGAAGGATGCCGAAAGATTCAAGACGAAAGCATTAGTGAAAGATGCTTAACGTCTGTGTCAGAAGCATTAGTGAAGAATGCTAAAGGTGTCAAGACGAAGGCATTAGTGAAAGGTGCCAAGCGTTGTGTCAAAGGCATTAGTGAAGGATGCCTAAGAATCAAATCAAGTGGCATTAGGGAAGAATGCCTAGGTAGTATAATCGATGAGGTGCATCGTTATACATATAGTATTTGTTTAGATCCAAGTATGGTGATATCCTTGATGGTGTTGTAATAAGGAGTGGATCTCTTTAAGATTAGGTGTTGTGTTGTGATGGGTAGTAGTTCCTCCATAGTAATGGAACTAGGTGCTTATCCTAGTACCTATTAAAGGGTAGGCGACGTTGTGATAGGTGTGGTTCACCTTGGAGTGAAATAACCCGGTGGTTAGCCTAGCACCGTATAAAGGGTAGGCGACGTTGTGTAGGTGTGGTTAGCCTTGGTTTGAAAGAACTCGGTATTTAGCTTTGTACCGAAAAAAGGTGTAAGCGACGTTGTGAAGGCTTCTCCGCCATAAGGAGATTGGTGTAGTGTTTACGAACTCTCGAGTAGGTGACTCAGGGAGTGGATTAGGGCAAGGAAGGTGTCCTTGTAGCCGAACCACTATAAATACTTGTGTTGTGGTTTTGTGCTTCTTACTCTTATCTTTTCATTACATACTTTTATATGCTTGTTCATCAACATCCAACACACATCCAAATAGATTGACATAAGTCGATCTAAATAGATTAAAAGAAAGTTTTAATTGGCAAAACTATTCAACCCCCCTTCTAGTTTTCCACAATTGGCATCAGAGCTTCGTTACCAAGTTTTTTGAAGTATATTGTACTTTGAAAACTTGATACGATCCATGGTCAATTGAAAACTACAAAGAAGGTTTTTCATAAAAAAAACACCATGTCTTTTAAAACTCTTTGTTTGGATGTTGACTAGATGACAACATTTTTCTTATTTATTTTTCATTTAATTGCACTAATCCTCTTTGTCATGTTGATTAGTCAAAGCTCATAACATACCAAGCCATAGGAATCGCTTGGTAACAAGAATACCTTCCTTAAGAAGGTATCTTGAGCACAAAGGAGCTGGAATTGTCTTCTGACATTTGCTGTGTCATTTGTAAAGACATTCCTAAGTGCATTTGAGGTATGACTTTCCCCTTATCTCTAAATGACATTAGCTTAACAAATAAGTATGATTGCCTAGGTATTTATTTGATTATCTTTTGTGCATCTACATGTATTACATGTAGCTTTATTAGAAAGCTTCTTCTCACATACGTGTCACTCTTTCGTCTAAAGTCGTGGTTTATAAAACTTGTGTTTTATTTCACTTAATCCAAAAATCATATCTTTCTAATAATAAAACAAAACACAAATCTCAAAAATTCCTCCTTCCCCATAAATAAACCATCCGTCGACCACTCTATCAAATCCCCACTTTTTCAAATCTTCCAATTTCAAAATTTTCCTCTCATTCAAAACTTCCTCTTCCTCTCCATTTCATCTCAACCGAAACCAAGAAGGATCGTCTTCAACATGGTTTACATCGCCCTCGTGCTCATCGTATTAACACTCATCGCTCTTGTGTTCCCTATGACGAAGTTCTCATACGGAGACATTTACTTTGTTTTGTTAATCTACATTGGGGTTGTATACCCAATCATTTGTATCATTCTTAGCATTGAAATGAAATATTACTAATAGTCTAGGTTATCTAGGTTATTATCAAAATGTGTTTATCATTACTTTTTAATTTTTATTCTCTCGTGATACATTAGAAGTCATGTATGCATGCTAAAAGAAAATGTAGGCTAAAACACATATCTTAGTATAAAACTATGAGATCTAAAAACCTATGTTTTTCATCATGAAGTCTGTTTCTGTAACTACAGATCTACGGATCCCGGAAGATATACTAGCCGGATCCCTTTTAAAAGGGAACCGTGGGAACCGTTCATCTGGACTACAGTTTTACATGCATAATAAAAATCACTTTCTTTCCAAAAGTGATTTTCCAACTAAGATGTCAAAACCATAAGTAAGTTAAGTGTCATTGTTGTTAAAAAACCATTGTTAATAAAAATCTAGTAAAGACATTAGATAAACATTTGTTGACCACGAACATCACTTTCTATTAACTCATCGTTTCTATAGGTTCAACTATGACGCATGAATATGAGTTTGATTTTTCACTCACTAGCGTCTACACTCCGAACATCTCCCTTGAGCCCAACACACCTGGCAATCATGTCCGTGGGTTCAATAATCTCGAAAATCGTCATTTCCATGAAGGACGTTGATTGATGCCCTGAATACAGTCAAGCTTAATCACACAAGCTAGCCACTTGTGAATGGCTAACCGTAATAAACTTAAAACTGCTCAGAAACCAATACAATGAAGATCAGAAGAATATAATGAATTCCCGTCGTTAAGTCCCACGGAGACTCAATGGTGTGTAAACACTTGATCAGATGATAGAATGATCACTAAGGATAATGATCGAGAAGGATTTAGATTGAATTATTACACTACTTGATTGATTGGAATGGAATTGGAAGCGGAATTGGAAAGCACAACAATCGATAAGACAAGCGTAAAACGTATGATTATTAAAAACGTAAATGTACCAAATAAAAAGTGAGATCTAAGAAATAAAAGACCTAAAAATATGAAAATGACATTTTTGAAATCCTAAAAATAAAAGAAAATTATTAGAAAAGGAAAATTATTTTTACAACTATTTATTTAATTATTATTAATTAAAAACTATTTTAAACTATTTATTAATAACCTAAAATAAAAGAAAATATGAAATAAGGCTAGAAAAATAGAATTATGATTGAGAAAAATCTAAAATATTATAAAACTAATTTTAAAACTAAAAATATATTTGTTTACACTTTTTATATATTTATTACTAATTAATTATTATTTAAAATACACTTAAATACTAGAAAATATCAAATAAACCTGGAAAAATGAAATTTTAACTTGGAAAAATCTAAAATATGATAAAACTAATTTTAGAACTGAAAAGATATTTTTTATGCTTTTTAAATATTTATTATTAATTATCTAATACTTTTAACTATTTAAAATTATAATAAATACTAAACAGAGAGAGAAAAATATGAAACTTTTTTTAAAAATAACTTAAGGTGACAGAAAACTAAGAAAAATAAAAAAACAAGATTTGCTTAATAATAAGCTAAAAAGAAAAATCAAAAAGCTAAAAACTATTAAATAAACGCTATCACTATTTTTATAATGATGTTTTTGTGGTTTTTATTTTTGAAAACTACTATACTACTTAAAATATGAAACTTTAACAAAAACAAAAATTTTACAAACTTAAAATAAGCTGTTTGAGAGCTTATTATCCCAACAGTGGGCTTAAGAGCTTATTTGGAGAAATAAGCTCAAACAAGCTCACAAGCTGGAAACAAAGGTGGAATAAGATTCAAACAAGCTAGATGAACAGAAATGAAGCTTAAAAAAAACAAATAAGCACACTGAAAAGCTAGGACAAAGACAATAAGCACTTATTCAAATCCTAGTAACCAAACAGTCCTGTGGACTTTTTCAAGGCCAAAATAAGCTAAGTAAATAAGCTCACAAGCTCAAAACAAGCCTTGAGTCAACAAGCTGGCTAGGTGGGCTTCCAAAAAAAACAAAGATCACAAGCTATAGTTAACTAGAGAGCTTATGGCAAGCTCATGAAGATGGGACCAGATCAATGCTCAGCTTAAGCTGACTCAGTATCAACTGAGTATTGGACAGAAACAAAAGCCACTAGCAGCCCTATCTAACAAGCTAGAAAATAAAAACTTAAGCTTGGGTTCTCAAGATGACTAGGTCAGCTACCCAAAGAACCAAAAATCACAAGATTAGGCCAACTAATAAGCTATTTGTGAGCTTATCAAGTTGGACTACCCAACTGTGCACAGGGCACCATTTTCAGACAAGTACTCAAAATAAGCTAGAAAATAAGCACTAAATAAGCTGATTGAAAGTAAACTAGTATTTTTCTAATTAAGTTTAACAACTAAACTTTAATAACCCAAAAGCTTTTAAGCTAAATCTTACTATTAAACACACAGTGAAATTATCTTTTTAATTCAAAAATGACCAAATGCAAATTTGACTTTTTATAAAAACCAAAAGAGTTGACTAAAATGAACTTGTGATCAATATTACTTACTGAATATGTTGTTTTAAGGTGAAATAAGACTTGTTTGATTGATTTTAACAACTTGTAAACATGAAAACAAGATCAAAGATTATGAAATTCCAACAGTGGACTCACAAGATTAGATCAAAGATTATTTTGACTTATCACCAAATCACCACTAGTTTTTATGACTTGTTTGAGATATTAAGTGTGTATGTGACACAAAGCAAGTACAAGCAATAACACAAGAGACCTAGAGCACAATTAAAACAAGCAAATCCAAACACCACTTACTTAGACAGTTTTGGTGGTTTTCAAAGCTAAACACAAATTAAAACCATGAAACTAATTCAAGACCATGTATTATCATATATTAGGACTAATGAAACATGAAACAACAACATTAACAACAAGAAACTAAGAAAAGACAGTTATGCACTTTTAACTGTGAAAATAAAGTTTTAGCTAACTACAAATTTAAAATAACAAACAACTGATTTTAATACTCAAATACACTTAACTATAACTAATTAACAGTAAAACACAAAGATTTAAACTATGAAAGATCTAAAACAGAGAAATGCCAAAAATGAGCAAATGGCTTACAATGGCTTCCAAGCTCAAAACTGAGAACAAGGACCAAATATCACCCCTATTAGCTTACCACTAAGCTTCTAACCCAAGGCCATCCAAAATTCACCCTGCTCCAGCTGTGAACACCATTTCCATGAGATTTTTTATTTTTCAACTATTTAATTTGTATTTTTGGTGATTTTTCCTTTTTGATGCTAAACTGAATTTTATGATATCTAATAGCTTTTAGAAGCTATCTAGGAGCTTACATGTGCTATTTCAGTCCAAACAACAACTAAAAACAACATTTGAATCATATGAGATTTTTGAAAGGAAAATATGCATACACTGGAAACTTGAATTGAAACTGAAATTGATGACTTCAAAAGGTTTATTACACACTAAATACTTGAAATACAAAGCTTTTAAGTTAAAACATACACTGAAAACAGAGTTTAAGCTAAAACGACATTAAGTAAACTAAAAATTCTAGATAGCTTCTCCCATTGCTTCTCTTTCCTTTATAATCAACTTTTTTGACTTCTTGTTGTCCTCTGAAACTTTCCCACTCATTTCCAGCCATTGGATTGGCTAAAATCATCACATTCGTCCAAGTGTTTTTTTGGCGCCAAAAAAGTCTATTAGCAGGTTTGAGCAGGTTCAATCAATAAATGGAGTTTGGAAGATGTGGAGGTGGAGGGGGACAAGGTAAGGTGAGGGTGAGGTGATAGGAGCAAGTGGGATTGAAAACCATGGTGGTTTGAGGAGTCACTGGTTTGGCGCGTTTTCTGTGAGGGAGAGGAACAGTAGCTGGGTTTGACTTATTTGACCGTTTTAATAATAGGCAGGGGGTTCACAATGGGGGGTCACAGGGAATATGGCAGGGTTCTTTTTGGTTTTGGATGGGGTTCTAAATACAAAAGGGGTCCAATTGGTATTTAATAAAGCATAAGGACCATTCTTGTAATTCTGCAAACTTGAGGGACCAAAACTGAACTTTTTCCAAATTATCAAAAGGACCAATCTTGACAAACTTTGATAGTACAAGGATAAAATTTGATCATTTTTCCATTTTAAAATATCCAAGGACTAATTTTGCCATTTTTCAAAGATGAGGGACCTTTTCTGCCATTTGATCAAAGAATCATTCAAGGACCATTTTTAACAACTTAGAATATTTCAGGGACCTTGAATGACAAAACTTCACATTTTTGAATTCCAGGGACTAGATTTGACAACTTTTAAAACTTCGGGGACTAAATCTGCCAATTTTGCAAACTTGATACATTTTTCATCTGATTTTGATATTTTTGCATTTAAAACACATAAAACACTGATTTGTGATATTTTCATCAATTTGATGCATTTTTGAGTGTTTTCAGATGATTTTGCAGTTTAGATTATACAAAAATGATGAGTATTTAGACACTCATCAATCCCCCACACTAAGATATTGCTAGTCCCTAGCAATGTTTTGAACTTTAATGGATTTTAAAAACTCTTTACCAAAAGCCATCACTTCTGGAGTAGCCAATTGTTTTGATTCAAGTAAGAACCTTGGTACAATGATAACCAAATAATTTTGAGCAAATCATAAGTAAGAGTTTGATTTGTCTTTACCAAAAGCCGTTTGCTCTGGACTAGCCAAATCTTAGATAAATTATCAGTATTATCTTTGGTGAGCTGATTACCAATTATGGTTTTTCCACTGCCTTTACCACAAGCCATAAACTTGCGGGCTAGCCAACTCTTCACTTTTTAGGATATGGTGAGTTGAACACCATACAATTTTGGGAAAATTGCAAGCCATAAACGGATTTGAGAAATCTTTACCAAGAGCCGTTTGCTCCTGGATTAGCCAATCCTTTTGTGGGTTAGACATGGTGGACTGATTACCATATGCTGAGTAAGTGAAAAACACTTACTCCAAAAAAAAAATTTGGCCAAAAATGGGGGAATTAGGCGGATAATTATGTGATAAAATTCGTGAGAATTCCCCCCCACACTTAGAAATGAGTATTGCCCTCAATATTCAAAGTACCGGCGGTTATGCCGAAACTGAGAACGTTAAAGGAAAATACTACGGCCATTATTTGGAAATGATTATATTTTTTTTTTTTTTTTTTGAAAAACTTATATACAACAGTGTGGGGCAACTCCCCCACACTAGGGTGGGAGAATAGAGAAAGAAGACAGAAATATGGGTGAAAACCCATATGGTGTGCGCTAATGTTTTTGATTACCGAGTCACTAGCTTGACTCGATCCCCGCATTCATTGGTTCATGGGGAAAGTTTGTAGATCCGGGACAATCAAAGATTGAATGTCCTCTCCAAAGTAATGCTTCACTCGATGACCATTCACTTTAAAATTAGGACCATCGGGTTGAGATAACTCAATGGTACCATAAGGATAAACCTTAGCGATAGTAAATGGACCAGACCAACGGGACTTGAGCTTTCCCGAGAAAATCTTCAATCTTGAATTAAAAAGAAGGACTCGATCACCAACGTTGAAAACGCGGTTCTTGATTTTAGAGTCATGAATCTTCTTTGTCTTTTGCTTGTAGATCAAAGAGTTCTCGTATGCTTGATCACGGAGTTCATTTAATTCATTCATTTGAACTTTCCGGTGATCACCAGCTGTCTGTATATCGAAGTTTGCATGCTTCAAGGCCCAGTATGCCTTGTGCTCTAACTCAATCGGAAGATGACATGCCTTTCCGTACACTAGCTTGTATGGAGTACACCCGATGGGTGTTTTGTAAGCTGTACGGAAGGCCCAGAGTGCGTCATCCAGTTTATCCGACCAGGAAGCACGATTTTCGCCTCTTGTCCTCTCCGAATTCTTTTAATACCACGGTTGGAAACTTCCACCTGCCCACTTGTTTGGGGGTGGTATGCAGTAGAGAGACGGTGGGTAACACCATACTTTTGCATGACTCTTTCAAATTGGTCATTGCAAAAATGTGTGCCACGATCACTGATTATAGCTCTCGGAGTTCCAAACCTGGCAAAAAGAGATTTTAAAAACTTCACAACAACTCGGGCATCATTGGCAGGTAAAGCTTTTGCTTCAACCCATTTTGACAAATAGTCAAAAGCCACGAGTATGTACTTGTTACAGCGAGACGAAGGAAATGGCCCCATAAAGTCAATACCCCAGATGTCAAATATCTCACAAACTTGAATGGCGTTTTGTGGCATTTCATTTCTTTGAGATATATTTCCGTGACGTTGACAAGCGTCACAGGTTTTGACAAAGTCGTGGGCATCCTTGTAAATTGTGGGCCAATAAAACCCGGAATCAAACACCTTTTTGGCGGTGTAGTTTGGACTATGATATCCCCCGGTGGGTCCAAAGATGGCAAGCTGTGAGAATGTCAATAGCTTCCTGTCCATAAACACACCTTCGGATGACTTGATCCGCACAGATTTTGAATAAGAAGGGGTCGTCCCAGAAATAATGTTTAACATCCTTGAAGAATTTGTTCTTCTGTTGGGTCGACATCCCTTTCACAATGAAGTTACCCGCATGGTAATTTGCGAAGTCAGCAAACCATGGGGTAGTAGAATTTCCACGAAAAGAAACCGCATTGAGTGTCTCGAGAGGAAATGTTTCATTTATTTCCTTTTTCTCGAAAAACATCTTGGTGAGGGTTTTCTAATCTGGACAGATGATCAGCAACCAGGTTCTCAGCTCCTTTTTTATCACGTATAATGATATCAAATTCTTGGAGGAGGAGAATCCAACGAAGCAATCTCGGCTTTGCATCTTGTTTTGCAAAGAGATATTTGAGAGCCGAGTGATCCGTATACACCACGCATTTGGTCAAGATTAAATATGGCCGAAACTTCTCAAACGCGTACACCACGGCTAATAGCTCTTTTTCTGTGGTGGTGTAATGAGTTTGAGCTTCAGTCATAGTCTTACTTGCGTAGTGGATAGGCTGAAAATGCTTGTTTCTACGTTGCCCTAAGACTGCGCCGATAGCAAAATCACTTGCATCGCACATGAGCTCAAAAGGCAAATCCCAGTCGGGAGCAACGAGAATGGGTGCTTCAGTAAGCTTTTTCTTCAATGTTTCAAAAGCTTTAATGCACTCGGATGAGAAGATAAAAGGAGCATCTTTTTCAAGAAGATGGGTCATAGGCCGGGCGATTTTAGAAAAATCTTGTATGAATCTACGGTAGAAACCGGCATGACCTAAAAAACTCCTAATACCTTTGACGGTAGTAGGATGAGGTAATTTAGCAATAACATCTACTTTTGCTCTATCTACCTCAATCCCGTTTTTTGAAATTTTATGGCCAAGGACTATGCCTTCTTTGACCATAAAGTGGCTCTTCTCCCAGTTTAGACAAAGATTGGTGTCTTCACACCTTTGAAGCATTTTTTCTAAATGGGAGAGACATGTTTGAAACGAATCCCCAATGACCGAGAAGTCATCCATAAACACCTCCATTGTTTCCCCGATCATGTCGTGGAATATGGCCATCATACATCGTTGGAACGTGCCAGGAGCATTGCATAAGCCAAAAGGCATACGTTTATAGGCAAAAGTTCCGTATGGGCAGGTGAATGTGGTCTTCTCTTGATCCTGTGGATCAATGGGAATCTGAAAATAACCCGAGAAACCATCAAGGAAACAATAGTATTCATTCCCTGCTAATCTCTCAAGCATTTGGTCCATGAAGGGTAGAGGAAAATGGTCTTTACGAGTAGCGTCATTTAACTTACGATAGTCAATGCACACACGCCATCCCGTAACCAATCGAGTTGGAATTAACTCGTTATCTTCATTTGTGACAACAGTAATGCCACCCTTTTTAGGAACACAATGAATTGGGCTAACCCAAGGACTATCTGAGATCGGGTAAATCAATCCTGCATCAAGAAGTTTGATAACCTCCTGTTTGATAACATCATGGATTTTTGGATTTACTCTTCTCTGATGTTGAACTGCTGGTTTGAAGTCATCCTCCATCAAGATTTTGTGAGTACAAAACTCAGGGTTGATACCCTTAATGTCGGAGAGTTTCCAAGCAATTGCTTGCTTGTGTGACTTCAAGACTTTTATGAGAGCAGCTTTTTCATCTTTACTCAAATCTCTAGAAATAATGACGGGTAATTTATCATCACCCTCAAGGAATGCATACTCGAGATGAGGAGGTAAGTCCTTAAGCTCAACCTCAGGAAATTCTTCAGTTTTCTCAACTGATTTGACTTCCTTGTTATGAAGCTTGACGGGAGGGAGAGGAGGAGAAGTGTCCTGATTTAACAACTTCTTTAGAAGAATATCTCCCTCCAGATTAATCTTATTTTGATTAATCTTATCAGGAATTGAATCACTAGAGTGAGGGGTTGATGATGGATCACCATTGAGCAACTTCTCAATAAGAAGTATGTCCCCCTCAATGTCAATTGGAGCGTGATCAATTTCCCATGGAACAGAATCACTAGCCAAATACGCTTCAATCTCTTCCAAGATGAAGTCTCTTCCCTCAAAAGGAGTGATAGAAGGAGTAGAATTGGCTATGATAGGTTGAGAAGATGTGGTGGGATCCCCACTCACAGAATTATGAGAATAACCAAGAACTTCTTGAGAGTACTCTTCAGTAGCAACATCAATGATATCTACTCGGTTAACCGACTCAGAATCATAGTTTGCGGAGTACCTTGAAGTTTGATCAAGGTTAAAGGTGACAGCTTCATTACCAACACGTAATGTGATTTCCTGCTCAAATACATCAATGAGAGCACGGCCCGTTCTCAGGAATCCTCGACCAACAATGAGAGGAACCCGATGATCGGCATCAAAATCAACAACCACGAAGTCAGCTGGAAAATGGAACTTTCCTACTTTCACAAATACGTCCTCGGCAATGCCAAGAGGACGGGATATGGAACGATCTGCAAGCTCGAGAGTCATGCATGTAGGAGTAAGTTCCGAAAGAGAGAGTTTCTTCCATACTTGAATAAGGCATCAGATTGATGCTTGCACCAAGATCTGCTAGGGCAAAGCATTCAACCATTCCTGGGAATACACATGGTAAGAGAAATTTTCCAGATCTCCAAGCTTCAGAAGCTTCTTCAAGATAAGCTGGCGGCGGTTTTCATTCAAAGGAGTTTTGCCATTTCAAACAGCTTTTCCTTATTGCTTAACATGTGTTTGAGAGTTGATGCAAACTTGGGCATCAGCATGATAGCATCCGCAAAGCTTATGTCAAAATGTAACTCTTGGAAAATTTGGAAAAATTTGTCCATTTGATGACTGGCTTTCTCGCGGAGCTTTTGCTCATTCAAACGTGATGGGTAAGGAATAGAAGATTTGGATTTCTGGTTTTCAACGGGAGCTACTGGAGGTTCAAAAACAACTCCTGGATTTGACTTGGGTTTCTGGACAACTTGAGGTTGGACCACCGAAGGTAGGACGTGTGCGGTACTTCGTGGGCTTGAATAATGCACCTTGTCCGTTGTATCCTGGGTAACTTGACTCATTTCTCCTAGTGGAGGAGGCATTGGAGTCGTAGGTCCATTGTGTGTCTTAGGTTCACTTTCCACTACCTTTGGGAGAGAAGAGGAAGAAGAGGTAGTAGGAATAGTGGGTCCATCATATGAAGCACCACTTCTGGTTGTGATCGCCTTTGCATCGCCCCTCGGGTTAGCAATCGTGTTGCTCGAAAGTTTTCCTGAGCCCGAGGGTTGATCATTTAAAGACTTCTTTAGATCGGCAATCTGACTGACCAACAACCTGTTCATTTCATCTTGGGATTTCATGAATTGCTTCAACAACTCATCAGATGATGGTCCAGTTGGAACAATGGCGGGAGGTGGATTAGGAAAATTCTGGCCTCTAATGTTAGGATTAGGGCCTTGGTTTTGAAAATTTCCTTGATTAGGATTCATATTCCCATGAAATTGATTCCCTCGATTGAAGTTGTTTTGATGAAGGTTTCCTTGATGTTGGAAACCTTGATTTGGTGCAGGATAGAAATTACCTTGGTTTTGGTAACCTTGGTTCATTCTAGGTTGGTTTTGATTCCGGTTTTGCATGTTATGATTCTGGTTAAAACCGGGTGGTGCCTGATTAGTGTTAGCACGGTAGTGTGGTTCATTTTGAGGACGGTATTGATTACCTCCCTGATGTGAAGCACCGGCTAGAGCATTGGCTTCAAATGGACTACCATCGGTGGAAGTACAATTGTAGTATGCATGAGGACCACCACAAGTAACACAACTCTCGACTTTCTTCACTTCACCATGTGTTGGTGTCTGAGTGAAGGTCACTTTCTTTTGGTTAGCAAGAACCAAAGCCTGAACAATATCTGTGAGTTTGTCAATCTTAGCATCGGTGCTAGATGTACTCACAGGAGATGAAGAAGAAGAAGAAGAAGATCCAGCATGAGACTGATATGTCTTTGCTCGGAAAGGGCGGACCTGAGATTTGTTCTCAATGATTTGCAAGGCTTCTTTGGTAGTCTTGCTCAGGAAATTACCTCCTGCGGAGGCATTCAAAGAATCTTGATTGGTCTGGTTGAGACCATTATAGAAAGTATCCATTTGCATTAACTCGGTAAAACCATGATGCGGACACTTGCGAAGCAACTCTTTGTAACGATCCCATGCCTCCCCGAATGATTCATCAAATCTCTGAGAAAATTTCATTATCTCATTCTTAAGACTTGTGGTTCGGGATGGAGGATAGAACTCGTTAACGAACTTGGTGACTAGATCCTCCCATGTCTCAATAGAACGAGGGGTTGTTTCTCAAGCCAATTTCGGGCTTGTCCCTCTAGAGAAAATGGGAACAGAAGAAGCTTGATAGCTTCATGTGGGACATTCTTGTACTTGATGGTAGATGCAATCTTGTTAAACCATCGAATGTGTGCATGAGGATCATCCCGCTCAAAACCATAGAATTGGCTTTGGGTTACTAGATTAAGCAACCCGGTTTTGAGCTCAAAGGTATCAGCCACGATGGCTGGGACAACAATAGCATCTCCGTAACCCACGATGGGTGCTTGGAGAAGCTCATTCATAGGCTTATCTTCTGCCATTTCGACAAGGGGTGGTGGTGGTAGACGTTCCTCAGTCACGGCTGAAGGAGCAGAACGCCCTCTACGTCTATGAGGAATATTTGCAAGCTCAGAAAGTGGACTTGTAGAACTGGAAGAACGAGTGCGCATGCACTAAGTATAAAAATCAGTTTTCAAAACAAATGCGAGGCAAAACGACAAGTGAACTTAACCAATAATCACAAATGAAATGGCTTCTTTGAAAAAGGTACACCAAATCACAAGGACACAAAGGCAAGTTTTAAATATGTTGTTCGGGAACTTATTATGGTCACACCCCCCGTTAGTAGGTGTACTGCCTTGATTTGCGGTGGTTGATTTTTATGTATATATTAAGTACCACTGAAAAGACGTAGGTATGATTTGTGCTGATGGGTTTAAAAACTTTTGGAAAATATTTTAGGAATCGTCTCGTTTAACCAAATCGTATTTCTTTAAGAATAACCTTAAAAGAAACACAAACCAGAAAATGTTCCGATTGTTTTGTTGTTTTATATTGTTTTTGGGTTTTTAACACTTTAGGAAAAGTGCTAATGAACTTTTTGATTTTCTTATAACTTTACAAAAAAACTTTTTACAAATGGTGGTATATGTGCAAGAATGGGTCTGAAAAAAGGTTTAACACACGCTAAAGCCTCCCCGGCAGCGGCGCCAAAATTTGATTGATGCCCTGAATACAGTCAAGCTTAATCACACAAGCTAGCCACTTGTGAATGGCTAACCGTAATAAACTTAAAACTACTCAGAAACCAATACAATGAAGATCAGAGAATATAATGAATTCCCGGGTCGTTAAGTCCCACGGAGACTCAATGGTGTGTAAACACTTGATCAGATGATAGAATGATCACTAAGGATAATGATCAGTAAGGATTTAGATTGAATTATTACACTATTGATTGATTGGAATGGAATTGGAAACGGAATTGGAAAGCACAATAATCAGATAAGACAAACGTAAAACGTATGATTATTAAAAACGTAAATGTACCAAATAAAAAGTGAGATCTAAGAAATAAAAGACCTAAAAATATGAAAATGACATTTTTGAAATCCTAAAAATAAAAGAAAATTATTAGAAAAGGAAAATTATTTTTACAACTATTTATTTAATTATTATTAATTAAAAACTATTTTAAACTATTTATTAATAACCTAAAATAAAAGAAAATATGAAATAAGGCTAGAAAAATAGAATTGTGATTGAGAAAAATCTAAAATATTATAAAACTAATTTTAAAACTAAAAATATATTTTTTTACACTTTTTATATATTTATTACTAATTAATTATTATTTAAAATACACTTAAATACTAGAAAATATCAAATAAACCTGGAAAAATGAAATTTTAACTTGGAAAAATCTAAAATATGATAAAACTAATTTTAGAACTGAAAAGATATTTTTTATGCTTTTTAATTATTTATTATTAATTATCTAATACTTTTAACTATTTAAAATTATAATAAATACTAAACAGAGAGAGAAAAATATGAAACTTTTTTTAAAAATAACTTAAGGTGACAGAAAACTAAGAAAAATAAAAAAAAAACAAGATTTGCTTAATAATAAGCTAAAAAGAAAAATCAAAAAGCTAAAAACTATTAAATAAACGCTATCACTATTTTTATAATGATGTTTTTGTGGTTTTTATTTTTGAAAACTACTATACTACTTAAAATATGAAACTTTAACAAAAACATAAATTTTACAAACTTAAAATAAGCTGTTTGAGAGCTTATTATCCCAACAGTGGGCTTAAGAGCTTATTTGGAGAAATAAGCTCAAACAAGCTCACAAGCTGGAAACAAAGGTGGAATAAGATTCAAACAAGCTAGATGAACAGAAATGAAGCTTAAAAAAAACAAATAAGCACACTGAAAAGCTAGGAGAAAGACAATAAGCACTTATTCAAATCCTAGTAACCAAACAGTCCTGTGGACTTTTTCAAGGCCAAAATAAGCTAAGTAAATAAGCTCACAAGCTCAAAACAAGCCTTGAGTCAACAAGCTGGCTAGGTGGGCTTCCAAAAAAATCAAGGATCACAAGCTATAGTTAACTAGAGAGCTTATGGCAAGCTCATGAAGATGGGACCAGATCAATGCTCAGCTTAAGCTGACTCAGTATCAACTGAGTATTGGACAGAAACAAAAGCCACTAGCAGCCCTATCTAACAAGCTAGAAAATAAAAACTTAAGCTTGGGTTCTCAAGATGACTAGGTCAGCTACCCAAAGAACCAAAAATCACAAGATTAGGCCAACTAATAAGCTATTTGTGAGCTTATCAAGTTGGACTACCCAACTGTGCACAGGGCACCATTTTCAGACAAGTACTCAAAATAAGCTAGAAAATAAGCACTAAATAAGCTGATTGAAAGTAAACTAGTATTTTTCTAATTAAGTTTAGCAACTAAACTTTAATAACCCAAAAGCTTTTAAGCTAAATCTTACTATTAAACACACAGTGAAATTATCTTTTTAATTCAAAAATGACCAAATGCAAATTTGACTTTTTATAAAAACCAAAAGAGTTGACTAAAATGAACTTGTGATCAATATTACTTACTGAATATGTTGTTTTAAGGTGAAATAAGACTTGTTTGATTGATTTTAACAACTTGTAAACATGAAAACAAGATCAAAGATTATGAAATTCCAACAGTGGACTCACAAGATTAGATCAAAGATTATTTTGACTTATCACCAAATCACCACTGGTTTTTATGACTTGTTTGAGATATTAAGTGTGTATGTGACACAAAGCAAGTGCAAGCAATAACACAAGAGACCTAGAGCACAATTAAAACAAGCAAATCCAAACACCACTTACTTAGACAGTTTTGGTGGTTTTCAAAGCTAAACACAAATTAAAACCATGAAACTGATTCAAGACCATGTATTATCATATATTAGGACTAATGAAACATGAAACAACAACATTAACAACAAGAAACTAAGAAAAGACAGTTATGCACTTTTAACTGTGAAAATAAAGTTTTAGCTAACTACAAATTTAAAATAACAAACAACTGATTTTAATACTCAAATACACTTAACTATAACTAATTAACAGTAAAACACAAAGATTTAAACTATGAAAGATCTAAAACAGAGAAATGCCAAAAATGAGCAAATGGCTTACAATGGCTTCCAAGCTCAAAACTGAGAACAAGGACCAAATATCACCCCTATTAGCTTACCACTAAGCTTCTAACCCAAGGCCATCCAAAATTCACCCTGCTCCAGCTGTGAACACCATTTCCATGAGATTTTTTATTTTTCAACTATTTAATTTGTATTTTTGGTGATTTTTCCTTTTTGATGCTAAACTGAATTTTATGATATCTAATAGCTTTTAGAAGCTATCTAGGAGCTTACATGTGCTATTTCAGTCCAAACAACAACTAAAAACAACATTTGAATCATATGAGATTTTTGAAAGGAAAATATGCATAAACTGGAAACTTGAATTGAAACTGAAATTGATGACTTCAAAAGGTTTATTACACACTAAATACTTGAAATACAAAGCTTTTAAGTTAAAACATACACTGAAAACAGAGTTTAAGCTAAAACGACATTAAGTAAACTAAAAATTCTAGATAGCTTCTCCCATTGCTTCTCTTTCCTTTATAATCAACTTTTTTGACTTCTTGTTGTCCTCTGAAACTTTCCCACTCATTTCCAGCCATTGGATTGGCCAAAATCATCACATTCGTCCAAGTGTCTTTTTGGCGCCAAAAAAGTCTATTAGCAGGTTTGAGCAGGTTCAATCAATAAATGGAGTTTGGAAGATGTGGAGGTGGAGGGGGACAAGGTAAGGTGAGGGTGAGGTGATAGGAGCAAGTGGGATTGAAAACCATGGTGGTTTGAGGAGTCACTGGTTTGGCGCGTTTTCTGTGAGGGAGAGGAACAGTAGCTGGGTTTGACTTATTTGACCGTTTTAATAATAGGCAGGGGGTTCACAATGGGGGGTCACAGGGAATATGGCAGGGTTCTTTTTGGTTTTGGATGGGGTTCTAAATACAAAAGGGGTCCAATTGGTATTTAATAAAGCATAAGGACCATTCTTGTAATTCTGCAAACTTGAGGGACCAAAACTGAACTTTTTCCAAATTGTCAAAAGGACCAATCTTGACAAACTTTGATAGTACAAGGATAAAATTTGATCATTTTTCCATTTTAAAATATCCAAGGACTAATTTTGCCATTTTTCAAAGATGAGGGACCTTTTCTGCCATTTGATCAAAGAATCATTCAAGGACCATTTTTAACAACTTAGAATATTTCAGGGACCTTGAATGACAAAACTTCACATTTTTGAATTCCAGGGACTAGATTTGACAACTTTTAAAACTTCGGGGACTAAAACTGCCAATTTTGCAAACTTGATACATTTTTCATCTGATTTTGATATTTTTGCATTTAAAACACATAAAACACTTATTTGTGATATTTTCATCAATTTGATGCATTTTTGAGTGTTTTCAGATGATTTTGCAGTTTAGATTATACAAAAATGATGAGTATTTAGACACTCATCAGACGTATTGTAGACACCTCTCTACAATTCGAAGAAGGTATCAATACCTCCTTCCGAACCATAGGATTGGAATGTCTTCTCGAAATTAACAAGAAAATATGTCCAAGGTTTGTATTGGAATTCTTCCGTCAAGTCGAACTCGTTCATAACGAGGATCGTTCTCTATCTATTTGGTTTTGGATCAAAAACCAAAAGTTCGTTTTAACCCTTGGGCAATTTGCTCAAATTCTCCGAATTCCAAATCATGGAAAATGTGCCTTCACCGAAGATTGGTCTCTTGATTCTCTCTTCAACTTTCGTGAAGAAAATAGTCCATATTGTTCACACATACCTTCCCCACAAAACTTGATTCGCACAATATGCAAACCTCGACCCTATTACTCCGATCCAAACATTATCTATGCAAAGGATATCCGAGAAGAGTACAAGGCTACTATGCTAGGAATAACTGGGCGAAACATGGCCTAAAAAGGATTATGATGAATTCCAAAGGCTTATTTTTCTTCAAATTTGATACATTGGCTGGTGTGGAAGCTGTTTTGGAAGGTGGTCCTTGGATGATATGCAAATCTCCAATTATTCTCAAGAAATGGTCTATGGATACTTGTTTGCGTAAAGAAGAATTGACTAGCATTCCGGTATGGGTTAAACTGCATGATGTTCCTCTTCAAGTTTTTGAAGAGGATGGTATTAGTTTGATTGCTACTTTTATTGGTCTGTTATGCTTGATTCGTACACGACCTCTATGTGTAAGGAATCGTGGGGTAGAAGTAGTTTTGCTAGATGTCTTGTTGAGGTCAATTCTAATGCCGATCTCGTGGAGGTTGTTACTATTGGTTTTCCTTCACTTTCAGGGGAGGGTTTTACTAAAGAGACTATCCGTGTTGAATATGAATGTAGGCCACCCAGATGTGGTATATGCAAAATATTTGGTCATATTCATGATCAATGTCCAAAAAAGGTGGTGAGTTCTCCTGTTTTATCCAATTCACATGTTGTAACTCCTACTATGGTTCTGAACAATGACGGATTCCATAAGGTGGGTAAGAAAAAGAGATCGAAGAAGGGTAAAGCCAAGTCTACGAATGGTAATCAGTTTGTTGGTCCATCTGTTACTCATAATGTCAGATATGCGCCGAAGGTGACACCCAGTGAACCTACTAAGGGAGCAAATACTATGGGTAATGCACCCACATCGTCGTCTATGTTGAAGTCTACTCGCTCTACCTCTCAGGATGGTAATATTACTACATCTAATTTGTATGTTGCCTTGGTGAACGATGAAGATAAAGATGAAGAACATGTTACACATGTAAATAAAGAATCGGCTAACCCAATTACAGGTGAAAGTTCATCTTTCACGGTAGCTGCTGGTTAGCTAGGTTGCTTTGTTTCTTGGTTAAGTTCTTATGGCTTGTCATAAGTTCTAGTTTTTTGTTATTTTAAGCAGCTTAGTTGTCTACCTTGTTATGTATGCTTTATTGCCTATGTAACGGGCTGAGATATGGGACTTCACCCATATCCTTTGTACTTAAATGTTTTTTGGAGTAATACATTTACCGGGTCGTTTTGACCTTTTACCCAAAAAAAAGAGAAGAGTACAAGGCTCTCGCACTCATCCTACGGGAAAATGTTTGGTGTCTTAGGAGAAATCGAGAAATCCTTCCCGCTTGTTGTGCTCACATGTTGTACTATTTGCTAACACAACAACCGTACAATCTCGCCTATTTCTTTGCAAGGCGAATTGTAAATCTTCAAAGCTCCAAGAATAAACTCATCCCTTATGGAATGTTCTTGACGCGCCTCTATCATAATGTCATGCATTTTCATCCTCAAAATCAAAGTCCGTTGTACGTACTTGTGAACAAGATGATAGAGCCGCTAAACATATCTCTCATGAAGACATTCTTCATTCCTGAATCTGCCAACACTCATCAACCATTTGACGATCCCTCTAGCGATAACACTCAAGGAACTTAGTAGTCTTTCAAATAGGATCAATCCTTTTGTACTCGTACTTTATCAATGTAATGCAATTTTCTTCATGAAATAAAACATCTTACATTTGATATCTTAGTGTTAGAACCTCTTAAACTAACCTTGGAATATAATGCATTGTCAAGATCATTGCATACCTTTAGTAAAGGTCCTGCTTAGCAGATAGACGGATCCCAAAAGTTGTGCTAGACAGATCCCTAATCCAAGGGAACCGTGGGATCCGGCAAACAGAAAATGCAATTACCAACATATCCTTAAAACACCTCACACTAAGCTAGACATAGTGTCTTAAGGCAAATTAAGTCCTTATCAAGTTAAGTAGATCCTTCCTACTCACACATAACTCACCTAGATCATACTCAAGAAGCTTGTAGATCTATCGTTTCACTTAAACCCGTTACTCTTCCACTCTCTAGATCACTCATCATTCTCACATGATCCCTCACATCTATCCTTAGAAATCTTTCGATTATGGCAAAATTGATCATAATCATCCTTACCTCAAAATTGATCAAAATTGATCAAATTCTAGTTTTCCCATCTCAAAGCCTTTAGGATATTTTCCAAAACACTATCCTAAGTCACAACCTGATCTCTAGGATCATTTAGATACACTTGACACTCTCAAAATATTTAGTGTCATCCTTGTTCATTCATTGGTACTCATGAAAGTTCTAACTTCTTTCATAAAAGGTAATCATTAGCTACATCACTCATTTCACTCAAAGTACTTAAGCACCCCTTCATTTAAAACACTCATGAGGACTGAAACACTCAAGATGGTATAGATCTTAGACCTTAGAAACATCATTTTTACTCTTTCATCACTGCTGAGAGCCGGATCCCTAGGATTAGCCTAGACGGATCCCTCGTTGGAGGGAACCGTGGGATCCGGGTGACAGATCATGTCAATTCTAGCTAAACAATCATTTCAAGCTCATCTTCCTAACTTAAAACACTCCATCTCATCTTAAATGAGTTCCTAGATCAGTACAAACTCTGAAGTTGACTCTTGTGCATGTTAATCATCACATTCAAATGAATCTTAGTGGCTTAAGGCTTGAATGCACTTGCCAAATCTCTTGCTTTATAAACCACATTTTTAGGACTCCTAAAGTCATCATCTTCATCCTCACTTTCAGCATTCACAAACCTCCTTGAATCATCTCATTATGAGGAAAACTCCAAGTAGCAACTTATCCACCAAAGAACCACCCAAGAAAAAGGCTCGTGTTATACATGAAATTTCTTCAACCAAATCATCTCCGGTCAAGCAAACAAATGCAAGAATTTCTTCTCAACCAATCAAACCAATTCCGCGAAGGATAGTACCCACAAAACTACCTATGCCAAACACCACCATACCTCCTAGGCAAAACACTCCTATCTCCACTAAACCATCACCATTGGTTCCTAGAGCTATCTCATTCACAACTCCACTATCATCACCACATCTCTACAATTTAGAGGATTTGCCTCCTATGCCGTCTCATCCTCCTCCACCGACAACATTCTCCTCATTAGGAGAAATAATGACACAAAATCAAAGTGTTTAGTCAACACTAGCTCCGGCTTTCTTTTCGCCGTTACCATCTTATAATCCCATTTGGATTATGAGAAATCATCAAAGTCAACCACCCGACCATATGGAAGTTGACACCTCTCTACCACCACCATCATTCTTGGTCGAGCCATTTTCAAATGCACCTCCACCAATCCCTCCGTCATTTGAAGCTCCACAAGCCGCTTCACTTGATCCTTCGCATCAAGCAATTTCATTTCTTCCACCACCACTACCTAGCCATGACAAAGATTGTTATCATTGTCAACATGTTGAAAGTTTGATACATGAAGTACGAGAAGATCAACGTTTCATGTTCTATCATCTCCTCGAATGTTTCGATGAGATTAAACCTAAACACACTTGAGCTAGAGGATTTTAGTGGTGTCCTAGTTTCAAGCGTTACTTAGATAAGTCTAGTAATTCCAAGACATGTATCAATCATTTTCTTAGTTTTTAGAGTCATGTATATCATATCTCTAGTTTTATTAAATGAAAATACATGCTACTTGCTATATTTCTGTGTATATGAGTATGTTGTATAATCCATATCTCACTTTGATATTAACATAATTTGTTATATCACCATTGCTGAAATTGATCATCAGCCATACGGATCCCTCAAAATTGCCTAGACGGATCCCTACAAGGAGGGAACCGTGGGATCCGTGATACAGAAAATTATTTTTCTACTAACTTGGATCACATTTGCAGGAAATTGTGCATTATACTTGTCTTCTAACCTTTGTTTTGTAGTTATTCAATTTACACATGAAGACTTTGACACCCTAAAGCTAGGGGAGATTTGTGTCAAAGCAATACATTGCAAATTACTTGCAATATTAGGATTATATTTCATGACATCCCTTTGCAAAATTGCAATCATCAAGGGGGGGCACATTCGTCACGTAGACGAAATCTTTTACAAACTTAGTTGCAAATGAACTTGCTTAGTATTACTTTCTTGACGCCCGTACATAGGGATGGACTCGTCAAGGGGGAGTAAAGACGAGATCCTTTCCCGTTACTTGCTCTCTATTTCTTATTTTTTATTTCTTTCACATGTTTTTCCTAAAACAATGTGTTAGTTTCCTTTCGAAGCTTTTTTTGTTTCGACAAAAAGGGGGAGAAGAAAGTAAAAACTACAAATTCAAACTTTTACAATTTTAGCTTTTCCTTAAAATAATTTTATGTTTTGTCATCAACAAAAAGGGGAGATTGTTAATACAAATAAGCCGTAAAAACGTTTATTTATATTTTACGATCTTCTAATGTTTTGTCGATAACAAACGTAAAATCATTTTAACGAAACAAATAAAATACGTAATTGGTTTGAACTAATAGTTTCTAACATATTCACATTTTCACATAAAACACTAAAACAAGTATAAGTGATTTTATGATTTAGTATTACATATGTACAACAACTAGTATTTACATATTTGGGTAAACTATACACATAACTAGTATGTAACATATTGGGTAATATAAATGTGTAGACACTTAAGTATCACAACCCATTGACCAAATACATTGAATGTACTTGGGTACAACCCAAAGTCCATGACCCATGGAGCTTGACCCATAACCCATTGCATGACATCATGCTTATATCATATATGGATAATATCCATAACCCATGGTATTGACGCATACCCATGTGACTAGGTGCATTGCACTCAAGAGATAAATTGTATCTAGCTAAAGACCCATGGATCAACCCATGACCCATGACCCATAACCAAAATACCTATGGGTAAAGAGGGGCGTCCCACGGATCCCTAGCTTTATGCTAGACGGATCCCTTGTGGAAGGGATCCGTGGGATCCTGGGAACAGTAGAATTTTTCCTCTATAAATAGTGAGCCATTTCTTCCTTTTGGCTGGCTCACCACTTTCACACATACTTTCTCCAAGTATTGTACCTCTCTAACCACTGATCCTAAGTGATCTTTCTATGTAGTTTGTCTTTTGTTTTTGTGTGATTCTCTAGGTTCCTCTTAAATGCGAGATCACCACTTCTTGAAGTCGAGCAAGCTCAAGTCCATGAGTTTCCATGCTTCGTCATCATCAAGACAATTGAAGTTCTCTTGTTGATTGTTCTTTCTTCCTCCGTAGAGATGGTGTGTCGAAGGCATTAGTGAAGGATGCCAAAAGAGTCAAGACGAAAGCATTAGTGAAAGATGCTTAACGTCCGTGTCAAAAGCATTAGTGAAGAATCCTAAAGGTGTCAAGACGAAGGCATTAGTGAAAGGTGCCAAGCGTTGTGTCAAAGGCATTGGTGAAGGATGCCTAAGAATCAAATCAAGTTGCATTAGGGAAGAATGCCTATGTAGTATAATCGATGAGGTGCATCGTTATACATATAGTATTTGTTTATATCCAAGGATGGTGATATCATTGATGGTGTTGTAATAAGGAGTGAATCTCCTTAAGATTAGGTGTTGTGTTGTGATGGGTAGTAGTTCCTCCATAGTAATGGAACTAGGTGCTTAGCCTAGTACCTATTAAAGGGTAGGCGACGTTGTGATAGGTGTGGTTCACCTTGGAGTGAAAGAACCCGGTGGTTAGCCTAGCACCGTATAAAGGGTAGGCGACGTTGTGTAGGTGTGGTTCGCCTTGGTGTGAAAGAACTCGGTATTTAGCTTTGTACCAGAAAAAGGTGTAAGCGACATTATGAAGGCTTCTCCGCCATAAGGAGATTGGTGTAGTGTTTACGAACTCTCGAGTAGGTGACTCGGGGAGTGGAGTAGGGCAAGGAAGGTGTCCTTGTAGCTGAACCACTATAAATACTTGCGTTGTGGTTTTGTGCTTCTTACTGTTATCTTTTCATTACATACTTTTGTATGCTTGTTAATCAACATCCAACACACATCCAAATAGATTGACATAAGTCGATCTAAATTGATTAAAAGCAAGTTTTAATTGGCAAAACTATTCAACCCCCCCCCCCCTTCTAATTTTCCACAGTCTTGATGATGACGAAGCTTGGCAACCCATGGACTTGAGTGTGCTCGACTTCAAGAGGTGGTGATCTCGCCTTTAAGAGGAACCTAGAGAATCACACAAACATAAAACTACATAGAAAGATTCTTTGGATATGAGGTTGGAGAGTTTACAACACTAAGAAAGAATATGTGTGAAAGGGGTGAGTTACAATGAAGAAATGGCTCACTATTTATAGACAAAAATATGCTACTGTTTCACGGATCCCTTGCTTGAGGGATCCGTCCAGTGTATTTCTGGGGATCCGTAGGACGCTTCTCCCTACTTGGGTTATGGGTCTCCCTAGTTGGGTTATGGGTCATGGATCATGGTTATGGATCATGGATATGAGCTTTGAGTGCCCTCTAAGGTGCAATGTACCTAGACATTAGGTTATGGGTATGGTTCATGGGTTATGGATAATACTCAAGATGACTTCATGCATGATGTCAAGCAATGGGTTATGGGTTATGGATCAAGATCCATGGGTATAGGTTATGGACTTTGGGTTTTACCCAACTACATTCAATGTATCTAGTCAATGGGTTAACTACTTAGATTTTTACCCATTATATTACCCATTACAATATATACTTAAGTATGTGTAAGTATATGTCCATAGGGAAGGGATCCGGTAAGAAGAAAAACTAAAATGAGAAGAATAAGAAAAATTTTTAGCCACATTTCAAATAAGGGAGAGATTTTTAAGGGGATATGCATCTATTTTAATAGGTGCATCTGAAATGTGTGGTTGTGGTTTCTTCCTATCCTTCTCATTTTAATTTTTCTTCTTATTTGATCCTAACTCTATGTCGATATATGTAAACACTAGTTGTTATACATATGCATTTCTATAACATGAAGACATCAGATATTACTTGTTTAGTGTTTTATAAGAAAACATAAGTGTGTTAGTAAACTATTGGCTAAAACTATTTACGTATTTTATTTGTTTCGTTAAAATGATTTTACGTTTGTTATCGACAAAACATTAGAAGATCGTAAAATATAAATAAACGTTTTTACAGTTATTTGTATTAACCGGCTTCACAAATACCAGGTCTCTTCCGATTAGCCCAATGGCTTTATCACAGTAAAGCTCCATACGTTTATTGCTCGTAATATTTAAAAGTAAGAATAAGTTGGAAATCTTAAATCTCAACTTATGGAGTATAGATTTACTAAGACGTATAGTATTGGTTTAATGTAGCAACATATAACTGATTCCTATTACATCAAGTGTCATTTCTAGCTTCTGCCGATTCATATATATGAATGTAGGACAAAATTTATCATCGTAAATATGTTTACTAAAGGCGCCAATAGTTACTCTAACCACTAACTCCCAACGCTATTTCAACAAAAAAAAATTAAGAATACATATTATATCGGTTTGAGAATATCCACCGACTAATTCTTTCATTTAGCCGGAAGATTTGCCAAGCACGATAACATAATATTAATCTAGACACAAAGTAGTCACATACGCTATAGTATATTAACTAGCAAAATTTTGTTTCTTTAGCCTATCTGGGACAAACATGTTTGTAATTTTTTGAAATTGCCTAACCTCGTTTGCTTCTACTATTGGTTGTGTATTTGTGAAATATATACGTAGATAACGGAGATTGTGAGAAGAAAAACAAGAATTGAAATAAAAAGATGTTTGTGAGTGATTTTATTAAGAGATTTATTTGAATTTATGTAGATACTAGAAAAGAACTACATCTTTAGAGATGTATAAGTCCATTTTTAATAAATAAGACCTGATATTGTTGGTTTGTGGGAGTTTAAAACATACGTAAATGCTAAAAGTGTGTGAGCCTATGGGGGCACACACGATAAACACGAGAGTACATGTCGAACGTATATTAATACTTGAATATATATTACCCGATATGCATGATACTTGACCCGATCACATTGTACGACCCATGGGCTGTTCTAGTGCTAATGTGGGTCGGTTTGGTTGGTTGCCTTGGGCCTTGAATATCCAAACGATCAGGTAATGGGAGGGTGTTGGGTTTTTGCTTGTCGATCAAGAAACAAACCCATACAAGGGTCGGTTTGCTTGGCTATAAAAGCAAACACACCCAACTCAATTGTTACGGATCATACTATCCCTAAATCTACTATACCGATTCACCTAAGCTCTATACCTAATCGGTTTCTACTTAGAACGATTAGGGGTTTTTAATTTGTTCTAAACTTGCATCATTCGTTTGGTTCAAGAAGTGTTAGAAGTTTATTGGTGTTCTTGTTCATTGGTTCCTGGTTGAACAGCAAGGTGTAACAAGAAGGTTTGATTTTCTGTCTTTGTAGTTCTCGGACAAAGAAGGAAAGAAGTCGGACATATATTGTCCGATATCGGGTAAGGCGTGAATCTGTTGGTTTGGCAGATTTATGGTTCTCGGATAAAAGAAAAAAGAAGGTGGTTCTTTGTGGTTTTCTTGTTCGTGTGTTATTTAAGTGGTTCAAGTGTTGATTGGGTTCATACGTTCTCGACTAGCTCTTTATCGAACGTATTCGGTTTTCGTGTTTGTGTGGGATACTCGTAGAGATATCTAATTTTGATACTAGGGTTTCGTTTGGTTTTCTTGTTCGTTTCACTTGCATTCAATTACCATCAAAGGTTAGTTTCCTTATTTACCTTTTATACGTTATTGTTTATTAAATACGTGTTAACCTAATTGCTTAACTAGATCTAATTTCACTGCATACTCGTATGCGTTACTTGGCTAACGTAGTTCTAAAATCTCAACAGATATTAGCTCATTATGGTTGTTGATTTTGATCATTTTCGACACTAAACTATTTCAATAAAAAAGAAAAAAAAGAAAAAATAATTAAGAATACATATTATTTTATCGATTTAGCAACTTCAACCGACTAGTTTCTTTCATTTAGCCGGAAGATTTCCTAAGCACGATAACATAATATTAATCAAGACACAAAGTAGTCATATACGCTATGGTATATTAACCATCAAAGTTATGTTTCTTTAACCTATGTGGGACAAACATGTTTCTAGTGTTAAAAAATTTCATATTGCCTAACCTCGTTTGCTTTTACTCTTGGTTGTGTATTTGTGTAATATATACGAAGACAACGGAGATGGTGAGAAGATAAACAATAAATGAAATAAAAAGGTGGTTGGGTGTGATTTTTTGTAAGAGGTGTATTCGTCTTTTTTTGTAGATAACAAAGATACTCGAGAAAAAATTGCATCGTTTATCTTTAGAGATGTATGTGTCTAACTTTTACTAATAGATGGATGATGGTTGCCAAAAGTTTTTGACATGAATATTTTGTGTGAAAATTGACAAACCACGAGAATGAGCCGAGGAATAGTTCCTGATCTCGGGTATCTTTTGGCATCAGCTATTGTTCACCCGACAAGGAATAGTTTCAGCAATAGTCCTGTCCTAGTGGGGCACCAACTGAATTGAGCATGAGCCGAGATTCGAACCCTTGAACTTTTATTCACAAAATCTCTCCGGTGAATCTATGAGTTTTTGAGGAGTGGATACCAACTGAGCCAAAACCATGTTATAAAGTTCACCTTGAATATATATGAGAAAATAGTAAAAATAACTTACCTTTACTCGCAAAATAGTAATTTCTTTTACCAAACTATTTTTTGTTCTCGCACATCTGTCAACCTTTTTGTTTCCAGCATTTTGCGGTTTTTCTATAAGAACTTGTGTGAATAAGTTGAAAATTTTAATTACCAACTTATGGAATATACATTTAGTAAGCCGTATATTATTTGTTTTATGTATCTGATTCCAATTTTATCAATGTGTCATTTAATTTCTACCGATGCATCTCCAAACTATATAATAGAGGAGCCCATGACACATCATTATTGTCACGTTATTGATGACTCAATGATGACATGGCATTCAATAAACATGTAAAAGCATATTAAAAATGTACTACCAAAGGTTCGAACTTGGGTTCTTAACAAAGAACGAAGGAAACAACTTAACCACTATACCATTACAAGATTTGTGATAAATGTTAACAAATAAAATTAGTAACCAAATCTACACAAAAAGAGAATTAAGGAAACTTTGAATACATAAAGGATTGGGGCGTTTTGTTGCTAGAAACCAGGGATACATACGTTTTCAAATTTCTTCCTTCATCAATCTTTGATTTTGTTTTCAAAACTTTTTGTATTTGCATCATTTATCCAAGTCAACTATATCAAAATCAACCAACACTCCTATTTTACAGCTGCATGTACAGAGAGGGATTTCATTCTTGTGTAACCTAATCTCCATCTATAATTAAGTGATTCAAATTGCATCTTACATCACAAATCATTCACAACTATCACATTTCTTTGTTATTCATGTTTTTATTCTGTTTGCATACGTTTTAGCCTTCATACATTTTGTGAGATATCATAATGTTCATATGGAGTGGTCAATGTTAATAGATCTGATAATGTTTTTGTTTTTATTTTTATTTTTAGAATGTATATGTTTACGTGTTTGAACATTTGTAGATATGCTATCATGTTTTTGACACCACATTTTTGTATATACATGATCATTAGAGATCTCAGTTCTATATTATGTATTGCTTTATTGTTGTAGATAATCAAATGGAATCAAACAGGTCTTCAAAACTTTCCTATGCCCGTGGTATGTTTTACAGTGCTGTGTTTATAATGACTCTTAATTCTCATTCATTTGGTATGCTTACCATGTATCTTATTTGTTCAGAAAAACAAATTGACTAAAACAGTGCTTCAAGCCTTCAAGCTCATTTGGTATGTTTAATGTTAAATGTCAAATGATTATAATTTGCTTATGAAGATTATATTTAATATCATGTCAATTCTCTTATATGGTTTATGATATGTCAATGTATTAATTATTGACATTCTCTTATATGCTTTATAATATGTTTAGTGAAAAAAATGGAAGAAAAAAAGACTCCAAAGCTTGCTTATGCCTCATTCTATGTATTTTTAACACCTAGCCAGATGGATTCAAGAAGGCATGCTAAAAAAAAGCTATTGATGGTGCTCCAAATGCAAATTATGAAGATTGTATTACCAATGATGTGTAATTTACAAATGACGTTCAAATTTTTTATTTCATACCAAAAAGTGCAGAAACAAATCACTCCACTAAACCAAGTCGATTCATTGACTTATGACATAACCGTCGCTGCAAGATGCATTTCCATTTGGCATCCCAATGTTAATCAAGAGTAAGATCCTTACTCTTCTGACTTGGTATTTGAAGACAATGAAGTAAATATTAGTTTACTCTTTATTACGACATTTTGATATGTTGGTACAGTTTTATTAACGCACTATTAATAAGTTCACTATATTTATCTTTTTAAACAATTTCTACTTCATCTATTTTATCAACGCACTATTAATGATGTTTTATTTAATACATGTTATTATTATTTTTTTAACAAACACGTAGTCAACAACTTGCCACAATTTTGTATTTTTCATCATAGCTATATTATTTTGTGCCCATATATTATCATCTTACCTGTAATTTTAAAGACTTGAATGTAAACGTATTTACATAAAACACAAATGAACACATAATCTTATAAAAGTAGCCCGCCCATCGGGCGGGTTAGACAACTAGTTTATTTATATGAATGTAGTATAAAATTTTATCATCATATGTTCACTAGATGCGCCAATAGTTACTATTATTTTAATAAAAAGAAAAGATTACATCTTATTTTTACAAACTGGAAAAGTCCTCCCACTAATTCTTTCATTTTGCGGGAAAATTTGCCAACCACGAAAACATAATACTAATCTCAACACAAAGTACTCAAGTACGCTATGGTATATTAACTAGCACGGTTTTGTTTCTTTAGTCTATGTGGGACAAACATGTTTCTAGTGTTTAAAATTTTCATATTTTCCTATCCTTGTTTGCTTCTAGTATTGGTTGTGTATTTGTGAAATATATACGAAGATAACGGAGTTGGTGAGAAGAAAAACAAGAAATGAAATAAAAAAGTGTTTGTGAGTGACTTTATCAACGGGTGTATTAGACTTTTTGTAGAGAGTAGAGAAAAACTACATCTTTAGGGATGTATTATGTCTAACTTTTACTAACAAATAGATGATGGTTGCCAAAAGTATTTGACAATGATGTTTAGTGTGAAAATTGACAAACTACGAGAATATATTTTGTAGTGGACTCCAAATCACATTGGAAAGCACCCAAAGCCAATTCCAAATCACAGTGGAAAGCACCCAAAGCCAATGCTTACAACCCTGTAAGTCATACATAACCAGCAAAAAAAGAAGAGATTTTTCCACAGGACAACCAACATTATTTTCTAAACTGTCAGTTGATCATATTCAAACAAGTAAAAAAAAAAACTCTACTTATAAAAGGTGCGTGTCTAGGTGTCCTTTTATGTTTGTGATTTAGAGTAGTACGTAAAGTTATTTGCAACATCAATAAGCTCAAAGCTTAACAAGTCAACTCAAGGATCATAGATCCACAAGTTTTTCTTATAAAATTATATACACGTTTTTCTTATAAAATTGTTGGGATTGTAAAAATTTAAATAACCAATCGTCACATATGAGCCAAGTTATGAAAACTATAGATTGTGCTCCTGTGTGTAAATTGGTTTTTCAAACTTTAAACTTCTCTACATTAAGCATTACCATTCCCTCCCTATTTATACTAACAGCTTTCTTGCTACTTTCTTTCAAATCTCGATGTGGGATGGTCACATTTTACATGTTTAGATTAAACAATGACCTTTAAATATGTTAGCTTGCATTGGTTTTACTTTCTATGGTCTTTGGATTATTTGACTTTTAATATTTTTAAGTTATTTGTAACATTATATCACATGAGCTACTAGCTTCTTATATGTCATATCAACTGGAGCATGAGATCATAGGATCCAGCAGTATATAGTCGGGTCTTCGCCGGAATATCCGGGTCTTGGCGGATATTATCGGGTCTAACCGGATATGGCTGGTTCTTGGCCGGATATTGGGCGGAATATCCGGATCAAGCTGGGTCTTGGCCGGGTATTTCCGGGTCTAACCGGATATAGCCGGGTCTTGGCTGGATATAACCGGATATAGCCGGGACTTGGCCGGGTATAACCGGATATAACCGGGTTTTGTTCGTATTGTGGTGATTTAGGTTCTTGAAAAAACGCGTCTCATTTAGATGTTGTTTGGGAAAAATGAGTCTCGGATACAGCCAACAAACCCCATAAAGGAAACGGATCACATTCAGATATTATATGGAAATCTTGCACCCAAAGGTTCTTTTGCAAAGGAAATCTTGCACTTGGGCTTGTTGCTAGTTTGCTACTGCACTTTTTTTCTCTTCTTGGTTCCTATCAAGAGGATGATAAAGAATTGTCTCAGTATGGTTGCTTGATGTGATTTAGCTTGTATATTCCTTTTGTCAGTTATGTGTTTGTTTCAGTTTTGCATGATTCATTGTCTCCAAAAGGAAAAAAAAAAAAAAAAAAAATTATGTGTATTTTTCTGTATTTGTTCTAAAATGGCTCATTGCCTCATTGTAGTTTTCTATATTTTTTCTGTGTTTGAAATGGATCATTGTCAGTTTGTCACCAAATGCTTATTGTAGTTTGCTCACTTTGTTGTCTAGTGAAATATAGCTTTGCATGATTCATTGTAGTTTTGTATATAATATATGTAGCTTATATAGTTTATATTATAAACTATATAAAGTCTCATTGTCCTAAAAGGAAAAAAATAAAGTGCATCAACTTGTATGATAATAGTTAATTTGAGGATAAAAATCAAAAGCAAGAGGACTATTGGTGGAAAAAAAAGTGCAGCAACCTTTTCAAACAAATTCTTTTCGAAGAAAAATGGTATGCATGTTTACTCGGTTCTCACAACAACAACCCGAGGAACCGACAGGACCGACCCGATAAAAACCGACCCGACCCGATGGTATTTCGGTTCGGTCTCGGTTTGCATATTTCTCTTCCATCGGTTTCGGTTCGGTTCGGGTTTGCTCGGTTCGGTTCGGTTTTGGCCCGACGCTCAGCCCTACTTCCCTACTTTAGATAATATGTTTCCCTCCCTATTTATAATAACATCTTTTCTTGCTACTTTCCTTCAAAGCACGATGTAGGATGGTGTATTATATCTAACCACATTTTACATGTTTAGATTAATCACTGACTTTTTTTTTTAAGCTAGCTTGCATCAGTTTTACACTTTTACTTTCTATATGGTCTTTAGTTGATTGATTTTTAATATCTCTAAGTTAGTTGTAACATAACGTTATAGAACAAGTAATTTGCTACAGCAACCGCAAAGTTGAGCACACACATGATATGGCAGAATCCATGCTCATATCCCTTGACGGCTTTTTTCATTTGTTGTTCTTTGGTGTAAAAGGGAACCAAAACCTTCTTTTAGATGACTTGCTACCTAGTGTGCTCGGGGTGACCTTATCCTTGGGAATACTGTTGAGTGATATGTTTCCTGTCCGATTGCAATAAGGAGTACATCATACATATAGATATCACTTAATCTATTTGTGGTCCATCCCACTAATAAAGATGTTGGCCATCCCACTAATAAAGATGACAGCCACTTTTGACTAATGAAAGCTAATACACTTTTGACTAATAATGAAAGCTAATACACTTTTGACTAATACTCCCCCGCAGTTGAAGCGGGAGGAAGTCGGACGCTTAAACTGGATCGAAAATCTTCAAATAAGGTTGAAGGAAGACCCTTGGTGAATATATCTGCGTACTGATAACGGGATGGTACATGGAGGACTCGTACCTTACCAGCAGTAACCATGTCACGGACAAAATGAATATCGATCTCAATGTGTTTGGTCTGTTGATGTTGAACAGGATTAGCAGATAGGTAGATGGCACTAACATTGTCACAATAGACAAGTGTTGCAGCGGACAATGGAGAGTGTAGCTCACGAAGAAGATTGCGAAGCCATGCAGTCTCAGCGACGACATTGGCAACGCCCCGGTATTCAGCCTCAGCACTAGAACGGGAGATAGTATGTTGTCGTTTAGAGGACCAAGACAGGAGATTAAAAACACACAATAGCCTGAAGTGGACCGCCTCGTAGAGGGGCAGCCTGCCCAATCCGCATTTGTATATCCAACGAGAGAGGTGGTATTTGAAGAGTATAAATGGAATCCAGAATCCATAGTCCCCCGAATATAGCGTAGGATACGCTTAAGAACAGCGAGATGAGGCTCACGAGGGTCATGCATGTAGAGACAAATCTGTTGAACTGCATAGGAGATATCTGGTCTAGTAAACGTGAGATACTGAAGACCACCGGCAAGACTGGGATATAAAGTAGGATCCTGAACTGGAACACCTTCGGGACCCATTTTGGATTCTGTATCAACTGGTGTTCGTGAAGGGTTACAGTTGGCCATGTGAGCACGTTCGAGAAGCTCAATAGCATACTTCCTTTGAGAGAGAAACAATCATGTTGAATGACGAGTAGCAGAGATACCAAAAAAATAATTAAGTTCCCCAAGATCAGTCATGTCAAACTCACTGTGTAGAGAAGCAATGATCTGCTGTAGAAGGACAGTAGAAGAAGCTGTAAGAATAATATCATCCACATAAATAAGTAAGTAAGAAACCTGAGAGCCCTGTCGAAGGATGAATAGAGATGAGTCACAACGACTTTGGTAAAATCCAACACGAGTTGCATAACCAGCAAATCTTTGAAACCAAGCACGGGGTGCTTGTTTCAGACCATATAAAGACTTTTGCAGAAGACAGACATGATGTGGGTACCGAGAATCCACAAATCCTGGTGGCTGATGCATGTAAACTATCTCAGATAAGTCTCCGTTAAGAAAGGCATTCTTAACGTCAAGCTGATGAATAGGCCACTGGCGAGATACTGCAAGACTAAGAACAGTGCGAATGGTAGCCGGTTTGACAATCGGACTAAAAGTCTCGTCACAGTCAACACCATGTTGTTGATTACTGCCATTAGCAACCAAACGAGCCTTATAACGGCTCAAAGTCCCATCCGCATGAAATTTATGTTTGAATAACCACATAGATCTCACCAAATTAACACCAGATGGCCGTGGTATAAGAATCCAAGTACCATTCTTAACTAACGCGTTATACTCATCATACATAGCATTATTCCAATGAGGGTTTCGAAGAGCGAGGAAGGGAGATTTAGGTAATGGTGATATAGAAGAAGTGTGAAGTGAGAGACGGTCAATGGGTTTGACAATGCCTGATTGTGAACGAGTGACCATGCGGTGAGTACGGGGTGGTTCAGTGGGAGGTTGCGTAGATGTTGTTGGAGTGTCATGGTTATGTGTTTGTGTAGGAGATTGTTGGGTTGGTGAAGGTTGTGTTGCAGTAGGTGGGCTGTTGGTTTGGGGTGAATCGTTGAGTAGTGAGCTATTGGGTGGAATGGACTCCTGATGGGTATTGGAAATGTCTTGCAGTAGATTTGGTGTTGGGGTGTGAGTGAGCACTTGGTGAAGGAAAGGGTTAGAGTCTAAAAAGGTGTAGGAAGGTGGGGAGTCGGGTGTCATTCATACTAGATCGTACTGTAGACACCACTTGGTCTTGGAGGGATTCTGCTAGCGTACCCAATATCCACACCTTCACTAGATCGTCTTGTTTGTTCCATTCGGGGTCGGTGTTGCTCGTAGTGGTTCCCTCAATGTGTTGTTTTAATCCAAGACTTCCAAGATGAATTTTTAGGAAGGAACTCCATGAGTTGTAGTTGTGTTTGTCAAGGCTCAGCTTGATTGGTACGTTAAATGGTACAATTTTGGTGTTAGATGTGTGAGTGGGATTGATAACTTCATCACCAGCCATGGGTTTCGATTAGGGTATTTTGTTACAGATTGTTGAGAAGAGAGAGATGGAGGATAGTTTATTTGGAGAGAAAAAAATATGGCTTTGATACCATGTTGAGTGATATGTTTCCTGTCCGATTGCAATAAGGAGTACATCATACATATAGATATCACTTAATCTATTTGTGGTCCATCCCACTAATAAAGATGTTGGCCATCCCACTAATAAAGATGACAGCCACTTTTGACTAATGAAAGCTAATACACTTTTGACTAATAAATACTACCCGTTGTTAGTATTGCTTTAGCTATTGCTGATACAGTGGGGCTCATGTAGTTTGGAACTGGAGAAGACGGCGGGATGCCATCGTCCTTTATTGAAAGAGACACCCGTGCCCCTCTAGTTTTCATCATTCAGTTTGTGGGAGTTCTCCTTCTTAAAGGAGCCATGGACCTTGGTGACATTGGCGTAGTTGGTATTTTAAGACGGTGAAGTTGGTTATGGCTGTGTTTGTGATAAGAGTTGACTTAGAAGACGGTGTGGCTCCCAACTACCAATGATGAGTCTTGGTGAACCAGTTCGGTTGAACCCTTCTCATGAAATGTTAATGGAATGCAGGATGGTAGTCCAATTGGTCTAGTCCAAAACGGCTATATAATCACAATAGACATCAGCAAGAGCTAAACGAGCGACGAAACGCATGGACCCCGCCTACGTACAAGGCCGAAAGAGGTGTCCTTTACAAGGTAGATTTCCTTTGTTCTACGAATTAAATGTCATCTTTGGCTTGCAATAACAAAACAACATATTTTCAAATCCTAAAATTGTATAAAGTCAATGAAATTTCGGGCAAAATGTTATATAAACACCAAAGTAACAAAATGTGATGGACTCGAGTTATGTAGATAGCCTCGCAATTTAAAGAATGTCCAGTCGGCTTCAAAAGGATGTGTAACAGATGAGTGCTAGAAGCAAGTCAAGACGAAGAAAGTAACAAAGAATTATTGGAATCCCGGCTCATTAGAGTTTTTCACTGCGATTAATGTATCTCCTTTTTATTGAACAAAATAATCGTTTTTACATTTTACCATCGATTTCAATATTTCTCTCAGAGAAAGATCATTGGGCACTTGTGCAATGATTCTGATGTATAATTCTACATTGGTTGTATCTTTAACATAGTCCTGCAACTCACATATCCAAATATTTCACATTAGATAAAAACATAAACCAAAACCAACAACATCAAGAACCTTAAAAGCCTAACAAGTTCACCTCAAGGATCATAGAACCACAAGTTTTCTTATAAAATTGTTGCTTTGTAAAAAATTTAAATAACCAATTTTCACATATTAGTCCAAGTTAAGAAATTATGACTCGGACAAACATAGGAAAGAAGGATTTTCAAACTTTGAACTTCCCTACCTTAAAAACTGCCTTTCCCTCACTATTTATAATAATATCTTTCTTGCTAGTTTCCTTCGAAGCTAGATGTGGGATGGTCAACCCAATTGAAATTTTAACTTATTCTTGAGAATTTAAAATTCCGGTATTTAAAATACATTCGCATGTTTGGTTTACAGGTAAATCATAATATTTTGAAATTTGTCATTATGTTTATTATTGGAATTTTTTTAAAAAGTGACGAATAGGGGTGTCAAAAAACCCGACCCGACCTTGATTAAGCCTATTAGGGTCGTGTTACTTGTGTCAAAACGTTTTATTCGGATCAACCCGAGTAATCTAAATACTAATTAGGGTCGGGTATCGGGTTGGAATTTTTGATAACTTGGGTTCAGGTCGACCCAATAGACACAAATATACTTTTTTTTTATTTTTTTAATATAAATCTTATCAATATTCTATTTAAACGAGTAAAAAAACATTTTTATTATATTTTACTCATATTCGGGTTGACACGAACCCAAACAAACCCAAACCCGAGTTGACCCGACCCGAATTGACACGAACTTGACAGACTGAATTCAAATAAGGTCAGGTTCAGGTACGAATTTTTTTAACCATGACTCGACTTTGACCCGACCCGAATTGACCCGAACCCGAACAACTCCACGCCCGACTAACACCCCTTGTGAAAGATTTCCTTTGATTAAAAAAAACAAAAAAACAAAAACAACAAGAAAAAATACGATAAGAAAAAAAGTTTATAAAAAAAAGTCCAAGTGAATTAAAATTTCTCACTTTTTGGAGGCATTTTCGTTTTCCCCATTTTAGCAATTCGTGAAATTTTAAATTCCTTCACCTGAGATGCCAAACACAATATTCGTAGGAAATTAAAATGAAAATGCCATGAAATGCCTCCAATATACCCCAACCAAACGCACCTGTTAGTTGTAATATAACATTATAAAACAAGTAATTTGCTACAGCCACCGCAAATTTCAGCACACGCATGATATAATAGGATCCATGCTCATATCCTCGATAAACCTTGACGACTTCTTTCACTTGTTGTTTGGTGTAACAGATAACCAAAAACCTTCTTTTAGATGACTTGCTACCTGAAGTGCTGAGGGTGACCCTATCCTTGGGAATCTACTAGTTGTTAGTCTTGGTTTAGCTATCACTAACAGGGTTGGACTCATGTAGTTTGTAGCTGAAGAAGACGACGGGCTACCATCATCCTTCATTGAAAAAGGAGATACCCGTGCCCCTCTTGTTTTCATCATTCGGTTTTTGGGAGTTCTGCTTGTTAAAGGAGTCATGGATCTTGGTGACATTGGCGTAGTTGGTATTTTAAGACGATGAACTTGGTATGGTTGTTAAGGGTGAGCATCGGTCCAGGACCGGACCGGACCGACAAGACCGAAGACCGAATTAAGGTAAAAACCGGGACCGAGACCGAGACTGAATGTGGTCGGTCCGGTCCGGTCCGGTTCGGTTTCGGTCGGACCGGACCGTTTGGAGTCTACTAAGGCCAAAATAGTCGGTTTGTGGTCCGGACCGAGGACCGAATTAGGCCAAATGCATAGACCGAGGATCGGACCGAATGTGGTCGGTCCGGTCCGGTCCGGTCTGGTCTCGGTCGGTCCGTCGGTCCTTTCGGGTCGTTTGCTCACCCCTAATGGTTGTGTTTGTGACTAAGAGTTGACTTAGAAGACGGTGCGACTCCCAACCTCCAATGATGATCCTTTAGAGGTTGATGAGTATGAGCGTTAGGTGGTTTATAGTTTAACCAGTTCCACCAGCAGCGGGGATCATCGAATGTTCATTAGAGAATTGTGAGCTAATGGTGTCCAAATTATCACTTCAAATTATATTGTGAGTTTGGGAATTATAATGAATAGCTAAAAAACGCACTAGTTTTAAATGTTCTTTTGGGTTGTTTCAGATTGACTTTCATTAGTCCACATAGTTTAATTTTTCGCCATCAAGAAACCTTTTAACCAAAAAAAAAAAAGAACTATTCGGGATCCAGGCTCGAGTTTTCACTGCGATTAGTAAATGGCATTGTAATTCTGCTTCTAGTAATGTATCTGCTTTATTTGAACAAAATAATTGTTTTTACTTGTTACCAAAAGTTCCAATTTTCTTTTGATATTGTTAGATATTGTGACTTCACCTCCTAAGAGTAGTTTAGTAATTTTTGGTACTACTTAACATAGCTAGTATTATAAGGGCATTTTGGTAATTTTGTTAGTATCTTAAGAAGTACTCCCTCCGTCTCAAATTTATTGTCATGAGAGAGAAAACACAAAGTTTAATAAAATTGGGCCATATTAATTTTCAACCACTTAAATGGAATATTCTCCCACTATATTCTCTAGTTTTTATTTAAAAAGGTAAGTGGACAATTAATTTGAGACAACTCAAAAAGGAAATATGGACTATAAATATGAGACGGAGGGAGTAAGAATTATGTATGTCGGTTGTTTTAGTATGTCGGTTATTTGCTTATATAACCAAATTCAGAAACACACAACTTTTTGACTCTTCATCAATAGAAATATGAGTTTCTTGCTCCAATTATATTATCTTGTTCCTGCTTTTGCACCTGCACATGTTCTGAACTTTTGCTACTGCTGCTTTGCCCTTTAATATCCCTCTTAGATCCTAACAAATTGGTATCAAGAGCCACTCGATCGATTGAACTTTTGCTTTTGCACCTGCACATGTTCTGAACTTTTGCTACTGCAACTGTTTTGGGTTTCTGATTGACATCATGTTTTGGTTGATTTCGAGAATTAATTTCTTGACATCATGTGATTTTCGTTTGTGTTTTGTGGCTGCTGATTCGATTAGTTGAAGACATCAGGTCTGAATTTGCTTTGTGTTTTTTGGTGGTTGCGGTTGATGGGGGATATCAGGTTTGCGGTTTTGTGATTTCCTTTTTTGTAAACTGTTTGTTGCTTCTGCTAGTTTGATAAATTAAAGGTGTTAGTTGATTGGGATTAGGGATAATTAGAACTTGTGTTGAATCGATCGGTTTGTGTAGAGATTATCTAAATCTCTGTTTTTTTTTTTGGATCGATTAGTTATTGGATTTGCATATGGGCATTGTCTTTTGTGGGTTTCTTTGATAAACATCAGCAACAATTGTTTGTTATTTTTAGTAAAACCTGTTTGAATAGTTATGTCTTCTCAAACACCATCGTCATTTGTTAGCATTGAGAAGTTTAATGGGAAAAGTAATTTTAGTTTGTGGCGAATTAAAGTTCGAGCCTTATTGAAACAACAAGGCATTTGGGCACCTCTAGCCGGTCCCAAACCGGGAGATATGACGGATGCAAAATATGCCTCACAAGATGAAAAGGCCCATTCCACTATTTTGCTATCTTTATCGGATGAGGTTCTTTGCGAGGTTGCGGATGAAGAAACGGCTTCCGGTGTGTGGAAGAAGTTAGAAAAGCTTTATATGACAAAGTCGTTGACGAATAAGTTGTTATTGAAGCAACGTTTGTTTTCGCTTCGAATGAGAGAAGGTTCATCATTGAAAGATCATCTTGATGCATTGAACTCCATCTTGATGGACTTGAAAAATGTTGAAGTCAAGATTGATGATGAAGATGCTGCTCTTATTCTCCTAGTATCGTTACCTCCCTCGTTTGAAAACTTTGTGAACTCCTTCGTTGTTGGTAAAGACACTATCACATTAGAAGATGTACGATCCAGTTTGCATTCCCGAGAGCTTCGTCATCAAGCATCGGGAACTTTGGAATCTCAACCTGTCGGCTTATCAACTACAAGTCGTGATAGGGGTCAATATCGATTTGAAAATGGTAAAGATAAAGGTGGAGCATCATCAAGTTCTCGAGGTCCCAATCCTCGAGATATTTGTAATTATTGCAAAGAGGAAGGCCATTAGAAGTACAATTGTCCTAAACTTAAGGAAAAAGGTCAGGTAGTGGTCGTTGCTAAAGACGACTCGGGTTCAGATTGTGAGGTGTTTTGAATGTTTTGACTGTAATCCTTATTATATAAGTGGGTCATTAGAATTTGAATTTGGTATTTGCATTTGAAGATCGATTTGGTGTTTGAAGACTTGGTTATAATCAGGTCGTTTGGAATTTGTCAATTTGGAAATTTGGATTTTTCGTTTGTCGGGCTTTTTTTGAAGTTTGTTGCCTGAATTTGATTGTCGCTGGTGAAGATCGTTTGAGCCGATTGGTTTGTTCGGTTAGCCGTTTTGAATTTGTCGGCTAACATTTGATTGTTCGTTTTGAAGTTATCGGCATTTGCTTTGGATCGCTTTTTGGTTTCGGATTGCTTTTGGAAATCGACCGTTTGAGTTGAAATAGGCTAGTATCTCTAGCCTTTGGAACTTTGAATTAGATATGGTGTTACTTAGGATTTGAACTCAAGGTGGAGATTGTTAGATATTGTGACTTCACCTCCTAAGGGTAGTTTAGTAATTTTTGGTACTACTTAACATAGTTAGTATTATAAGGGCATTTTGGTAATTTTGTTAGTATCTTAAGAAGTAAGAATTATGTATGTCGGTTGTTTTAGTATGTCGGTTATTTGCTTATATAACCAAATTCAGAAACACACAACTTTTTGACTCTTCATCAATAGAAATATGAGTTTCTTGCTCAATTATATTATCTTGTTCCTGCTTTTGCACCTGCACATGTTCTGAACTTTTGCTACTGCTACTTTGCCCTTGAATATCCCTCTTAGATCCTAACAAATTGGTATCAAGAGCCACTCGATCGATTGAAGCAAGCTGCAACTGTTTTGGGTTTCTGATTGACATCATGTTTTGGTTGATTTCGAGAATTAATTTCTTGACATCATGTGATTTTCGTTTGTGTTATGTGGCTGCTGATTCGATTAGTTGAAGACATCAGTCGAATTTGTTTTGTGTTTTTGGTGGTTGCGGTTGATGGGGATATCAAGTTTGCGGTTTTGTGATTTCCTTTTTGTAAACCGTTTTGCTTCGCTAGTTTGATAAATTAAAGGTGTTAGTTGATTGGGATTAGGGATAATTAGAACTTGTGTTGAATCGATCGGTTTGTGTAGAGATTATCTAAATCTCTGTTTTTTGGATCGATTAGTTATTGGATTTGCATACGGGCTTTGTCTTTTGTGGGTTTCTTTGATAAACATCAGCAACAATTGTTTGTTATTTTTAGTAAAACCTGTTTGAATAGTTATGTCTTCTCAAACACCATCGTCATTTATTAGCATTGAGAAGTTTAATGGGAAAAGTAATTTTAGTTTGTGGCGAATTAAAGTTCGAGCCTTATTGAAACAACAAGGCATTTGGGCACCTCTAGCCGGTCCCAAACCGGCTGATATGATGGATGCAAAATATGCCTCACAAGATGAAAAGGCCCATTCCACTATTTTGCTATCTTTATCGGATGAGGTTCTTTGCGAGGTTGCGGATGAAGAAACGGCTTCCGGTGTGTGGAAGAAGTTAGAAAAGCTTTATATGACAAAGTCGTTGACGAGTAAGTTGTTATTGAAGCAACGTTTGTTTTTGCTTCGAATGAGAGAAGGTTCATCATTGAAAGATCATCTTGATGCACTGAACTCCATCTTGATGGACTTGAAAAATGTTGAAGTCAAGATTGATGATGAAGATGCTGCTCTTATTTTCCTAGTATCGTTACCTCCCTCGTTTGAAAACTTTGTGAACTCCTTCGTTGTTGGTAAAGACACTATCACATTAGAAGATGTACGATCCAGTTTGCATTCCGAGAGCCGTCATCAAGCATCGGGAACTTTGGAATCTCAACCTGTCGGCTTATCAACTACAAGTCGTGATAGGGGTCAATATCGATTTGAAAAGGGTAAAGATAAAGGTGGAGCATCATCAAGTTCTCGAGGTCCCAATCCTCGAGATATTCGTAATTATTGCAAAGAGGAAGGCCATTGGAAGTACAATTGTCCTAAACTTAAGGAAAAAGGTCAGGTAGCGGTCATTGCTAAAGCGACTTCGGGTTCAGATTGTGAGGTGTTTTGAATGTTTTGACCGTAATCCTTATTATATAAGTGGGTCATTAGAATTTGAATTTGGTATTTGCATTTGAAGATCGATTTGGTGTTTGAAGACTTGGTTATAATCAGGTCGTTTGGAATTTGTCAATTTGGAAATTTGGATTTTTCGTTTGTCGGGCTTTTTTTGAAGTTTGTTGCCTGAATTTGATTGTCGCTGGTGAAGATCGTTTGAGCCGATTGGTTTGTTCGGTTAGCCGTTTTGAATTTTTCGGCTAACATTTGATTGTTCGTTTTGAAGTTATCGGCATTTGCTTTTGATCGATTTTTTGTTTCGGATTGCTTTTGGAAATCGACCGTTTGAGTTGAAATAGGCTAGTATCTCTAGCCTTTGGAACTTTGAATTAGATATGGTGTTACTTAGGAGTTGAACTCAAGGTGGAGATTATTAGATATTGTGACTTCACCTCCTAAGGGTAGTTTAGTAATTTTTGGTACTACTTAACATAGCTAGTATTATAAGGGCATTTTGGTAATTTTGTTAGTATCTTAAGAAGTAAGAATTATGTATGTCGGTTGTTTTAGTATGTCGGTTATTTGCTTATATAACCAAATTCAGAAACACACAACTTTTTGACTCTTCATCAATAGAAATATGAGTTTCTTGCTCCAATTATATTATCTTGTTCCTGCTTTTGCACCTGCACATGTTCTGAACTTTTGCTACTGCTACTTTGCCCTTGAATATCCCTCTTAGATCCTAACAGATATTAGAGGAGATCATTTTGCAATGGTTACGAATAATGATTGTTACTTGGCAACTCCATTTTGAACTCTACATAGCTATTAATTAGAAAAAGAAAGTTTGTTTAACTCATTCACAGGTTAAAATGCAAAATCAAGTTTGTTATTAAGTACTTGTAACCAATCTTGCAAAAACCACTAAGCACTAATCTGGCGGTCGGCCACCTTCTAGCTAGTAATCGGAGTAATCAGCCTAGGTCGGTACTAAGTTGGGGCACATATTAGGATTTTCTCGAATAATTTGGTTGATTAACTCTAAATCACATCGAAAAGCACCCAAAGCCAATGTTTACAACCCTGTAAGTCATAACCAGCAAAAGAAGAATAAATTTTTCCACAGGACAACTAACATTATTTTCGAAACTGTCAATCGACATAAGTTGATCATATTCAAACAAGTAAAATAAAACTCGACTTATAAAAGGTGCGTGTCTAGGTGTCCTTTTTTGTTTGTGATTTTTACAGTTTAGTACGTTAAGTTGTTTGCAACATCAATAACCTCAAAGCTTAACAAGTACAGCTCAAGGATCATAGAACCACAAGTTTTTCTTATAAAATTGTTGGTTTGAAAAAAAATTTAATAACCAATGGTCACATATCAACCCGAGTTATGAAACTGTAAGTCGGAGTGTGTTATAACAAATGGTTTTCAAAACTTTGAACTTCCCTACCTTAAAGACCACCTTTCCCTCCCTATTGATACTAACAGCTTTATTGCTACTTTCCTTCTAAGCTCGATGTGGGATGGTCAGCCCAATTCATTGAAGAAAAAGGTAATCACAGTAATTTACAACTGTAAAACAAGCAAAGCAAATTGCGTCAAGAGATCTCATCAACAATTAAGTCACATTGAAACCGTAGGATCAAGCAACAAAAAAGCTGCACGAGACACACAGCTTTTGAAACTGTGATACTGTGATACATAAGTTGATGAATTTCCAACATGTAAAGAAATATACTATTTTAAAATTTGATAATATACAGACAACCTGAAATGAGTATAATACGAACACGTAATTTGAGCAGACACATGATATGGCAAAATCCATGCTCATATCCCCGATAAACTCTGGCGGCTTCTTTCACATGTTGTTGTTTGGTGTAAAAGGGAACCAAAACCTTCTTTTACATGACTTACTACCTGGAGTGCTCGGGGTGACCCTTATCCTTATGATTTAGATATCTAAACTGCTATAAATTTGAAAAGAACGTTTTATACCTTTAGCTGTTAGAACAGACAATTAGCCTCATTTTCTGTATTATTTGTTTGTGCCAACATAGCTACATAGAAGTCATGTCCATAAAAGCTCTAGTGAGAACCACTAGCATACTAGGTTTATATTTACATGGTTTTATACCTTGAAAAGAACAAGCACTAGCTGCTTACCTTTGGCTTAGAACAGACAATACAATAGCCTCATTTTCTGTATTATTTGTGTGAATGAAACGGCAACGAAACAAATCAAATGCCAACATATGTAACCAACAATGGACGGAAGAGTTGCCATTCTTGTGCTGCATTGCACAAGTTGCTTAGCATTCATGTCATCCATGAGAAAACAAGCACACAGAACATTAAACAGAAAAATTAGATATATGAAAGAACGCCTACCAATGCACATCGACGCGACACCAAATCTGCAGTCTTTGCCATGACGCTTCATCTAGCAACACATCGAGCTCCTGACATAAGTCTCATGATTTAGATATCTTCACAAATCACAACATTAACAGGAGCCAAAATCTTGAAAATAATAATTAAGATGGTCCGAAGACACGTTAGGGGTTGTGGGGGTCCTAGCAGGCTCGTTGGTGATCGGGTCGGTGGCGATGGACATGGGTAAGAGTATCGGGTCCTCGTCGAGGAATGTGTAGGAAGGGGCATCATTGGGTGTAACTGAACCGTATGGGAAAATGGTTTCGTTAAAGGTGGCGTGGCGGGAAATGATTATTTTATTAGTGGCTAGGTCAAGGCAACGGTATCCTCGATGGTTAGAAGGATAGCCAAGGAAGATACAAGGGGTAGAGCGAGGTGCAAGTTTGTGGGAGGTGTCTACATTAGGGTAACAAAGACATCCAAAACAAAAAGCGTGTAATCAGGGTTTGTATTGTAGAGGTGTATGAGGAGTGTCATTTTGAATTGTGGTTGAGGGAAGGATGTTAAGTAGGTGAGTGGCCATGTAAAGTGCCTCGACCCAAAAGTGAGGTGGTAAGTGGGCTTGGAACAAAGGGTGCAATTTGATTGTTGATGGTGCGAATCATTCTCTCGGACTTCCCATTTTGTTGGGAGGTACGGGGGCAAGAGAATCGAATATGGATGCCATTTTTATCAAAAAGACGTTGAAGGCTATGGTTATCAAATTCACCGCCGTGGTCACATTGGAAAGCCTTGATATCCGTTTTAAATTGATTTTTGACAAAAGAGCGAAATTGAGCAAATTTACTAAGCGTGTCGATTTATGTCGCAATGGATAAACCCATACATAATGAGAAAAATGGTCTAAAAACAAAACATAATATTTTATACCACTAATGCTCGGAAGTGGGGAAGTCCACAAGTCAGTGCACAATATCAAAAAAGATGCAACAATAGAATCTGAACTCACAAATGGAAGTCGCGCGTGTTTACCAAGCGACAAGCATGGCAGCACGGGGACTTCGTTTTAACACAAAATAGTATTACTAGAAATAAGAGATCGTAACACGTCCGTCGGGATGTCCTAGTCGTTGGTGCCGCGTGTCTTGACTCGTGACAAAAGCTTTGGGGAAGGTGGTGGGCTTGGTGGCGGGATAGAGATCTCCATCGCATCACATCGGAGTAGAGTTTGACGAGTCGAATAATCCTTCACAGAAAAACCAAATTCGTCAAATTCAATTGTACATTTATTGTCACGAGTAAATTCTGAACAGAAATTAGGTTTTTGACAATATGGGGAGTGACAAGGACATGATTAAGATGTAATGGTTTATAAGGTGTTGGCAAAATGCTATGGCCCGTATTGGTGACGGGTATAGAAGCACCGTCACCAACAAAAACAGATGGATAAATACGCTCATTAAAAACATAACTTAAATTATTTGCATTAGAGTTGAGATGTAAAGACGCACCTGTATCCATATTCCACCCGTCATTTTCAAAATCCTGTAATGTCAAAGTGCTAAATGCTTGGGGCAGTGCCGTGTCTTGAGAATCGACATGTGCGTGTATTTGTTGAGGAACGGACAAGCTAGTCCCACGGTTACCAGTAGACCCACGAGATTGCTGTTGGGCCGAACGTTGATGTGCTGGACCTGTTTGTTGGACTGAATTGGATTGAATTTGGTGCAGCAACTTGTGATGGGCTTGAAGCAATTTGTTGTATGCTTCAGTTAAGGAATTGTGGCCTATTTGTGAAGTATTAAATCGTGGACCAGTGGACCTAGAACCATTATTATTATGACCTCCATTTGTAGAATTCCCATTTATATTATAATTCCCATTATTAGAGCTCCCATTAGTACGAGGAACACTAGCATGCACAAAACGACATTCATCCCCATAATAGCAAAACCCACGAGAGAAGTTACGACAAATTGAATTGGATTTAGAAGGGGGTCGTGTGGTATTACCTTGAGTCCGAGCCGAGCTAGACTGCGCGACAAGAGCAGTGGGAGATGACGAGGATATTCGAGAGCACGAGGAAGAAGAGTTCTTCCGGTTCATACGGGTCTCAGCAAGTGACAACATGGACCGTACATCTTCCAGGTTCGGAAAAGGATCCTTGTTAAGGATGACGTGTGCCACTTGATCGTACTTATCGCTTAGGCCATTTATAGCATAAGTGACCAAGTCATCCTCGGTTATGTTCGACCCGAGGTTGTCAAGGCGCGAAGCCAGGGAGTCAATCTTGCGAAAATATGCGTCCACTGTTAAGTCCCCAATATCTAGACTTCGTAACTCACCAACAAGTTCAACGGTTTTCGAACGTTTGTTGTCCTTAAAAACTTTTTCCAGAACATCCCATACATCTTTGGTTGTGGTAGGTTTGGTTTTGAGAACACGTTCCAGCAGGGATTCGTAGATGGTAGAGAGGATCCAAGATTGGATAATGGAGTCGACTGTCAGCCATTCATCCGTCGGGGGTGGTGGTGGTATTGTTGTGTCACTACCAGAAGCGGGTGGTTGCACAAACTCGAGGGCTTTGTATCCTCGTAACTGGATCAAGAAAAGAGCACTCCAATTAGAGTAGTTTAGTTTGTCAGCATCAAGTGTGACGGGCATAAGATTTTTGAAGTTTGTGGTCATGAGGAGCTTTGCATATTTGGAGGGTGTGTCTGTGATAACGGATTCAGTGACCATGATGAAGGATGGAGGGAGATTTAGTGTTAACAGGGTGCGGCAGAGAAGAACAGTGGGGGGCGTGGATTGTGATTAGGGTTCGTAAAGTTGTAGGGATCAGTTTTGGTAAATCTCTGATACCATGTAAACCGATATTATTCCCATTCCTCTCATAATGAATACACATAAGAGTATAAATACACAATACATGATATAAATGGGCTAGACCCAATACTAAACAAATGCATGGGCCTAATGTACATCATGACATACGTCTAACAGTTATTTCCATAATTTATGCAAGGTCGGTTTCTTTTATTTCTCAAAATATGTGTAAGAGATTAATACACGAAACTGCATACGTGAAGTTACCTGTGGCACCCAACGATGTCCAATGGCCAATGCACCACCATTGACATTGGTCTTTCGTTATCCAACCTCTACTTTAATTTCACAGCAAGTCATATGAACATATATAGCAGAAATGCAAATCTCATAATCACCTCATTGATCTCGAAAAGATCAACATCATTCACTTGAAGGCCAGCAGCCTTGACTGCAGCTGGAATTGCAACAGCTAGCCAATTCCCATAATCGCGGGTGGAACACCAACAGCAACAAAATTCCGACAGTGGTTTAACCCATTTTAAGTCCAATAAAACAAACTAATAAAGGAAGAAAGTTGAACAGACGACATAAAATTTCAGGTTCTCGCTTAAAGGAAAAAACAATATTTGAATACACCAAGAATTGGTATTGCATCAACATAAGGACACGTAAGCACATAAAAAGACATAAATACGAAGAAAGGGCAAGAATTGGTAATCCCTTCTGCAGTAAGAAACTTACAAAAGCTTTGTTGCTAACAACGAAACAGTAAAAAACTTACAAAAGCTTTGTTGCTATGAGTGTTTGGATGAAACTGATTATTTGTTTTCAGATGGTTAGATGAAACTGAAAAGCATGCATTTTGAAACTTATTAATAAACTCAAATTACCATATTCTCATGTTTGTTGATATTAAAAAAAATTATAAATTTATGATGTCTATCAAAATTACTTATGTTTTATAAGAAAATTAAGTTATTTAAAAAAAAACATTTGTCTTAATTAAACACTTATAAGCTTGTGCATCATTACACAAGTTAGACAAACCCTTTATTTTAACATGTTTGACACGTACAAGTACAGCTCAAGGACCATAAATCAAGCTTTTTTTATAAATTGTTGGTTTGTAAAAATTTTAAATAACCAGTCGACACATATGAGTCCCGAATTATTATAAAAATTATAACTCGGACATCATATATACCGCATGGTTTTTCAAACTTTGAACTTCCTTACCTAAAATACACTCTTTCCCTCCTTATTTATAACATCTTTCCTTGAAACTTTCCTTCAAAGCTCTATGTGGGATGGTCAACCCATTTGAGTTTTATCTTTTGCTTAGATTAAACACTGATTTTTGTTTTGTTATGTGGGATGGTCAAACCATTATTGTTACTAGCTACTTAGAAATCATATCCGCTGAAGAAAAAAGGTAATCACAGTAATTTACTGCTGTAAACATGCAAAGAATCGATTCATAATGAAAACATAAGATCGAGCAGCATATGTTGGCCTCAACGTTGGATCTTTGTTGGTTCTAACGTGGTCACAATAATACCAATAACACGATACGTTTCAAAGAAATGTTTTGTATCAATTGAAATAAATATAAGTCATCATTCTTAAAGTTACAGAGATCTAATCTATTTATACAAGTTGAATAGGTGTGTTGAAAGGGTATGTCGGTTTGGGGATAACTGCCATATGGCAGTTATGTTGTAACTGCTATTTAGCAGTTACATTTGTAACTGTCAATAGTTGACTTTCCGGATTTGACCCATTGGGTTTGACTGGGTCGAAAGGGTAAATGGGTAAGATTGGGATTAGCCCAATATTCTCCCCCTTAATCGCAATCGCTTTGCTGTAGATCTTTGACTCCGATTAATTGTCTCATTGTTAGGAATCTGATCTTCGGTAGTGCTTTTGTGAGCATGTCAGCCTTTTGAAATTCTCCGCTTATAAATTCGACTTGTAAATCGTCTCTTTCAACGCATTCTCGTATAAAGTGATATTTTATGTCAATATGTTTACTTCTTCCGTGAAATACGGGATTCTTCATTAGTTCGATGGCAGACTTGTTGTCGACCATTATCGTAACCTTTTCTTCTTGGGTATGTGTAAGCTTGCTGAGTAGTCTCTTTAACCATAATGCTTGTGTTGCTGCTGTTGTTGCTGCAATGAATTCGGATTCACATGATGATAGAGCTACAGTGGCTTGTTTCTGTGTACTCCAGCTGATTGGTGATTCACCGTAGTAGAATATGATTCCAGTAGTGCCTTTACCTTCTTGAGTGTTGACTCCGTAGCTACTGTCACTATAACCTTGTATCTGGTTTCCTCCATTATGTTTGTAGGTGATTCCATAGTCTTTTGTTCCTTTTACATAGCGTAGTACTTGCCTAATAGCTTTCATATGTTGTTCCTTTGGTTCCTGCATAAAAAGACTAAGTAATCCAATTGAATAACTTAAGTCGGGTCTTGTATGTAGCAGATATCGTAAGCATCCAATCAAGCTTCTGTATTCCGTTGATGAAAGTGGGAGAGTTTTACAGACATGCAAAGAAAAATATTGAAGTCTTAAAGCTTGAATATTAGCTTCCCAACTTCACATTTATAGCCATTTTAAGCCCAACGTAAACATTTTGATAAGCTTACTAAACACAATAAAATTAGAAGTGAAATTTTACCAGTGTACTAAAACAAAAACAAAAAAAGTAAGAACTAAAATTAATTTCTAAGCTAAGTTAATCCTATTCAGTAACTAGCTTATAAACATATGCTTACACCAGTTTTGAGATGCGTTAAAGAATTTACAAATCATCTTATTGCACTAGTGGTTGAAGACTTAAATATCATCCTAGCTACTTGTGATAGAGTCAAAATCTATGATCTTGATCACTGACATTAGCTATGAAGTGGTGACTTTTAATTTGAACTAGTGTTTATAGAAACAAAGGAGGAGTATATGAGAAGAATAAAGAGCTTGAAACATTTGAGTCCGGAGTTGAATAATTGATGAAGTTGAAGCAATGCATACCTTCTTGTACTAATTCAACACAAGCATGTCTTTTTCACGAGTCGTTTTGTAAGTTCAAGATATTTTGTCAAACAAACATAAGACATTAAGAATAACATGAAGTATGAACTCGCACAAAGACTAGGCATTATCACATAATTGGGGTTAGCGGATGTTGTAAAGATTAGGCATTATCACATAGTACTGTTTGAGTTAATACGTTTTTGGTTTGCAAATATTCTCTCAATCAAGACATATGACCGCCCTCAAATTCTTGATACTTTGGTAGGTTTGGTTTGGTTAGGTTAGAACATAAATCGTTTGAAATTTGTTATCATGCTCCCAACAAAAAGCTCAAAAAAAAAGAAGAAAAAAACATGACTAGTGAAACCTCAACAAACCCGATACCCAAGCGCTGATCCCAAGTTTGCGTTGCTAGAAACAAATACAACTTGTTTTATTCAGTTTTCGATGTAGAAATATCGGTAGTAAAGCACAGTAGGTCACACTTCTAAAATAAACCATAAAAAATCATCATTACGACATCACCTATCGTGAAAAAAATAGTACTTGCGTGATGACTAAATATACTTTTTGAATAATTTAACCTTTCCGGGTAATTTGGTTCACAAAGTTTGCTTCCAAGGAATGAGATAATCGAAGAAATGGCTAAAAGGAATGAAATCCATTTTCAATTTCTTACTGATTTGTAAATGTGTATTGCATTGCTGTCAAAACTTTGTACTTGTGACATATACCTAAACACGCATTTTAGACCCCTCGATGCACCGTTGCATGCCCGCGTAAAACAACATGTGCACACAGACACACACACACAAAATGCACACTTGCGCCACATTATGTTAAGTACCAAATGCAAAACTACAAAATATAAGAATGTGTGTGTATCATGCACACATACATATAAAACGTTTTGATCCATCATATAAACAGAAATGTTGCATTTTTTTCACAAAGTTGTGTATGTCGAAAACTATCAATCTTTTGTACAAGTTATGTGAAAGTCAATGATCAGTTTCGATTTTTAACACATCCTCATTTTCATAACGTTAGATACTTTTCAACCAAAGAACGATCATACCAACTTTAATTTTTTCATAACCTGCAAAAAATTCAAAACTTTAAAACTTCAAAGCCTTGAGGTGGTTTCTTAGCTAGCCTATGTTTATTACGCCAATTTCCTACGTTTAGCCGAGACAAATGCATTCATCTTGAAACTGTTTGCCTACTGGCACGAGAAGGTTGCAAATAAAGACCTATTATACTATTTCACTACTGGTACGAGAAGGTCGAAACCCGTTCAAAACCGGTTAAACCCGATGAAACCCGTTAAAAATCGGTTAAAACAGTTCAAAACCGGTCAAAAACCCCATTCAAAACTGGTTAAACCTGTTCAAAACCGGTTAAACCCGATGAAACCCGTTAAAAACCGGCTAAACCGTTCAAAACCGGTTCAAAATTGGTCAAAACACGTTCAAAACCATTAAAACCCGGACAAACCCATTGAAAACCGGTCAAAACCGGAATAATGGAATTCCAAGCTCGTGTTGTTTTTTTTGCAAATGTATGTGTGTTTGAGGCTGACAAAAGATAAAGAAAGAATAAGAAATAGAAATGTGTGTTTCAAAAAAGTTGTAGAAATACAGTCGGTAGAGTCTATTTATGGTGACAAAAAAGTTGAGAGTACATACTTTTTGCCTTTAGTTACACATTTTTATTTTTATTTTTTTATTATTTTTTTTAAATCTCAAAATTTTAGTCTTTTGTCCAAACTTTGGAAAAACGTGTCACTAAAAGGTAACATTTAGTGACACTTTTAGTGACACTTTCTTATGTCATTAGAATCTCCATCCCTAAATGTCTTTTTTCTTGTGGTGCATGTACTCATGTTATAGACAGTGTCCATGTAACCATTTTCACCCAAAACAATATGAAGATGCCAAAACAACAATGGGATCAATTGATCAAGCATGTTTATCATTTGAAGTAGTTGTTTATTTTAGTAAATTAAAGAGATGCCAATGGTGTGTTTGAGACATGAGTTTAGTGGGAATCATCATATTCCCTAGAATGTGGCCAACTATATATGTCATTAAAGGAAACATGATCTAGCATAAACTTGGACAGATTAAATGGAGGCTAAGCAAGTTGCAAAGGGAAACATATGGGCAATAAGTGAAGGTCAATCGACACCTAAAAGTGATGCACGGGATCAGTGTTTACGTGCTGATATAAAAGTGATGCACGGGGGCGTGCTGATTTAAACCTTTGAAGAAGAAGCAACATGTCTTGATTGAGAGATCTGCACACCAGAAAGATATAACTTAAACCGTACTAAATTTGTTCCATTAAGTAAATATTAAATCGAACTTTGCGTGTTTAAAATTGATTAACACAAGTTGTATGTGTTCTAGCAATGCAAAGTTGGGGTCAGTGCTTGGGTATTGGGTTGTTGAGGTTTCACAAGTCGGGTTTTTTTCATCTTATTTTATTTTCTGAGCTTTTTGTTAGGGGCATGATAACAAAATTCAGTACTTCTATAGTAGTAGGTTAGGGAAGTAAATAGCTCAACATATATCATGGCCTCTAATCGTATAATTTCTTTATCAAATTCAGTAGTACATTTGGATATCTGGATATCAAGAACGCAGCGTTAAGGAAACACGATCCAAATGCACAAACTTTGACAACATAAAAACTGAGGTTAAGCAAGTGGCAAAAAGAGAACATATGGGCAGTTAATGGAGGTCATATGTCTCGAGAGAATATTTGCAAACCAAAAACGTATTAACTCAAACAGTACTATGTGATAATGCCTAATCTTTGTGCGAGTTTATACTTGATGTTACTTTCAAATGTTTTATGTTTGTTTTACAAAATATCTTGAACTTACAAAAAGACTTGTGAAAAGACAAGCATGCATATGTTAAATTAGTACTAGAAGGTATGCATTGCTTCAACTTCATCAATTCTTCGACTCGGGCCCCAAATGTTTCAAGCTCTTTATTCCTCTCATATACTCCTCCTTTTTGTTTCTATAAACTCTAGTTCAAATTAATGTCAGTAGCTAGGATGATATTTAAGTTTTCAACCACTAGCGCAATAAGATGATTTTTAAATTCTTTAACGCATCTCAAAACTGGTGTAAGCATGTGTTTATAAGCTAGTTACTGAATAGGATTAACTTAGCTTAGAAATAAATTTTAGTTCTTAACTTTTTTTGTTTTTGTTTTAGTATACTGGTAAAATTTCACTTCTAAATTTCATTGTCTTTAGTGAGCTTATCAAAATGTAAACGTTGGGCTGAAAATGACTATAAATGTGAAGTTGGGAAGCTAATATTCAAGCTTTAAGACTTCGATATTTTTCTTTGCATGTCTGTAAAACTCTCCCACTTTCATCTAGCTAGATCATTTATTCTTCTCAAAAACTCTTATCAATCAGAATTTTGTCCTCATGCATTTCAAAACTTTTACCATCCATAAAGATCATAACTACACTCAACTAACAACCTCTTTTAAATTTTCAACAACCCAAAAGAAACACAATTTATATCAACTATCACCCATTTATTTCAACTATCTACCAAAATAATCTCAACCTTCTATCACATACCATCAAACAATCATACCCACACATTAGCTTAACCAATGAGAAGCATGCATACGGATTGAAGAAGAGCACATTCACAATATATAGTAGAACAATAACACACCATCACATTACACACACATAAAGCTCTACTAGTAAACAAAGGCCTTAAACACCTTTCACTAGACAAACACAACATACCAAGTATGATGGTACCCATTCGTCCTCCACCAGATCCAGACCCATCAAAGACTTTTCATCATGATTTATTATTGAAATAGGTGGTCTCGGAAGTGTGACATTTTTGCCCTTTTTAGGGTAATGTGTGACATTTTTACCCTCACACGGATCGCCAGCTTGTCCACTCCACACATCACCAAACAAACACAAATCCAACAGCCCACATCTCATCACAACTCATTTCACACGGATCGCCACCCTGTCACTCCACAAAAAAGTATATCACCATTTGTTACTAGGGTTAACCATATATACTTGCCAACCATGTATCTCTTGGCATGATTCTATGAAGTAATCAATCTAGATTAGAGAACAACACATTCTAAATAAATAGTAGAAGAACACATTCAAATAACTCACTACAAAAACACAACCTACCAAGTATGATGGTACCCATCTGTCCTCCACCAGATCCAGACACATCAAGACTTTTCATCATGATTTATTATTGAAATAAGTGGTCTTGGAAGTAATTGTTGCAGTTGATTACTTATCACACGACGGGTCAAGGTACATTTATATTGTTGATTTGTTTATTTACTTGAGTGACTTCACTTAAAAGTTGTTAATTTCATGCCCGGTACATTTGAAAATTTAAAATGAATAAACTTATGTAGTGTTTATTTTGGTGTGGTATTTGTTCCTCTTAAACTATTGTTGAGCATAATCAGCGTTGATGATGTTTTAGAAAAATAAGTTGTTTCTCTCAAGAAACTGTCTATATTAAAAGTAAATCCAAACACTAGTTTTTCAGAATTAATTATTAATGTAGTAAGGGTGTTAGCCAGGTTGGATTGGTAGGGTTCGGTTTTTCTATGCACTAAGAGTGTTTTGTTTCATGTTTCAGCACACTTCGCCAGATCTCCTTCTGTTTAAACCGATACAGACACAAAGTAGTTTCCGGATCTAGGATTCTCCTCTGATAAAGCGGTCGAGTATGCTCGTAAATCCCTATTTTTATATTTGCATAAGGTATGGATTCCTTGGGATGAGTAAAAGCCATAAATTGATGATTGGAGAGAAAAAAGAAGGGGGAAAAGGAAAGACAAAGCCATTCGACGGAAATTTAGGTTATGTTCACCGTACCCAGTATCATACAAATTAATGAGGTGCCTTGTTCGTTGGAGAACCATTGATACGTGACAAAAGAAAATAGCTGGATGGTGCTCTCTTTGCAACTACATGTTTCACAACAACGAAAACTAGGTGATTTTCTTGTTGTTGTGTAACGCGTAATTGCGAAGAGCTCCATCCAGTTATTTTCTTTTGGTCATGTATCAACATTTGTCCTACAAAAAAGACAACCTCATTAGAGTATATGACATTAGATACGGCGGAAAGTATCATTGTATAGCAATGGAGAAATGCATGCATACCATTGAAAGATCAGTGGCAACATATTATAGTCTTTAAAGATATCCTAAAAAAGTTTTAAGATGCTCTTAAGGCAATTAGGTCCTAGATTATATTTGTTTTATTTTCTTAAAAGTGAAGAGTAAGTGTGAGAATAAGTACATCTTCATTTGGCTCAATTGGGGAAAAGCTTAAAACAATTGTATATTCTTGGATGGAACTTTCAAAGAAATTGAATATGACATGGCTAAGCCATTGTTAATGCCTTTGATACAATATTCTCAAGTTAGATTGAAATTTAGTGATTTGGTTGTTTAGTTTTTATTGTCCAAATGACTAGACCAATAGCTAAAGTGCATTAGGGTTTGAGGTGGGTTAAGGACAAAAAAAATAAATAAAATGTGTGATAATAATAGTACATTTGTGTTATGTGTAAAAGAAATGATAAAAGAGTAGTAGTATGGTGTATATTTCGTATATTCAGTTCTATAAATTGGCCGAACCGGGAACTGAAAATGCAATCTGTTTAACGTCCGGTTCGGTTATGAAAACATTGGAATTAAAGTATGCTTGACGAAAGTAGCTAAAGTTGGTACATGTGCAATTAATGTTTAACACTTTCCCGTAAGAGATTCTTAGATCCTTAAACATCACTACGTTGTCAAAGCTTAAACTAAACGTCATCTTATCTTTAGGAGATAGTGTTATTTGAGCAATGAATAATAAGTGTTCAAATCTGAAATTCTCGTTGTAGAAAAGGTAAATGTAACAATAAAACATTTATAAGCATGGATCAAATTTAAGCTTATTTTGCGATGTAGTCAGGTTAATGTTTTAGTATTCAGGTTTGAAAAACAAAAACTAGTTATAAACTATAAAGTATTACTTGTGGTCATAATCTTATCAGAAGGTTTAAAAAGCAGTTAGACACCTTTGTGCCAATATTTACTTAATGTTGAGTAATATTATAAAGCTAAGAAATTAATACGGAGTATTATTTTGGTAACATTATTTTTGTTACTAGACAATGGAAGTAAATCAAGAAGATTACAATTGGCCCAAATTAGAAGGAATCTCAAAGCTCTATGATTACAAGAAGAAAAAGAAATCTCAATGGTTTCAGAAGCAGACGATTAGAGATGCAGCCTCGATGATGTGATATCAAAGCTAAGTAAGTAGGGTTTATTTCATAACTGTATGATGATATGGGATTTATAAACAATTTCTAATTTCCTATTGTTTCTATATTTGCCATCTTCTACATTCATGGAACACAAAAACAAAAAACATGAACCTGCAAATATATGGACCTTCCGAGACTAAATTTAACATAACCATCAAAGCAAAGTCATTACAAACAACTAAAATGAACACAAAAACTAAAAACATGAACCTTCCAAAAGTAAATTTAACATTAATTAATCCAACCATAATAGTAAAGTCATTGCAAACAACTAAACTCAACACAAAAGGAAATTAGCTGAAGTGAGTTGGGATTTAAATCTTTCAACTCGAACATTGATGTACGGGGCTTATGCATACTGAATTCACCATTCGGTTTTTTGCCGCATCCCACCCTTGGGGTGTACATCGGGCAATCGTTGATCGAGAATCCCTTCTTTTCTACCAATCGCAATCCTGCCTCGGCGGCCAACTCCTCTAAACTCCACTTAGAATAAGCCATGACGGTATTGAGTGTGACAATAACTTGTCCATCCTTTTCTATCAGTATTTTTGCTGACTTGAAGTGGCCTCTCAATAGCTCTTTGTGGATTCTGCATCAAATACAAACAAGTTTATTTAACTTAAATCTATTACAGTAGCATTTTTAGATTATCCAAAATTTATAGAACAATGACTCACTTGAAATTGTTATTCCAAGCAAGCGGAAACATAAAGATGATCTTATCGAACAACTTTTTATGCTCCGGGTCATAGAACTTCTTACCCTTCCCATGCTCACCCTTCCCATAATTAATGAGATATTAAACTTCCGAGACCACCTATTTCAATACTAAATCATGATGAAAAGTCCTTGATGGGTCTGGATCTGGTGGACGAATGGATACCATCATACTTGGTATGTTGGGTTTTTGTAGTGAAGGAGTTTAAGGCCTTTGTTTAATAGTAGAGCTTTATGTGTGTGTAGTATAATGGTGTGTTCTTGTTCTACTATATATTGTGGATGTGCTCTTCTTCAATCCGTGTGCATGCTTCTCTTTGGTTAAGCTAATGTGTGGGTATGATTGTTTGATGGTATGTGACAGAAGGTTAAGATTATTTTGGTAAATAATTGAAATAAATGGGTGATGGTTGATATAAATTGTGTTTGTTTTCGGTTGGTGAAAATATAAGATAGGTGGGTGGTTGAGTGTAGTGATGATCTTAATGGTAAAAGTTTTGAAATGCATGAGGACAAAATTTGGATTGATAAGAGTTTTTGAGAAGAGTAAATTATCTAGATGAAGGTGGTGAGAGTTTTATAAACATGCAAAGAATAATATTTAAGGCTTGAAACTTGAATTTTAGCTTCCCAACTTCACATTTATAGTCATTTTAATCCCAACATTTATATTTTGATAAGCTCACTAAAGACCGACAAATTTAGAAGTGAAATTCTACCAGTGTACTAAAACAAAAACAAAAAAAGTAAGAACTAAAATTAATTTCTAAGCTAAGTTAATCCTATTCAGTAACTTGCTTATAAACATATGCTTACACTAGTTTTGAGATGCGTTAAAGAATTTAAAAATCATCTTATTGCACTAGTGGTTGAAGACTTAAATATCATCCTAGCTACTTGTGATTCAGTCAAAAACTATTGATCCTGATCACTGACATTAACTATTAAGTGGTGTAAAGAGATTGAAACATATGAGGCCGGAGTCGAATAATTCATGAAGTTGAAGCAATGCATACCTTCTTGTACTAATTCAACATATGCATGTCTTTTTCACAAGTCTTTTTGTAAGTTCAAGATATTTTGTCAAACAAACATAAAACATTTAGAAGTAACATCAAGTATAAACTCGCACAAAGACTAGGCATTATCACATAATTGGGGTTAGGGGATGTTGTAAAGATTAGGCATTATCACATAGTACTGTTTGAGTTAATACGTTTGTGGTTTGCAAATATTCTCTTAATCAAGACATATGCATGAGCTCAACTGCCCATATGTTATCTTTTTCCACTTACTTAACCTCAGCTTTTATGTTGTCAAAGTTTGTGCATTTGGATGGTGTTTCCTTAACGCTTGTTCTCGATATCCAGATGACCAGATTTCCAAATGTACTACTGAATTCGATAAAAAATTTATAGGATTAGAGACCATGATATATGTTGAGCTATTTCCTTCCCTCGCTTTGGTTTCTAGCTACCTCAATTTAATGTAGCTGCAAAATCAAAGTAAGCCTTAAATTCTTGATACTTTGGTTGGTTTGGTTTGGTTAGAACATAAATCGTTTGAAATTTGTTATCATGCTCCCAACAAAAAGCTCAAAAAAAAGAAGAAAAAAACCTGACTAGTGAAACCTCAACAAACCCGATACCCAAGCGCTGACCCCAACTTTGCGTTGCTCGAACATATACAACTTGTTTTATTCAATTTGCGCTGTTGAAATATCGGTAATAAAACACACCCGGTCACAGTTCTAAAATTAACCATAAAAAAATCATCATGACGACATCACCTATCGTGAAAAAATAGTATATGTATATTGCTGTCAAAATTTGTACTCGTGACATATACCTGCACATGCATTTAAACCTCTCGATGCACCGTTGCATGCCCACGTAAAAGGGCATGTGCACACAGGCACATACCAAAAATTCACACTTGCGCCACATTATGTTAAGTACCAAAGATAATGCAAAACTACAAAATATAAGAATGTGTGTGGATGAGGCACACATACATTGTCATAACGTTACAATATGGTTAGATACTTTTCAACCAAAGAATGATCATACCAACTTTAATTTTTTCATAACCTGCAAAAATTCAAAAAAACTTAAAAACTTCATAGCCTTGAGTTGGTTTCTAAGCTAGCATATGTTTATTAGGCCAATTTCCTACGTTTAGCCGAGGCAAATGCATTCATCTTGAAACTGTTTGTCTACTCGTACGAGAAGGTTGCAAATAGAGACCTATTATACTATTTCACTACTGGTACAAGAAGGTCAAAACTCGTTGAAACCCATTTAAAACCGGTTAAACCGTTGAAAACAGGTCAAAAATTGTTCAAAACCGGTTAAACCCGTTGAAACCAGTTGTAAACCGGTTAATCTCGTTCAAAATCTGTCAAACCGGTGGTGAGCATAGGCGATGGCAACTGTGTGGTGAGGTCCATAGCTGACCAGATACATGGAGATCAATCGGCACCCTGAAGTACGTCGAGCAGGCGTTGCAAGGTTGATTCGTTACCGAGATCTTTATGGAGATATTAAACTTCCGAGACCACCTATTTCAATAATAAATCATGATGAAAAGTCTTTTGTGGGTCTGGATCTGGTGGAGGACGAATGGATACCATCATACTTGGTATGTTGTGTTTGTGTAGTGAAAGGTGTTTAAGGCCTTTGTTTACTAGTAGAGCTTTATGTGTGTGTAGTGTGATGGTGTGTTCTTTTTCTTCTATATATTGTGAATGTGCTCTTCTTCAATCCGTGTGCATGCTTCTCATTGGTTAAGCTAATGTGTGGGTATGATTGTTTGATGGTATGTGATAGAAGGTTGAGATTATTTTGGTAGATAGTTGAAATAAATGGGTGATAGTTGATATAAATTGTGTTTTTTTTTTTTTTGTTGTTGTTGAAAATTTAAAATAGGTTGGTAGTTGAGTGTAGTTATGATCTTTATGGATGGTAAAAGTTTTGAAATGCATGAGGACAAAATTCGGATTGATAAGATTTTTTGAGAAGAATAAATCAAGGTTGTCAAAATCGCGATCCTGCTCGTAGGATCGTACGATCCTACGATGCTACACACAAAAAACGATCAGGATCTTAACAAGATCGTAATCCAGGTAGGATCGCAACAGGATCGTAGGATCGCGCGTAGGATCGTAGGATCGGATCGGATCGTATAGGATCGTCTATTATTTTTATTTTTTTTATTATTTTTTATTTTTTTGTATATTAACTTATTAAGAATAAGCTCATGTCTTAAAGTCAATGACTAAGAATTTTTCAAAAAAATTGTTATTTTTGTGTTGTTAATTAATTGTCTCTTGCAAATTAATGAGTGTAAAATCATTATATTTTTATGGACTATTTAGAAAATGTTTAGATGTGTCTTTTTGGGTTTATTATGAAAAACGATTTCGTGCTTTGTAAAATGTCAGAAGATTGTTTTTGAAGTAAACTATCTACATACTTTACCCAATTTTGTTCATATTTTATTTTATGTTACATATAAAAGCATGAATATTATAACTTAATTTATTTGGTCATTAAGAAAAATATTCAGTAATATTATCAGAATATTTCAATTCAATTTATTTGGTCATCAAGAAAAAAAAATTGTGTTGCCCTCTATTATAAATTATGTCGTTTCATTTTCAGATACAATCCTTTAATCTTTTTGCATTAATCTATATATTATAACAAAAAAATTACCGAATCACGTGCTAATAAATTAACATTATCTTTTTGCATAAATGTTATCATGAAAAACCTATAATAAAAAAACATTAAAACAAGAAGTAGGTGCACCGTGCACGTATGTAGTAACTTTGTGCAAATATGCATTGCAATATATCTAATATTCTACTACTACGGTACTTGAACATATAACTTTTCTTTTATCATCCATTTAGATTCGTTTATCATACGAAATATTATATAGAAATATAAAACTACAACCCCTATACAAAAATATATACATTTTCATAGGATCTTACGATCCCGATCCGATCCTACAATTACGATCTTGCAAAGCCGAAAATGATCCTAGGTAGGATCCCGATCCTGACAACCTTGGAATAAATGATGTAGATGAAAGTGGGAGAGTTTTAGAGACATGCAAAGAAAAATATTGAAGTCTCAAAGCTTGAATATTAGCTTCCCAACTTCACATTTATAGTCATTTTAAACACAATAAATTTAGAAGTGAAAATATAAGTGCAAATGGTGAGTGAGATTCGATAAAGTCTCACTAATCCAATTTTTTTTCTCTTGTTCATATACTATGCGATACTTACTCGTATATTATTCTTAACCGGTGAGTGAGAACATTTCCAATAACTATAAAGTTAAACTGCAAAAACATCAAATTCTTTAACACACAACAATGAAGTGTGAACATTCTTTATAAAATAAGCCCATATCGAGAGGCCCAATGATCATTCTTTACATTGTCATATTTTATATTGTGAGTTTATATTTAAACACTAGTCTAGTTAGGATATCATGCATATTTTATATTTCATTTTCAGTTCCGTTAAAATTGTGGGTTCATTTTTATACAGTTTTACTAGAATGAGCAAATAAAATAGTTGGATCATCTTGGTTTTTCGAATACGTTTGTATTCAGGATTGAGATTATCTCATGTTCAAATGAATATAATCTATGTTGTGATTGATCAACATAATAATATATCATATTCATTCGATCATGAGAAAATGTCATCCCGTGTACCTCATAGCAAGTCTACAGTACCTCTTTTTTCATAAAACATGTCACTCATATTGATAGTGTATATTTCATTTTCGTATTCATACATCTAGCCTTTTTTATTCTTCTTTAGTATTTCTTTTTACGTGTTTATGCAGTTTTACTCGATAAAATCGTGTAACTTTTAGGTCATATTATTAGCTAATTCAGTGTCATTGAAGTAGCACTTTAACAAAAACAATGGAGTACCTTCTTAATATATCTTTTTGGTAATGAAATAAAGCAAATCATGTTATTTTCGGGTGTTTATCAAATTTTATATGATTAACTTATGAGCTTATCAAAGATGTCAAAAGTTCAATATAAATCTCAAATTTATCATAAATTCATTGAACCAATCATAGTCATTTATTTTTCAAACCAAAAAATAAACTTTCACCCTTTTTTTTAAATTAAATATCTCGCAAACCGTTAATCGTTACGAGAAAAAAACCATAGCATCACGACGAGAATTAAATTATCTTTCTATAAATATGCGCTTCTATATATTTTTAACATTTTTTTTTAAATATCGGCGACGATAATTAAATTATCTTTCCATAGATATGCACTTCTAAGTGTGAAACCACTTCAAGAAATCACAGACAATTTTGAAAATGCATCTTGACTTGTTGAGGCGGTAAAAGCGAGTAAGAAATAAAAGTGAAAATATAACTGCAAACGGTGAGTGAGATTCGATAAAGTCTCGCTAATCCAATTTTCTCTCTTGGTCATATACTATATGTTACTTAGTCGTATCTTAACTGGTGAGTGAGAACTTTTTCAATAGAGGAGTGATACTTACACTATTTTTTTATGTACACATCACAATTATGCATATTTCATGCTGTAACAAATTATGTAATATTGTGGTATGTGCATTAAAATAAATGGTGCAAGTATCACTTGCCTTTCCAATAACTATAAAGTAAAAGTGCAAAAACATAAAATTCTTTAGACACACGAATGAAGTGTGAACATTCTTTATAAAATAAGCCCATATTAAGAGGCCTAATGATCTTTGTTTACATTGCCATATTTTATATTGTGAGTTTATATTTAAACACTAGTCTAGTCAGGATATCAAGCATATTTTATATTTATTTTCAGTTCCGTTAAAATAAATTGTGGGTTCATTTTTATACAGTTTTACTAGAATGAGCAGATAAAATAGTTGGATCATCTCATTATTGGTTTTTTGTACATGTGTGTATTCTGGATTGAGATTATCCCATGTTCAAATGAATATAAGTTATGTGGTGATTAAGCAACATAATATATCATTTTCATATGATCATGAGAAAATGTCATTCCGGGTACCTTGTAGCAAGTCTACGGTACTTCTTTATTCATAAAATGTGTCACTCGTATTAATATTTTATGTAAAATTGCATATATATCCTTGGTATGCATAAAAATCATTGTACTATGTGCATCAAAAACTTGTACCAAGAATATATATGCAATTATTCACCTTTTGAGGGATATATATGCAATTCCCCCTACTTTATATTTCATTTTCGTATTCATGCATCTAGCATTTTTAGTTCTTCTTTAGTATTATTTTTTGTGCGTGTTTGTGCAGTTTTGCTTAACAAAATCATGTTAGATCAGAGTATTAGCTAATTCGATGTCATTGAAGTAGCACTTTAACTAAAACAATGAAGTACCTTCTTAATGCATCTTTTTGGTAACGAAATAAAGCAAATCATGTTAGTTTGGGGTGTTTATTAAATTTTATATGATTAAATTATGAGTTTATCAAAAGATTGATAAATTAATAAGGCTATTTTGTAGACATGCATAACATAAGCTTATCACATAAATCTATAAACTTAAGGTCACAAGCTCAAATGTATAAGCTTAAAAAACCCAAAAGGTTTGTAAGCTTATCAAATTTTAGAGCATAAAAGACGAAAAAAAAATGGCGTTTTTGGTGGCTGGTCATGACACAACATTAGATTTTGGTATTATGAAAAATGTGGTGATATAGTAGTATTTTTCAGACATCAACGTAACAACACCATAGAGGCATGGGGGGTTTGCATGGGTGCCTACTCAAAAATCCGGCTACCTAAAAAATAGTTCTACCAAAAAAAATTATTCTTTCCATATCATAAAACATCAAGTAAATTCTATTGCTCGATACTAAATAATTGTGCGCTCAGTGATTGTCAAGTGATAGAGTGATTCGTCACTAAAAAGCGAGAGGTTTTATTTAAATTAATGTTTACTCCAAAGAATATCGAAGCGGTCACGTCGATCTTTTAAAAAGTGATTCACCTATTTGAAATAATTTTTAGCTTAGTGTTTGTCAAGTGATAGAGTGATTCATTACTAAAATGCGAGAGGTCTCAGTTCAAATTAATGTCTAGTGCAAACAATCTTGAGACGGTCATGTCAATCTTTTATAAAATGGTAAAGATTTTTCTAGCTTGAGTCTGTGAGAGCTCATATTCCATAAATTAGTCGAGCAAAAAATAAATAAATTCATTACTAAAAAAAGGAAGTCCAAAAGGAAAGATACTAGCAATAAAAACGTAACTACTAACTACCATTATCAATATCGAAATACGATAATTTTTCATATCAAAACAGGAAGAAAAAGAAGTACCGAAAGTCATTTTATTTCATACAAATTTCACTTTTCTCACATTCTTTTCTTATATTGAAGACCAAAGTTGATCACAAAGTGATTTAAGAAAACGTTGAACATGCATAAAACATGGCAACACGTGTCATATTTATCGCGTATGTTTACTGAAATGTAACAGTAGTAAGCATTAGCAGTTAGAAATAACTTTGTTAAATAAAAATGTTTACTACTGTTACATTTGGGTTTTGAGACGGTATCGCACACAAGTATAGCAAAAAGATAGCCAAAAGATAACTACGTTACTACTGCCTTTTGCCGGTTCACAATTCAAAGTTCCAAAAGCACGTGAACCGGCAAAAGGCAGGGGCAAAAAGACGAAGACAAAAAAAGTTGTTGTAGATTTGGATGTAGACGACGACGAAGATGTTGAAGTCGTAGCACAAGCAGACAGGAGGAAGTGGAGCAAGTCTGAAGAAATGTTACTTGCGCAGTGTTGGATAGAAATTTCCCAAGATAGAGATATGGGAAATGACCTTCCTGAGGAGTTCTTTTGGAACGACATTCTCGAAATGTTCAATTCTAAGACATCGATAACCAGCGTGGCAAGAATATGATAACTGGTAAATGGACAAGGATTAACGGTGATTGCCAGAAGTTCAACGCTGTTTACAAACATCTTCGGCGTCGAAGTGGTGAAAATGAGCATGATCATGTCGAGAATGACAAAGTTAACTTTACACAGCGTTTTGGTGGGAGGGAGTTTGGGTATGAAAAATGTTGGGCTGTTTTGAAAAATTATCCCAAGTGGGATGCCGAAGATCCTATTGACATTACATGTCTCGAGGATATATTTGGGCCCGACAGACGACCTCGGCCTGAAAGAGATGGATGCAAACGAGCTGCAAAGAAACAGAAGTCGACTTCAACGTCAAGTGCTGCAAGCTCCGGTGGAAGTCAAACGAGTAGTTTTTCGGGACATATATCCGAAATATATGCTCAAAAAGCCGATGCTCAAAGGGCTTGTTACGAGGCGAAGCGGGAGAAGGAAAAAACGTGGCAAGAGAAGATCGAGATGGATTTTCTCATAATAGATCCGAGTACCAATCCTGACCCGGTAAAAGCATAAATCATCCGCAAGAGGCAGGAACGTCTAGTCAAGAAATATCATCAAATCCTCGACGAGTAGTATGTGTTGTATTTTTTTTACCCGTGTCGGTTTTTTTTTCGTATCGTTTTTATTAGTAAGTGTTGTTTTTTTATTATTGTATTATGTATTGTATTTTTAATTTGAATGAAATGAATTTATTTAGTTTATTTGGAAATGAAAATTGAATAAAAAAATAAAGTGGTAGTGGTGGGCCCCAAATGAAGAGGTTGAGGTTTGTTATGAGTGAGGAGGGGGTTTGTTGTGGTTAGTTGTGGAAAAATGGGATGCTGATGTGGCGCTGAGGTGGCACGACGACGAACCTGATGCTTGTTTTGACACCTAGTGCTCTAACAGCGCGTGTTTACAAACTCCACCAATAGTTTTTTTAAACATTTTAGTTTTATTTATTCACAAGGCACATGAGAGTTTATGCTAGATGGCAAGGGCCAAATTTTACTCACCTTAACTACACACTCATACGTGACTCTTTGGCTCATCATCCCGACTCACACATGAGTCACACAAACCAAGGAGATTTAAGGTGAACGACTCACCTAGGTGAGATTGTAAAAAAAACCGGGCCCCACTTAACTATTTATTTTGTTTGTGTGTGTATGTGTGGTATTTAGTGTGATATATTTTTATAAAGTAATTATTTTTAATGATAGGTGATGGTAAAGTGACCTTGTCCATAAAAAAGTTAGTGAGAGTGAGTGAAAAAGAGATGAGAGAAAAAGTTGATGTGGGTGAGTTACATGCTTCCTTGCCTTCCAGCCTTAGTAGACCTTGTGAACATGAAAGCAACTATGGAGGTGTCACGATGATAAATTATTTGTTTTGTAATGTTAATTTTCGTAAAATATATAGAGCTTTGCATCTATTTTAATACTGTGTTTGTAGCTAGTGTTTAGTTAATCTATTTACAGTAGAGTTGCAATCAAGCCAAACTTTTATCAAGTAATTCGAGCTTGAGCTCGGGCTTGACTCGATCAAGCCAAGCTTTTATCAAGCTCAAGCCCAAGCTCAATCTCAATAAATTGGCTCGAAACATATAACAAGCCCAAGCTCAAGCTTTTGATAGCTTGGCTCGAGCTTTTATTGTGACAACTGTCAATTTAGGGAGTCTATTTTAGGTAACCGCATTACGTTAAACTAAAACCGAGTTTTGCCTTTATCACTATTTTTATAAACCATGACTTGATTTTATATCGTCTATTGGTTTTTACGGTTTATTTCACTATTGAATGAGTTATCGTATGAGTTTTAACTCTATTTGGTAGGCACTAATCGATTCAGCACTAGAAAAGCTTAAAACGAGAAATATTGTAACTTTTAGACCGTAACTCGAAAATTGACAAATAAATAGTCAAAACTCGTGGAAAAACATAAATAACGATGTTAGAAAGTCGAATGAACGTCGTGGGACATTCGGGGGACAATATATGAGCTCGGGAATGGGTAAATGAAACGCTTTAAGAAAAATTACGGCTTCGGCCCTTCCACTCTCACCTAGGCCGTCGCCCCTCCCCATCTTTTTATTTATTTAGAGGTCTCTCCCTCCTAAATATAAATACCTCAACCCTCCCTCATTCACTACTTCCATTTTATCTCTCTAAAAACACCTACTCACCACTTTCTCTCTCTAATATTTCTCTCTCTTCAATATTTCTCTCTATTCAAAAAAAATAAAAACCCTAGCCACCACCACCACCATTGGCCGCCCCCTATCCGGCCACATTTCGGCCAAATTCCGGCAAGTGGTATCTCACCTCCACCACTATCTTGTAGATCTTCTTTCCCTCTTTCTATCCATATATAATACTCTCACTAAAACCTTCATTAACACCTTCAAATCTAAAAGATTGAGATTCGAATTTTTAGGGTTTCAAGTGGGTTTTGCAATTCGTGCTTGAATAAGGTAAATGGAACATGGGTAGAGCTTGTTTAAGCTATAAAAACCCACGTATGGGTTAATTAGGGTTTCGACCCTATGATAATTTTTAGGGCTTTTGGGTGAAACATGGAATTAAGTCTAATTAACATCTAAATAAACAAGTAGTTAGTGTTTGGTAAGCATGTGGTGTATCAATTTGATGGGTTTATGCATTTTAGGTCTAGTTTCATATTTTTGGTTAGAATAGATGATGGGTTTTGTGTTTGGTTGATGATTGGAGCTTGATTGATTGTATTTGGATGTTGTGGTATTGATTTGGGTGATGTTTGGTTGGATTTGGAAGGGTGTATGAGCCACCAAGGCCACGTACGTGAGCCTTGGGTTGCGTACGTGACCCACTTGGGCCACGGGTCCGGGTCGGGTCGTTTTGGTAGCTTGTTGGTTGATGTAGTTGAGGTTTGGATGAGACGCGTGGAGCCGAAAAGCTTCTAGGGCTTGTTTGGTTCACGTGGTCTTAACCGTGACCGTGTCATGACCATTAGGGTCATAACATTGGTTTCGGGTATATTTGGTTGATTGATTGGTTGGCGAGATTGTTTTGAGTTGATTTGGGATTGAATTGCGCTATTATGACTTTTAAATTGGACTTGATATATATATTGTCAACTTTGAGCTACATCGGTGTTACTTTGACTTTTTAGTCAATAGTTGACTCCGACAAAGCCGTAACATGGACTTTAGTATACTTTGGACTATTGATTGATTAAAAGCCGAGAAGTCATGACTCGTGCTTGTGGACTCGAAACGAATAACGATATGAGATTAATATTGGAATTTGACGAAATATATATATATATATATATATATATATATATATATACATGAAAATGCTAATAGACTATGAAATATAAATAATAAATGGGCTTTTGTACCAAAAATATCGATAGACTTATCTTGTTATTTGCTATTTCTAAATGGAAACTAACGACTAAATTGGAAATGTTTTATAATAAATAAGTAATTAATGTTTCGAGTACACGTTTATCGAAGGATGCCAATTATGGGCATTTAATACTAGTTTAAGTATTTATTTGCTTACGTTGTGTGCATGGGTTACGGATAACCTAACATTAATAGTGTGGATCCACGTGGGTAGCGGACTTATTAGGTTGACGAATCTAATAAGAGCCCGCTAGGTACGTTGGGTAACATTATTAACGGGTGAATTATCCTTATGACTCTTTAGGATACGATTGATTTATGGGATAATAAGCGACACGAGTAAATAAATGAGTTTATTGAGTTGACGAATTCGATAAGGTCTACTATTTATTCCGAAACTTATTGGACTATGGAGCTTATCGTTTAGAGGTCTCATTGTGTTGCATTGAGTTATATATTGGTTGTTTGAGTGCATTCATAGCATCATATTGAGTCGATACACCCACATGAGGATACCAAACACTAGGATTAAATGGTGAAACGAGACATTTTTGGAAATAACGAAATGGAATACATTGGGGTAGATAACGTTGATTTCGAGAGATATATATTAAATTTGGTCTGCATTAATAGGTCGTGCCGAGTCGATAGTTGTTGTGTCGTGATTACCGTTATCTTCTGCTAGTGTTTATTTGTGCGTTGATTGCTTGAGGTGAGTTTCATAGCCCCACTTTTATCTACGTTTTTAAATATATTGGGGTGAGAATCATGCTACTGTTTTTGGACCGTGAAAACTATTTGGATTTGCTTATATGCTTGACTGTTTAGATAGATGTGCGGTAGTTGTTGCCTTAGACTAGGGTAGCAATCCTAATTGCTATAATTGTTGCCTAGCTAAGAATAGACTTCTACCTCGACCTAGTCCGGGGTTGGCAATTGTTCTAGATTTTGCCACGACAGTGCTGGACTAGAGTCGATGGGCCCGAGTAATCCCTGGATGCGGGATATGATTATGGTTGGTGATCCGGGTAGGATCGGTATTTATCTATCTTAGGTCTTGCATAGCAAATCAACTCCTACAGGTCCACTATGATTTTGTTGAACTTAAACCTATGAACTCACCAGCGTAAGCTGACCTTTTAGCATGATTTCTCAGGTATTTGAGAGATGTTTGGAATACGTGATCGGTGGAAGCTTGGCAAGAAGGCGGGGTTCAAGGATCATTTCTGACTCTGATAAACTTTGGGGACCTATTTTATTAAATCATGTTTTGGGCCTAATATTTACACTTTTGGATTAAATGTTTTGAATAACTAAATTTGGGATTGGTTTTGAATGATAAATGACTATCTTTTTGCTATACTTGTGTGCGATACCAATCCAATAGTAACGCCCCGAAAACTTGATTAAGTCTTCCGCTGTACATTGATTTGGGGGTGTTACATTTATCAAGCCTTAATATATATATATTTTTATATTAAATTCATATAAGTAACTAATGGCTAATTTGAATATTATTCTAATTATAAGGATTTTACTTCATAAAGAATTATTTAATATATTCTTGAAGGACTTTTATATGGTAAATAAAGTTGTAATTATTTGTAATAGCGATATCTTAGACCAGTGATGTTGCTTACTTGCTTTATATCTAGATGTGAATACAAGTTTATAATTATGAATCGTGAATATTAATAGACCAAAATATATGCTACTATTAGATAATTTTAGCTTTTTTTTATACTTAGTATATCGATGGCAACATTAATTAGTACTTTGGCTTATGTTACATTCTAATATTGGACTTAGTACGAAAATGTTATTATTGGTTTTATTACTGCTAAATTAATTTAATTTGGTTTTCAAATGTGGTTTTAGTTTATATTACTATATAAATATATATATTTTTGATGACTTTGTCTATCAAATACAATATTTTTGTATACAATCAAGCTTTTCAAGCTAATCTCAAGCTTTGCTCGAAACCTATTCAAGCCAAGCTAAAGCCTGGATGATTAAAGCTTGACAAGCTATCAAGCCAAGCTCAAGCCTACTATTTTTGTTTCAAGCCAAGCTCAAGCCTTGTCGAACTCGAGCTCAGATTAACTCGATTACACCCCTAATTTACAGATCGAAAAGTGAATTTGTCTTTCAGTAACTTAATCATTTTATATGATAATCATATTTTATTGCTTAATTTTTTTTTATATAATAGTTAAAAAAGATTGTACATTCGGTCACTTTTAACTATGATTTTGTTCATGTCTATGAATCATAAGAGTGCACGGTGTAGGGATGAATGGCGATGCCATTCACAAATTTTGTGACCAACAGCAGCGCTATAGTTCACCAATCTAAGCCATTCGCATGCCATTCGGCTCCTAACAAGGCAAATCACGATCGTTGTTCGCCTTTTCCAAATTTTTTTTGTTTATTTTTTTATTTTGTGAATGAGGTATATTTGATGATGTGTTATAATGATGTGAGGTATCTTTTGAAAGGTGTTTTAATTATTGTGATGTTATTAGATATTTGCTGAGATGACACACCAATAACGATTACTGGTGTCATAATGCACCTAGCACTCTAAACATCTTTTTGATAATTTATGATTGTTTATTAACGGTTCAAAAATGGTATGCAACGTCTCTAATAAGGTAAATAAAAAATAAAAATCTTGAAAGAATATGATATGCGTATTTGTTGTTATTGTTCTCGACTCTCATTATTTTGTTATTAATTTTTTAAAACAACAATTTTAACTATCTCACAGTATTACATCATAAATTTATTTCATATGTTTAAAGCAAGATATGAACTCATAATTATTTTATTGGAGAGTTTTTCACACAATATGAGGTAGCATTAAAGAGCTTATCTATTTACTCATTTAATTCTTTAATAACATTAATATTTGTTTACAAAAATTATAAATCCATTCATATATTAGTTGAAAATAGTAGCTGTTACCATATAAAGAAGGGTCAATATTTGAACTTATCGTGTGAGGATTATTCCTAACGTAACATTTAGTCATTTACCTTTAAAAAAAGATTTAAGTGTAATCAAAGCAATTAGAAACAAATTTTCATTTTTAACAATGTTATGTTTTTGCTTTTTTGTATGGTCAATGTTGATAGTCTAGGGGTCAATGTTGGTGTACTGTGAAGGAAGTAAAATAAATCGTTAATATTAAAAGAAAAATGATTGGAAGTCCTAAAATATGTTATTAATTGTGTGCCTAATATATGTGACAATATATTATGATTTGATTGACACATTCCACAATTTGATTGGCACACTCCATTTTAGTATGTATTGCCATTTATGCCCTTACATCATTCATACTTTTTTTCACCCCTCTAAGGGTATAAATGGCAATACACACTAAAATAGAGTGTGCCAATCAAATTGTGAATTGTACAAATCACCTCCCATAAATTATTAGTTTGTGAAGAAGTGGGTCATCTTGTTGTCCTCAATAAGATGCTGACACATATGTTTAGGTATACTATTAAGCATATAAGTTAGTCATCTCAATCAATGCTCTATTTAATATTCTCTGTAGTTTGACAAAATTAAGTAGTTTAGCTAATACTGCTTAAATAAAGTTTATGCCTGGTATGTTTGGCACGGAGCGGTGTGAAGCTTTTTAGAGTGATGAGCGGTGAGAAATGAGCATTTTGATTTTTAATAGTCGTTTGGCAAATGAGCGGTGAGCTTTCCTATTTTTTAGGAATGCTCAATTTTCCAATGCTTCTTTAAGAAGCGGTGAGCTGCACAGCTACTGCTCACAGCTCACAGCTACTGCTCACTACTACTGCTCACAGCTACTTTTGCCAAACACACCCATGTGTTGTTAAGCTATACTCGGCACATATTTTTAAGGGAAAATTCTCTAATTGCCCCAGTTGCCCAACATTATTACCCCAAATGCCCCATTTTTTTTTCATTTCTCATAATGCCCCATGGGCAACTCTCTCAATTCCAAATTTGGGCAACCATCCCAAATAATCGACATGTGTCCCATGTTGTGGGGCCACCATGTACTTGCTTAGTACAAGTGTACTATTTAATTGGTTGGGCAACTTTGACTTTCAATGTTGGGCAACTGACATTTTTTGTCTTTTAGTAAAAAAGTATGGTCTTATTTTATTAATAAAAAGTACAAAAATCATGGGCAACCGGGTCCCACCCTTATGTACTTTTGGGCAACTTACTATGTATATAGTATTAAAGTATTATTTGTATAAAAAAAATTAAAAAGGGTATAAATAATTTTATAACCTGTATACATTTATACACTTTATATATACAAATACAATCTTCCTCAACACACTTCTTATTTCTTCCTCAACACAGTTCCATAACCACCACACTTCTTCCACAACCACCATAACACACTTTCTTCCTCAACAGATAACACACTTCTTCACATCGCCACGACACTCTACCAGCTAATGTCTATAAGAAAAACTATTTGTGCTAGGGTAAGTAATTTTGTTTTTGATTAAGGGTTTCGCTAGGGCGTTTAATTTTACGTCTTTCATCTATTTATTTATGGTTTTGTTAATTTAGGGTTTCGCTAATTTAGGGTGTCGGTTATTGATTGTGTATCGGTTATTTAGGGTTTCGCTTATTTAGGGTTACCTTTTTAAGTTGGTATCGTATTGATATAGGGTTTCGCTTATTTAGTAGTTAACGTATTGGGTGATTAATTGTTTTTGTTAAGTTTTGTGAAAGAAATTGTTGATGTGAATAAAGCAGTGTAAGAAAACTGGTAACGTATTGGGTGATTAATTGTTCTTGTGGTTTTAGTGATTTGTTGCTACTTATTAAGTTTGAGAAACAAAATGATGGATGTTGTTGTAGACTTTAAAGTGACTAAACCACTGTAAGATAAGTGGTAGTAAGTGAATAAAGCACTCTAATCATGGTGCAAACTGGTTGGGTTAACAAAACAAAATACACTGAAAATTAAACTGCGACACAACTAAATATAATCCGGGTGATCCCAAGTTTGAGAGTTGTTAGAGTCGTAACCATCGTCGTAAAGATACTCAGAGCAACCTTCAAATCTGCGCTCATCCCACTCTGCATACAATGCATTGAATTCTCTGTCCCGAGCAGCTTCCTCCATCTCTAACAGCACTTCTTCATCTTGGAGCATAAGTCGCTCCCTTTCGGCTTCCTCCTTAAGAGCAGCTTCTCTTTCTGCTATCTCCCATTCTTCTTCCTCCTTAATAGCAGCCTCCTCCATTTCTATTAAAAGTTGTTCTTCATCAATTTGTTGGCCAAAGTCTTTTTGTTCCGGAAACTGTTGGCCGAAGTCTTTTTGTTGCGGAAACAGTTCCGGAAATTGTTGGCTGAAGTCTTTTGTAGACATTTTTTATAGAATTTTGTAACCTATTTAGCAACACCACTTGAATTTAAATTCACACATATAAGGTGGGTAAGTTTGATAATTTATTACCCTCAATATGTCAATAAATGTGGTGCAGGTGGAACCTCTCCCATATAGTTGACATGGGCCCACATTGTACTTACGTAGCTGATTTATTGGGCAACTTTTGCTTATTTATTGCCAATGTGTGTTTGAGAAGGAAGGTTTGAAATGTATTTTGTATTTAGTACATGCAAGAGGCTGTGATGATGATTATCTTATTTGATATGCAGATGATGTGATTTACCGTATGTTGGCATGGCAATTTTAATACATTATTTTGCAGCCACGGCGGTTATATCCTGATGTTTTTGTGTTTATCAAACCTTTTACAGATCTGAGCCTTGCTAATGCATATAAATAGAAATTCCTGATTGGTATACTCACATAGATGATTAACATCTTCGGGTCAATCATGTTTCATTGTGGCTGGCATCCTATGGCAACACATGAATATATATTTCTCCCTAGCAGACGCCCGTCCCAATGAAGCATGCTTGGCTCGAAGATTTGTATCATGTATGTGAGTAAACTAGACATGTAACTTTTTCAACAACGAACTTAATTGGTAAGAGGCTGTGATGACAAATATCTTATTAAATCATGCAAATGATGCGATATTCCGTTTCATGGCGCGGCAATTCTATACTATTGCAGCCTTGACGGTTGTATCCTGATGTTCTGTAAACTATTGATTTATACAGATCCGAGCCTCCGTATTATGTTACGAAACTAACATATCAGTGATCAAAGATGGATGTACGGCACCACCTATGAGTAGCAAAAAAAACTTAATATGGTGTCGTTCATCCATGTTTGATTATTCACTACTGTTTGCAGCCATGGCGGTTATATCTTAGATGCAGGCAGGTTAATCAAATGCAGATAGTTTGTTTACTTACAATTCAGCTTTGTTGATTGAATGGCATGTCAGACCTGGGATAATTTGTGTGAATCATAAATCAACCTAGATCTGACATGCTATTCAATCACCAAACCTGGATTGCACTTGAACAAACAAGTATATGGAGGAGTTTTAGACCAATGTCAAAGCCGACTGTTGCCCATGGGCCATTTAGGGAAGTTAATTTTTTCATATCTTGATATGATCACTTTATATTATCTTGATATTTTGTTACTGATGATGAGGGTAGAATGGTGGTTCAAAAGGGTTTAGCTTACTCTCAGAGTTCATAACTGTGTGGGTGTTTTTAGTGTGTAATTTTTGGTGTGAAACTCTTTGTCACTATGTCAGAAAGAGAGGTCATAGATGATAAGAAAAGAGATGTCAAGGTCATGGTAAGGATAGTGGTGGAATGGTGGCGAGAGATATCAAAGGGTTTGTGAGGGTGCCTCATTAACCCTATTTCACTCTGCACTATTCTAGCACTATCATTACAAACCCTTTCATCTCTCTTCTTATCATATATGCTCTCTCTCTCTGACACACATATAGAGTTTGACACCAAAAATTACACACTAACATCACATACACAGTTATGAACTCTTAGAGGAAGCTAAACCCTTTTGCACCACCTTTCTAGCCTTAAATATTCAGCCCTCATCATCAGGTAACCGGAACAATAAATTGTCTTTACATATCATAATATTTCCAGTAATTTGCAATGAGTGTCATATAATTGTTATAGACTGTTGATAGATTTTTATAAAAAATTAGTTTATATATGTAAAAAAGGTACTTAACAAAGAAGGAAAGGATATGATATACTTGTGGATTGAAAGTCAACTTGAAAGTAAGAATGTGGCCATACGCAACTTCATACATTCAAATTGTCTTTGAATATCTAAATGATCACGATAGTGTGTAATGTTCATGACACGCCACACTTCATGATTATCCAACTGAAATGCTTTTCTAGAATCCACGAATTGTAGAAAGGACGTTGGTACTTTGAGCTTCCACTCGAAAACCCATTCCTATGTCACTGTCATAGCAATGGGTTTTGACATGGCAATGGGATTTCGAGTGGAGGGTCAAAGTAATAACGTTTATCCACTTGTTTATAACATATTGACAATCAACTATGTTAACCAACTCCTTTACATAGGTAATTGTTTGAAGTAGTTGGTTTATTTTGTGATATGCAAGAGGCTGTGATGACAGATTATCTTATACTATACGCAAATGATGTGATTTTCCGTTTGTTGTCATGGCAATTTAATTTCATTATTTTGCAGCCATGGCGGTTATATCCTGATGTTCTGGTGTTTATCCAACTTTTTTACAGATCTGATCCATGTTAATGCATATTACATTGCACACTCGCTTAAAAGTTTAAATAGTTGTGTATTATTGGCCCATTGTTTATTTGGTGTGAGTATGATAGTAATGTTTCATTTGTTAAATATGATTGCAGTATCAGGAAGTCAGTATACGTTTTTTTATTGATTGTAGTTTTCGTAAGATACTTGTTAATTATTGTTAACTGTTTTTTTTTATTTAATATTTTCTTAGGAATACGAAGCCAATGTCATTGTAAGGAGTAAATTGAAATACTTTCCAATAATTAAAGAAAAGCTGAATCATACTAGAAAGAAATTGTTTAGGACAACCTGTTTTGGAGGGTGGCTGGATATGTTCTTCTTTGACCATGAACCACATTTGTTAGATTATGTTTTACAAAAACAGGGTTTCATGGATAAAACAAGCTATGACATGCCCCTTATATATACTGTTGGTGGTCGTTGTCTACATTTCGGTCGACCGGAGTTTTCTCTTATAACAGGCTTTTGTTTTGGGACAGCAAGTTTTGATTTATATAGTTCAGGGGATTTAACATTTAAGTTGAGGTTATTTCCAAAAAAATTAGGGGTAAAACTTTCCAACTTAGATCTTGTTGGTGTTATTGAGGATGAAGAGTTGTTCGGTAAATTAAATGATGAAGACGCAGTCCGTGTGTGTCTATTGTTATTGTTAGAGGTTATTTTTATGGGTCGCTTATTGGTTGAAGAGGTGGATGATTCACTCCTTCGTTTGGTCGAAGACCTAGAAGCATGGAATTCCATTCCATGGGGGGAGCACATTTGGAGGCACTTGTATGACCGGATACTAGACGTTGTATCAAACCACAAGTGGGAACACCTAAAGGGTCTGGAAAGAGACTGGAAGTATGTTCCGACATACACGGTTGCTGGATTTGTTTGGGCATTCAAGGTTAATCCTATTTATGTTATCTTTTCTTAGTATTATTATTGAACCCAATGTATGAGAGTAATGCATCTTTATTATTGTAGATATGGATTCTTGAGTCGTTTGAAAGAAGCAGTCGTTGGTGGAATAAAGTCCCAGATGTCATACCAAGGGCAGTAGCGTGGTCAAGGAAAGAAATGTTTACAAGATCGCATTATGGATTGCTATTTGGCAAGGTAAAACACATGCATTAGACGAGCACCAGTCGGATAGTCCAATGCAATTTAATTTCCTTGTTGTTGATGATGTTATTTAGGACTCGAAGATAATTTATGATCTGAAACCAACATTAGACGAGCACCAGTCGGAGTGGTATAGTCAATTTACGGAATTTTACCTGCACTACATACCAAGGACTCTTCCAACAAAATTACCGCATGATTACGATGTGTATCTACAGAAGTTGGCTGCTGCACGGAAACGTGGTAGGACAGAAAAAAAAGTATTTACCGATTGTGTCTAGGGTACAGACCAGTAGTCTTCTAACAGAAATCAGCCTCAAGGATTGTGTCATTCAAGAGTTGAATTCTCGTGTTTTCAAACTCGAGGCTATTATTCAGGTAATTTGCTACTCAAGGTTAAATAATAATTATACGTTTATATTAGAATTATTCTTAAGGATAATACCCTTTATTACCTTGTAGGTCCTTGCAAGTGAAAGAACTTGCGGATTTCGGGTACGCCAGTTCATCCAAGTATTATCTTTATTTCTTTGAAAGAACTATCCGTTTTTTTTACAATGCACTTTATTTCGCTTACAGGATAAATTGGACTTTACTGCATCCTTTTCCCACCTCAGCTATGAGTTTCGAGAGCAAGTAAATCGTGAATTCCACGAGTTGGTTGACTCTCTTATTTCTAGCATTCGTTCAGAGCCGGCAGATTGTGATGATGAGGATGATGTAGTTCTGGTAATGTTATATCCAAATGTACACTTTTCCCATACTGTATTAAATGTATTTTAAATGCATCACCTGTTACTCAGGAGTATCTGTTGGAAGAGGAATTAAGGTTGAGGAAAGAAGAGGAAGAACGGTGGAGGATGGAAGAACAAAAGATGATGGAAAAGGATTTTCTAATGGCTATGATAGAGGAGAAGAATCGCAGGTTGCAAAAGGCAAAGTTGTTGAAGATTGAGAAGGAAAAGAAAAAGAGGTCTATAGCTTTCTATAATTCAGACCATTGGAAAAGAGCCAAGGCAGACATAACACCTGACATGAGGAGTAAAAAAGATGGCGCTGAGTCGTCCTATTACTGGTCAAAAAGATTTGTCGAATCTGAAAATAATCGAACACATGGGTGCCGGGATCCAGATATGACTGCACAGTTAAAAAATGTTAAACCTTGGGTTGAGGTATTAAAAACAACTTTTAATATATATTTTTTTTAAAACTGTTTTTAATTTACGTGTGTGTAGGTTCTTTCCCGAAGGAACAAGGCTATCGACAAAGTACATCTTACTGATGAGTACGACGAATTTCTTGGAAAGCAGGGGCCCCTTCGATGTATGTTTCCTTGGTCCAAAGAAGTTCGTGTGGATCGGAGATTTTGGGAATCCTTAGTGTGTTTAGACCCTCCTAAGAAAGGTTGGCTTATGGACGAGGTAACAGTCACACATATCTTTCACCCCGATGGTATATTCATTTGATATTGTTGCTTTTATACCCTAATCAATTTTTATTGTTGCTTTATAGCACATAGAGTTGTGGGTGGAATACATGTTGCATTTCAGACCCGATGGCGCTGATTGGGCTATGGTAACTGCATACTTTGTTCAGTTGCTATTACAAGACTCCATCCCCATTTGGTATGTTAATGGGGAAAAGTACAAACACCAATGGGCTGATGTTGAACAGGTAATAGTTGTGTTCATGGCTTTATACATATATTGTTATGTGTTTTGTATAACCGGCCTTTTGTGTTATACGGCAGGTTTATATGCCTATCAATGAAAAGGATAAACATTGGTTTCTGGCTCGATTCCATATTCGGACGGGGGTTGTAACATTTTACGACAGTGGCTATAAGCCTGAAGCTGAGTGGCGTCCTTGGTACAAGAAGATGCGTGCATGTTTACAGGTACCATTGCTTATAAGTTCTTAATTGATAAATGTTTGTCAATACAACAAAGTTAACAAACTAGTTATTGACTAAGAAACTAGTTATTGACTAAGTTGCCTATCAGACTTTAAAAAGGAACAACATTTTTTTAACTAGTAGTTACAAACAAACTAGTTCTTGACTAAGTTGCCCATGCGTCATAGTTGCCCAACTATACTTAATTATGCAACATAAACTTTCAAGTGTTTATGAACCAGTCCCTTGTACTTGATCATTAATTTGATGGTAGTATTAAGCACAAGTCAACTCTTTAAACTGGAACTTAACTGTTTAACCATTTAATACATGTACTATTTCTTAAATGCATATCTTATGGGTTGGTCCCTAGATATGAATGCTCTAATTGTTCTATTATAAATACTCTTACAGTTTAATAGTTGCCCACAAATTTCTTGTGAAACTTGGCCATCTTAACTGATCTCACAGTTGCCCAAAAAAATTTCACGATGTCTGACAACATTCCACTTGAAGTTCAAATGGACATAGTTAATAGGCTCTCAGTGAGGTGTGTGGCTCAATGCCGCAGTGTCTGCAAGGCTTGGAAGTCTTGCATAGACAACATGCATTTCACCGTCCGTTTTGGTGTTCGAATCACTCCACCAGTTTCATACGTTTTGATGTACAAGCAGAGGTTTAAAGGTTACGTGGGTTTGGTAAATCAACATTTTGACTTGCACCCTCTCTCCTCAAACATTTCATTTTCTGACGTCAAACCAATTGGCTGGTCACATGGAGTTTGGGGTTTTACCTATGGACCAATTGTCCGTGATACCATGGCGGTCGTTTGGAACCCTTCCATCAACCGATCAGTCGCCACGTTTGTCCCCTATGTTTTGATATCACAGGAGTACGAAAAACGCTTTATGGCTTTTGGGATTCGTCCTGACAATTTTGATCCGACTTTCCTAAAAATTTCATACCCATTCAATCAAACACATCCATGCACTGTTTTAATTTTCACCTTCTCCTCTAAACAATGGACGGTGTTAGATCAGCATTGCTTGCTTCCGAACACAATCAGGATAAAAAAAGCTAGTCAAGCTAATGTTGGGGGTCACATCTATTGGTGTGGCTATGAACGGTTGTATGCTAACGATGGTAGCAAATTCGACAGCTATTTGATTGTGTCTTTTGACTTGCTCACCAACCGTTTCCAAGTCCTGGACATACCTGGTGAATTAATAGGCAACCTTCCTTTACCGTTCTATGTTTCAAACATACGAGACAGTCTGGTCGTTTCGGGAAACATTCAAGGGGATGTCAGTTCTGTTTTCTGTATATGGGTTTTATCGGTTGGGGGTGGTAGGATTGTATCTGCTACACAGCTTCTTAGCATTACCACCCCAATAGCGCTCAAATTAATCGGTTTTGACGACAACGACGACCCTGTAATTGAAATTGGAAACCAGGAAGGATTTAACGCAACCATTGTACTATACAAGCTTGCTACTGGGAACTTCCAGCACTTGGGCATCGAGGGAGATGTTGGGTCCTTTATGTTCAAACCGTTACGTGAATCACTTATTTTGCAGACTCATCGTGATATGGCGGTTTATTAGGATGTCTTGTTTCATTGTTGTTTGGTGTAGTTTATGTTTTTAGTGTTTGCCGTAGCTTCAGTGTGTCAGATGCAAACATTTAAGTTGTTATGTATTGTGCTAAGTTGGTATGTAAAATAACAAAATATGTATGGATGTATAAATTTAAGTTGTTATGTATTGTGTTAAGTTGGTATGTAAAATAACAAAATTTGTTTGGATGTATATACAGGCTGGACTACCAATAGTTCTAGACAAAGCCAGTGTCTTCCATAAGAAAGGTATAAATCCGACAACATACGCAATTACCTTCAAGAATGCACCCAACGTTCCAGATCAGGGGACTCTGTTTGGTGATTGTGGTATCTGGGTATGCATATTCTTATACAGACTGTCACATGGGAAGTCATTAGCCGTCGATAACCCTGTACAGGCTGCCCTTGCATATCGTGAGCATATGTCTAATTTTTTTTTAAAACACAGAGTATGTGTTTGGTAGACATGTTGTTGTCAATGTTGGTTGTAATTGTAACTGTTTGTAACAAGGGATGAATTTTGTATTAGGGTATGTAGTAGCTAAACTGATGTATCAACTACTTAAATTAATGTAAACCCCAAACAGGGATGTATTATTTTGTTAATATTGTTGTCATTAAAAGTGTTCGCATCGTTGGGTTTTTTGTATCGAGCTCTATTTAAAGAATGTATCGGAGGGAATGGTTCTCATTTCGGCAGATAAGTGCCCTTTTCATGGTGGCCTTTTATTACAACTTATTAATTTTCTTTTTAAGTTATTTTTAAATAATGAAAAGCTTTTCATTTTTCAGAAGAAACAACTGCTGCAAAGTTAAAGAATGTACTCGATGAAAATCTTCTGATTTTGCAAGATAAGTTCCCTTTTCATGGATGTATTATTTAGGTTAACTACTTACTAATTTTGTTGTTAACATATTTTTAAATGAAATATTCATCAGTTCGTTGATCCTTCTACCCGTGGTTTCAAGAATGCTTATATCCGTGGTTCCACTGACAGTGGAGAGGAAACCACGGCTAGTGGAGAAGAAACCACGGCTAGTTCAGAAGAAACCACGTCTAGTTGACAAGAAACCACGGCTAGTTCAGCAGAAACCACGGCTAGTTCAGAAGAAACCACGGCTAGTTCAGAAGAAACCACGGCTAGTTTAACACAAACCACTGCAACTAGTACTTGTGAGGTAATTCAATCCAACAATAGTTAATATGCACACACTGTTATGGTAACCACAATCAAACCACAATTTAAATTTAAAGTGCGAGTGGAAACAAAATGTAATTCATACAAATTTAACAACCCATTTTATTCAATTCAATATCTTACAATCGCTGAACATGGGCCAAACACAACCACTACAAGAACACTCATAATAAGATAACGGACACATACTACTGCAAAAACACCAAACAACATAGAACACAATGAAAAGACACACACTTAGAGATCCATCAAGCCCCTGAGTTTCTCGATAAAGATGGCATGGTTCGCAGCATTTAGCTCCAGTTCCCGTGAAATAATACGCATCTGCATGATCTTTTGCGCATCTTTACCATTTACCCCCCTCAAATATTCTGCTGTTTTTTTAGCATGCATGTTTCCAACATTGTCCAATTCTTGAATTAAGCTAAGCCTGTCTTCAGTTATTTGAAACAATCTTCCCGCAAGCGCATTCAATTGTTGTGCCATCCGAACATCTTCGCCAGAGGATTGGTAGCAATAGAAGACTAACATATCAGGCCAGTTGTTAGAATTTGCATCCGCTCTAAGCTTATCACACCTAGTAAATCTAGACATTTCCTTATCCCAATACTTTATCACAAAAAAAAAAAAAAAAAAAAAAAAAAGAATTGCGTTAACTAACAAGGTGGGCTTGGTGTCTTTAAATAGGCAAGCAGCAAGCAGCAAATACATACTGTTAACTGTATTTGTATTATCATGACGCCAATTGATGTCCTCATAATATAGCATTTGTCACATGATGCACAGTTGCTCCCATATTATTGAATAACATCCAAAAAAATGGTGTACAGCCTTTCAAATGCTTTAAACCCCATCCACATATTCTCCCTATATTTGTTTTTTTTCACTTACACATGGTCACAAGATTTACTATTTCTGAACAAACATCCAAAAGAGGACAAATTCTAGCTGGTTTTGCCATGGTCTTTTGCATTGACTAACCTTTCACAATTATTTACCATGAGAAAATAGAAATACTGGGTTAATACAAACACAACGTTTGTTCATGACAAAATACAAATACTTGTTTAAAACTACACAACCATGTGCAGTAGTGTTTAACTTTAAGCATACAATTTCATTAGTTAAATAAAGAGAACATTGTACTAGTAATTATCCATGTTATTGAAATCATCCAAGTGATATGTATTTGATGATTCAGGGAGTGAGTTTAGGTTAATGCCAGAATTATCTACGTAACCCTCCCGACCGCTGTTACTTGCTTCACCATCCCAACGTACGGCATCCCAATCCAGGTAAATTCTCCCATTTTGAAAATACTCGTAGTCCGCTTGTGATTGTGGGTCATCTTTCAACTGAAAATGAGTACCGACGTACGTTTACGTTCCTTGTTCAGGTGCCATATCTTGCACAACTTCTTTACCATTGTCTGTCCTGCAATTTGTTTTTTTCTGACAACAAATATAACCTATCTTGTCAGAATAGTAAAAAACATTATTAGATGCCCATTTTGAATGAACTATCTAGGTTACCTTTTTTTCTGCGCAATGGTTCCATGCAATCTGCACGGGTATGCCCTACGGTACCACACCTCCCACATTTCCTAACTTTTGGCTCCTCATTTTTTGATGGGAAGCGATCTTTGTTTTAGGTCTTCCGCCTGCCTCTTATCCATCAACGGCGGTTTAACCTTTTGCAAGTTACCCGGATCATGCCATTCTGACTCTATTTCCAAAGGATACACCATTTCATGATATGTGCCTTTGAGTGCAGTTTTTGTAAACCATGTTTCCGCCCATTTGTTACAGTTAGTCAAATTTTCTTCTCTACACACGGCACACACATGACCACATGGTAGTCCCGAAAGTTGCCATTTCCTGCACGTTATTCGTAATCAAAAACCATACACGAATAAACAACATTTACCGTAATTGACAACCTGTATATTGCAGGTACCTGCAACTGCATTCATTCTTTACGAAATCAACAATATGACTATGACGATTGTCTATAACTTGGTACACAGCACACATGGCAATGCCTCTTACTTCCCAATTCGCACTCTTCCACATTCTATGCTCAACCTTCCTAGATGCCCACTTTGTAAGTTCAAATTCCGGTGCGTCTGCAAAATAAGCGTACATCATGTAACATTTATCGAACAAGTAAATGTGAGACGGCGAATATATATACCGTAGTATTTTTCGCGACGTTCGAAATACCAATCTTGTAGAAGACGTCTGTAGTACTCCAAGAGCATAGTTATTGGTACCTTTCGGACGTGCCTTGTTAATGAATTTATTGACTCCGCACTGTTTGACGTCAAATAATTGTATCTTTTTCCACTGCAATATGCTCTTGACCACTTATCGTACCCGGCGTTTTCAAGTTTTTTGACGGCTTCTGATTTTTTGGAACGAAGCTCTGAAAGTGCATTATCAAAATCTTCAGTCGTATAGCTTTTGCACACCTTCCAGTACAAAGCCTTATGCTTTTTACGGGTGATATTGCAATTCATCATCAAGTGACGACAACAATAACCATGAAAGCAATTTGGAAACACTGTGTCACACGCTTTTGTTATTGAATGATGCCTATCTGAAATAATCGCCAGATTAGGCACTTCACCAATGCATTCTTTCAACCACCCCAAAAACAATGTCCAGGCTTCAGCGGTCTCACCCTGTGCGCCCCCGGTAGCGATTGGAATAATCTGATTATTTCCGTCCATACCAACAGCAAGCATGTTGGTTCCGAGATACTTCCCTTTCAGATGCGCAGCATCAATTATAATCAATGGCCGCATGAAGGCTATAAAACTCCGAATCTAGTATCGTTAAGTATATATTAGTGATTAGTATACGTTAAAGCTTGATAAGATGTGTGTATAAGAATAATAATAGTAAAAATACTAATACTAACAATTAATATAAATGTGTCCGAAACTTACCGCAAAACCAAATGCTACAAAAACCATCTTAAATCTTCCAGCTTCGTCTGTATCGATGTGTGTTACAGTCCCCTCGTTTTTTAGCTTTAGGTTATGACAATATAAAGCTAACTGCTCAAACGATTGTTCATGTTTACCGTTCAACACCTCAAAAGCCAAATTCCTACCCCCCCAAGCTCGTTTGTAAGAAACGTTTACTTTCCATTCAAGACTCAGATCTCGTTGTATGTCCTTTCCAGTATATACCCTCCGAGTATCTTTCAATTTATCGATTAGCAACTGACTAAGTAATTTCATTGTCGCATTACGATGATTAGGATGTAATTCAGTTCTTGAACATGTGTGGACATTGTTGATGCTAGAAACAAAGAATGTGCTATCCATTTTTTTTACGGGTGTATATGTTCCATGAGCAGCCTTCATTTATACATTTCACGCTGTACCTCGTGGGTTCAGATTTAATAACTTTGTATTCAAAGCGCTCAAGTAATGATTTCTTTCCAATAGTAAACATGCATTCTGCTTTATTATAAAATTCTTTATGTTTAAAAAAAAGGTATCGGTTTTTTGGGAATCGATGTTTTTTAATTCTGGTTGTGGTGCAGTTGGTGGCATGGGCATATTTTTAAATGAGTCTCTTTGCGACGGAGGAAGTGAATCATCAGGTTGGTGAAAAAAGGTATCCTCGACCTTTGGTGTGTCATGGTAACTATCATTGTGAAGCAGCGGAAAATTCAGGTCTAATGATAAATGATTAGAAGCCGAAGATGATTTTACCTCTGAAGGTGGCGGTTCTTTTGTTGAAATTAGCAGAGCTTGAGTTTGCTCATTCTTACAACATAGTTCACGAATGAAGTATTGGACGTCTTCATCATCAACCACGTCCAATTCCATGGAACCATCTTTGTAAGATAACCTGAGTCTATCATTTGGTGTCTCTTTGACAGCGTGAACCTTTTTCTTCACGTACGCAACTAGTTTATTGAAAGTGATATTTTTAGGTAGTTTGACTCCATGTTTAGAAGAAGGATGCACTAAATAAACCTTAAAAGTAGAATTGTCATCGTAATCCATGGTTGTGTTTTGAACAAACTTAGGTGGAAAAATTTGTTGGACATTACAGTAAAGTCTTTTTAGTAAGTGCAAACTACCGCTCTTTGTACTTGTGCATTTACTTAGGTTGCCCAACAATGTAAACTTTCTAAGGTTGCCAAAAATTATTGTATCAACATTGATACACTTTAATGAGTGTATTAAGTATAAACCACCCATTTGTGATTGTTTATTATAAATGTTGTACTTGTGCCAACTGCCTAAGATTTACTAAGATACACATTTATTTGTGTTATGTGACAAATTTATTAACTTTCCTAAACTTGCCAAGCCCATCCAATTGGATGAAACTAGTAACTTATCCCAACTACATATACATTGTAATAAGTAATACCAATTTCAAAGTTGTAGTAATGTCTAACGGTAAAAATTCATTGCTATTGTGACTTTATGCTATAACTGGTTTTAGTAATATATTTAGGATTCTTACTTTTTTTTTTCATAATTAACAAGGATTGTGCGTAAGCGTTTGTCTTTTGAAGTGGAACGACCATGTGATGACGTGATTCATGAAATATATAGCAAACAACTTAACAAAAGATCTAAGAAGGATGTAGCTGAAAAAGGTGTGTTGGCGGTCAAGGAAATACGTGACAATAATAAAGATGAGCACAAAAATATAAATGGAAATGTTGATGGTGAGAAGTCGCTTACTAAGAAGCATGAAGATGAAGCAATAATGGAACAAGAAGCCGAACAAGATAGGGCTGAAAGAGAAATGGAAGAGAGAATGCGGCAAGACCGGGAACGGAGGATCTGTTCAGTAACATAGAATAAGGTCACCTTGGACAGTCAAAATGAAGGATAAATTTAGTAGAATTTAGTTAAAGTTAGATTACCACTGCACATTTATGCATGTTTGTTTCCTAAACTTAATCTTAGTTTAAGAAAACATGTAATTCAGTTATTTAAAGTTCATATATTTCACTTTCCAGACTTGCATGTTTGTTTCCAGGCTTATATTGTTGGGAATTACGGAAACTATCTGAATCTGTGCCAAAGAGAAGAAATTGAAGTGAAATTGTTCATTCATTCATTCAAGAATCAGTTTTACATTTACGACTTACAAAATGCAAACAACTTCAAATGCCACTACAAGAAAAAGAGGTATACAAGATATACTAATCCTAATCTACTACATCTGTTCCAACATCTAAGAGGTTGTTGGATATGCATGATCGCTCACATCTTTCACACTAGATCTTGGATATGCGTCGTGAAGTCTTGCATAACCACCCATTCCTTCTTTCTCGATGGCTGGATATGCATGACTACTAGGACGAGGAAGCTAAGGATCAAAATGGGAAGGATGGATTGATGCAAATAATGATGATGAAGAAAAATAAAGTGTCCTTTATGCTTCATCTGCTGATTTCACCAAAAAGCAATCCATTCTCCTTCACCAAGCTCTTCCTCTATACGATGTGTGAAGATGCACCAAAACATGGCTAGGCAGTAAGCAATAAGTACCACCTCTCCTTTCGACCACGAGGCCTTTGTTGAGGTTGAGGTGCTGGAGGTTGGGAGTAAGAAGGTATCTCAACAGTGATGAGTTCCTCGTGTTATCGGAAGAATCACTTGGATCCACTACACCATCATCTTCAGAAGAAGAGAGAAATGGGGATGTCAAAGGGCGAGGGTCATGTGGAGGTGTCCAGGCTGGAGAAAATCACCGGATGATGAGGATGATGGAGAAGAGGTTGGATTCACAACCTCTGGTGAAGTATTCATGGTCAATTTTTGTTGATTGTGTTTGTGATGAAACTAGGGTTCATAATGGTAATTGGTGGTAAAATGGTGTGAGAGAAGTATGCATTGGGATGATTTTATAGACGGGTTGAAGGATTAATGTAAGTTAATGCGAGTTGTTGGCACAGTAATTCTAGAATCTTACCGAAGATATCCAAGTTTTGGGTTGGTTTCTACTGAAGTGTATAACTTCAGTAGATTGGATATATGTTTTGTGCTGAGTGTTAAAATTGTGTGAGGTCAGAGAAGCTGTACACGTAAGCAAGGGTCAACCAAAACTACCAATTCTTTTGACTATTTCTATACACCTTCTACCCACACACTCTCTCACTTCCACTTCAAAATATCCCACTTCCCTCTTCTAATACAAACCAAACACTAAGATACAAGAATCATAACCCTAAAATATCAATTCATCAAATGGCTCTTCAATTCAAGAAGGATCACAACAAAGTTGCGTTCTTGGGAAATGCAAAAGGTGATGGCTCAGATGTGCCTATGGTGGAGTTCTTGAAAAGAACAAAGATTCACTATGCCCTAAAGCATTCTCCCAATGCGATTTATGCAACGTTGGTCAAACAATTTTGGGCTTCTGCTTCCACACGGAGTGAAAAGGAGATTACGGCCATGATTGATGGAACAGAGTATGTAGTGACAGAGGAGCCGATAAGGACGAAGCTTCGCTTGGATGATGCTGATGGGGTATTTCACTCCGATCTGAGGATATACCGACAGTAATGAGAGCTATTGGGTATCAAGGTACTAGGACTGACATATGGTTGAAGAAGCACTTTTTCCCCAAGTGGAGGTTCTTGGTTCACACGCGTTCCGTGCTTTAGCAACAAATCTGGAGCATGGGATCAATTCTCTTCACAATTGGCATACGGTATTGTGTGTCTTTCACAAGGGTTAACTTATAATTTTTCTAAATTTATTTTTGATAATTTGGTTGAAAATATCAATAGGAAACAACATAAGTTTTAATGTACCTAGATTCTTACAAATAATTATAGACACCTCTACCCAAACCCAAGCCTTTTATGCAGTAGGAGCTCTTACAGCCAAACTCTTTGCCTCTATGAGAACTAACTTTGAGGGGCACATTATCCATTGACAGAGGCTATGTTGCCTCAAGACAATATGGCTTTGTTGAGGAGAATGTTGCTAACATTGATGGGGCCCTCCTTTTACTGCTGAAGCTTCTCATGTTGCACAAGACCGGCCTCCACCAACTCCGACTTCGGCACATTGTCCTAGTCCACCACAAGCACAAGATCCTCTTGATGATTTTTGAGTCACGACCTAAGCAGATTGGCGACACTTAGTCCTCCAAGGATACCTATTGATGAGGTACCTTCTCAGTTTGATCATGACCATGTTTCTCTAGAAAGGTCAATGAAGATCCCATTACAGCGGAGCAATCTGGCTGAGAAGTGCGGTAGAGACCCTATTACTCTCTCATGCAATGCATGCTCTTTGTTAAGATTTATCTGGTTAGAGGTATCTAGTGAAAAAGGAAGGAGAAACTGTCTTGCTCTTGGTATAAATTGACGACTGCAAGATAAAGTTAAGGAATTAGAGGACAAACTAGAAAAGACCAACAAAAGGAAGCTTGTGGTTTCTTCTGAAGAGGAAGAGGAAGAACATCGTTATGAGTCTCTTGATATGTTAGCTGATGTATTGATTCCTCCCGAACTACCTTCTTTTATTTCTCCGTCACACCAATCAACCGCTTGTGAACGGTCAACCGTAATAGATGATAGAAGGCGACAGCCCGGAGGAATGCAAGTTTACCATGATTAATATCCTTGGATCGTTTATGTCCGGTGAGGGCCTCTATCCTGAATACACTGACTTGGATTTGTTGAAATACTATTAGTATAGGACTGAAAACCGATCTTATGACTACTAGAATGAATAGTAATGCTCTGTCACAGCTACGTCATTAAAAACGTACAATCAGAAACCTTAAAAATCTAAAAGATACAATAATTTACGTTAACTAAAGCGAAAACGTA
>OU343218.1:247929355-248156009 GCA_910596185.1 Chrysanthemum makinoi
AACAACTCATCTTAGCCTCAAAGCCGATTTGGTGGAAGACATTTGGCATCGTCATAATCAAAACTAGTTTAGTCGTTGTATTGTCGTAATGTTTTAATTTTATTTGAATTATGTAACTTTTAATTATTATTAATGAAATTTTATTTTGTGTTAAAAATGTTTAAAAAAAAAAAGAAAAAAAAAAAGATCTTGGTCGCCTGAAGGTCGCTGGAGAGAGAAAGCTGACGTGGCAGTGAAAAGTAAGAGGATTGAATCCCCTTACTGGAGGCAGCCTAAAGGGCACATACTACATAGGTTTATCAAATTAGTATACTTTTTGTTCTTTTGGACTTTTCAATTTTAGTAATGAAGTTTATTTATTTTTCTCCACTAATTTATTGTATTTGAGCTCACAGATAAATAAACTCAAATCGAGTAAAGTCTTTACTTTTAAGAAGACTAGTTACCGCTTCAAGATTGTTTGACAATAACTGAGTGCACAATTATTTAGTATTCGACCAAAACAGATAGAAGATTTATGTAATTCACTTGATGTTTTATGATATGGAAACAAGAATTTTTTTTTGGTAGAACTATTTTTTAGGTAGCCGGATTTTTGAATGTGTGGTGTAATAGGCATGAAAGAGACGTGCCATTATATTATCATAACGTGTAAGGCATGTTAACTATGTGGAAATAAAATTTGGATAGGATAATTGAGAAGATGTTTGTCTAAGTTTATTTAATAGGCTTGTAAGTTTATTAAAATATTGATAACCTTACAAACTTACGAGCTTATAAAATGTATGTGATAAGCTTATGTAAGTTTACAAAAATATCCTTTATTAATTTACATTATTACTAAAGTCTTTGGTTCAGTTGGTACTCATTCAAAAATATCATAAGTCGCTGGAGATTTTGTTTGTGATAAAAAAGGTTCAGTCTCGGGCCTTTTCTCACTTCACTGGTTGCCAGCCATGTAGAGTAGAGTTGTTAGAATTATTTGGGGTGAATAATGACCGGTGTCAAGTTAAGAATTCTACCGAAGTGTTCCATAATTTACTTATTTTTTTTATCCTTTATTAATTTATCAATCTTTTGATTATCGCATAATTAATCATATAAAATTTGATAAACACCCAAAAATAACATGATTTGCTTTATTTCGTTACCCAAAAAATATATTAAGAAGGTACTTCATTGTTTTGGTTAAAGTGCAACTTAAGTGACATTGAATTAGCTAATAATGTGATATACTAATTACACAATTTTATCAAGCAAAACTGCATAAAAAGGTAAAAAATAAATACTAAGAAGAATAAAAAAAGGCTAGATGCATGAATACGAAAATGAAATATAAACTATAAATTCGAGTGACATGTTTTATGAGAAAAGAAGTACCGGGAGACTTGTCCGGAGCATTTTGGAGCAGTAAACGTTAAGGGTTGTGACCTTTACGTTATGTTCTTGAGACCTGAAAAGGGAAGAAAGGAAAAGATTTGGAAAGAAACTAAAAAAAAATCATGTTCAGATCTGAAAAAGGAAGAAAGGAAAAGATCCAGAAAGAAGAGGAAAGAACTTGTAGTGTTTTTCTGGGTGTAAATGGTTCCGCCCAGTTTTGGGAAGAAAAGAAAGGAAGAGAACTCTTCACTTATCTTCTTTTCTTTTATGAAGTTAACTCAAGAACACGTAAAATAAGCATGCCGTATTTAAGCACGTAACTTATCTATTTTTTTCAGAATGCTCATTTACTAACGCTTCATAAAGTAGTTTTTAGAAGCGTTGAACATTTATGAGTTGTTTTACACATTATGATTACACTTATAACTACGGTACCAAACATTTTTATAAAAAAAAAAATGAAATTGTTCAAGTATTGCTCACCCGCCATCAAGCATTACCATGCTCACTTCACTACTACTGCTATTTTTAATTTAACACATCTGATATGTTATGTTGCTCAATAACAAAAGATAACTTCTATAAGTTATATTCATTTGAACACGAGATAATCTCAATCCATAATGCATGCATGAACGGATGAACCGAAAACTGATAATCAGATGATCCAACTATTTTATCATTCTAGTAAAAAATATGTTTGATATCCCAACGAGACTATAGTTCGACCGAAAGGGAGAGGATAGACGAATCAGTAACTTAAATGAAAGCTGGAGTAAGGCAATCATAAAATATGGCAATGTAAAGAATGATCATTGGGCCTCTTAATATGGGCTTATGTATATAAAGAATGTTCATTGATGTGTTTGTCTAAATGAATATTTTGATGTTTGGGCCATAATCCCAAAACCATGTACGGAGTAACATTTTTTTTGCACTTTAACTTTGATAGAACGAGGTGGGCGGCAATGATCAATCGTTCAGACGTGCGATGCTCTAACAACATGCTTTTTCGAGAAACCTGACCTGATGAAATTAGTAGATTAATTGTTGGTCCGTAGCATTTCGTGTATTGACAATGTATTTAATATCCTTAGATTGATGACTTTTTTCTTCAACAAAAAAAAGTGTTCGAACGATATTTTATATTAAAGATATAGTCATGTACTGAAAAATTGTATGTAAATGTTTTTAATTTATTTACATACAAATATTTGGGCTGCCATGTAATATTATCATTTGGGCTGCCAAAGAATGAGTCCTGGGCCATGTTGGGCGGCAAAAAAGGCGGGAAAATGTGAGTCGAAACGGCAGCGTTTTGGCCGTTAATTTATATATTATATAATGTACAAGTGGGCTGAGCGTCGGTCCAAAACCGAACCGACCCGAACCGAACCGACAAAACCGAAAATCATAAAAAACCTAAACCGAAACCGAACCGAAAATGGTCGGTTCGGTTCGGTTTAGTGTCGGGTCCGTCGGTTCGTCCGGTTTACGATGTTTGTGCATGTTTTGTCGGTTGGGTCGGACCGGCCGAACCGTTTAACCGAACCGAACCGAAACCGAAAATTATAAAAAATCGAAACCGAACCGAAGGGTTATCGAGTCGGTTCAGTTTTTGTCGGTTCGGTCGGTTTTGTCGGTCCGGTTCGGTTTTGAACCTTCCATGCTCAACCCTATGTACAAGTATTAACTTTTTCAAAACATGACTTTGAATCTCAAGCTGTTTGAATCGCAAGAACAAGTACTTCAACGAACCCATAACACAATATTTATTTTGTCCCATAACAACAAAAGACATATATTTCTACTCATATATTATTACTTTAACCCATAACACAATATTTATTTTGTCCTTATTCCAACTCAAAACCCAATGTACTTTGACTTCATCTTCTACAACTTTTTCTGAAACACACATTTCTATTTCTTATTCTTTCTTTAACTTTTGTCAACCTCAAACACACATACATTTGCGAAAAAAAAAAACACGAGCTTGGATTTCCATCATTCCGGTTTTAACCGATTTTCAACGGGTTTGTCCGGGTTTTAACGGTTTTGACCAGTTTTGAACCGGTTTTGAACGGGTTTAACCAGTTTTTAACGGGTTTAACCGGTTTTGAATGGGTTTTGAACTGGTTTAACCGGTTTTGAACGGTTTCATCAGGTTTAACCGGTTTTGAACAGGTTTAACCGGTTTTGAACGGCTTTAACCGGTTTTGAACTGGTTTCAACGGGTTTAACAGGTGTTGACCAGTTTTTTCAATGGGGTTAACCGGGTTTGAACGGGTTTAACCGGTTTTCAATGGGGTTAACCGGTTTTGAACGGGTTTCCGACCTTCTCGTACCAGTAGTGAAATAGTATAATAGGTCTTTATTTGCAACCTTCTCGTACCAGTAGGCAAACAGTTTCAAGATGAATGCATTTGTCTCGGCTAAACGTAGGAAATTGGCGTAATAAACATAGGCTAGCTAAGAAACCACCTCAAGGCTTTGAAGTTTTAAAGTTTTGAATTTTTTGCAGGTTATGAAAAAATTAAAGTTGGTATGATCGTTCTTTGGTTGAAAAGTATCTAACGTTATGAAAATGAGGATGTGTTAAAAATCGAAGCTGATCATTGACTTTCACATAACTTGTACAAAAGATTGATAGTTTTCGACATACACAACTTTGTGAAAAAAATGCAACATTTCTGTTAATATGATGGATCAAACGTTTATATGAACGTGCCTGATACACACACATTCTTATATTTTGTAGTTTTGCATTTGGTAATTAACATAATGTGGCGCAAGTGTGCATTTTGTGTGTGTGTCTGTGTGCACATGTCGTTTTACGCGGGCATGCAACGGTGCATCGAGGGGTCTCAAATGCGTGTTTAGGTATATGTCACAAGTACAAAGTTTTGACAGCAATGCAATACACATTTACAAATCAGTAAGAAATTGAAAATTGATTTCTTTCCTTTTAGCCATTTCTTCGATTATCTCATTCCTTGGAAGCAAACTTTGTGAACCAAATTACCCAGTAAGGTTAAATTATTCAAAAAGTATATTTAGTCATCACGCAAATATTATTTTTTTCACGATAGGTGATTTCGTAATGATGATTTTTTATTTTAGAAGTGTGACCGGCTGTGCTTTACTACCGATATTTCTGTTGGATATTTTAGTGTAATTGGATTAACTTGTTTGACCAATTTTATCATGATAATACATCATTTAGGTTTGGAGGTGCGGAGTGCACATCTACTTGAGTTTATTATGATCTTAGGGGCGAAGCCCCTAAGGGACGGGGGTCCGGGGGCGCGCTCGCAGCGGTGGTCCAGGGGCGCAGCCGGAAGCCGGGGTCGAGCCGCCAGTCACTGAAATTTTTATTTCCACTAAGTTGTTATGTAAAGAATTCATGCTGAATTTTCATTTCTCACGACGATTCATTTCTACGAAGTAGTGTGATTCTCTGAAGTAGTGTGATTCTCTGAAGTCATTGATTCTGGCCGTTGTCGCTCTAAATTAAGTTTCGGAAATTGAGGGACAAAACTTGACAACTTGGAAACCCTAAAACTGCCATTGGGTTATCCCGAACATGTTATATACGGTTTGTTTGGTCATTATCATATATAACGGTTCAATATATCTCATACAAACATACGTAAAATTCTCAACTCAATTGTATCCGATTGAATAAGTTGGTAGAACCGCCAAATTGATTCGATCTGAAAGTGTTCACACGCCTTTCAGAGACTAAGAATATCCGTTGGTGTTCGTTATTACTACAAATTCCCCACAAAGATCGAATCAATTTTAGATGACGAACCCTGATTCTGTGAAAGATCCGAACAAGACGCTTGCAAAGTTGGAGAATTTTTCTGGGCAGGATTTTCGTAGATGGCAAAAGAAGATGCACTTTTATCTGACGAATCTGAAAGTGGTATATGTTCTGAGTACCCCGTGCCCTGAGGCTGTTGAAAATGAAACGCTGGAACAGACTCGTAATCGTTCTAAGTGGGAAAACGCAGACTACATATGTCGTGGTCATATTCTTAACGGTATGTCTGATTCCTTATTTGATATTTATCAAAACGTAGAGTCTGCAAAAGAATTATGGGATACCCTAGAAGCCAAATACATGGCGTAAGATGCCTAGTAAGAAATTCCTAGTTGGTAATTTTAATAACTATAAAATGATAGACGCTAGGCCTGTCATGGAACAAGCACAATATTGCAAAGGATATTAGCACAGTTTGCACAATATGATATGAAAATGGATGAATCAATTTCTGTCTCTAGTATCATAGATAAACTCCCCCCCTCTTGGAAGGATTTTAAAAACAATCTTAAACATAAGAAAGAGGAATTGAATCTGGTTGAACTTGGAAGTCATTTCCAAATTGAACAATCCATACGTGATATGGAAAGGGGTTCTGTTGGTGGTACTAAAACCATGGCTGGTTCTTCTGTGAACATGGTGGAGGAGGGTGAATCCTCTAAGGCGGTAAAGGAAACGAAAGTGGCAAAGTAATAACAACAAAGGTTCTGATAAGAAATCAAAGGTGACCTGTTGGAAGTGTGGGAAACCCTACACTTTAAGAAAGATTGCAGGTCTCTGGTGGAGGTAAAGGAAAAACGAGGTGGTGCTAGTGGATCCAAGGATCCCGGAAAGCAATCGTTTGTTTTGGTACCCACGATCATTCTGTTGAAAATTATTATGTATCAATAATTTCTGAAACATTCTATGTACATGATGATGATTTATCATGGTGGGTGGATTCAGGAGCAACATGTCATGTATGCAAAAATCTTCAATGGTTCAAGGACTTTAAGCCAATTGAAGATGGATCTTTATTAAAGATGGGCAATGTTGCAACTGAACCGATTAAAGGACTAGGATCTGTTAATCTAGTCTTTACTCGAAACTCTTTACTTTAAACAATGTTGTTTATGTACCGAATTCGTAAGAACTTAGTATCCGTATTGTATTAAATAATTGTGGCTACAAGCAAGTCTTGGAAAGCGATAAGTACATATTGTCTAGACATGGAACCTTTATTGGCTTTGGATATTTGAATGGCATGTTTAAATTAAATTTGGATGTTTCGCTTAATAATTTCTTGCATGGCTTCTACTAGTTCTAGCAATAATTGTGGTAAATCCAATTATGGCATGCTAAACTAGGACACGTACATTACAAGAGAATGATAGACATGTCAAAAATGAGTCTAATACCTGCTTTTGAATTGAATGGTGAAAAGTGTAAAACTTGTGTGTTGACTAAGATAACTAGACAACCTTTCACCAAAAATGTCATTAGAGATACTAAGGTATTAGAACTTGTACACAGTGATTTGTGTGATTTTCATTCAACTCCCATCACTTGTAATAAAAAGTATGTAGTTACTTTTATTGATGATGCTACTAGATATTGCTATGTTTACTTGTGTCATACAAAAGATGAAGCTCTTGATAAGTTTAAAATTTATAAAGAGGAAGTAGAGCTTTATCATGGTGTGAAGATTAAAACACTTCGACCGATAGGGAGGTGAGTATTATGATCCGTTTATTTTCAATCTATGGTATATACACAGACCACTGCTCCATATACCCCACAACAAAATGGTATATCTGAAAGAAAGAATAGGACATTAAAAGAAATGGTTAATTCCATGATATGCTATTCTGGCCTAAGTGATGGATTTTGGGGTGAGGCTATGTTGACAGCCTGTTATCTATTAAATAGAGTTCCTAATAAAAGGAACAAGATAACCCCTTATGAACTTTGGTATAAAAGGCACCAAAGCTGAAGTTATCTCAGAGTTTGGGTCAGAGAGCTGTGGTAAGATTGATTGATCCTAAAATAAATAATATAGGTCAAAGAGGTATAGATTGTGTATTCACTGGCTATCCTGAGAATTCTAAGTGCTATAGATTCTATGTCATAGAACCTAATGATTATGTATCCGCTCACTCGTTATTGAGTCACGAGATGCTGATTTTGGCAATGAGGATAGGTTTACATCTTTACCTAAACCCCTGCACATGATTGCAAGTTCTAGTAACTTTGGTGCATCTGACCAATGGATGTTTCTCTTCCCCGAGCCTTCTGAGCCTAGGAGGAGTGTAAGAGCACGAAAACCAAATCTTTTGGTCGCGATTTCCAACTATATCTGGTCGAAGGATCAAGGAATGAAATTCAATTTCAATATCAATATTGTTTCAATGTTGATGAAGATCCTAGGACCTACAGGAAGCTATGGCTTCGGGATGTCATTTTGGAAAGAGGCAATCCAAGATGAGATTGATTCTATTATGCACAATAATACTTGGAAACCGTCTGATTTACCACCTGGTTTTAAACCATTGAATAGTAAATGGATCTTCAAAAGGAAGATGAAGGTGGATGGAAGCATAGACAAGTATAAAGCCAGATTGGTTATCCAAGGCTTTAGACAAAAGGAAGGTATTGATTTCTTTGATACTTATGCTAGATTACCACCATTAGATTATTGTTAGCTCTTGCGGCTATACATAATCTTGTAATTCACCAAATGGATGTTAAAACAGCCTTTCTGAATGGTGAATTGGATGAAGAGATTTACATAAGACAACCCGGTTTTGTCATGCCCGGTAATGAAAATAAGGTTTGTAAATTGGTTAAATCTCTTTATGGCTTGAAGCAAGCTCCCAAGCAAGTGGCATCGAAATTTGATGATGTTGTCTTGTCTAACGGTTTTGCATTAAACCAAGCAGACAAGTGTGTATACAAAGAATTTGATGCTTCGGTAAAGGAGTAATCATTTGCTTGTATGTTGATGACATGTTGATCTTTGGTACTGACCAAGATCAAGTTGATACAACTAAGGAGTTCTTGTCCTCTAAATTTGAGATGAAGGACATGGGGGAGCGATGTGATTCTTGGCATTAAGATCATATCGGGAGAACATGGCATTACTATCTCTCAATCACATTATATTGAGAAGATGTTGGATAAATTTAATCTGAAAGATTGTTCTCCAATAGGTACTCCTATGGATCCCACAACAAAACTTGTGCCTAATAAAGGGTGTTACTGAATCAACTTGAATATTCAAGGGCTATTGGATCTTTAATGTATGCCATGATTAGTACTAGACCGGATATAGCCTTTGCTGTTGGAAAGTTGAGTAGATATACTCACAATCCAGGTTTAATCCATTGGCGAGCAATTAATAGAGTATTTCAAGATTTGAAAGGAACAATGGATTATGGTTTGACTTATACCGGATTTCCTTTGTTTTGAAGGTTATTCAGATGCAAGTTGATTTCCATAAGGAAGATCATTCTTCCACAACTGGTTGGGTATACCTACATGGAGGTGGTGCCATTTGCTGGGCATCTAAGAAGCAAACTTGCATAACTGATTCAACAATGGAATCTGAGTTTGTGGCATTAGCATACTGTAAAGAAGCTGAATGTCTAAGGAACTTAATTTATGAAATTCCATTGTGGCCTAAACCGATATCATCCATTTCTATCAGATGTGATAGTCAAGCTACTTTGGCTAAGGCATACAGTCAAGTATATAATGGGAAGTCTAGACACATAGGTGTTAGACATAGCATATACATTGATCTTATCACGAATGATGTGATATCTGTGGTGTTTGTGAAAACACAACACAATTTAGCCGATCATTTAACCAAAGGGTTGAATAGAGATCTCGTGAAAAATTCGGCTATAGGGATGGGATTAAAGTCCATCGAAATCTCCGATATCAAGATACCCAATTCCCACCTAGTATGACGCTAGGTGCTGAATTCAATGTGGAAGGCTTAATATTTAGAGATTGGAACACATTAGAAGAATCATCCCAAGGTATGTGTGTTCCACCTACAAGTTAGGGAGGTTGAATGTATTATTCTTAATAGCTCTTTTGACAAATTGCATTGTAGGTGCAAGACTAAAAGAGTTACCTATATGAGCATGAAGTTTAGCCGCTTCAAGAAGCTGGGACTTGGCTTTGACATGCTTTTGAAGGATAAGGACATAGGCTAGTAAAACATGTGTCAAGATAGAACTACTATGTATGTAAACTTTTGTGTACATTATCTTCGTGTATTCATATTGAATTCGGTTCAATCCTAAGCGACACCTCGAAATTCAATATTTGGAATGTGTAGTGTACTAATGTGAAATTCAATCGTCACGACATTTCATTTATGCAAAAGTTTGATTGTTTGAGATTACTTGTTTTAGTTAATCAAGGATTGCACTAAAATAGGGAGGAATGTTGGATATTTTAGTGTAATTGGATTAACTTGTTTGACCAATTTTATCATGATAATACATCATTTAGGTTTGGAGGTGCGGAGTGCACATCTACTTGAGTTTATTATGATCTTAGGGCGAAGCCCCTGGGACGGGGTCCGGGCAAGCCCGTAGCGTGTAAGGTCCGCGGGCTCCTTGCCGGGGTCGAAATGCCAGTCAGCCTTGAAATTTTTTATTTCCACTAAGTTGTTATAAAGAATTCATGTGAATTTTCATTTCACGACGGATTCATTTCTCTGAAGTAGTGTGATTCTCTGAAGTAGTGTGATTCTCTGAAGTCATTGATCTCTGCTGGTGTCGCCTCGAAATTAAGTCGAAATTGAGGGACAAAACTTGACAACTTGGAAACCCTAAAACTGCATTGGCGTTATCCCCAATATGTTATATACGGTTTGTTTGGTCATTATCACATAACGGTTCATATATCTCATACAAAAACATACGTAAAATTCTCAACTCAATTGATCCTATAATTTGGTAGAACCGCCAATTGATTCGATTGAAAGTGTTCACACGCCTTTCAGAGACTAAGAATATCCGTTGGTGTTCGTTATTACTACAAATTCCCCACAATTTCTACAACGAAAACTGAATAAAACAAGTTGTATTTGTTTCTAGCAACGCAAATTTGGGGTCACGCCAGTATCGGGTTTGTTGAGGTTTCACTAGTCATGTTTTTTTCTTCTTTTTTTTTTTGAGCTTTTTGTTGGGAGCATGATAACAAATTTCAAACGATTTATGTTCTAACCAAACCAAACCTACCAAAGTATCAAGAATTTGAGGCCGGTCATATGTCTTGATTGAGAGAATATTTGCAAACCAAAACGATTAACTCAAAAAGTAAAGATATGTGATAATGCCTAATCTTTACAACATCCGCTAACCCCAATTATGTGATAATGCCTAGTCTTTGTGCGAGTTCATACTTGATGTTACTCTTAATGTCGATCTTTTGTTTGTTTGACAAAATATCTTGAACTTACAAAACGACTTGTGAAAAAGACATGCTTGTGTTGAATTAGTACAAGAAGGTATTCATTGCTTCAACTTCATCAATTCTTCGACTCCGGCCTCAAATGTTTCAAGCTCTTTATTCCTCTCATATACTCCTCCTTTGTTTCTATAAACACTAGTTCAAATTAAAAGTCACCACTTAATAGTTAATGTTAGTGATCAAGATCATAGATTTTGACTGTATCACAAGTAGCTAGGATGATGTGAAAGTCTTCAACCACTAGTGCAATAAGATGATTTTTAAATTCTTTAACGCATCTCAAAACTGGTGTAAGCATATCTTTATAAGCTAGTTACTGAATAGGATTAACTTAGCTTAGAAATAAATATTAGTTATAACTCTTTAGTACACTGGTAAAATTCCACTTCTAAATTTTATTGTCTTTAGTGAGCTTATCAAAATGTAAACGTTGGGCTTAAAATGACTATAAATGTGAAGTTGGGAAGCTAATATTCAAGCTTAAAGACTTCAATATTTTTCTTTGCATGTCTGTAAAACTCTCCCACTTTCTTCCGGATCATTTATTCTTCTCAAAAACTCTTATCAATCCGAATTTTGCCCTCATGCATTTCAAAACTTTTATCATCCGTAAAGTTCATAACTACACTCAACCACCAACCTATTTAAAATTTTAACCAACCGAAAACAAACACAATTTATATCAACTATCTACCAAAATAATCTCAACCTTCTATCACATACCATCAAACAATCATACCCACACATTAGCTTAACCAATGAGAAGCATGCACACGGATTGAAGAAGAGCACATTCACAATATATAGAAGAACAAGAACACACCATCACACTACACACACATAAAGCTCTACTAGTAAACAAAGGCCTTAAACACCTTTCACTACACAAACACAACATACCAAGTATGATGGTACCCATTCGACCTCCACCATATCCAGACCCATCAAAGACTTTTCATCATGATTTATTATTGAAATAGGTGGTCTCGGAATTTTGAACGGTTGTAACCGGTTTTGACCGGTTTTGAACCGTTTGACATATTGTGTCTATGCTTTTTGGGGCTTCTTCAACCCTCAACGAGGATACAACCAGGTGTCTAGAGGAAGAGACAAGATACTTTCAAATACTCTTCTGTCGAAGAGAATGAACTCAGCAAAGCAATAATCTTTATCTGACACAAGCTCGATTATTCTCATACGGTACGCATCAGAAATGGCTTGGGTTAGGAAAGGGTCGACGCTTGGTAGTTGCGGAAATCATTGTGACATACCCATCAAGTAGATTACACCTCCATCATGGCGACGATAATCAACTTCATAAAGATCTCGGTAACAAATCAACCTTGCAACGCCAACACGCATTTCGTGGTGCCGATCTTGATCTCCATGTATCCGGTCACTATGGACCTCACCACACAGTTGCCATCGCCAATGCTCACCACCGGTTTGATGATTTGAACGAGTTTAACCGGTACAACCTGTTTCAACGGGTTTAACCGTTTTGACTGTTTTCAACGGTTTAACCGGTTTTGAACGGGTTTAACCCGGTTTCATGGCTTTAACCGTTTTGAACGGGTTTCAACGAGTTTTGACCTTCTCGTACCAGTAGTGAAATAGTATAATAGGTCTCTATTTGCAACCTTCGCACGAGTAGAAAACAGTTTCAAGATGAATGCATTTGCCTCGGCTAAACGTAGGAAATTGGCCTAATAAACATATGCTAGCTTAGAAACCAACTCAAGGCTTTGAAGTTTTAAAGTTTTTGAATTTTGCAGTTATGAAAAATTAAAGTTGGTATGATCGTTCTTTGGTTGAAAAGTATCTAACCATAATGTAACGTTATGACAATGTATGTGTGCCTCATCCACACACATTCTTATATTTTGTAGTTTTGCATTATCTTTGGTACTTAACATAATGTCGCCATAGTGTGCATTTTGGTATGTGTTTGTGTTATGTCGTTTAATGTAGGCATGCAACGGTGCATCGAGAGGTTTAAATGCGCCGCGGTATATGTCATGAGTACAAAGTTTTGACAAAGAATACACATACACTATTTTTTCACCTACGGTGGTGTCGCATGATGATTTTTATGGTTAATTTTAGAATGTGACCGGCTGTGTTTTATTACCGATATTTCAACAGCGAAATTGAATAAAACAAGTTGTATTTGTTCTAGCAACGCAGTTGGGGTCATCGCTGGGTATCGGGTTTGTTGAGGTTTCACGTTTTTTTCTTCTTTTTGAGCTTTTGTTGGAGCATGATAACAAATTTCAAACGATTTATGTTCTAACGAAACCAAACCTATCAAAGTATCAAGAATTTAAGGCTTACTTTAATTTTGCAGCTACATTAAATTGAGGTGGCTAGAAACCAAAGTCAGTGAAGGAAATAGCTCAACATATATCATGGTCTCTAATCCTATAAACTTTTTATCAATTCAAAGAGTACATTTGGAAATCGGTCATTCGATATCGAGAACCAAATAAGTAAGGAAACACGGTCCAAATGCACAACCTTTGACAATATTAAAAACTGAGGTTAAGCAAGTGACAAAAAGAGAAATATATGGGCAGTTGAGGACTTGAGGTCATATCTCTTGACTGAGAGAATATTTGCAAACCAAAAACGTATTAACTCAAATAGTACTATGTGACAACATCCCTTAACCTCAATTATGCATTGCTTCAACATCATTAATTCTTCTACTCCGGCCTCATATGTTTCAAGCTCTTGATTCTTCTCAGTAAACTCATCCTTTGCTTCTATAAACTCTTTTTCAAAGGTCAGCACTTCATCGTTAATGTCACTGATCAAGATCAATAGTTTTTGACTGAATCACAAGTAGCTTGGATGATGTGAAAGTCTTCAACCACTAGAGCAATAAGATGATTGTAAGTTCTTTAACGTTTCTGAAAACCGGTGTAAGCATGTGTTTATAAGCTAGTTACTGAATAGGATTAGATTAATAACTTAGCTTAGAAATAAATTTAGTTCTTAACTTTTTTTGTTTTTGTTTTAGTACACTGGTAAAATTTCACTTCTAAATATTATTGTGTTTAGTGAGCTTATCAAAATGTAAACGTTGGGCTTAAATGACTATAAATGTGAAGTTGTAAAGCTAAAATTCAAGCTACAAGCCTAATATACTAGCTAGTTACAATTTATACTCATTAAAAACGAAATTTTATGAAAAACAAGCTCCAATTAACATTTTATGAATTAACATTCACATTTTATGAAAATAAAATTAACACTTTTTATTGCAATACGAGAAGAAAACGCACTAACTCTTTAGTACAATAAAGAGATTTTAAGATAAACTCAATATAGATTTGAAGTTCAACAAAAAAACAAGTGACTATGGATTCATTTTTTACTAAATAATCTTAGGATTTTGAAGTGTATCTCTCACACACACACACATATATATATATACACATATATATTAAATTTTTAATAATTACTCCGTATTAGTTTATAGTTTCGTTGAGACTAATATATATACACTGGGGTTTTAAAAAAATTATTATCTTATTATTTTATCGATTGGGGTCCAAATTTATATTGGTCCCAAGTTGAGACAGGACAAATTATTAATTTTATCGAGTATTAATTTATAGAGGTTTTACTGTATATCATTTATTCTTCTCAACAACTCTTATCAATCAGAATTTTGACCTCATGCATTTCAAAACTTTTACCATCCATAAAGATCATCACTACACTCACCCACCTATCTAAAATTTTCACCTACCGAAAACAAACAATTTATATCAACTATCACCCATTTATTTCAACTATCTACCAAAATAATCTCAACCTTCTATCGCATACCATCAAACAATCATACCCACACATTAGCTTAACCAATGAGAAGCATACACACGGATTGAAGAAGAGCACATTCACAATATATAGAAGAACAAGAACACACCATCACAATGCACGGGGTCAGCGTGTTGCGTGCTGATTTAAACCTTTAAAGAAGAAGCAATATGTCTTGATTGAGAGATCTGCACACCAGAAAGATATAACTTAAACCATACAAATTAAAATTGTTCCATTAAGTAAATATTAAATCAAACTTTGGGTGTTTAAAATTGATTAATACAAGTTGTATGTGTTCTAGCAATGCAAAGTTGGGGTCAGTGCTTGGGTATTGGGGTCAGTGTTAGGGGCATGATTACAAAATTCAGTACTTCTATAGTACTCCGTAGTAGGTTAGGGAAGGAAATAGCTCAACATATATCATGGCCTCTAATCATATAATTTCTTTATCAAATTCAGTAATACATTTGGATATCTGGATATCAATAACGCAGCGTTAAGGAAACACGATCCAAATGCACAAACTTTGACAACATAAAAACTGAGGTTAAGCAAGTGGCAAAAAGAGAACATATGGGCAGTTAATGGAGGTCCCATATGTCTCGAGAGAATATTTGCAAACCAAAAACGTATTAACTCAAACAGTACTATGTGATGCCTAATCTTTCTGCGAGTTTATATTTGATGTTACTTTTAATTGTCTTATGTTTGTTTGACAAAATATCTTGAATTTACAAAAAAAACTTGTGTACAAGACATGCTTCTGTTGAATTAGTACAACATATAACAAGGTATGGATTGCTTCAACTTCATCAATTCTTCGACTCCGGCCTCAAATGTTTCAAGCTCTTTATTCCTCTCATATACTCCTCCTTTGTTTCTATAAACACTAGTTCAAATTAAAAGTCACCACTTCATAGCTAATGCCAGTGATCAATATCAATAGATTTTGACTGAATCACAAGTAGCTAGGATGATGTTTAAGTCTTCAACCACTAGTGCAATAAGATGATTTTTAAATTCTTTAACGCATCTCAAAACTGGTGTAAGCATATGTTTATAAGCTAGTTACTGAATAGGATTAACTTAGCTTAGAAATTAATTTTAGTTCTCACTTTTTTTGTTTTTGTTTTAGTACGTTGGTAAAATTTCACTTCTAAATTTATTATGTTTTAGTAAGCTTATCAAAATGTAAACGTTGGGCTTAAAAAATGACTATAAGAGTTGGGAAGTGTACGAAAGTATAGGCAACACAAGATGAACAATAAAACCTTTATTCAGATCTAAGCTGCAATGGTCAGCTTAGATTAAGTATCCAAATGTTACAAGGTTAGATTAATGTCAATGAGACAATAATCATGTAAATGTAATAACAAGACAAGATCAGTGAAAATGATCTGAAAGAAGAGAAGAGAGTGATACAAAAGACTGCACACTCAAGTGTGTGTAACCCTAGAATAAGGGACTTATTAAATAGGAGATTAAGTTACACTAAGACCCCTCTAACGGCTATAAATGCTCATCACAGAAATGAAAAGACTTCAAGAAATGATAATCTTGGAACTTTAAACCAATAATGCTTTGTCCATGTTTAACCCCCTCAATAAGCCTCGCAATGAACATAACTTGAAAGCCATTAGCAATTGATAGAATGATATGTTTGCCACAGAATATTACCCCAAAATTTAACATTCCCCTTAATCTGATGAGCAAACATATCAAACAATATCAATTTTTCACACAAAAATTTATGTGATATACGGGAGATTTTTAGTGAGAATGTCTCGTAGCTTGGTTTGAAGAGCCAATCTTTTTAGCACTTATAACACCTCCCGCACTTTTCTCCCTCGATGAAGTGAACATCAATTTCAAAGTGTTTTGATCTTTCATGGAAAACAGGGTTGGACAAGTTGTAAGGCGATTTGTTATCACAAAAAAGATTAACAGGGAGATTAATATCAACTTTTAGATCTTTTAATATTTTTTGAATCCAGATGATTTCACAAGCAAAGAAGTAGACATAGATCTATACTCGCTTGTGGAAGATTTTGAAAGAGTGTTTTGTTTTTACTTTTCCATGAGATCAAACAATCATTAAAGAAAACACAATAACCCTGTGATGATTTTTCTGTTTTCTTGCATTTGGCCCGACAAGATCACTATATCCTTCAAGATGATTTTCTGAGTTGTTGAAATTGTACCTTAGACCTTTCCCGAGCTCCTTTAGATATCTCAACATTGAGGGCACATTCCGATGAGATTTCAAGGGAGAGTGCATGTATTGTGCCGCACAATGAACTGAAAGTATGAGATGTCGTCTTGTATGGGTGAGATATATAAGTTTCCCAAGTAACTTCGATAACCGTGATGTGTCGTCAAGCGGGATCATCGCCAGTGGAATGTATGAAGGACGTAATTTGGTTCCATAAGAGTGTACACCGTGTTTGCACCCAAGAAGACCAAATTCTTTGAGTAGTTCAAGACAAGATTTTCTTTGGGAGAGACAAATATCATTCCCAGTTTTTAAAACCTCAATGCCAAGAAAGTATTTTAGATTTCCCAAGTCTTTGATATGAAATTTTGATTTTAGAAACTCTTTGAATAGGTTTATCTCATCAATACAAGTTTCCGTAAGAACAATGTCATCCACATAAACAAGAAGAGCAATAAACTGTCATTTTCTTTTGGTGAACAGAGAGTGATCATTAACAGATTGGACAAAATTATTTTCTTTTAAAACACTGACAAGTTTTTCATTCCATTTTCTGGAGCTTGTTTTAGACATATATAGAGACTTGACAAGTTTACAAACTTTATTATTGTTCTCTACAGAACCCTGGGAATGGTCATATAGATATCCTCATCAAGATCTCCATATAAGAAAGCATTGTTAACATCAAGTTGAAAAAGAGGCCATTTGTTTTTTACACCTAAGGCAATAAGACATCTAAGAGACATTTTACAAAGGAGAGAAAGTTTCATCATAGTCTATTCCTTCCCTTTGGTTATAGCCTTTAACAACTAATCTAGCCTTGTATCTATCAACTTCACCATTGGCTTTATATTTGATTTTAAAAATCCATTTGTAACCAATGGGAGTTCTATTAGGAGGTAGATCAGTAATATCCCAAGCATGGTTTTCATTTAGGCCTCAATCTGAATTCATAGCATCTACCCAATTACTATCAAGGATAGCTTCTTCATACCGGTAGGTTCAATACTTTTATTAAGACTAGAAGCAAAGCAATAATTATCTTTATTAAGATTAGAGTAATTAACAACTTTTTCAACCCCATATTTGACTTTTCCTTCAACAATAAAGTCATTTAGACATCGGGCAACTTAGAAACTCTAGTTGACCTTCTAGCAAGAGTAGCGTGGTCGGGTGCTTCCTTTCTTGTTCGCCACAGACCGGATGATGTATCAGTTGTAATCGTAAGATGCATCGCCAGATGTGATTCATGTGATAAGACATGCCCTCAAAATATTTTCTGAGAAGAATTGTTATTATTATATTATTTTAGGTTTTTTATTTTATTATTTTATATTATAATATGCCTCAGATTTATAACCTTTTTTCATTTCCGGAGTAACCAATAAGAACACTTTTTTCTAATCTACTACCAAATTTGTCGAGATGTTGGAGAATGGTGGCATAGCATAAGCGTACCAAAGACTCTAAGTAGCTGGAAGTATCATGCCCATACACAAAGAAGTTAAGTGGGGACTTGCCTAATGAATCGGGAAGAAAAAGGCAAACCTGCTTATGACATAGGCAAATAGCTAGAACACATCTGTGCCAAAGATATAGAGGTAATTCCCCCTAAACATAAGGGATCTAGCAAATAATGAGATGCCTATGTTTCCTTTCTCAAGAATGCCATTTTGTTGTGGTGTATAAACACAAGAGGTTTGATGTAGAATTGTTGGATATTGGATTTCACTTACACATCAAACTATAACACAAAGTGGGCGTATAAGTGGAATTCTAGAGAGAGAAAGTTAGAGGTTTAGGGAACTTAGTGAGAGAAAGTGAAAGATATTATTATGAGCTCCAACTCTCTACCTTGGGAGGTAGAGAGTATTTATAGTCTTACATAAATCGCCACACAACGGGCTGTGGATCAGGCATACAGTGGGTAAAGACCCGTCCGTCCTCCACGGTGTTACTTAACTAAATACTACTTAACTAAATATTACTATGACTACGAGCATTCTAACGATTACATATACTTGAGGTGACCGACTCTTTAATACCTGGAATTTCTAATTCCTAACAATCTCCCCCTAAGGGAGGTCACCTCAAACATGTACTAAAATGACATTGAATACAATCAGATATTACATTAACAATTGATCTTGCATTCTTGATTTAGTACTTTGCTCCGAAGCTCGTAGTCATTGATTCTTCTCATTGCATGTTTGGTTAATTCAAGTGGAGGTCTTTTACTGATCCACGTGATAATAATTTGAGCCAGCACTTGAGATCATCAGCAATTAGAAAATCTCTGATACATCCATTGTGGTGTTGGTATTATGTGATGTTGTGACATTCGGACCGACATGCTCACTTTCTGGATCATGATATCTTCTCATCAGAGTAGCGGAAGCTTTAGTTGATTCATGATATTGGCAGCAGCGTAGCAGAAGCATGAGTGAAAATATCAGAGTCATTGATGCACTAATCATGATTTCTTTTGAGATGAATGTTATGTGTGAGCATGCGGCTATGGATTGACGCTTCATTCTGATCAGCGCAACGTCGGGGTTGTACCGCATAAACAGTTAGCAATAAATCGCACGAAAGTGTCTTTGATCACTTTCGATGAATTGAGGTACACGGTTCCCCGTTGATCAGTACAAGTACTGCCTGTGATCGGTATAATTCCAGAATTTCCTTACAGGTTTCGCGCTGCTCTAGCTGTTCTCAAACCAAACGCTCAAAGAAGACAACACGGAGTGAGTGAACCAGCGAATTTCGTCCACTGATTGATGAAAAGAGATTTGAAAAACAATCGTGTATTGCTCAATAGAAATTGTTTTTGCAATATAACGAAGGTTTTAATGAAAATCAATTATCAATCATAAAACACCTTTTGATTTGAAAAATTAGTACACGGTCGACGTGCTTAATGAAAGGAGTTTTAAAGCACAAAAACCGGTTTTTTCAAAGGTATCCGTCAATCCATAACCTGAACCAGGATTGATTCAAAAGAATGAATCGCCCCATTGTTTCTGTTCAGTTGTCACATGGTTGATCTGTATAATAGATCTCACATGCCACCTACCAGGAGCTTGTTAGATGTTGGCTCCAGAAGGCTTTCCATCTTCATTGTGAGTGTGTAGACACATTACTCAGATGTTCTGGCAATACCACAAGGATAATGCGTAGGACTCAAGATATAATCTCTCTTTCCACATTGTGTGAAACAGAGAGTCTTCATTGAAAAGTGTCCTAATGAGATTTATTGATGATCTCGTGGCTCTAGACTCAATTTGTGCATATTTGGATCCTGTCGGAGACTAGGGAAAGAGTCTCCTTCTTCAATATCAACAATCTCTAAGAGAAAGTCGATAGATAATGTCGGTTCCCCGTGAGAATGAAACAAGTCCTTTTAAGAGGAACTTGAGTGGTTTGGAAAGTTGAAGTGCAGTGCGTCACTGGGTCCATGACGTCTTGTCTTCCATACCGATGTTACCATCAGTAGCATATGAATTGAACCCGGTTTCTGCCCTAAGGTTGAATAAATGGAGGGCTATTTGTTTTCACCCTTTTCTCATTCAATTCTTTTTAATTCCTCAACCCCTTCAGTGCTTACCGAGATTTCATAACTAGAACATTGTTGGGTTTATTCCAGTACTAGCTCAGTCTCAGTCTGCACTCTTCCCATATCTCATTTTTCTCCTTTTATCATCATACCTAAGAACTCTACACTAACTAGTGGATAGTTCCTGGGTAGATCCCTCCGGTTCTGGCGGATCTTGGGAACAAAAACCTAACCTTATCATCCTTATATCACCGTACATAAAGTAAAGTTGGTCGGTCTATTTGGTATTGTTCATCTGCCGTTGGAACCAATTGAAAACCATTTGAAAATCAATCCAGATACTTATGATATTTTATCAAAGCATTTTGTACCTGAATTGTTTTTGATATTTTTAGAAGAAGAACTCCCCCTCAACATGTGAATCAAGTATTTGAAATAGTTTTCCACACGGAGGCAAGAGAAAGAATTAACTTCTTTGATTACCATTTTCTAAAAGATATCAACATCACTTCCCAAATCGAATCAAGTAGATAAAGCATTTTGGGGAAGGATGAGATTTTCATGATTTTGCTCCCCCTCAATATGTGCTTCTAGGTTTGAAAGGAGTTTTACACATACTAGAGGGAACCTGCACATTGAGATAAATGATCACGTTTCAAATTATAGGTTTAAGATAGATGCTCCCCCTCAACATGTGCATTAAAAATTTGAAATCGTTTGTCACATGCGGGGAGGACATCATGTACATTCTTATAAAACCATTTACCGAATTATCAGTTTAAATCCATTTAAATCACATTCACTTCTCCCCGATCACAATTATAAAAATCATTTGAGATTTGTGATCTCTTATAGATTTAAATTGATTTTGAAAGCTTTTAAGGAGAATTGTGACTTGATTATGAAAGCGTTTTAACTGCTAAGGATCGGATTTTAAGACATGCATGTACATCTTTTGAAAACAATTTAATGCCAAATAACTTTTTATTTAATTGAAATCATTCTCCCCCTCACTCAATGACATAGGTTGTTGATTGAGAGATGGAGATTTTGACAACTAAGTCCTGATGATTATCAAAAATAGAGACCGAGTTATTTTTCAAAGCATTTAGTTTTCAGCAGATAAATGTTTATAGAATCAGAGCATGGAATTTGAAAACATGGTAAAACATGGCTCTGTTCTTTCTTTTAAAACCGGGTTATTGCCTGAAAATGACAATAAACCATAGTTTCTCTTTCTCCCAAAAATATTTTTTTGATTTTTTGATTTTTTTTTTTTTTTTTTTTTTTTTTTTTTTTTTTTTTTTTTTTTTTTTAAAGAATTCGAACAACATCTAAAGTCCCGTGTCATTCTTTGAATGACAGCACAAAGACCGTAGATATTATCGAACCGAAAAAAACATGACAAATTGACAACATTTTTTTTTGAAGATTTTTCAATTTTTCGATTTTATGGATTTTGAAGGTTTTATAATTTTCTATTTGATTTTGAGGATTTTATAATTTTGTATTTTGATTTTCTAATAAATATTTACAAGAGATAGATGAAGATAGACCTTTACTCCTCGTCTTCCTCCTGAAGACGCTTTGAGTGTTTCTCTCGTTGAAGGCTTTTCATGACAAGACGTGGAAGAATAAACTCAAAACGTTCTCTTGGAAGAGCTTTGGTGAAGATGTCCGCTAACCGATATTCAAACCTCACAAAAATAGAGTTCCACCACACCTTTTTCCACTTGTTCCCTGATGAAATGATGTCGAATGTCCATGTGCTTTGCTCTTGAGTGTTGTACGTTGTTGCATGAGAGAGCAATAGCACTTTTATTATCACAGCGAGAGGGATTTTGTTAAATTCAAAGCCATCAGTGATAATTGGATCTCATCCATAGGATTTGAGCACAACAAGATGACATGGCTATGTATTCACTCTCAGAGGAAATAGAAGTACTCATTTGCTTCTTTGAAGACCCACTCACAAGCTTATCACCCAAAAACTGAGCACCTCCTGACGTACTTCGACGAGTATCTTGACACCGCATGATCGCAGACCTCTCAGATATGCCTCGTTAGTGACATACCGGTGTCCTTCAGGTACCAAAGTCCCATATTGATGGTTCCTTGGAGATACCGAAAGACCCGTTTAACCGCTTCAAGGTGCTTTTTAGTAGGCTTAGCCTGTATCTAGCACACATGCAAACAGCGAACAAGATGTCTGGTCTACTAGCTGTGAGGTACATCGGGGATCCAATCATACTACGATATTTTGTTTGGTCTATCATGATCCCTGAGAGGTCCTCATCTAGTTTGGTTCGATCAATCTTGGGAGTGTCAACAGGGTCACTTGAATCAAATCCAAATTTCTTTAAGATCTCAGTTGCATATTTAGATTGATTTATGAAAATGCCTCCGAGACTTTGTGAAATTTGTAATCCCAAGAAAATGACATTTGTCCCATCATTGACATTTGAAATTTTGAACTCATTTCATTTGAAAACGATCACACCATTGGGGTCGGTGAGGCAAAAATGATATCATCAACATAAATTTAAACATGAATTAAATGTTTTCCTGACTTCCTGGTGAACAATGTTGGATCAACTACTCCTTTGCTGAATCCGGTAGATAGAAGAAACTTTGATAGCGTATCATACCATGCCCTTGGAGCTTGCTTTAAACCGTAAAGAGCCTTCTTCAAACGATAAACGTGGGTAGGATGCTCGATTCACAAAAGCCTTCAGGTTGGCGGACATAGACGACTTCTTTAAGATCTCCGTTCGTGAATGCCTTCACGTCCATCCGATAGACTACCATGTTCTTACTAGCAAGATTAGCCAAAAAGATTCTCGATAACCTCATTCGAGCAATGAGCAAAAGATTCTTCAAAGTCTATACACTCCTCTTGACGGTATCCTTTAGCAACTAATCGAGCCTTGTTCTTTAACACATCACCATGCTCATCAAGTTTCACTTTGAAGATCCACTTTAGAGCAATGATCATAGCACAACTGAGCAGTACTAATTCCCATACATCAAGTCGATCAAACTCATGAATTTCTTCTTGCATGGCATTTGAACCACCGTCATCCATGGCGTTTTTAACATCTTTTGGTTCGATCTTAGAGAGTACGGAGTTGAAGAAGCACCATAAGGCATCTGCTTGCAAGTTAGTTTCCGTGTGGATGATGAGAGGGATTTCCAATGATGTTGTCCAATGGATGATCGTGAGTCCATTTACCGAGGTGTTCATGTGGCAGTGGTTGAGGGACTAAAGTAGCAGAGTCGATGTCTCCAGAAGAAGATGGTTCTGATGAAGATTCAGGAGCAAATACATTTTCAAATGGAGCATCTTCGGGAGTAGCAAAGGGATTAACTTCATGATACTTACGACATAGTTCCATGATGTACCTCAAGTTGATGATTTGTTGATGAGACAGAGTGATCAGCAGTACAGCCTTCTCTTGACTTAATGATATTGAGATTGAAGGATTGACGTCATTCATGGAATATGAGCAACCTGGGTAGGGAATTGTCATCATTAGCACTTGGCTCATACAATGTTCATCAAACATGGATCAAACAATTTCTTTAAATCATCTTCGATGGAGGTACATATGGAGTTTCAAGAAGAATTTGGTATAAGGGATGAACTAATGGGACTGTTGGAGTGCGGTCCCTAACCTGAGTGTCCAGAGCCATAGGACCACCATAGAAACTCTCTCGACTATCTTTATCAACCCATATGTAGACAATTTGAAGTTCACCAAAAAGAGAAACCGATATACCAAACTTGGAACTGAAGAAGAATTCCATGCATTTGCATCTTAAGCTCGCCTTTGTGAATTTTAACTCCAATCTCAAATAAGTGATAATTGATTAACTCGTAATGCTTGTGTCAATGCCCAACACGTGAATAGACGCATACACCGATGTACGCTCGATCCACGAATGAACCGAACAAATGATTTCTAGACATTAATGCATTCTTCCTAAAGGTATACATGTAGAGACTGATCTGGAAGATTCACCACAAATGTCTTCGAGCTTTAATGAGGTAGTCATTTTCCTTAATGTTCATGTGGTTGATTTATAAGCGCATTAATGAGAGGAACAATAACTGTAAAGATTTGGCAAAGGAATACCAAAGTGCGGATCATTATTCAATAATGCAACTTACAATATCATGATAGTCATTATAAACGCCTTGTGAAATAACGGGAGATAAGGTTTCTTGAGAATTCCAAGAAGTACTTCTTAGATGGTGAACCAGTTGAGTCAATAGAAACCGCATGAGCTTCGAAGTCGGATGATCCACATTCGCTGAGGTTAAAAGTACTCATCAAACATATCTTTGAAAAACAATGAATCCCAAACATTGATTCCCAATTATCCATAGTAAGTGAAGCATTAGGCGTTGGAGGAGAGTCATCAAAAATCAAAACAATGAATCCCATTATCATCAAAAATTAAGTCGTATAACCATTATTCAAACATCCATCATCATGTAGTATATTCACTTTTCTCCCCCTCAAAAATTGCATCCAAGTTGCCATTTTGATTTAACAAGAGAATAAGAGAATACACCAATGAACGTAGATCCACTTGATGATTGAATGAGCGCGGAAAAACATGAAGCTTGTTGATGAAGAATGTAGATGAGTATGGCCATTCATGAGAGAATTTCTTTAGCCAAGATAAAGCGCCATTAAGAGCGCATACACTTTTCTTTTCTTTGAAGAACCGGGCCAAGTGTTATCCGCAGACACCATTATGATGAAGTGCGAGGCCCGAACTCATTTGAACAGACGCCATTGTTTAGAGCCCAGTTATATGTTTAGAGCCGCCCGAATCCAAATACCAAGGGACGACTTGTACGACCCGCTTTGGACAACAGACGAAGACCGAGAATTGGAAACATTGGATCCCCACGTGCTCATGGGGTCCTTTTGGTTAGTACAAACAATCTTTGAATCAGCAGAAACCCTAGGTGCAATGTCATTGTCACTAGGAGCTGAACTAGTAGAAGCATCAGACTTAGTCGAGGGACATTTTGTGCTTAATGGGATTATTCTACCAGTTGGCTTCCAAACCTTAAGGCACTACTTAGGCATAGTGGTTCTAGTTAAGGGGAAAGGTTTGCCATTCGTGAATATTCGACCTGTTGGCTTCCACTGAAATCCTACATTGGTAAAACCTTCCCTGTAGGTTTCCGTGATTGCTTAACTGCTTTGCTCTCCAAACTTTCATAACTGGGTTATGAATCTTAGACCTCAGAAATAACACATCACATTTATCATGATTACCAAAATTAAACATTTTTGCATGTTTTGCAGACAAAGATAAGGCCTCAATTAATTTTAGTAAGCTTAGAGCTAATACTAGAACTAACACGATTTTTTTGTTCAAATCAAACTTCTTGTCCCTATGGTGTTCTTTTCACTCCTTTATCATGATCACTTTCAGTTTGCGTAATCCTATCCTTCTTTGCATAGCTTCTAGGTTTTGACCCGCTAACTTTAGTGTCAATCTTAACATCCGTAGAAGTAACGATGGGAACATTACATGGCTTCACTACTGCATTCCCTGGTCTAGAAGTGCTGGGATTTGAAATTCTAGGAGGCACATCACAAGTTGCTTGCTTGAATTTAGATATGGAACAAGGCATATCAAGGGTCACATGCTTGGCTTTAGGCATAGAACGGATTTCCTGCTTGGCACTAGGCATAGAACAAGGCTTCACAGCCTTTCCTTTTTCACCTAAGGGTTTTGGACATGTTGCAATTACACATTCAAGCAGCTCTTGAGATCGCTTGGCCTGGAGGCAAGCAAACCTAATTTCACTATCAAGAGGTTTGTTAATGAAATCCTCTTCAACAATCTCACGGAGACATTCTAGACTATCCTTAAGGTGAGCACAGTAGTCATGAAAAGCATGTTCATTATTCCTAAGATGAGGAGGAATATATTTAACTGCCACAGTGTATTTGCAATCTAAGGGTGACTTTGAGACAACATTCTTATTGAAAACAAGTGGTAGTTTCCCTTTCTCTCGACTTCTCGATTCTCAATTTCCTTTGTAAAGACGTTATTTTTTCAAGTTGTTTTGGTCACGTGACTTTGTATTGAATCATATAACTCTTTAAAATGTCATTTAACTTTTCATTTTCTTCTAGAAAACTCTCGTTTTCCTTTTGTAAGGCATTAACTAAGTTTTGAAGATGAAAAGTTTGAGAATTCGGAGAATCTAAAGGAGGAGGCATTTGGGAGCCTCATATTGTTCTTGACCCTTTAATTGAGATTTGGGCTTTCAACTTTCTGATCGTGTTCCAATGAGCTTGAATCATCACGCTTGTTAATTTGAAAATCGCATCAAACTCTGAGCATTTGAGGATGTTTTGATATTTGAAGTTTTGACATTTTCTTTAAGATGTTGATATTTTAGTTGTAAATTAAAATGCTCAACTTCTAGTTTAGACAAATGTTTAACCAAATTGTCGTGATCATCCAGTTCAATTTTCTAGTTTAGTTTAGAATTAGTTTTTTCAAGCTCAATGACACGATCATGGGAGACTTTCGAAAATGATAATTCATGAAATTGAGAAGCATTAATGGAACAATTGTGAGCAGTAAAACACATCTTGAGTAATACATTCCAAAATAAGATTCTCATTCAAGGTATGCAAGTTCTTCCTCTCAATCTCATTATATTTTAATTCTCGCCCATAGTCACTAACCTCAACTATCATTGCATCAAATTCCTTTTCCATTTCTTTAATATCTGATTTTATCCCCATTTTAAGACTCTCAAAATGATCTTTTAGTTGTTTAAAGAAAGGCATGACCTCATTTAAATAACATTCTTTCATTTGCTCAAAACCCCTTTCCCCTTCAGTTATCCCATTGGGTGTGATCCTTTTCTTACAAGTTTTCTCAAAATCGACAAATAGTTGAAGAATAACATATTGATTGATTAAGGTCTTGCTCTTAGTGGCAATAGTTCTAGGAACTAAATGCATTGGTGTATTTGGAGGATACATGTCGCTTTAGAGAATTTCACAAGGGGGATTCTTTTCAACAAGATTTTCACTTTTGCAAGTCCATATCCTTTTTCCGCAACACTTGTTCGGGGTCAATAGAGTCTAAGGCTTAAACATGTTTAAGGATATCCAATTTTCCTTAGTGTAATCATGGGGTTTTATCGTTATCTTGTTCTTTTTACACTCGGGATCTTCTAGCTTCTTATTCATTTTCTCCCTAGTGACTTCATCTGATTTCTTATCTTCCTCGCACTCAACAAGAACTAGGTTTCTTTCTAGGTTTAAGGATCTCATTACCATCATACAGTACCTTATGAGCATTTCTAGCCTTTTTTTAATTACCTCTAGATTTGGTTCCTCAACAAGGGGAATGCTATGCTTATCGCTTAAGACTCTATGCTTAGTGATCATGTGAAGCAAATGAATGGTATTCCTTTGAACGTACAACTTATTTTCAAGCTTGTTTTTCAAAGTTTTTAGATTGGAAAATCATTCAAAAGTTTTGATTCCTTAGCCTTGAATTCTTGCTTAAGCATTTTAACATTTTCTTGAAGTTCGTGTTTTGCTTAGCGCTTTAGAAAGCTTTTCTAGTAAGGAGTTTAACTCTTGTTTTAATACTTCTTCTCTAAACCTACTTTTTCTAATAGTTGTACGTGTTTGGACATCCATTTCCTGCTCACGGGTGGTCAACTCAAACTTAGCACGCCGTTCATAAATAGCAACCTGATCCTATATATGTTAAGCTCGTGGTGGGAATCATCAGCACAAATGCAACGTACTCATGAAGTTCATAATCATCATTTTGAGTAGAAGATGCACAACTAGGTACAACAGAAACATCCATGCAACTTACCTGAGCATTGACATGCACAGGTCAGACGGGTGCATCTCTATCTTGGGTACATCCGAAGCTTCCATGGAGCTTCCTTTGCATACATAACTGCGTTGTGTCTGGTGCACCACTCTCTCTTGTGAATTTGAGCACGAAGATTCCATTTTTCCATTATCCGACTCATCTTTTTTTGTTGTCACCGACATTCTGTGATTCAAGAACAACCCGATTCTTCAACATATACATTACCCAACTTATCACAACAATCTTTCAAATGCACCTGACACTCATTCACGTCTTCATTCTTTTGAGCAGATTCTTCAATGTACTTTTTCACATTATCCATGAGTTGGATAAATGTCTCACGAATTCTATTTCCATTCCAGATGTTTTTGAAGGAAATTCCAAATCAAGTGTTGATCGTAATCTCACGAATATTCCCCATCGATGAATGGTGAAATTGTTTGTAGATTACTTGAAGACGTGACCGAACCATCCTTTTGAACCTCTTTATTGGTAAGTTGCACTTTTAAGTGTTCTAAGTTCAACCAAAGAAGCTTCTGTCAATGTAGGTAAGTCCCGGGCGAAAAGAGCACTACATGTTCGATCCCCAGGCTATGGATAACAGTTGTATGAGGTGCGTATGAAGTAGCTGATATGGCTCAATGCCGCATTCCATTTGCGTGGCATTCTCATTGTACTCAGAACATGAAGATCTCACATCCTCATTGTTCAATTCAAACATCTTTAACCGCTCAGGGTAGCATACTTTATCATTGTTGTCCACAAGATCATACAATTTAAGCACTTCAAATCACTGGGTCAGTAGAGTAAGACATGATGTGGTAGAATGCACAAGATTTTACAAGTCTATGATTTAAACCGAGAAATAGAATCTTTCGCGGATTTTACTAAAATCAAGACCAAACCGTTAAGCAATGACCAATGGAATGTGTTAAGATGACTGATGGATCGGCCACAATAATAGACAATTGTGTGTTAGGACTTATGATTGTTTGTGGGATAAGCAGAGATGTTGTTTGGTTGAGATTTGGATTGGGTTATGCACGATTTTCCCGAGAAATTTAGGTCTAAAAACATAAAAACCTCAATAACTTCGCTTCGAGCGGATTTAGCCCTCGAAGGTTTACCCATTCTGGCTTGATTATCTCCTCGCTCATGGTCGCTTTTGATGGGTAGAACACTAAAAACGGAGTTACGGATCAAAAGTTATAGCCGTTTGAAGTTTTGTCGGAAAAGTCAACAAGTCGCTAAGAATTCTTGAACCAAGTCGCTAGGACCCAAGTCGCTATAACAACTCGCTAAGCTCCAAGTCGCTAGCAAAATTTTGACAACAAGTCGCTAAGAACTAAGTCGCTAATTTGTCAAGTCGCTAAATAGCAACTCGCTAGGTACCAACTCGCTAACACCAAATCGCTAACAATTTTGGGCAATTCGCCATACTCAAGTCGCTAAAACTTCTAAGTCGCTAAAGAGCAACCTCGCTGCACCAAGTCGCTACCACCAAGTCGCTACCAGTAGTGGAGAGTCCACTACTTGTACTGTTAATCGCTAGGTCTAAGTCGCTAGCTCCAAACTGTAACTCGCTACAAAATTGTGAAGCAAGTCGCTACGAAGAAAAACAATCCGCTGCTCAAGTCGCTAGCAAGAAAATCTCAAAACACCACTTTTCAATCCAAAACAACCCAACCAATGATGATTCAAGCTTACCAAATTAAAACCTAAACCCTTGTGATGATTCTAAACACAAAAGTACTATCAAAATCCAAACTTTAACACTAGAAATCAACCAAATGATGCACAAACCACTAAACTTTTTCTAACTCAAAAACCACCTAAAAACCACTAGAAATCCAAAGATGTGCAAGATATGATCTAACCTGGCTCTGATACCAATTGTTGGATATTGGATTTCACTTACACATCAAACTATAACACAAAGTGGGCGTATAAGTGGAATTCTAGAGAGAGAAAGTTAGAGGTTTAGGGAACTTAGTGAGAGAAAGTGAAAGATATTATTATGAGCTCCAACTCTCTACCTTGGGAGGTAGAGAGTATTTATAGTCTTACATAAATCGCCACACAACGGCCTGTGGATCAGGCATACAGTGGGTAAAGACCCGTCCGTCCTCCACGGTGTTACTTAACTAAATACTACTTAACTAAATATTACTATGACTACGAGCTTTCTAATGATTACATATACTTGAGGTGACCGACTCTTTAATATTGAGAATTTCTAATTCCTAACAATTTCCTTTTTCATGAAAGAATTGTTGAAGTTTATTATTGACAAATTCTGTCCCATTATCACTTCTAAAAACTTTGACATTGTGTTCAAATTGATTTGATAGCATATGAGTAAAGTTAACAATGGAAACATAAACATCATCCTTCCCCTTAAGCATATAAACCCACACTGCCCTGGAATAGTCATCAACAATGGTTAAGAAATATTTATAACCATCTCTGCTAGTGATTTTATATGGTCCCCAAACATCAAGGTGAACAAGTTGACCAATTTTAGTGGATTTATGTTCACTTAGAGGAAATGGTTCTCTGGTTTGTTTAGCTTTATTACAAGTATCACAGAGATGATCAGTTTCAGATGAACTATCAAATTTAAGAGTGGGTTTAAGTATGTGTAGGACTTGGTCAAAGGGATGACCAAGTCTTTGATGCCAGAGATTTCTAGAAACATGACAAACAGATATGCAAATGTTGTTAGAAGTAATCTTACATGTAGAATCTATATCAAATATATATAATCCATTGTATTGTTTACCAATCCCCACAATCCTTTTTGATGTAAATCCTATATATAGCAATTAGATTCATTAAACCCAACAAACATCTTATTGTCTCATCTTATGAACAGATAGTAAACTAACATTGTATTCAGGAACAACAAGAACATCAAAAAGAGTTAGGTCATTATTGACCTTTAAATCACCAATTTTAGTAATTAAGGCCGAAAGTACCATTGGGATGTCCAACAGTTAGGCCAAGATTGGAAATGTTAACAACATTGATTAAAAATTTTGCTACAAGTCATGTGCTGATTTGCACCGTAATCAACAATCCAACCAAGACTGATGTTTCCAGATAAGGATTTAGTGTTGTTGTTAAAAACTTGTTGAAGTTTACATTAAATTTGACACTGCCATTAAAGAAGGTTCCTGAAAAATTTTTACCTGCCAAGTTGGCATTAGCAGATGACACATTGTTGTCATTGGTGAGACTCATAAGTCTCGAGAGCTGTTCATTAGACAAGGAGACAGGAGAGTTGCTAGCACTATTATTAGTGACACAATTTGTTTCAGCAGTAAACATTGTTACTGCTGAAAGGTTTACCATTAAAATTTCTTTTAACATATCCAGTAGGATACCCAACAAGGTCATAACATCTATCAACATGACCCGTGTTTTGCAATTAGTACATTGAGGTTCATGTTTGGTCCTCTCGCTATTGGAGTCTGTTACCATTATTAAAATCCAGAAACTTTGTTGTTAAAAACTCTTTTGTTATCAAAAATTTTCCACCATCGAAGTTTTGCACAAAAGTCGTAGCATTGGTTTAAATGGAGCTATTCCCAGTGATGAGACATTTCGTGAGATTCTTCTCCGAGACAACAGAAAGCAGTTTTGACATTAGGTAAAGGATCTCTGGTTAAAATATTGCTTCTAATGGGAACATAGGAGTCATCAAGACCCATAAGAAATTGCATTAACTTGATTAGTTGATTGTGTTTTTCAAAATGTTTTGTAGCCTCACAAGTGCGTGGAGGTAAGCTAATCATACAATCAAATTGTTTCCATAAAGAGTTAAGATTGTTATAGTAATCAGCAAGAGAGGACCCACTTTGACTAAGAGAATTTATGTTTTTGTGCAAATTAAAAATACCGAACCATCAACTTTATCATAGGTATCTTTAAGATCATTCCACATTTCATAAGCGCTTTAGAATAAATAGCACCAAAGAAATAATTCGTGATCGAGAGTTGAGAATCCAAGTGACCACAACAGAGTTACAAGTGTCCCATTGATTAGCAAGACTGGGGTTTGAATCATTTCTTATGCAAGTACCATCAATAAACCCCAATTTGTTATGGTTCCTTAAGGCAAACGTCATGGCCATATTCCATATTTTATAATTTTCGCCTGAGTTTAATAGAAATAATGGGAGTACCATTGGTATTATTAGGGTGTAAATACAAAGCATCACCAAAGGATAAGCTTTTTCTCGCTTGGAACCACCATCACCAACATTATCATCACCATAGCCATATATACACAATAGATTTAAATAATAAGATGGACAAAGAATCACATAGATATAGTAATAAGAGTAAATAGACAAGTAAATAAGACTATGCAATAAGAAACAACAAGCACCAAGCCTGTGGACTAAGGTAAACCAGAGCAGGTATTCGTACCACTCAAAGGTGGCAGATCAAGATGTTAGTCTACCCGCTTGCACCCACGTGAGACTTAAGCACCTGTATGTTTAAAGAGAAGATAAGACTTAGACTTACAGAGAAATATGCCGAAGAATAAATCACAATCACCCTAGATTCACTTAGTCTAGGGTAAATTGTAAATCAGAAGATAACCAAGGATTACCAATAGCAATAACCCAAACCACACCTTTGTTGCCAAAGAGAATCAATGAGCCTCGATGCTCGATACCATACATGTAAAAGTATAGGCAACACAAGATGAACAATAAAACCTTTATTCGTGATCTAAGTCGCAAATGGTTTTAGATTAAGTATCCAAATGTTACAAGGTTAGATTAATGTCAATGAGACAATAATCATGTAAATGTAATAACAAGACAAGATCAGTGAAAATGATCTGAAAGAAGAGAAGAGAGTGATACAAAAGACTGCACACTCAAGTGTGTGTAACCCTAGAATAAGGGACTTATTAAATAGGAGATTAAGTTACACTAAGACCCCTCTAACGGCTATAAAATGCTCATCACAGTAAAACGAAAGACTTCAAATAAAATGATAATCTTGGAACTTTAAACCAATAATGCTTTGTCCATGTTTAACCCCTGTAATAAGCCCAAGAATGAACATAACTTGAAATCCATTAGCAATTGATAGAATGATATGTTTGCCACAGAATATTACCCCAAAATTTAACAGGAAGCTAATATTCAAGCTTTAAGACTTCAATATTTTTCTTTGCATGTCCGTAAAACTCTCCCACTTTCATCTAGATCATTTATTCTTCTCAAAAACTCTTATTAATCAGAAGTTTGTCCTCATGCATTTCAAAACTTTTACCATCCATAAATATCATAACTACACTCAACTACCAACCTATTTTAAATTTGTTGAGATTAAGATATATGAAAACAATAAAATCATATAGACACCACAGAGTACACAGCGGAAGACTTAGAATCATAACAATAATTAATTAACTGAAAGAATGCGTAATGTACCTCTTGCAAATGATTAGATCTCTTCAATCAAGAACCCTAATTAGGGTTTATGTGGTTTAACGAATTGACCCTTACCGTTTTTCAATTCAAACCAATTGATGTAACAATAGTGTGTTACACCATTGTACACATCGCATCATTAGCGATTCGATTTAATGCTAGTTCTGATCACAATAGAATAACCAAACACCTTTGTTATGCTCAAGGTCACTCAAATCCCTTACATGGGGTTTCACTTACCAACCTAAGAACAATAGGGAAGAAAGAAGAAGTTTGGCCTTCTATTGAAATCTAGTGTTCCAAAGGATGAATACATGGGGATGTATTTATAGCCTTATGGTAGATGTCAAGTTTACTATGGTTTCCGATGTGGGATTCCATAGTTTCGGCAAAAAACAAGCCCAAAAGAGGGTTCCTAAAACCATCTCTTGGCTTGTTTACTTTTCTACATATTCCGTTGACATTTAACGACCGATAGTCACTTCCAATTAGTACTAATCGCTCGTTTAGTCGTTTATTGTGAATTTAATAATTAAACATAATATTTTATGTTAATTATTTAAACATCGAATCTCATACGTAAAGTGTGCAATCCCGTGGTCTCGAGTTCGAATCCGGTCATACACATATTAAATATATCCATAAACCAACAAAATTTTCAACAACCCAAAAGAAACACAATTTATATCAACTATCACCCATTTATTTCAACTATCTACCAAAATAATCTCAACCTTCTATCACATACCATCAAACAATCATACCCACACATTATCTTAACCAATGAGAAGCATGTACACGGATTGAAGAAGAGCACATTCACAATATATAGAAGAACAAGAACACACCATCACATTACACACACATAGGGGTGTCAGTAGGGTCGGGTTGACCCGACCCGAACCCGAACCCGATAAGGCTAATCGGGTCGGGTCAAAAAATCTTGTCGGGTTGTTTTGACCCGAACCCGATAACCCAATAGTGTTATCGAGTCGGGTTAGGGTTAAATAAATAATGCTATCGGGTTATCGGGTCAACCCGATAAGACCCGACAATTACTTATTGATTTTTTAATTATTACTTTTTAGAGCCCAATGTCTCATGTCTGTAGCTTTTAGAGGATAATCAAGTCGACATGATTATTAGCTTTTTTAAATGGTTCAAGTCTACTGCTGCAACGTACCGAGTATGATGCTACCCATTCGTCCTCCACCAAATCCAGACCCATCAAAGACTTTTCATCATGATTTATTACTGAAATAGGTCGTCTCGGAATTTTATTTAGGGAGTGCTTGGTTCAAATTAAGGAAAGGGAAAGGGAAAGGTAATAATAATGGTGGGGAAAGGGAAAGAAAAACATTTCTCTCAATTTGTTGGGTAGTGGCTCATTACCCACTATTGGGTAATGGGTCATTGCAGTATCCTTTACCAAACACCTTTTTTCATTATCTTTCCCATTCCTTACCCCTTATAACCCCTACCAAGCATGCCCTTACTTCACCAACTTCTTCACCCTTGATGGCCTTTCCAACATCTCTTGGTTCATAGGAGCCAATTGTCCCATACAACAATTATTGATTATACGCACATTGTTGGTACTAAGTAGTTACCCGATTTGGGAAACTCCAACCGTAACCGTGAGAGGTACTTGTTTTGTATAGATAATTTTATTAGAGATCCATCATCTTACCAAAGGTCAATCTCTATTTATGACATCTCCATGACCAAGAATTTCTTAATTTAGTCCATATCAACAAGACATCTTGGCTGTCATCATTCAGTAGTAAGAGTTAGAGTGTGTTTGGTAGCAAGCATAAATGGAGCAATTAGCATTTAGCATTTAGCGTTTTTGAAAAAAGCTTGTTTGGAATGATTAGCAGTTAGCATTTATAAGTAAAAAAACGCTAAACGCTAAATGCTCTTTGAATAAGCATTTAGCATTTAGCATTATGCTATTTTACACAATAAAATTATGGCTACAGCTATTCTACCAAACACTTTTATAAATTAAACTGCTAACTGCTACTGCTAACTGCTTACTGCTAACTACTTCTGCTAACTGCTACTGCTAGTTTCACCAAACACACCCTTATATGTAACACACCGAAAAAGAATAAGTAAGTAAAAACGCATGCAACTACAAAAAAAAAAAAAAAAAACATTTATGTAATCACCAATATCCTTTTTGGAGCTATGAAAAAACTCAACCCTTTCTTCAAATTCAGGAAATCAACGATCGAGTGAGGCAACAAATAGCTTTGATATCTCATCTTCAAGACTTCATCTCTTATCTTCTGCTTCTGAAGCATTTGAGATTTCTTTTTCTTTTTGTAAAGGCACTTTATAGAGCTTTGAGATTCCTTCTAATTTGGGCCAATTGTAATCTTCTTGATTTACTTCCATTGTTTGGTATGATGTACCAAGGTTGTCAGGATCGCGATCCTGATCGTAGGATCGCACGATCCTACGATCCTACACTTAAAAAACGATCAGGATCGCGAACGGGATCGTAAACTGGTAGGATCGTTCAGATCGAGGATCGTAGGATCGCTTACGATCCGATCCTCGCTAACTAAACCATTTTTTTTGGACTTTTTTCTTCTATGTGAAGCATTTAAGCCCCATGTTTGATTCAAAAAGCCCAATCTCAATCACTAATTCATTGTTTTTTTTTTTTTTTTTGAACTTTAATTCATTGCCTCCATTGCATAAGACCAATATAAGAGAGTCGCGATCGTGATGCATGATGCCAGAAAATTTAATTCTCCAAGGCTTGTACATTTTATGAATATTTTGTTAAAACCTACATGTATATTAAACACGGTTTGGTATGGGTAACCACATATATTTGAAAATAAATTCGAAATCAAACTTGGATAAAAGGGTTTTCCGGTTTCAAGTTTTTTCAGTTTTTGTTTCTTGGGTATCGTCTTTTACGATTACAGATTGAACGGGTTGACTTAGCTAAGAGTTGAAATATGCAACATGAAATTATTTCAATCCGTAAACTTATTGTCAAAAAATTATATAGAATTTAAAAAATATAGTTCACCGGAATTATCATTTTAGAGTATCCGCCGCTGCAATGCGCGGGTAATCTGCTAGTTATCTCCTAAAGATAAGATGACGTTTAATTTAAGCTTTGACAAGGTAGTGATGTTTGAGGATCTAAGAATTTTAAGGGAAAGTGTTAAACATTGCACATGCACCAAAGTTTAGCTACTTTCGACGAGCATACTTTAAATCCAATGTTTTCAAAACCGAATCGGAGGTCAAAATGGTTACACTTTCGGTTCCCGGTTTGGCCAATTTAAAGAACAAAATATACACGATGCTGAAGTTGCATTTACAAACTGAGAATATACAGATTTACAAAAAGGAAATAGGATCATCTCAAGTTGTGTGTAATATGAGAGGTCAAGTTAGACGATTGTGAGTCATTGGGTTTGATCAAATAGCTCAAATAAAAAAATGTTATTTTGATTTGAGCCATTAAATCAAACCCAATAACTCATAATTTCCGAACTTGATCAAGTTGTGTTGTACTATTTAAGATGATCTAACAAAAAGACATATATTTTCTACTCTTTTTTTTATTGTAGTATTTCTTTTACACATAACACAAATGTATAGTACTATTATTATCACACATTTTCTATATTTATTTTGTCTTTATCCCACCTCAAAACCCAATGTACTTTGACTTCATCTTCCATAACTTTTTTAAAACACACGTTTCTACTACTCCTTCTTCTTTCTTTATCTTTTTGTCAACCTCAAACACAAACATACATTTGCAAAAAAACGCAAAACCAACACACGATCTTTAAAAACCTGACAAACTGTTCATGAAACGAGCTTCGAATCTTCGATTTCCATTTTTCCGGTTTTGACCGGTTTTCAATGGGTTTAACCGGTTTTGAACGGGTTTAACCGTTTTGAACGAGTTTAACCGGTTTGAACGAGTTAGCCTGTTTGAGGGGGTTTAACCGGTTTTAACCGATTTGGAACGGGTTTCACGGGTTTAACCGGTTTTAGTCGGTTTTGAACGGGTTTAACCGGTTTTAGTCGGTTTTGAACGGCTTTATCCGGTTTTAGTCGGTTTTGAACAGCTTTGAACGGGTTTAACCGGTCCTAACCGATTTGGAACGGGTTTCACGGGTTTAACCGGTTGAAACGGGTTTTGACCGGTTTTGAACGGGTTTAACCGGTTTTAGTCGGTTTTGAACGGGTTTTACCGGTTTTAACCGATTTGGAACAGGTTTCACGAGTTTAACCGGTTTTAGTCGGTTTTAGTCGGTTTTGAACGGGTTTAACCGGTTTGAACGGGTTTTGACCAGTTTTGAACGGGTTTAACCGGTTTCGAACGGGTGTAACGGGTTTTGACCGGTTATGAACGGGTCTACCCGGTTTTGAACGCGTTTCAACGGTTTTAACCGGTTTTGAACGGGTTTCAACCATTTTTGACATGCTTTAGTGAAATAGTATAATAGGTCTTTACTTGCAAACTCCTCGTACGAATAGACAAACAGTTTCAAGATGAATGCATTTGCCTCGGCCAAATGTAGGAAATTGGCCGTAATCAACATAGGCTAGCTAAGAAACCACCTCAAGGCATTGAAGTTTTAAAGTTTTATATTTTTTGCAGGTTATGAAAAGATAAAAATAGATTTGGGTTTTTTCGAGAAAAAAGAAGAGGAAATGGCATTTGATATATCATCATCACCTATATGGATCAAAGTGTGAGAATATGACATGGCTAAACCATTGTTAATGCCTGTGATACACTGTTCTCAAGTCAGATTGAAATCTGGTGATTTGGTTGTATAGCTTTATTTGTCCAAATGACTTGAATGACCACTTGTACTTCGAAATAATGATAGCTAAAACAAAAATTGAGATTCGAAATACATGTTTAAGGCAACAACGATTCACCTTGCAGTTTCTTCCACCTCTTTTAACTTGTGTGTCTCATGCAAGACCGTCTTTGAGGTTGTGCAAGGTGAGCGACCGCTTAAGGCCTCAGAATTTTTAGGGCCCTAAAATTTGTCCTGTTAATAGTTATATGAATGTGGAGACATATTTTTTACGTAGAAAAAAGTATATATATGGGAAAATAGCTTAAATAAGTAATATGTTAGAACGTTTAAATGACTAACTGCATTATATCTTATAAGAGAGGAGGGAGTGGTCTCGGGTAAGGGATTCGGGTACCCTTACCCGAGCGGTAACACCGCCGCCACCACCTAGGGTACCAAAATCGGGTATCATTTTCGGTTTACCAAGCCGAGTGTTTTATTTGATGGAGCGTGAGTTTTTTTGACCGTTGGGGAGCCAAACGGCTAGTTGGCCATGTTTAAAAAAAAAAAAAAAAAAAAAAAAAATTCCCCTTTAAAACTAAACCATTTCAACTCATATTTTCAAAATAAAAATATACAAACCACAAATAAAAACACACACTAATCTTTCAAAAACTCAAAATCAAGGATTCAAGAATAGGTAAAAAAACTTTCACCTCGCGTCAAGGTCGGTCTCAACCATCCCCGAATCAACCACAACAAACTCCGTTAGGATTTAGTCAATTTTATTCTCAACCATCCCCGAATCAATTTTACGTTCCACAACCCCAATCTCCACAATTTTACCAATATAATATGGGTCTTCCTCAAATGAATCCACAACACTACAACATCACTACTACAAGCGAGTTCTCCCCGTTCGAAAACATTGATGAAGACGTAGAGTACGTACCCGAAACACAACCACTACCAAACGAAGAAGACGAAGATGAGGAAGTTCAAGAAGTTGATCCGAGAGGGAAGAAAAAAGCTTTCGCCGGGAGGAGGCCCCGTGAACTTTGGTCGCCGGCACAAGAGGACGCTTTGGCGAAAGCATGGATTCAAATCTCCGAATGTGGTGTTGTCGGTAATGAACAAAAGTCCGACGGTTTTTGGAAACGGATTCTCAAGCATTACGAGGCAACTATGGGTTCGAGTTCACGAACTTTTCATTCGTTGAATACCAAGTGGAAAACAATGAACACGGCCATGGGTATTTTCAACGGCTACTACCTCCAAGTGGTACAAGTTATATTTATTATTTTACATAATCTATACTTTTTATTTTACACAATCTATACTATATTATTTACAATTACATTATTTGTTTAAGCTATATTTTTATTATTTTGTATATAATGTAGAAACGTGCTGTCACACCCCCAAAATATCGCAGCGGAACGATAGTGTCTTTGGGGTATGACGTCATAGCACAAAACATGGATACAGAAAACGACCTCTAAAATGAGACGTTTTGGAAAGTTTACCATTCGATTAAATAAAGTTGAAGTTTACAAACATAAGATCCCAAAGTTTGATAATACATAAAGGGTTACAAAACATGTCGAATGGTAATAGATAAAACACAAGACTCCAATGTATGCCATGTGACCCAAAAGCTCCATGAAATGCTATCGCCTTACGACCTGAGATAAACATGCTAAAAAGTGTCAACACAAAGATTGGTGAGTTCATAAGTTTGTTGAAAATGATTTGAAAAAGTCTTTAAAGAATGTTGATGCAACAAAGGCATTGTAAATCCATTCGCCCGAAGTTCCTTCATACAAAACTCGCAAACCTATGTGTTCACAACCCATTGCCTAAAATAGAATTGTCAATCTTGTTTGTAAGTAGGACATAGGTGCATACGATATATACATGTACTTAATGCAAAAGAATCACAGCCAACTGAACCTCTTGACAAGTCTAAATTGTTTGTTGTGTCTCATTGAATAACGGATTATATTCACCCCGTGTCAAGTCATCAGGACACTAAGGGTGGGGCGCCACCGATAGTACTATCAATACCTCTCCGCCGCTTCTCAGAGAGTTAACCAGTTTCTAAAGTATGTATGTTGAAGCATAATTGAAAACAAGTTTAGCACATTAAGGCACATATCGCAATAAACCACACATAATGTCCAAAGAGTATAAGAAGTATAGTCTAACACAATTGTATAAATGGTTTGAGTATTCGCAAGAGTAAAAACAAGTATTTAAGCATGGATCTCCCCAAAGAGTTTGTAAGAATTTAAACGAGTAAAAGCGGGGTATGAACTCACCTGGTATGATTGATATGCTAACAAAATGAAGTGCACGAAAATGAGGCTCGGAATCTATCCGCGACCTAAAATGAATGATGTGCTCTAATATAAGTCATGAAACAATGTCGTGCATGCAAATCCATATGTAATCTATACCACTTGTACGTTTTGAAAATAGAATTTATCGTCGAAATATATGTTTATGACATCTCGTCATGTTTATAAAATACTTTACAAGTATATACGTTGAATCAACATTCTACGATAATCGTTTTGTGATTTATTATGAAATTATAACTTTCGTCAGTAAAATAGTGTCGTTGGAATTTTCATGAAAGTGAATATACGGCCTCGAAAAGCTAGTCATAAAATGGTGCACGTCGAGTGTCAGGAAACAAACTCAACGGTTTTGGGAAGCTTGTATCATTATCTCAAAGTTTTAGCATTTAAGTTTTTATCCTAAAGGTCTCGATCATGGAGAAAAATATAGGTAAAGTATGGTACTTGTGTCCAAAATATTGTTTAAGGGTGGTTTCCGGCAAAGTTTAAGAGACCGTATTTTATTCGTTACAACTCCGCTTGACGAACGGTTGGACATTTTGGAAAATATTCTAGGCGAACTTACTTTTACTAGAAGACATCATGTTATAAAAAGTATTACATCCTTGTTAAAAACGACCCTCAACATGGTCACTTGTTGCCGTAAGGTTTGTCTAATAGAAATATATTAGTTTTTCTTATATAATAAAGTTACGGCAACTTTGTGTAACGCCAGTATAATTTAATCGTTACAAGCCCGTTTTCTACGTTTTCTACATCCTTAGATTCGTATTAAAGTATACTAATATATTTTGATAATCGACACATTTTAAAACGCTTAAAAACTCATTTTGACTCAAAGTTAGACAAATTACACGGTTGGTCCCTGACGTTTGTATCCTACAAGTTTGGTCCCTAAGTCATTTTAATTACCACAGATACCTATTTTTGAACGTTGCCTTTTAGTCCCTATTTTGGATGGCAGTAGCTCGCTAAGTATTTTAATAATAAATTTTTCGTCAGTCCTTAAAGTTATTTTCATAAATCGTCCTTGTGGTTAGCCCGGTCAACGGGTCGGTCAACGCCACGTGTCACCACCGGAGTGGTGCCACGTGGCATCGAATGGTCGGGTCGGTCATCGGCGCCGGGTCAAGTCGGGTCGCCACGTGACCAATGAGGTGGCGCATGTGGCGATGGAAAATAAAACCAAAATTTACCTCCCTAGATCCGAACCCTGGTGGGTTGTGTAGGCCAGATACCCATCTAAGATGGGCATACCTTCAAGTAATATTGCGGTTCTATTTAACTTTAAAAAGCCAGTTGGTTTTATAAATAAAGGGTCAAATGGGTTTGACCTGAAACATTTTGGGGTTCTGGGCGGTTCAAAATTGAGAAAAATACCGTCGGACTTTTTTCGTGCTCTTTCAATTATGCTCGGGAATTTGACTTCAAAGTTGAACCTCGAAAACGAAAATCACCATTTTTCTTGTTTTGCATTTTCGAGGTCCAAACCAAGTCAAAAAATTCCTCGAAGATACCGTCGACTCGTTTTTTGTACTCTTTCCAATGGTATGCTCGGGGAATTTTTTCGATTTCAAACGAACCTCAAAAAATGCGAAAACAAAGAAAAAACGATGATTTTCGCATTTTTTCGAGGTTCCAACGAAGTCAAAAAATTCCCCAGCATACCATTGGAAAGAGCACGAAAAAGAAACTGTATTCTCGATAATTTTTTCGACTTGGACTTTGGAAAAATGCGTAAAACAAAGAAAAACGATGATTTTCGCATTTTTTTTGAGGTTTCAACGAAGTCAAAAAATTCCCCGAGCATACCATTGGAAAAGCACGAAAAAACAGTCCGACGGTATTTCTAACTTTTGAACCGGCCCGTAACCCCTTTAAAATGACAGCCAAATTTCCATTTGACCCTTTTATTTATAAAACCAACTGGCTTTTAAGCCGTTAAATAGAACCAAAAGCACAATATTACTTGAAGGTATGCCCATCTCGATGGGTATCACCTGGCTCCCTCCCACACAACCCACCGTGGTTCGATCTTAGGTGTAAAATTTGGTTTTATTTTCCACGCCACGTGGCGCCACCTCATTGGTCCATGGCGACCCGACTGACCTGACCGACTCCGGACTGAGCGTTACGTGGCACCACTCGTGGTGACACGTATGCTGACCGAATCCGTTGACCGGCTACCACAAGGACGATTTGCGAAAATAACTTCAAGGACCGACGGGCAAAATTTATTAACGAAGGACTGACAACGCAAAATACTTAACGGACTGCACTAACGGCCATCCAAAATAGGGACTAAAAGAGTGCAACGTTTCAAAAATGTGGTATCCGTGGGGTAATTAAAATGACTTAGGGACCAAACTTGTAATACGAGCAAACCACAAGGACCAACCGTGTAATTTTGTCAAGTTAATATAACATGCTGAATTTTCTGGAATTATTAGTTTTCGTCGTCAAACTTCAAAATAGCATAATTTCTTCGTTATAACTCCGTTTTAATCCGTTCAAGCGACCACTTTTTCGTTTTAAAGTATATTTTCCAAATATCTAGACCAAAATATTTTACCAACTGTCGAAAATTCCAGATTTCACAATTTTGATCAGACCCTTAATTAGACTTGTCGAAATGAGTTTTTCACGCGCAAAACCTATTCTAACCAATTTAAAACAACTCTGAAGCTATTCTAATCCTACCAAAAGTGATATGTTTCAAGGAGTAATTATAGGATGACATAAATATATATATAACTCTTAAAAACAATGAAAAAGTGGTATAAACCTCCATAAGACTTGCATGTTTTTCTCAAATATGATGTAATGAACATAAAATAAATATGAAATATGAAGATGAATATGAGATGTTTACTAGTAAACTTGATGAGGTTTATGAGAACAAAGGATTTTTCCTAATCACCCAAGGTTTTTATTTCAAAACCTTAACTAAGAGTGTGTCTAGAGTGTAAATAACTTGACTTGAAAATATTTTGGTGATCCTCTTGATCCCTTTGGTTGGCCGGTTCACTTGGAGAAGAAAGGAAGAGAGGAAAAATCTTTTTACACCTTGGATAATTAGTATCTATGTGTAAGTATGAGTATAATACAATAAATATAAAAGATATTTTGCAAACTTAAGTGAGTCATCCCCCTTGTGTCGACAAGGGGGTTTTTGAATGAGAAATTCATTTTTTTTTTATTAAGTATATAGATGTAGATTAGAAGTGTTTTTGTAAGTATAGTTAAGTAATTGAGTACATTTTTAAGCTTATAAGGTAGTGTTAATTAAAAATAAATTTTAACGGGTCAAGATAAAATATATTGAGGTAATAAAAATTATAAAAATGCATTTCTTACAAAAATTGAGTGAAATAATAATTATCGTGTAGTATTTAAGAAAAACCGTCGCAATTTATATAAATATAACAATTTATATACAAAATAAATTCAAAACACTGGGTAAACTAATAATAATATTTTATAATCTTAATATGAGTATAAAAATATATCGGGAAAATTTTTGGAAGTATCGGATCAAATGTTCAAAATAATTAATTAGGCGATAGCGTTTATTTAATATGAAATTATGCGTTTAATGTGAAATGCAAAACCATGCATGAACTAATATGATGAATATTGAGTTTGAGAAATGACCGGAAATTGAGAATTGTGACACGTGCTAAGGCTAGTGGGTGCAACGATTGGACGGTGAGGTAAGTGTCCGACATAGAAAGAAAAGACAATTTACTCATACTCTTGCGGAGGTTGTCGAGGTCATGACAAATGGACGGAGCAAGAATGTCTTCAAGCTATTCTGCGCGCACAAGCAACTCTTCAAAAAGGAAGCCTGGGAGTATGAATCGGCAAGCAACACCGCTCCCGACACGAATGAAGACCCACCCCTCCACTTTCATCAAGAAAGATGAAAAGAAGCAAAGCCGTATCCTCGTCGATCTCAAGTGTTGCGGATGAAATCAACTCATCACACACAAAGAAGTACAGAATATTTGGCGAAAAACGCCGAAGGATGCGTTGGCAAAACAATTGTACAAGCTACAAATCGAGGGGCGAAGTTCAAGAATGCACAACGGAGATGAAGTATTTTTGAGCCGCATGATCACATTCGCGATCCCGCTATGTTGGAATTGTTCTAACCAAAACGTGAACTCATAAACAAACACGGATGGGCTTGCAATTTTTAAGTTGTAGTTTCAACTTGTTTTAATTTCAACTTATGTAATGTTTTTTTTTTTTTTTTTTTTTTTTTAAGTTGTAGTTTCAATTTTTAAGTTGTAGTTTTTTAAAGTATTATGTAATGTTTTTTTTTAATGAATGGTATGTTTTATTTTAAATATTGTATGTGATTTTATGTACAAAAAGAAAAAAAATCGGTAATAGGTGACCACTCCCTCCCACTTAGGGTAGTGTTAGGTAAAATTAGGTAGCTTTGAGTTGGGGTTTTTATTGGATAGAGGTGATGTGGCACCTAAGGTATTAGGTGACCACTCCCTCTTCCCTAAATGGTGACATTTTATATATAAGAGCACAAGGTATGCAAGAACTCAATAACACGTTATTGGTATGCCACCTCAGCGCCACATCATACACCTCACAATAACACACCAATAACTCAAACAACACTCCCTCATAACACACCAGAACATCACATGTAGTCTCCAAGAAATACCCCAAAAATATACCACTCACAATAAAACAACACACAACACACAAAAGGTGCATTTGGGTTTGAGCTAGTGGAGTGGCTCAAACACAAAAGGGTGCATTTGGCACAAGTTTGGCATGTTGGCCGGTAAGGTTGGCACACCAATGGCTCACCGATGGCTCACCAATAGCACCTCATACCTTGTGCTCTAATATTGGTTGTTTATTTTAGTAAATTAAAAAAGAGATGTCAATGGTGTGTTTGAGACATGAGTCTAGTGGGACTCATATTCCCTAGAATGTGGCCAATTATATATGGCATTTAAGGAAACATGATCTAGCATAAACTTGGACAGATAAAATGGAGGCTAAGCAAGTTGCAAAGGGAAACATATGGGGAATAAGTGAAGGTCATCAGAAGACCATAGAAAAAGTCAATCGGCACCTAAAAGTGATGCACGGGATCAGTGTTACGTGCTGATATAAAAGTGATGCACGGGGTCAGTGTTGCGTGCTGATTTAAACCTTTGAAGAAGAAGCAATATGTCTTGATTGAGAACATATCTGGACACCAAAAAGATACAACTCAAACTGTACTAAATTTGTTCCATTAAGTAAATATTAAATCAAACTTTGCGTGTTTAAAATATTAAATCAAACATATGGGCTGGAGGTCATATGTCTCGAGAGAATATTTGCAAACCAAAAACGTATTAACTCAAACAGTACTATGTGATGCCTAATCTTTCTGCGAGTTTATATTTGATGTTACTTTTAAATGTCTTATGTTTGTTTGACAAAACATCTTGAATTTACAAAAAACTAGTGTAAAAGACATGCTTATGTTGAATTAGTACAACATATAACAAGGTATGGATTGCTTCAACTTCATCAATTCTTCGACTCCGGCCTCAAATGTTTCAAGCTCTTTATTCCTCTCATATACTCCTCCTTGGTTTCTATTAAGTCTAGTTCAGATTAAAAGTCACCACTTCATAGCTAATGTCAGTGATCAAGATCAATAGATTTTGACTGAATCACAAGTGGCTAGGATGATATTTAAGTCTTCAACCACTAGTGCAATAAGATGATTTTTAAATTCTTTAACGCATCTCAAAGGGGTGAGTTATTGATACGGTGGCTATGTTTTTATTCATACGGTGGCTACATTTTTTTTTTTTTTTTTTTTTTTATATCAAAAAGCTATAAACCTGAAAATGCGAAACTGTAAATATAAAGTTTAATAAGCCAAACGCTTAAAACTGTCAGAAATACGAAAAAACCTAAAACCCAAGCACAGTTTACTCTGGAAAAGTGGGGACAAAGGGGAATATTCCCCTGAAAAAGGGACAGGCTATGGAATAGCCCCCGTATTAATAGTAGGACCCATCTCAAAACTGGTGTAAGCATATGTTTATAAGCTAGTTACTGAATAGGATTAACTTAGCTTAGAAATTAATTTTAGTTCTTACTTTTTTGGTTTTTGTGTTTAGTAAGCTTATCAAAATGTAAACGTTGGATTTAAAATGACGGGCTACTAACCTATTAAAACATTATATTTGTCAACTAAAAAAATAACTCTTTTAGACATTAATGTTGACATTTTTGTCTTTCTTTAAGTATTATGACCATTTTACCCCTTCGAAAAATATTTAAAAAAAAAAAAAAATTCGAAAAAAAATTTCAGAAAATTTTTTTAATCTTAAAAATAAAAATAAAAAATCGCATGTCATAAAAAAAAATTCTAAAAAAAATTATTTCAGAAAAACTTTTCAAAAAAAAATTCAGAAAAAAATTGGAACAAAAATTTCAAAAACAGGTATTTCGAAAAAAAAAATTTGGAAAAAAAAGTATTTTGAAAAAAATTCAGAAAGGGTAAAATGGTCATAATACTTAAAGAAAGACAAAAATGTCAACATTAATGTCAAAAAGAGTTATTTTTTTAGTTCGCTACGCAGAACTGCCATTCTTGACAAGTATAGTGCTTTAAAAGGTTATTAACCCTAAAATGACTATAAATGTGAAGTTGGGAAGCCAATATTTAAGCTTCAAAACCTTTAATAATTTTTCTTTGCATGTTTATAAAACTCTAATCACCTCCATCTAGATCATTTATTATTCTCAAAAACTCTTATCAATCCGAATTTTGTCCTCATGAATTTCAAAACTTTTACCATCCATAAAGTTCATAACTACACTCAACCACCAAACTATTTAAATATTTCACCAACCGAAAACAAACACAATTTATATCAACTATCTACCAAAATAATCTCAACCTTCTATCACATACCATCAAACAATAATACTCACACATTAGCTTAACCAATATGAAGCATGCACACGGATTGAAGAAGAGCACATTCACAATATATAATAGAACAAGAACACACCATCACACTACACACACATAAAGCTCTACTAGTAAACAAAGGCCTTAAACTCATTCACTACCTAAACACAACATACCAAGTATGATGGTACCCATTCGTCCTCCACCAGATCCTGACCTATCAAGTACTTTTCATCTTGATTTATTATTGAAATAGGTGGTCTCGGAATTTGATTTACTTCAGACCAACTTGTTCTCCCTTGATGGCCTTTCCAACATCTCTTGGTTCATAGGAGCAGCTGTCCCATACAATAATCATTGATTTTTACGCGCATTGCTCGTACTAAGTAGTTACCAGATTTGGGAAACTCCAACCGTAACCGTAACCGTGAGAGGTACTTGTTTCGTATAGATAATTTTATGAGAGATTCATCATCTTACCAAAGGTCAATCTCCATATATGACATCATCATGACCAAGAATTTTTTAATTTAGGCCATATCATCAAGACATCTTGGCTGTCATCATTCAGTAGTAAGAGTTATATGTAACCACCGAAGAAAGAATAAGTAAGTAAAAACGCATGCAACTACAAAAAAACATTTCTGTAATCACCAAGATCCTTTTTGGAGCTGTGAAAAAACTCAACCCCTTCTTCAAATTCAAGGAAACAACGATCGAGTGAGGCAACAAATAGCTTTGATATCTCATCTTCAAGACTCCATCTCTTATCTTCTGCTTCTGAAGCATTTGAGAATTCTTTTTCTTTTTGTAAAGGCGCCTCATAGAGCGTTGAGATTCCTTATAATTCGGGCCAATTGTAATCTTCTTGATTTACTTCCATTGTGTGGTATGATGTACACTATCTGTTTAGTAACAAAAATAATGTTACCAAAATATATTAATTTCTTAGTTTTATAATGTTACTCAACATTAAGTAAATATTGGGGGTTGTTTGATAAAAATGAATGACTTAGCATTGAATGATTAAAAACTTATTTTGTAAGGTTACTCGAATTGAACTTGGCTCAATAAAATAGCGTTTGACAATTTTTCTAAAGTTAGTACTATTGATTTTTTGATATGTTTATTCTTATAGATACTTTATACACCTATATGATTAATATTTGTGTTAGTATTATTTAGTTATCAACATGTTAAAATCACTCATATGTCATGCGTGATATTGAAAACATTAACACCAGCGCCACTTCAATATGATCAAATGAAAAAATGGACGAAAAGAAAAATAAAAGATATCAGCCAAGTGAAGATGTATAGACATGTGAAGATGTATTTGTAAGCACATGGTTCATTCGTTTAATTAATTGCAATAGTATATGACGTAATGTATAGTGAAAGTTAAAATAGGAGTCCAAGATAACATACACTGCCACTGAATGAATTATTTTTTTGGGTAAAGTTGCCACTGAATGAATTAGTGGGCCCTTAGGTGCTAAGCCATTCAATGCCTACTGGAACAATTCAGAGACAAAATAAAGTTTATCAAACACTCATCCATGTCTGACTGATTCATAGAGTGACTCTGAATGACCCATTAAGTGGTTATCAAACAGGGGTTAATATACAAACAAGTCACTAAACTTTGTGAAAAAATTGTCTTAAGTCACTAATGTTACATTTCTGTAATCTAAGGTACTAAACTTCACTAGTTGTTTAAACATGTTGTTGAACCTTTAAAATGATGACATTGCATATTTTTATAGTACAAAACGGTCATTGTGGTTAGTCGGGTGTCACAGATTTAGTTCCTATACCACTATTTCTGTTAATTTGACCGTTTTTGTCCGTTTTTTTAAAGTTTTTGTCCGTTTTCATCCGTTTTTATACGTTTTTGTCCGTTTTATACGTTTTTGTCCGTTTTGTCCGTTTTTATAAGTTTTTTGTCCGTTTTTATACGTTTTTGTACAAATTTTATAAGTTTTTATTAGTCTTCATCCGTTTTTATACGTTATCGTCCGTTTTTATACGTTTTCGTCTGTTTTTATACGTTTTCATCCGTTTTTATACGTTTTTGTCCGTTTTTATACATGTTTTGTACGTTTTTATACGTTTTCGTCCATTTTTTACGTTTTCATCCATTTTATACGTTTTCGTTTTCGTCCTATTTTGTCCGTTTTTATACAATTTTTATACGCTTTTATTCGTTTTCATCCGTTTTTATACATTTTCGTCCGTTTTTTCACGCTGGTCCGCTTATATCGCTTTTATCTGTTTTATATGTTTTATACACTAATAAAGATTGCTTTCGCATCTGTTTTATATCGTTGGCCTCTGTTTTTTGCTTTCGCCCATTTTACGCTGCCTATTTTTTATGTTTTCAAATGTAAAAAAGGGACGTAAACGTATGAAAACATAGAAAAACCAAAAAAACGTAAGAAAAACCGACGAAAATGTATGAAAACATAAAAATGAAAACGTAAGAAAAACGGATGAAAATATATAAAAACGGACGAAAATATTTAAAAACAGACGAAAACGTATAAAAACGTAAAAGAAAAAGGGGACGAAATAGTATGAAAACATAAAAAAGGGCGAAAATGTAAGAAAAACGGACGAAAATGTAAAAACTTATGAAAACATTAGAAAACGGGCGAAAACGTATGAATACATAAGAAAACGGGCTAAAACGTAAGAAAAACAGACGAAAACATAAGAAAATAGGCGAAAACGTAAGAAAAAACGACCAAAACGTATAAAAACAGAAGAAAACGGATAAATACATATGAAAACGTATAAAAACGAATGAAAATGAATAAAAACGTATAAAAAATGTATAAGAAAGGACAAAAACGTTTAAGAACGCACGAAAACGTATAAAAACAGATGAAAACAGACGAAAACGTATAAAAACGGTTTAAAACGAATAAAAACGTAAAAAAAGATATGAAAATGGATGAAAACGTATAAAAACGGATAAAAACGTTAAAAAAAAGTATCAAAACGGACGAAAACGTATAAAAACGGTTGAAAACGAATAAAAACGTAAAAAACCGGACAGAAAACGAAGAAACCAGCCAAACTAACGTAAATAGTGGTCTAGGGACAAACCTGACAACCCGACTAACCACAAGGACCGTTTTGTACTAAAAAAAATATGCAATGTCCTCATTTTAAAGGTTCAGTAACATATTTAAACAACTCGTGAAGTTGAGTACCTTAGATGACAGAAATGAAACATTAGTGACTTAGGACAAATTTTTCACAAAGTTTAGTAACTTGTTTGTATATTAACCCTATCAAATAGCCCCTAAGTACTTTTTAAACCTTCTGATGAGATTATGACACAAGTAATACTTTATAATTTATTACTAGTTTTCGTTTTTCAAACCCGAATCCTAAAACATTAACCTGACTACATTGTTAACGCAAAATATGCTTAAATTTGATCCATGCTTATATATGTTTTGTTGTTACATTTACCTTTTCTATTATTACTCATGGCTCAAATAACACTATCTCCTAAAGATAAGATGACATTTAATTTAAGCTTTGACAATGTAGTGATGTTTAAGGATCTAAGAATCTCTTAAGGGAAAATGTTAAACATTGGACATGCACCAACTTTAGCTACTTTCGACAAGCATACTTTAAAACCAATGTTTTCAAAATGTTTTCAAAACTGAACCAGATGTCAAATCGGTTACACATTTAGGGCCCGTTTGGTTTGTAGATAGGTTTAGAATTAGGATTAAGATTTGGATTTGGATATAAATTTTGAATTAAATGAAAAGAGAGAAAATAAATAATTGATAAATACATTTTATATATTTTTCTAAAACAAAAAAGAAAAAGAATAAGAAAAATAATAGAATTATATGTGGTTCACAAAAAAGCATCATATATTAAAAAAAGATGATTGGTCAACAAAATCCCACCAAATTACAGTGGATTGAAATTTTTGATTCAAAGTTGTGCGTCAGGCGTGTGGAATGGAACCAAACAACGTTTTTAAAGAATCTTTAAATCAAAACCCGATAAAAACCTTGTACCAAACGGGCCCTTAGTCATTTATACACGATGCTTACTAATATTTACAAACTGAGAATATACATATTAACAAAAAGACATATATTTCTACTCTTATATTATTTCTTTTACGCATAACACAATACTAGCATGGTACCCGCGCAAAGCAGCGGAATACAAAATATGCAGTTTTTGTCGTATTTTGATGCAATGATAGTCGGTATATGACGATTTACCGGTTTGATAGTTCTAAAAAAAGTAAACGTGTGTTTAAATTTCCGTAAAACATATTAATACACTTATAGATTTCAGAATTATATTCATTTAAACTTAGTAAATTTGAATGTATATGATAAAATTTAGAACTTTAAATTTGAATTATTTTAGGTTTGTAACCTCCATTTTAATACTATAATTTAATGTGTCATTAGTGTACATTATAATGCAATTAGTGTAGTGTAGTATTTCTAAATATAGTAACATGTGTAAGCTTAAAAAATTAAGACTTCTATTTATAAAAGTCCTAAATGCATTATAGATAGTTATAGATTTATTTTGTCCCTATTCTAATTCAAAACCCAATGTACTTTTACTTCATCTTTCATAACTTTTTCTGAAACACACATTTCTACTACTACTTCTTCTTTCTATATCTTTTTGTCAACCTCAAAAACACACATACATAAAAACACAAAACCAACACATATTTACCCGACAAACTGTTCGTGAAACGAGCTTCGATTTCAATTTTTCCGGTTTTGACCGGTTTTTAACGGGTTTAACCGGTTTGAGTGGGTTTAACCGGTTTTGATTGGGTTTAACCGATTTGGAATGGGTTTCAACGGGTGTAACCGGTTTTAGTCGGTTTTGAACGGGTTTAACCGGTTTTGAACGGGTTTAACCCGTTTGAACGGGTTTAACCGGTTTGAACGAGTTTAACCGGTTTGAGTGGATTTAACCGATTTGGAACGGGTTTCAGCGGGTTTAACCGGTTTTAGTCGGTTTTGAACGGGTCTAACCGGTTTTAGTCGGTTTTGAACGGGTTTAACCGGTTTGAACGGGTTTAACCGGTTTTGAACGAGTTTAACCGGTTTTGAACGGGTCTAACCGGTTTTGTACGCGTTTCAACGGGTTTAACAGGGGTTAATGGGTTTTGACCGGTTTTGAGTGGGTTTAACCGGTTTTGAACGGGTTTCAATGGTTTTGAACGGGTTTTGACCTTCTCGTACCAGTAGTGAAATAGTATAATAGGTCTTTATTTGCAACCTTCTCATACCAGTAGTCAAACAGTTTCAAGATGAATGCATTTGCCTCGGCTAAATGTAGGAAATTTGGCGTAATAAACATAGGCTAGCTAAGCAACGACCTCAAGGCTTTGAAGTTTTAAAGTTTTAATTTTTTTTGCAGGTTATGAAAAAAATAACGCGTGATCGTTCTTTGGTTGAAAGGTATCTAACCATAATGTAAGGTTATGAAAATGAGGATGTGTTACAAATCGAAGCTGATCATTGACTTTCACATAACTTGTACAAAAGATTGATAGTTTTCGACATACACAACTTTGTGAAAAAAATGCAACATTTCTGTTTATATGATGGATCAAAACGTTTTATGTGTATGTGTGCCTGATATACACATTCTTATATTTAGTAGTTTTGCATTTGGTACTTAACATAATGTGGTGCAAGTGTGCATTTTGTGTGCACATGTCGTTTTACGCGGGCATGCAACGGTGCATCGAGGGGTCTAAAATGCATGTTTAGGTATATGTCATGAGTACAAAGTTTTGAAAGCAATACACATATACTATTTTTTTCGCGATAGGTGATGTTGTCATGATGATTTTTTTGGGTTAATTTTAGAAGTGTGACCGGCTGTGTTTTACTACCGATATTTCTTCAACGTAAACTAAATAAAACAAATTGTATTTGTTCTAGCAACGTAAAGTTAGGGTTAACGCTTGGGATCGGGTTTTTCGGGTTTTTTTTCTTCTTTCTTTTTGACTTTTTTGTTAGGAGCATGATAACAAATTTCAAACGATTTATGTTCTAACCAAACCAAACCTACGAAAGTATCAAGAATTTAAGGCTTACTTTGATTTTGCAGCTACATTAAATTGAGGTAGCTAGAAACCAAAATTCAATACATAATAGTAGGCCAGGGAAGGAAATAGCTCAACATATATCATGGCCTCTAATCCTATAAACAAGTTGTCGAATTCAGTAGTACATTTGGAAATCTGGTCATCTGGATATCGAGAATCAGCATTATGGAAACACGATCCAAATGCACAAACTTTGACAACATAAAAACTGAGGTTAAGTAAGTGGAAAAAGAGAACATATGGGCAGTTTTTTGCACAGGTTTATAATGAATTTCCATGATCGAATTCAACAAGATTGACAAGAGTTGATTATGTATTATTAACAACATAATCGGTTACATTATTATCTTTTTGACACACTTTAAAATGTATACATGTGTTCCTTATTTATAAGGTTCACAGGCGAACCATCATGTCCCTTCACCAACAGGTGCAACTTCCTGTAACTAACTTTATAACTAACTTTAAATACCTATAACCGTTTGTCGGTTATTAACTATCGATCTAACATATTCAGCCCTTAGACTTTGCGTTGTTACATATTGTACCGAGCCAATTAGTTGACCAACAAGACTTATGCAATTAACGTCCAAAAGTTCCCCCCTAATTGTTTAAGTCTTGTTCTCCGAGTCTTCATGCACTTCTCCACGTCTTCATCAAGATCAATGTCTTCCACAGTAGATATTCATGTGTTTTTTTGTGTCGGTCTTCAACTGCCGCTCCCAACAAAGTCTTTCTTCCTTTGTGTCGGTCTTCAAACTTCGCTGCCCACAAAAGTTCTCTCTTCCTTAATCTTGCCCAAAGAAATCCAAAGAGCGTTATGTTTTTCTTCTTTTCCTTTTGTGTCGCTCTTGAACAGCAGTCACCCACAAAATTTTCCCTTGTTCTCTCGCTATTCTTCCAAACAACGAATGGTTTCGTTGTTGTTGTTTGTGTCGGCTTCAAGTCGTTTTCCACAAACCTTCTCGGTCTTCTTTCCAAACCGTTGTCCACAAAAACTAACTCAATCACACGCTTATTATTCCAAGCGTTGTGAGGTTTTTTTTGTTCCTTTCCTTTGTGTTGTCTCCAACAATCGTTACCCACAAGTTCCTTCAACTCGCCTTTTATCACGAGGCGTTGTGTTTCCCTTCTATGTTGCGTTACAAGAGCAATCCCACATAAGTCCTTTGCTAGAATTTTTCCTTTTCGGTACCACGCAACTTATAAGCGTCAATATTGTTTTCCTTTCTTCCTTTGTGTCGCGTTCCAGCAATCCCACAAAGTGTTCTTCAACGTTGTCTTTCTTTTTCTTTTCTTTGTTGTCGCGTTATGCAGTCCCCAACAAAGTGCTTCCACCAAAAACTTTTGGTGTTGTATATTCCTTCAATCTTTAGCGTGTTCCTCTTCTGCTTCAAGAGTGGATTGAAGTCGTTGCTATCTGCAACTTCCACTGGTAATACCGGTTGTGCACCACTGTGACCAGTGTGGTATCTTTTCCCTTCTAAGTCTTTTGATCTTCTTGATAAAAAACTTCAATCAAAACTTGTAATCTTGCAACCCTTGGCTCTGATACCACTTTTGCACAGGTTTATAATGAATTTCCATGATCGAATTCAACAAGATTGACAAGAGTTGATTCTATATTATTAACAACATAATCGGTTACGTGTTGCGTATTTTTAAGGTTCACAAGCGAACCATCATGTCCCTTCACCAACAGGTGCAACTTCCTGTAACTAACTTTATAACTAACTTTAACTACCTATAACCGCTTGTCGGTTATTAAATATCGATCTAACATATTGAACCCTTAGGCTTTGCGTTGTTACATATTGTACCGAGCCAATTAGTTGTCCAACAAGACTTACGCAATTAACGTCCAACATAGTTGAGGTCATATGTCTTGATTGAGAGAATATTTGCAAACCAAAAACGTATTAACTCAAACAGTACTATGTGATACAACATCCCCCAACCTCAATTATGCATTGCTTCAACATCATTAATTCTTCTACTCCGGCCTCATATGTTTCAAGCTCTTTATTCGTCTTAGTAAACTCATCCTTTGTTTCTATAAACTCTTGTTCAAAAGTCACCACTTCATAGTTACACAGTGATCAAGATCAATAGTTTTTGACTGAATCACAAGTAGCTTGGATGATGTGAAAGTCTTCAACCACTAGAGCAATAAGGTGATTTTTAATTCTTTAACGTATATCAAAACCCGTGTATGCATGGATTTAACTTAGCTTAGAAATAAATTTTAGTCCTTACTTTTTTTGTTTTTGTTTTAGTACATTGGTAAAATTTCACTTCTAAATTTTATTGTCTTTACTCTCTTTAGTGAGCTTATCAAAATGTAAACGTCGGGCTTAAAATGACTATAAATGTGAAGTTAGCTAAAATTCAAGCTTCAAGCCTTTAATATTTTTCTTTGCATGTTTATAAAACTCTCACCACCTTCATCTAGATAATTTACTCTTCTAAAAAACTCTTATCAATCCAAATATTGTCCTAATGTATTTCAAAACTTTTACCATCAAGATCATCACTACACTCAACCACCCACCTATCTTATATTTTCACCAACCGAAAACAAACACAATTTATATCAACTATCACCCATTTATTTCAATTATCTACCAAAATAATCTTAACCTTCTATCACATACCATCAAACAATCATACCCACACATTAGCTTAACCAATGAGAAGTATGCACACGGATTGAAGAAGAGCACATTCACAATATATAGTAGAACAAGAACACACCATTATACTACACACACATAAAGCTCTACTAGTAAACAAAGGCCTTAAACTCCTTCACTACAAAAACCCAACATACCAAGTATGATGGTATCCATTCGTCCACCAGATCCAGACCCATCAAGGACTTTTCATCATGATTTATTATTGAAATATGTGGTCTCGGAAGTTTAGTCTCGGAAGGTCCATATATTTGCAGGTTCATGTTTTTAGTTTTTGTGTTCCATGAATGTAGAAGATGGCAAATACAGTCATGGACGGACCCACATGTATGCCGGGTGTGGCACGGGCTACACCTAATTTTAGGTCAGGAAGTGTAAAATGATTTTAAACTGCCATTTTTGTGGTATGTGCAACCCCCAAAATTCTTTTTGCTACTTTCATTTTTTACGGTGTAACTTTAGTCAGCCCAAAATTTATTTTGTGCAACACCGTCTTAAAAATCCTAGGTCCGTCCCTGCATACAGTCATGAAATAAACCCTACTTACTTAGCTTTGATATCTCATCATCAAAACTCCATCTCTTATCTTCTGCTCTTGAAGCCATTGAGATTTCTTTTTCTTCTTGTAATCATAGAGCTTTGAGATTCCTTCTAATTCGGGCCAATTGTAATCTTCTTGATTTACTTCCATTGTCTAGTAACAAAAATAATGTTACCAAAATAATACTCCGTATTAATTTCTTAGCTTTATAATATTACTCAACATTAAGTAAATATTGGCACAAAGGTGTCTAACAGCTTTTTAAACCTTCTGATTAGATTATGACCACAAGTAATACTTTATACTTTATAACTAGTTTTCGTTTTTCAAACCCGAATAATAAAACATTAAGGTACTACGGAGTGGCTCTCGGGTTGGGGGGCGGGTTGGGGAAACCGAGCGGCTACACCATTCCGCCGATCTCGGGTAGGGCTCTCGGGTTGGTTTTGCGAGTTGGGAAGCCGAAGAAGAACGTTGGAATTTTATCCGTTGCAAAAGGAGGAGCCGTTGTCCAACGGCTAAAATGTGACGCAAAAAAAAAAAAAAAAAAAAAAAAATTCACTCCTATTTAAACTATATCTTCCACCTCAATTTTCAAAATAAAAACACACAACACAAATTACAACACACAATAATCTTTCAAAAACACCAAACTATGGATCCAAAGAGAGGTAAAAAAACTTTCACCTCGCGTCAAGGTCGGTCTCAACCATCCCCGAATCAACCAAAACAAACTCCGTTAGGATTTAGCCAATTTTATTTTCAACCATCCCCGAATCAATTTTATGTTCCACAACCCCAATCTCCACAATTTTCCCATATAATATGGGTCCTCCTCAATTGAATCCACAACACTACAACATCACTGCTACAAGCGAGTTTTCCCCGTTCGAAAACCTTAGTCAAGACGTAGAGTACGTACCCGAAACACAACCACTACCAAACGAAGAAGACGAAGATGAGGAAGTTCAAGAGGTCGATCCGAGAGGGAAGAAAAAACCTTTCGCCGGGAGGAGGCCCCATGAAGTTTGGACGCCGGCACAAGAGGAGGCGTTGGCGAAAGCATGGGTTCAAATCTCCGAATGTGGTGTTGTCGGTAATGAACAAAAGTCCGACGGTTTTTGGAAACGGATTCTCGAGCATTACGAGGCAACTTTGGGTTCGAGTTCACGAACATTTCATGCGTTGAATACCAAGTGGAGAACAATGAACACGGCCATGGGTATTTTCAACGGCTACTACCTCCAAGAGGTACATAATCTATACTTTATTATTTACAATTACATTTTTTTGTTTTAGCTATACTTTTTTATTTTACGTAATCCGTACTTTTTATTTACAATTAAATTATTTTGTATATAATGTAGAAACGTACTAAGGCTAGTGGGTGCAACGACTTGGACGTGGTGAGGCAAGCTGAAATGGATTTCTATACAGCAAGAAAAAAACAATTTCTTCATACTAGGGCGTGGGAGGTTGTCAGAGGACATGAGAAATGGACGGAGCAAGAATGTTTTCAAGATATTGCCGGTGCTGCAAGCAATTCTTCAAAAAGGAGGTCGGGGGAGTATGACGCGGCAAGCAACACCATTCCCGACATGAATGAAGACCCCACCCCTCCAATTGAATCAAGAAAAATGAAGAAGAAGCAAGCTGCATCCTCCTCGTCTATCTCAAGCGTTGCGGATGAAATCAACGCGTACACACAAAAGAAGACACAATATTTGGAAGAAAAACGCGAGATGGCGAAACAATTGTTGGCTACACAACTCGAGGGGGCGAAGTTCAAGAATACACAACGGGAGTTGAAGTTTTTTTGGGAGCCGCATGATCACATTCGCGATCCCGCTATGTTGGAATTAGTTCTTACCCAGAAACGTGAACTTGCGGCCAAACATGGATGGGCTTGCAATTTTTAAATTGTAGTATCAAGTTATTTTAATTTCAACTTATGTAATGTTTTTTTTTTTTTAAGTTGTAGTTTTTTTTAAGTATTATGTAATGTTTTTTATTTTTAATGAAATGGTATGTTTTTATTTTAAATATTGTATGTGATTTTATGTTTTAAAAAAAAAATAAAAAAATGGAATTCGGGTACTAGGGTACCACTCCCACTTGTTAGGGTAGTGTTAGGGTAGTATTGGGGTAGTTTTGAGTTGGAAGGTTTTTATTGGATAGAGGTGACGTGGCACCCTTAGGGTATTAGGGTAAGAAACTTGGACTCCCTCCTCCCTAACCTGACTACATTGTTAATGCAAAATAAGCTTAACTTTGATCCATGCTTTATATATGTTTATGGTCACTATTTATGCTGCTTTAACTTTCGATGGTATTTTGAAACCTTTTTCTACAACGAGATTTCAGATTTGAACCTCTTTTATTCATGGCTCAAATAACACTATCTCCTAAAGATAAGATGACGTTTCATGAAAGCTTTGAGCCTTTGACAATGTAGCCAGGGACGGAACCAGGACTAAAATTAAAACTACATTGAAAAAATCTATGGGGTATCCGGACAAGTACAGGAACCCCTGGCTCCGTCCCTGAATGTAGTGATCTGAGAATCTCTTACGGGAAAGTGTTAAACATTGCACATGGACCAACTTTAGCTACTTTCGACAAGCATACTTTAAAACCAATGTTTTCAGAACCGAACCGGATGTCAAACCGATTACACATTTAGTCATTTATACACGATGCTTACAATATTTACAAACTGAGAATATACATATTAACAAAAAGACATATATTTATATTATTTCTTTTACACATAACACAATATTTATTTTGTCCTTATTCCAACTCAAAACCCAATGTAATGAACTTACTTTGACTTCATCTTAATCTTTTGGTAATTGATGCCCCAATAATTGTTTTTTGTTTTATGTATATAATTGTGTAATGCTTATGCATGGATTTATTTGTGTAATATTTATATATAGTGTATTTAATTGTGTAAATGGGTATTTATTTTACGCTATAAATTGTGTATGTTTCATTTAATTAACAATAAAACATTAGACATTAAAATATTAAACCATCAACAAATGTTACTTTTACAACTTAAATCTACTCCACATGAAATTATTAATGTCAATAAGCTCAGAGAACGCCCAACGATCATCTTGCCAAAAAAACCAACAAATTGTTTTGAGCCTCTTTATCCCATTAAGAACTTCACCAAAGTTTGTTGAAATATTTCCTTCCACAAAGTCGACAAATATGTTACAATGCATTTAAACAATTATATATAATTTGGTAATATCCACAAAATTAAGCATACATAAAATTTTTTATAAATTTTTATAAACCATTTTTCTTATAAAATTTTTATAAACTTTTATAAATTTTTTAAAACTTTTATAAACTTTTTATAAATATATGCGTTTTTAAAAGTTTTCAAAAAAATTGCGTTTTAAATTTTGGAGTTTTTTCCAATTTAATTTTTTTTAATCTGATTTTTGAAAAAAAAATTTCCGATTTAAAAAAGTTTTTTCCAATGTGTATAAGTCATGGCTATTGGTATTGATCGGTGGTCTTTTAATATGGATTTAATTGTTGTAACTTTTGATAGTCTCGTGGGTCCCTTATTCTATGATGTTGTTTGATGTGGGTCTTAATTGGTCGTGATGCATGTTGTAAATGGTGACTGAATTTGTTCTCGCTTACTTGTTCGTACAGAGACATACACGGTTCTACTTTTAAAACACACATTTCTACTACTTCTTCTTCTTTCTTGATCTTTTTGTCAACCTCAAAAACACACATACATAAAAACACAAAACCAACACATATTTACCTGACAAACTGTTCATGAAACGAACTTTGATTTTCATTTTTCCGGTTTTGACCGGTTTTTAACAGGTTTAACCGGTTTTGAATGGTTTAACCGGTTTTAACCGATGGAACAGGTTTAACTGGTTTTAGTCGGTTTTGAACGGGTTTAACCGGTTTTAAACGGGTTTAACAGGTTTTGAATAGGTTTAACTGGTTTTAATCGATTTGGAACGGGTTTCAACGGGTTTAACCGGTTTTAGTCGGTTTTGAACGGGTTTAACCGGTTTTAGTCGGTTTTAAACGGGTTTAACCGGTTTTGAATGGGTTTAACCGGTTTTAACCGATTTGGAACGGGTTTCAATGGGTTTAACCGGTTTTAACCGATTTGGAACGAGTTTAACCGGTTTTAGTCGGTTTTGAACGGGTTTAACCGGTTTTAGTCGGTTTTGAACGGGTTTAACCGGTTTCGAACGGGTTTTGACCGGCTTTAACCGGTTTCGAACGAGTTTAACTGGTTTTGAACGGGTTTTGACCGGTTTTGAACGGGTCTTGACCGGTTTTGTACGCGTTTCAACGGGTTTAACAGGTTTTAACGGGTTTTGACCGGTTTTTAACGTGTTTAACCAATTTTAACGGGTTTAACCTGTTTTGAACGGGTTTAACATGTTTTGAACGGGTTTTGACCGGTTTGACCAGGTCAAACATATTCTAGTGAAATAGTATAGTAGGTCTTTATTTGCAACCTTCTCGTACCAATCGACAAACAATTTCAAGATGAATGCATTTGCCTCGGCTAAACGTAGGAAATTGGCGTAATAAACATAGGCTAGCTAAGCAACCACCTCAAGGCTTTGAAGTTTTAAAGTTTTGAAATTTTTGCAGGTTATGAAAAAAATAAAAGTTGGTATGATCGTTCTTTGGTTGAAAAGTATCTAACCATAATGTAACATTATGAAAATGAGGATGTGTTAAAAATCGAAGCTGATCATTGACTTTCACATATTTTGAAAGATTGATAGCTTTCGTCATACACAACTTTGTGAAAAAAATGCAACATTTCTCTTTATATGATGGATCAAAACGTTTTATATGTACGTGTGCGTGAACCACACACATTCTTATATTTGTAGTTTTGCATTTGGTGCATTTTTTGAGTGTGTTTGTGTGCACATGTCGTTGTACGTATGTATGCAAGGGTGCATCGAGAGGTTTAAATGCGTGTTTAGGTATATATGTCACAAGTACAAAGTTTTGACAGCAATACACAAACCTTTGTTTTACACATTTCAATTCTAAAGAAACATTTACAAATCACTAAGAAATTGAAAAGTGATTTTCATTCTTTTTAGCCATTACTTCGATTATCTCATTCCATCTGAGGAAATCTTGTAACCAAATTACACGGAATGGTTAATATATTCAAAAAATATATTTACTCATCACGAAAATACTATTTTTTTTTGCGATAGGTGATGCTGATTTATTTGGTTTAATTTAGAAGTGTTACGGTGGTTTTATTAGCGATATTTAAATTGATTTATTCTAGCAACGCAAAGCTGGGTCAGCGCTTGGGTATCGGGTTTGTCGAGGTTTCACTAGTCGGGTTTTTTTCTTAATTCTTTTTGAGTTTTTGTTGGGAGCATGATCGATAACAAATTTCAAACAAATTATGTTTTAACCAAACCTACCAAGGAACCACCAAGTTTGGCTATGGTCCTTTATGTAAGTGGTCAAGTGGTCATTAACTAGCTGATCACAATCACGGTTCCATTGTATTTCTATACATAACATAATGATTTGGCGCATGTGTGCATTTTGTGTGTGTGTCTGTGTGCGCATGTCGTTGTACGTGTGTATGCACGGATGCCTCAAGAGGTGTAAATGCGAGTTTAAGTATATGTCACAAGTACAAGGTTTCAAGAGCAATACACAAACCTTTGTTTTAAATATTTCAATTTTAAAGACACATTTAAAAATCACTAAAACTTGAAAAGTAGTTTCGTTGCTTCTAGCAGTTACTTCTGTAATCTCATTTCATCCAAGCAAATTGTGTAAGCAAAGTAATTACCCAAAATGGTTAATAAACTCGTGATCACGCCAATACTATTTTAATATTTTTCATGATAGACGATGATGATCTTTTTAGGTTTAATTTTAGAAGTGTGACCGTGGTTCTATCAGCGATATTCCAGTGACGTACATTGAATAAAACAAGTTGTATCAGTTTAAAACAAGTTCTAGCAACGTAAAGTTATGATCAACGGTTAGATATGGGGGCATTCAAGGTTTCACTACTAAGGTATTTTTTTTTAGGTGTGAGCGTGATAACAAATTCAGTAATTTGTGACGTAGACCTTCCAACTTGTCTTTAAAATTGAAAGAAGTAAAACAAACACATTGTAAGATAGTCAATGGTATGAACTACCAAATCAAGCCTACCAACCTATAGAATTTATGGCTTACTTTGATTTTGATAGCTTTCAACTTATTGTAAGACCACCAGTAATTGTGGTACGTTTTGCGTGTGAAGAGACCAGATGGGACGCAAAGCACCATGACACCCCTAACAGTTGGCGCGCGAAGACTTTTAAACGGGCTAGGTTCGGTGTGTCCCCCCTCGTGGATCTTCGGGGTAATGGGTTTACGGCTGGGTAAGCTGTTATGAAGGCTGAGATAAAGAAAGTGGACAAACATGATAAAGCCTGCTCCGAGAATCAACACGTGTTTGTTCTTTTTGCTTTTGACACTTTTGGTTCCTTAGCCCCTGAAGCTGTGCGCTTCTTGGATCGGGTTCGTAAGATTGTTCGCAGCAATATATCGGCCCCGAGGGGTCACGATTATGTTTTCAGTAGAATAGGGTTTGCTATTCAGAAAGGGGTGGCGGCGCAGCTTGTTGCCCGCTTACCTACCACCTTGATGTAAATCCCAATTTAAAGAAAAATTATATCATTATTTCCATTTAAGGAAAAAAAAAATTGTGAGATATGTTGTATAAAGTGAGTATTTTTATATGTTTGGTTAGGTGATGATCAATACGCCTCTAAAATTAATGGTGCTGGTGTAACCAGTAACCCAGCCTATGATGATACACAACTTTGTAACAAAAATGCAACATTTTTGTTTATATGATGGATCAAAACGTTTTATATGTAGGTGTGCCTAATCCACAAATCCTTATATTTTGTAGTTTTGCATTAGGTACATAATATAATGTGGCACAAGTGTGCATTTTGTATGTGTGTTTGTATGCACATCATGTTGTACGTCAATATGCAAGGGTGCATCGAGAGGTTTAAATGCTTGTTTAGGTATATGTCACACAGAGAAAAGAAACGCAAAAAGTATATCACTATTCCCTCACACGGATCGCCAGCTTGTCCACTCCACACACCAAAAAATAAACACAAATCCAACAACCCACATTTCATCACAACTCATTTCACACGGATCGCCACCCTGTAACTCCACAAAAAGTATATCACCATTTGTTACTAGGGTTAACCATATATACTTGCCAACCATGTATCTCTTGGCATGATTCTATGAAGCAATCAGTCTAGATTAGAGAACAACACATTCAAAAAAAAAAAATAGTAGAAGAACACATTCAAAAAACTCACTACACAAACACAACTTACCAATTATAATGGTACCCATCCGTCCTCCACCAGATCGAGACCCAACAAGACTTTTCATCATGATTTATTGTTGAAATAGGTGGTCTTGGAAGTAATTGCTGCAGCTGATTTTGTCATTATGTTGGCATTAAGTTTATTTACTTATCACACGACATGTCAAGGTACATTTATATTGTTGATTTGTTTATTTACTTGAGTGACTTCACTTAAAAGGTGTTAATTTCATGCCTGGTACATTTGAAAATTTAAAATGAAAAAAGCTATAAATTCATAATGTACTTTACAAAAAAACTCATTATGCTCTATTTAGTTCACTTATTGTCTTAATACATAGGGGGAATTGCATATATACCCACTAAAACTTAAAAACTTGCATATTTCCCCATAATACAAGTTTTTATTGCATGATGTACAATGCATTTTAAGCATGTTTTGGGTATATACGCAAATATGCAAGTTTTAGTGGGTATATATGCAATTGACCCTAATACATAACCGTTTTCATTTTATTCGGTTATTTTCTGTCGGTTTTTATCCGTTTTCGTAAATCGTCCATTTTTATCCGTTTTCATTTTAATATCTCCGGATAAAAACAGATAAAAACCGTTTTGACGTTGATAATAAAACGGGTTTTATCTGTTTTTATCCGGACTGATTAAAATGAAAACGGATAAAAATGGACGATTTACGAAAAAGGATAAAAACAGACATAAAATAACCGAATAAAATGAAAACGGTTATGTATTATGACAATAAGTAAAGTAGATAGAGCATAATGAGTTTTTTTGTAAAATACGTTATGTATTTATAGCTTTTTTCTAATTTAAAATGAATAAACTTACGTAGTGTTTATTTTGGTGTGGTATTTGTTCCTCTTAAACTATTGTTGAGCATAATCAGCGTTGATGATGTTTTAGAAAAATAAGTTGTTTCCCTCAAGCAACTGCCTATATTAAAAGTAAATCCAAACACTAGTTTTCAGAATTAATTATTAATGTAGTAAGGGTGTTAGCCGGGTTGGACTGGTAGGGTTCGGTTTTTCTATGCACTAAGAGTGTTTTGTTTCATGTTTCAGCACACTTTGCGGAATCTCCTTCGGTTTAAACCGATACAGACACAAATTAGTTTCCGGATCTAGGATTCTCCTCTGATAAAGCGGTCGAGTATGCTCGTAAATCCTTTTTTTGATATTTGCATAAGGTATGGATTCCTTGGGATGAGTAGAAGCCATAAATTGATGATTGGAGAGAAAATAGAAGGGGGAAAAGGAAAGACAAAGCCATTCGACGGAAATTTAGGTTATGTTCACCGTATCTAGTATCATAAAAATTAATGAGGTTATATTGTTTGTTGGAGAACCATTGATACATGACAAAAGAAAATAGTTGTATGGTGCTCTCTTTGCAACTACACGTTTCACAACAGCGAAAACTAGGTGCTTTTCTTGCGAAGAGCTCCATATAGTTATTTTCTTTCGGTCATGTATCAACATTTGTCCTACGAAAAAGACAACCTCATTAGAGTATATGATATTAGACACGGCGGAAAGTATCATTGTATAGCAATGGAGAAATGCATGCATACCCTTGAACGACCAGTGGCAACATATTGTAGATATCCTAAAAAAGTTTTAAGATGCTCTTAAGGTAATTAGGTCTTAGATTATATTTGTATTATTTTCTTAAAAGTGAAGAGTAAGTGTGAGAATAAGTATATCTTCATTTGGCTCAATTGGGGAAAAGCTTAAAACAATATTTATTGGATGGAACTTTTGAAGAAATAGAATATGACATGGCTAAACCATTGTTAATGCCTTTGATACAATGTTCTCAAGTCAGATTGAAATTTGGTGATTTGGTTGTATAGCTTTATTTGTCCAAATGACTTGAATGACCACTTGTACTTCGAAATAATGATAGCTAAAACAAAAATAGAGATTGGAAATACATTTAATACAACAACGATTCACCTGGTGGTTTCTTCCATCTCTTTTAACATAGTGTGTGTATGTCATGTGTGCGTTTTCGGTTCATAACTTTCAAGAGTCACGTTTCTTTCAAATGAAGCATATGTTCTTATCCAACAACAACAACATACCCAATTCCGTCGGGGCGGGGTATGAGGGTGGTAGAATGTAGAGAGATCCTATCCCTACCTCAGGATAAACCCGAGAGTAAGGAGACTGCTTCCAGGGAGACCTCCGGCAAGTGTGAAGATGCCAAAACAAAATCGAAGTAATACTTATCCTATTTACCATATTTGTAAAAACATGTACTCAGGTTATAGACGGTATCGAAGTAACCATTTTCACCCATAACAATATGAAGATGCCAAAACAACAATGGGATCAATTGATCAAGCATGGTGATCATTTGAAGTAGTTGTTTACTTTAGTGAATTAAAGAGATGTCAATGGTGTGTTTGAGACATAAGTCTAGTGGGTACATGATCTAGCACAAATTTGGACAGATAAAATGGAGGCTAAGCAAGTTGCAAAGGGAAACATATGGGCAATAAGTGAAGGTCATCAGATGACGATAGAAAAAGTCAATCGGCACCTAAAAGTGATGCATGGGATCAGTGTTACGTGCTGATCTAAAAGTGATGCATGGGTCAGTGTTGCGTGCTGATTTAAACCTTTGAAGAAGAAGCAATATGTCTGGATTGAGAGCATATCTGCACACCAAAAAAATAAAACTCAAACTGTACTAAATTTGTTCCATTAAGTAAATATTAAATCAAACTTTGCGTGTTTAAAATTGATTAACACAAGTTGTATGTGTTCTAGCAATGCAAAGTTGGGGTCAGTGCTTGGGTATTGGGTTGTTGAGGTTTCACAAGTCGGGTTTTCTTCTTCTTCTTCTTTTTTTAAAGGTTTTTGTTAGGGGCATGACAAAAAAAATTCAGTACTTCTATAGTTTAGGGAATGAAATAGCTCAACATATATCATGGCCTCTAATTGTATAATTTTTTTTTCAAATTCAGTAGTACATTTGGATATCTGGATATCAAGAACGCAGCGTTAAGGAAACACGATCCAAATGCACAAACTTTGACAACATAAAAACTGAGGTTAAGCAAGTGGCAAAAAGAGAACATATGGGCAGTTAATGGAGGTCATATGTCTCAAGAGAATATTTGCAAACCAAAAACGTATTAACTCAAACAGTACTATGTGATAATGCCTAATCTTTGTGCGAGTTAATATTTGATGTTACTTTTAATTGTCTTATGTTTGTTTGACAAAATATCTAGAATTTACAAAAAAAACTTGTGTAAAAGACATGCTTATGTTGAATTAGTACAACATATAACAAGGTATGGATTGCTTCAACTTCATCAATTCTTTGACTCCGGCCTCAAATGTTTCAAGCTCTTTATTCCTCTCATATACTCCTCCTTTGTTTCTACAAACACTAGTTCAAATTAAAAGTAGTCACCACTTAATAGTTAATGTCACTGATCAAGATCATAGATTTTGACTGTATCACAAGTAGCTAGGATGATATTTAAGTCTTCAACCACTAGTGCAATAAGATTATTTTAAATTCTTTAACGCATCACAAAACTGGTGTAAGCATATGTTTATAAGCTAGTTACTGAATAGGATTAACTTAGCTTAGAAATTAATTTTAGTTCTTACTTTTTTACTTTTTGTTTTAGTACACTGGTAAAATTTCACTTCTAAATTTATTGTGTTTTGTAAGCTTATCAAAATCTAAACGTTGGGCTTAAAATGACTATAAATGTGAAGTTGGGAAGCTAATATTCAAGCTTTAAGACTTCAATATTTTTCTTTGCATGTCTGTAAAACTCTCCCACTTTCATCTAGATCATTTATTCTTCTCAAAAACTCTTATCAATCTGAATTTTGTCCTCATGCATTTCAAAACTTTCCATCCATAAAGATCATAACTACACTCAACTACCAACCTATTTTAAATTTTCAACAACCCAAAAGAAACACAATTTATATCAACTATCACCAATTTATTTCAACTATCTACCAAAATAATCTCAACCTTCTATCACATACCATCAAACAATCATACCCACACATTAGCTTACCAATGAGAAGCATGCACACGGATTGAAGAAGAGCACATTCACAATATATAGAAGAACAAGAACACACCATCACACTACACACACATAAAGCTCTACTAGTAAACAAAGGCCTTAAACACCTTTCACTACACAAACACAACATACCAAGTATGATGGTACCCATTCGTCCTCCACCAGATCCAGACCCATCAAAGACTTTTCATCATGATTTATTATTGAAATAGGTGGTCTCGGAAGTTTAATATCTCATTAACTATGGGTACACCCCAAGTGTGGGATGCAGAAAAACCGAAGTTTAATATCTCCTTAACCGGTTTTGAACGGTTGTAACGGGTTGTTTAACCGCTTTTGAACCGGTTTGACAGATTCTGCTCCGTGTTCTTCTGCTTCTTCAACCCTCAACGAGGATACAATCCATGTGTTCAAATACTCCTCCGTCGAAGGGAATGAACTCAGCAAAGCAATAATCTTTATCTGACACAAGCTCGATTATTCTCATACGGTACGCATCAGAAATGGCTTGGGTTAGGAAAGGGTCGACGTCTTGGTAGTTGCGTGAAAACATTGTGACATACCCATCATAAGTTAGATTACGCCTCTATCGTGGCGGACGATAATCAGCTTCATAAAGATCTCGGTAACGAATCAACCTTGCAACGCCTGCTCGACGTACTTCAGGGTGCCGATCTTGATCTCCATGTACCAGGTCAGTTATGGACCTCACCACACAGTTGCCATCGCCTATGCTCACCACCGGTTTGACAGATTTTGAACGAGTTTAACCGGTTTACAACTGGTTTCAACGGGTTTAACCGGTTTTGAACAATTATTGACCGGTTTTCAACGGTTTAACCGGTTTTGAACGGGTTTAACTGGTTTTGAACCGGTTTCATCGGGTTTAACCGGTTTTGAACCAGTTGAACGGGTTTAACCCGTTTTGGCCTAATAAACATATGCTAGCTTAGAAACCAACTCAAGGCTTTGAAGTTTTAAAGTTTTTTTGAATTTTTTGCAGGTTATGAAAAAATTAAAGTTGGTATGGTCGTTCTTTGGTTGAAAAGTATCTAACCATAATGTAACGTTATGACAATGTATGTGTGCCTCATCCACACACATTCTTATATTTTGTAGTTTTGCATTATCTTTGGTAATTAACATAATGTGGCGCAAGTGTGCATTTTTGGTATGTGCTTGTGTGCACATGTCGTTTTACGTGGGCATGCAACGGTGCATCGAGAGGTTTAAATGCGTGTCCAGGTATATGTCATGAGTACAAAGTTTTGACAGCAATACACATATACTAATTTTTAACGATAGGTGATGTCGTCTTTTTATGGTTAATTTTAGAACTGTGACCGGCTGTATTTTATTACCAACATTTCAACCGCGTAAATTGAATAAAACAAGTTGTATTTGTTCTAGCAACGCAAAGTTGGGGTCAGCGCTTGGGTATCGGGTTTGTTGGGGTTTCACTAGTCAGGTTTTTTTCTTCTTTTTTTTGTTGGGAGCATGATAACAAATTTCAAACGATTTATGTTCTAACCAAACCAAACCTACCAAAGTATCAAGAATTTAAGGCTTACTTTGATTTTGCAGCTACATTAAATTGAGGTAGCTAGAAACCAAAGCCAGGGAAGGAAATAGCTCCACATATATCATGGTCTCTAATCCTATAGATTTTTTATCGAATTCAGTAGTACATTTGGAAATCTGGTCATCTGGATATCGAGAACCAGCGTTAAGGAAACACGATCCAAATGGCCAAACTTTGACAACATAAAAGCTGAGGTTAAGTAAGTGGAAAAAGATAACATATGGGCAGTTGAACTCATATGTCTTGATTGAGAGAATTTTTGAAAACCACAAACGTATTAACTCAAACGGTACTATGTGATAATGCCTAATCTTTACAACATCCCCTAACCCCAATTATGTGATAATGCCTAGTCTTTGTGCGAGTTTATACTTGATGTTACTTCTAAATGTTTTATGTTTGTTTGACAAAATATCTTGAACTTACAAAAAGACTTGTGAAAAAGACATGCATATGTTGAATTAGTACAAGAAGGTATGCGTTGCTTCAACTTCATCAATTATTCGACTCCGGCCACATATGTTTCAAGCTCTTGATTCCTCTCAGTAAACTCATCCATTGTTTCTATAAACTCTTGTCACCACATGTCGGTGATCAAGATCAAAAGTTTTTGACTGAATCACAAGTAGCTTGGATGATATGAAAGTCTTCAACCACTAGAGCGATAAGATGATTTTAAATTCTTTAACGTTTTTGATAACCGGCAAATGCATGTGTTTATAAGCTAGTTACTGAATAGGATTAACTTAGCTTAGAAATAAATTTTAGCCCTTACTTTTTTGGTTTTTGTTTTAGTACACCGGTAATTTTCATTTCTAAATTTTATTGTGCTTAGTGAGCTTATCAAAATGTGAACGTTGGCCTTTAAATGACTATAAATATGAAGTTTTGAAGCTAAAATTCAAGCTTCATGCCTTCAATATTTTTCTTTGCATGTCTATAAAATACTCGTCACTTTCATCCAGATTATTTGAACATAAATGGTAAGATCTATTCTTCTCAACAACTCTCAACAAACATCTTTATTATTTTCTCACCTACCACTCACTATATCTTTACTGTAATACATTAACTAGATCAACGATAAGATGTTTGCCATGTTGGCAATCCGAATTTTGCCCTCATGCATTTCAAAATTTTTACCCTCTATATAAACACCCTTAAATTACTCATACATCACAACTTTCCGATCTTTCATCAAGAACACACCATCACACCACACACACATAAAGAACTACTAGTAAACAAAGGCCTTAAACTCCCTCACTAGTCACTACACAAACACAACATACTGAGTATGATGGTGCCCATCCGTCCTCCACCACATCCAGACCATCAAGAACTTTTCATCATGATTTATTATTGAAATAGGTGGTCTCGGTAATTTATTTACTTTTCATCAAGCCAACTTGGAAAAAATGTAAGGCTCTTCTTCAAATTCAGGGAAATAACGATGGAGTGAGGCCACAAATAGCTTTGATATCTCATCATCAAGGCTGCATCCCTTCAACTCTTATCTTCTGCTTCTGAAGCCATTGAGGTTTCTTTTTCTTCTTGTAAAGGCGCCTCATAAAGCTTTGAGATCCCTTCTAGTTCGTGCCAATTGTAATCTTTTTGATTTACTTCCATTATTTGGTTGATGTACACTATCTGTTACTAGAAATAATGTTACCAAAATAATACTTTTATACTATTACTCAACATTAACACTGTGTTCTCGAGTATCACTTAAGGAAGAAAAGGAATGAAAAAAAGGATTGAGATCCATTTAAGGAGGAAAAGAAGTGAAAAATAGTGTTATTTGATTTATTTTGATGTAAAGTGGTTGCTGTCAAAAAAGTAGATTGCAAATATTTACTTTGTATTACTTTACTAACAAAATTCAAGAATAGTTTAGATTTTACGAATAGTTTTCATTTTTCAAACCTGAATCCTAAAACATTAACCTAACTACATTGTTAACGCAACATAAGCTTAAATTCGATCCATGCTCGTATATGTTTTATTGTTACATTTACCAAACATATATGTAGTTATTCATAATATAACATATGTTCATGCATGTAGTCTAGCATTGACTCGAAAACAATTTTAATTTGAATGTGACATATTATGATCATCCCAAAAAAACGAACATATACTGATAATATAAAGCTCAATGACTAACGACAGGAAACCCAACCAATCGATCAGTTTTTCCGATACATATATGGACGATAGGTAATACGAACTATCGAACTTAAAGATGAAGTCTATGTACCGGCCTTAAAACGGGACCGTAAATAAGAACTGAAACTCAAAACAAAGACTCTCAATGTCGAATCGTTGTATGTGTTTTTTAGGATTTGGAATAAGGTAAAGTACTATGGGCTGATATGCAGGGCTGGATTTGGTAGTTATGCCTTCGGTTCTCTATGTTAGAACATTGTAAACCCCGTAGGTATATCATTATTATTTACCATTATTTATAAGGGTGAGAACTTAGATGCCCTAAACCTACAAACCGGGCTTGGGTCTACTTATCCACCAATACTCTCTGCAGTCCGAGCGGCGAAATCGCGAAAGCTTGGACTGGAGTAGCAAACTAGAAAAGAAAAGAAAAATAAAACATTAACATAATAAAAGCAAAACTTTAGTTGACTCTCAACAAAACAGTAGACTGGTACCAACGGTCGGCTAAGTCGAGTGGTAACAAATCAGTATCAACGGTTGACATTAGGGACTGATACCAACGGTCAACTTTAGTCGACTGATAACAAAACCGTACGAACAATCGAATAAAAAACAAACAATAAAACAACTTTAACATATAAAGAGAACAAGGAACAACTTCATAACTCTCTTTTTTATGTTGTGGTTTAGACGTCAAAAGAGGAACAAAACAACTCTTAACCTTCCTTTGTTTATTAATTGTGCACGCTCGCTAAGAACCACAGTAATATATAAACCGAACAAGGAAATTGTAGTCTTCGAATTAAAGAATGTGACCGCTGTATTATATCAAGAGCCAAAGGAATTAAATCCTTTATTCCTTCCGCACGCTCGCCTAGAATAAATAGTGATATCTATGTATTCTGTAGTCCTCGAATATCATGTTAGAACATTGTAAACTCCGATACCATAGCCACCTAGGTCTGAAGATGAGACCTGCTATGATATCATGTTAGAACATTGTAAACTCCGTGGGTATATCTTTATAACGACCATTATTTATAATGGTAAAACCCTAATACCCTAAACCCACAAACCAGGCTTGAGCCTACTTATCCACTAATACCCTAAATCCTAATGAACTCAACCCACATATCAAGCTTGAGCCAACTAACTTCTTTTTTCTTTATATTTTTGTCAACCTCAAACACAAACATGCATTTGCAAAAAAAACACAAAACCAACACAAGATCTCTAAAAACCTGGACAAACTTTTCATGAAACGAGCTTAGATTTCCATTTTTCCGGTTTTGACCGGTTTGTACGGGTTTTGACCCGGTTTAAACGGGTTTAACCGGTTTAAAGCGATTTGGAACGGTTTTCAACTGGTTTAACCGGTTTTAGTCGGTTTTCAACGGTTTAACCAGTTTGAATCGGTTTAATGGTTCCCAACAGGTTTAACCTGTTTTGAATGGGTCTAACTGGTTTTTGAACGGGTTTAACCGGTGTTAACCGATTTTGGACGGTTTTCAATGCCTTTAACCGGTTTTAGTCAGTTTTGAACATGTTTAACCGGTTTGAACGGGTTTTGACCGGTTTTGAATAGGTTTAACAGGTTTCGAACGAGTTTTATCAGTTTTGAACGGGTCTAACCGGTTTTCAACGCGTTTAACTGGTTTTGAACGGGTTTTGACTGGTTTTGAACGTGGTTTACCGGTTTGAACGGGTTTAACCGGTTTGAACGGGGTTTCAACGGGTTTGACCGTTTCGAACGGGTTTGACCAGGTCAAACATGTTTTTGTGAAATAGTACCATAGGTCTTTATTTGCAACCTTCTCGTACCAGTAGACAAACATTTTCAAGATGAATACATTTGCCTTCGCTAAACGTAGGAAATTGGCCAAATAAACATAGGCTAGCTAAGAAACCAACTCAAGGCTTTGAAGTTTTAAAGTTTTGAATTTTTTGCAGGTTATGAAAAGATAAAGATAGATGTGGGTTTTTCCGAGAAAAAAGAAGCATGGCTAAACCATTGTTAATGAAATTGGCATAAAAAACATAGGCTAACTAAACCGTTGTTAATGCCTTTGATACATTGTTCTCAAGTTAGATTGAAATTTAGTGATTTGGTTGTTTAGTTTTTATTGCCCAAATGACTTGAATGGCCACTTGTACTTCGAAATAATGAGTAGACCAATATATAGCTAAAACAAAAATAAAGATTGGTGATACATGTTTTAGACAACAACGATTCACCTTGTGGTTTCTTCCACCTCTTTTAACATTGTGTGCATATGTCATGTGTGTGCGTTCAGTTCATAACTTTTAAGAGTTACTTCTCTTTCAAACGAAGCATGTGTACGCACTTATCCGATTTACCATATTTGTAAAAAACATGTACTCAGGTTATAGACGGTATCGGAGTAACCATTTTCACCCAAAACAATATGAAGATGCCAAAACAACAATGGGATCAATTGATCAAGCATGGTGATCATTTGAAGTAGTTGTTTATTTTAGTAAATCGAAGAGATGTCAACGGTGTGTTTGAGACATGAGTCTAGTGGGAATCATATTCCCTAGAAAGTGGCCAATTATATATGGCATTAAGGAAACATGATCTAGCACAAACTTGGCAAGATAAAATGGAGGCTAAGCAAGTTGCAAAGGGAAACATATGGGCAGTAAGTGAAGGTTATCAGATGACTATAGAAAAAGTCAATCGGCGCCAAAAACAGATGCACGGGATCAGTGTTACGTGCTGATCTAAAAGTGATGCACGGGTCAGTGTTGCGCGCTGATTTAAACCTCTGAAGAAGCAACATGTCTTGATTGAGATTATATCTGCACACCAAAAAGATATAACTTAACCTTACTAAATTTGTTCCAATAATTAACTCTTAAATCAAATGTTGCGTGTTCAAAACCAAATTAATTGAATAAATCTAAGCATGGTTTTCTATAGCATTCATTCACTACAACGCACTTTTTGTTTGGATTAAGAATCACACGTCTATAAAACTTCAACTCAGCCAAAAGCCTATGTACTGCACAATCACCTTCGTTAATAAACAATTGACATTATCATATTTTACTTTCGTGAACATTGGCAGCAGTAGTATTTCAAGACCTACAAGCGTAACAAAACATTAACCATTATCATTTTGGACCCTTAATGTGTATTACTTCGTTTTATAAGGTTGTATCTGGTCATTACCAAAATGCAGCGACTCTTATGAAATTGATAGCACATGACATGATAGATACGAACACAACATATTAGATGAATCCATAGGACAACTTGGTACGGTATAGGCTAAAAAAAGGATAAGAATTCTCTCATGTTCATTTGAATATAATAGGTAATGTTGTGTTTTAAGTGATTGTACATAGTCATTACTGTAAAACATTTGTTTTATTTTAATTCAAATGTACAATCACTTAAAACATGTTAAATTTTGGGGTATTAATCTGTGGCAAACATGTCATTCTATCAATTGCTAATGGCTTTCTAGTTATGTTCAGTGCAGGATTATTACAGGGGTTAATCATGGACAAAGAATAAAAGATTTAAAGTTCCAAGATGCTCGTTTCTGCTGAGCTATTCTCATTTCTCGATGAGTCATTTATAGTCGTTAGAGGGGTCTTAGTGTAACTTAATCTCCTATTTAATAAGTCCCTTAATCTAGGGTTATGAACACTTGGGTGTGCAGTCATTTCTCACACACTCTTCTCTTCTCTTTGATCATTTCACTGATCTTGTCTCTTCTTTGTATTTGTATGATTATTGTCTCATTGACATTAATCTAACCTTGTAACATTTTGGATACTATTGTTGATATAATCTAAGCCGACTATTGAGGCTTAGGTTTGAATAAGAGTTCTTCTGTTTACTTGTTGTTGTTGATACTTTCGTACATGGTATCAGAGCTTCAGGCTCATAATTATTGATTCTACATCCAAGGTTTTCTTTGTGGAAACTTGGGGACATCTCTTCAGCAACAACTTGGTGGTTTGTGGTTATTGCTATTGGCATAATCAATGGTTATTTCTTATTGTGATTTGTTCTTTCCACGCATATTGCTCAGAAGTCTAAGTCTAATCACTTCTTCAAACAAACAGTACTTAAGTCTTTGTGGGTGTAAACGGGTAAACTAACATCTTGATCTGCCACCTCTGAGTGGTATGAATACTGCCTGGTTTACCTCGGTTCAGGCTTGGTGCTTGTTGTTTCTTAATTACAAAGTCTTATTTATTTCTTTATCTGTCTATCTTGCTCTTGTCTTTATTTGTCAGTGCCTTGTCTATCTTATCTTATCTGTCTGTCTTATTGTTTGTACTATGGCTATTGGTGATGATAATATTGGTGGTGGCTCTTCCACTGAGAAAAGCTTAACCTTTGGTGATGTTTTGTATTTACACCCCAATAACACAAATGGTACACCCATTATTACTATCAAACTCACTGGAACTGAAAATTACAAAATATGGAACATGGCCATGACCTTTGCCTTAAGGAACCATGATAAGTTAGGGTTTATTGATGGTACTTGCATAAGAGATGATTCAAACCCTAGTCATGCTAATCAATGGGATACTTGTAACTCTGTTGTGGTTACTTGGATTCTTAACTCTCTCAGAACTGAACTATTTCTTTGGTGCTATATATGCTAAAACTGCTTATGAAATGTGGAATGACCTTAAAGATACCTATGATAAGGTTGATGGTTCTGCTATCTTTAATTTGCATAAAAATATAAACTCTCTTAGTCAAAGTGGGTCCCCTCTTGCTGATTACTATAACAACCTTAACTCTTTATGGAAACAATTTGATTGTATGATTAGCTTGCCTCCTTGCACTTGTGAGGCTGCAAAACATATTGAAAAACACAATCAGCTAATCAAGTTAATGCAATTTCTTATGGGTCTTGATGACTCCTATGTTCCCATCAGAAGCAATATTTTAACCAGGGATCCTTTGCCCAATGTCAAAATTGCTTTCTCTGTTGTCTCTGGAGAAGAATCTTACATAAATGTTTCATCTGGGAATAGCTCTGCTAAACCCAATGCTACAGCTTTTTTGCAAAAACTTCGATGGTGGAAAATTTTTGATAACAAAAAGGATTTAACAACAACAATTTTAAAATTCTGGTTTTAATGCTTGGTAACAGCTCAAACAAAACAGGACCAAACATGAATCTCAAATGTACTAACTGCAAAAAGCACGGTCACACTGTTGATAGATGTTATGATCTCGGTTGGTTATCCAGTGGATATGTTAAAAGGAATTTTAATTCCAAACCCTTCAAAGAAGAACAATGTTTCTGGCGACACTAATCTTTCCACTAATAATGGAACTAGCAACTCTCCCCTCTTTGTCTAATGAATAGCTCTCCGACTTATGAGTGCTTAATGACAACAATGTGTCTTCTGCTCATGCCAACGTAGCGGTAAAAATTTTCGGGAACATTCTTTAATCGCAGTGTCAAGTTTAATATAAACTTTGATAAATTCTTTAACAACAACACTAAAACCTTATCTGGAAACATAAGTCTTGGTTGGATTGTTGACTCTCGTGCAAATCAGCACATGACTGTTTCTGCAAATTTTTTAATTAATGTTGTTGATATTTCAAATCTTGGTCTAACCGTTGGTCATCCCAATGGTACTCAGGCCTTAATTACTAAAATTGGTGATTTAAAAGTCAATAATGACCTAACTCTTTTGATGTTCCGGTTGTTCCTGAGTACAATGTCATCTGCTGTCTGCTTCATAAGATTGCTAGAGACAATAAAATGTTTGTTGGCTTTAATGAATCTAAGCGCTATATCAGGATTTACATCAAAAAAAAGGATTGTGGGGATTGGTAAACAATGCAATGGGTTATATATGTTTGATATTGAATCCACATGTAAGATTGCTTCTAATAACGCATTTCGTTTGTCATGTTTCTAGAAATCTCTGGCATCAAAGACTTGGTCATCCCCCTGACCAAGTCCTACATATACTTAAGTCCACACTTAATCTTGATGGAACCTCTGAATCTGACCATCTTTGTGATACTTGCAATAAAGCTAAACAAACCAGGGAACCATTTCCTTTAAGTGAACATAAATCAACTAAAATTGGTCAACTAGTTCATTTAGATGTATGGGGACCATATAAAGTCACTAGCAGAGATGGTTACAAATATTTTTTACCATTGTTGATGACTATTCTAGGCTGTCGGGTTTATATGCTTAAAGGGAAGGATGATGTTTATGTTTCCATTGTTAACTTTACTCATATGCTATCAAATCAATTTGAACACAATGTTAAGATATTCAGAGTGACAATGGGACGAATTTGTCAATAACATACTTCAACACTTCTTTCATGAAAAGGGAATTTTACATCAAACCTCTTGTGTTTACACACCTCAACAAAATGGTATTGCAGAAAGGAAACATAGGCATCTCCTTAATGTGGCTAGATCCCTTATGTTTCAGGGGGAATTACCTCTATATCTTTGGCCTGAATGTGTTCTAATTGCTGCTTATGTCATAAACAGGTTACCCTCTTCTGTGTTGTCTGGCAAGTCTCCCTTCTTCCTTGTGTATGGGCATGACCCTTCACTCTCTCTCCTTAGAGTCTTTGGCTGCTTATGCTATGCCACCATTCTCAACATCTCTGATAAATTTGGTAGTAGGTCTGAAAAAGTGTCTTTATTGGCTATTCAAATGAGAAAAAGGTTACAAACTCTTGAGCTTAGAAACAAAAAATATTTTTATTCCAGAGATGTCAAATTTTATGAAACTGTTTTTCCCTTCAAAATGAAAAATTCTTTGTCAAAACCTTTTGTTGAAACTTATGTGCCTAAAGATTTAAATCACAAAAATTTCTTTGACTCAAAAATAAGTCCCAATGATGAAGGGAGAGTGACATCCTATGATGATGGCACTGTGGTAAGTCATCCTAATAGGATTGATGAACCGGTTGCAACATCTATAGATGATAATACACACCCTAAGGGCACCATATCACATGAATCACATCCTGTGATGCATCTTCGATTCTGGCGATACATCACCTGATTCTGCTGAACAAGAAAGAGGCTTGCCAGCCACTATTGTTAGAAGGTCAACCAGAGTTTCTAAGTTGCCCAGTAATCTTAATGACTTTATTGTAGAAGGGAAAGTCAAATATGGTGTTGAAAAGGTTGTTAATTATTCTAATTTAAACAAAGATAATTACTGCTTTGCTTCTAGTCTTAATAAAAGTATTGAACCTACCTGCTATGAAGAAGCTATCCTTGATAGTAATTGGGTTGATGCTATGAACTCTGAAATTGAGGCCTTAAATGAAAATCATGCTTGGGATATAACTGATCTCCCACCTAATAGAACTCCCATTGGTTACAAATGGATCTTTAAAATCAAATATAAAGCCAATGGTGAAGTTGATAGATACAAAGCTAGATTAGTTGTTAAAGGTTATAATCAAAGGGAAGGAATAGACTATGATGAAACCTTTTCTCCTGTTGTGAAAATTTCTACTGTCAGATGTCTTATTGCTTTAGCTGTGAAAAACAAATGGCCTCTTTTCCAACTTGATGTTAACAATGCTTTCTTGTATGGAGATCTTGATGAAGATATCTATATGACCATCCCTAAGGGGTTCTGTAATGAGAACAATAAAAATAAAGTTTGCAAACTTGTCAAATCCCTATACGGCCTAAAACAAGCTCCCAGGAAATGGAATGAAAAACTTGTCAGTGTTTTAAAGGAAAATAATTTTGTTCAATCTGTCAATGATCATTCCCTGTTCACCAAAACAGAGAATAACAAGTTTATTGCTCTGCTTGTTTATGTAGATGATATAGTCCTCACTTGAAACTGTATTGATGAGATAAACCTATTCAAAGAGTTTCTAAAATCAAAATTTCATATCAAAGACTTGGGGAACTTAAAATACTTTCTTGGTATTGAGGTTTTAAAAACTGGGAATGACATTTGTCTCTCCCAAAGAAAATATTGTCTTGAACTCCTCAAAGAATTTGGTCTTCTTGGGTGCAAACTTGTGTCTACTCCTATGGAACCCAACTCTGTCCTTCATCATTGCTGATGATCCCCTACTTGTCAACATCACTGGTTATCAGAAGTTACTTGGGAAACTTATCTATCTCACCCATACAAGACCTGACATCTCATACCCAGTTCATTGTCTGGCACAATATATGCACTCTCCATTAAAATCTCATCTAGAATGTGCCCTCAATGTTCTGAGATATCTAAAAGGAGCTCCAGAAAAAGGTCTAAGGTACAATTTCAGCAACTCTGAAAATCATCTTGAAGGATATAGTGATGCAGATTGGGCCAAATGCAAGAAAACCAGAAAATCTGTCACAGGTTATTTTGTTTTCTTTAATGATTGTTTGATCTCATGGAAAAGTAAAAAACAAAACACTCTTTCAAAATCTTCCACGAAGCGAGTATAGATCTATGTCTACTGCTGCCTGTGAAATCATTTGGATTCAAAAATCTTAAAGGATCTAAAAGTTGATATCAATCTTCCTGTTAATCTTTTTTGTGATAACAAATCTGCTTTACAACTTGCTGTCAATCCTGTTTTCCATGAAAGATCAAAACACTTTGAAATTGATGTCCACTTCATCAAGGAAAAAATTGCAAGAGGTGTTATAAGTGCCAAAAAGATTGGCTCTTCAAACCAAACTGCAGACATACTTACTAAAAACCTCTCTGTTTATCAAGATAAATTCTGTGTGAAAAATTGATATTGTTTGATATGTTTGCTCATCAGATTAAGGGGAATGTTAAATTTTGGGGTATTAATCTATGGCAAACATGTCATTCTATCAATTGCTAATGGCTTTCTAGTTATGTTCAGTGCAGGATTATTACAGGGGTTAATCATGGACAAAGAATAAAAGATTTAAAGTTCCAAGATGCTCGTTTTTGCTGAAGCTATTCTCATTTCTGCTGATGAGTCATTTATAGCCGTTAGAGGGGTCTTAGTGTAACTTAATCTCCTATTTAATAAGTCCCTTAATCTAGGGTTACATACACTTGAGTGTGCAGTCATTTTCTCACACACTCTTCTCTCTTTTGATCATTTAACTGATCTTGTCTCTTCTTTGTATTTGTATGATTATTGTCTCATTGACATTAATCTAACCTTGTAACATTTTGGATACTATTGTTGATATAATCTAAGCCGACTATTGAGGCTTAGGTTTAAATAAAAGTTCTTCAATTTACTTGTTGTTGTTGATACTTTCGTACAAAACACAATATTACCTCTCATGTTCAAATGAACATGAGAGGATCCTTATCCTAAAAAAAGGATTAATTTCATATATCACCCTACTTTCAACATAAATTTCATATATACCCAAAGTGCAAGTATTAAATGCATAATGTACAATGTTTTTATGCATGTTTGGATATATATTAAATTTTCAATAAAAAGGAGGGGAGATATGAAATTGCCCCTAAAAAAAATGTATATAATGTATTTATTTTTGGAATTAAATTCCATCATTTTCATTCAGACTCTAAACTTTAGTGAAATGTGATTTTGTAGGCCTTTCTTCTATTTCCAATATACCTGTATGGAATTTTGGACTGATAAAGGATAAATATTCAATGTACCTTTATATGAGTCATGCTCAAGTTGTTAGTTAAGCTTCGCCAAATATGTACATGCACAATTTTTGTTGCCAGTGTTCATGAAAAGGTGTTGGAAATTAAATGTAAGACTAAAATACACCGTTGGTCCTTAAACTTGTCACTGCGCATCGTGATGGGACAAATCTCGGCATTATCATAGCCGGAGGTCCAAAACATGGGCTTTATATGCCAAACTCGCCCCTTGACCACTAACGCCGAGGTCAACGTCTAATTTATGTTAGTTAGTGGAGGCTATTATAGTCCATACACATTTATACCACACCATAGTTAATTCTGAGAAAAGCTTTTGTATACCATCTTGATCGTTTCCCGCCCTCGTCATACAACCCTCACACACACTTTAACAATGGCAGACAAGGAGCTTACTTTTACAGCAGTAACTGATGAGATGGTACAATATGTGAAGGCAAAATATGGGGATACTTGGTTACAAGAAGATGAAATGTCTGATGAAATGGTTGAAGATTTATGCAGATTTGCGAAAGAAGCTAAAGTGATGAAAGGTTAGTCGGGTTTTTTTGTATTTGTGTGATTGGCATTTTAAGGGATGAGCATAAATAACTCTATTTTATTTGACAGAAATCCGAGTAGTGTCAGAATCCACCAAAAAAAGGGATTATAGCAAGCTAAAGGTATCTGACGATATGATTGAGTATGCCATGGCTACTTATTGGAATAAGTGGGATATAGGAGATGACATTGCTGATGTGAATCATGTGATACTTGAAGACTTGTGAGAAAAATATGGGAATAAGGAGTCTGAGAAAGGTTAGAGTTAATGTTAGCAAGCTAAGAAAGTTGTATTGGGTGAACTATGATTTCTTTCTGTTTTGTCTATCTTTCTAGTTACTAACGTGAAAGGAAATGAAGTTGATGTCATCATTATTTCAGACACATCTGATGATGAGTGTGGGATCATGTCTTCTAAGACTACTACTTTGAAAGGTTCTGTAGCCACCTGCAAAATTTCACTATTTTAATCTTCATATTAATGAACTAGATTGTTTACCAAAATTTATTTGATCTAAGTTGAGCATTTTAGCATGTACATTTCTTTTTCTTGCATAAAAAATTATGCATCTCCGAGTAGTCTTACTTAATCATGCCTGGTATATACTGATAGCTACTATCAGTCTCACAAGAAATTTTCTTGTCTTACGAGTCCGCACGCGTACCGGTATAATAAAAGAAAACATGAAAAGTAAAAACGAACTAACAAAATCAAAAATTATATCATCGGATCAGTTTATTTAAAATGTGTCCGGAAATATAAATATTATATTTTTACCGTTTGGAATTATACATTTACGAGTTTAACAGCGGGACACGAAATACACGTAATACCCAATAAAATACCTAAAGTGTCTAATATATATATATTTTACAAAGTATAAACAAAAAAAATTTAAAACTACTCCTAACCCCACACATACACACACCTACGTGATCACTTACCCACTCCTAAAAACCCTCAAGCCTCCCTCTCCTTCATCTTCTTCTTCTAGCAAGATTCCAACAACCTTTTCTCCTCCCCTAAAACCTCATTACCTCCTTTTGAATAAAAATGGCTGACACCCTCAAGAAGTCAAGCAAGAAAAACGCTCCATCCTCTCCTCTTGACCACACCACGCTCCACTATAATTCCAAAAGATATAAACACATCTTGAAGTATTCTCTATCTCACTCTTGGCTTTTCCCATGGAATAAAGTCGACAAGAATCAGAGGTCCCCATTTATTTCTTGTCTCTAGGGGTCACGAGTAAAGATAATACCAAGAAGAGACAAGTGAGAGCCTGCACAATCCTGGTGATGTTACTCAAGAAGGGTCTCCACCTCTTTACAAGGGTCGAAAGTGCAAGTCAAACCACCCACTTTTACTTCTTTAAATACCACCACCGATTCACAGGATTAGATGCCACAACTCACATCAAAAGAAAAACTAAAAAGAGTGTTTGAAGTGCTTGGTGGTTCCTGTGGACTCGGTTGGATCGAAGCATCTTGGCTCCTTGTTTTCTTTTCCTTACTGATCGGCTCTCATTTGTTGTAAGGTTTAATTGATTCTTTTTTTTTCTTAAACATTGGTGTTAATAAATATTGTAAGATTGTTGAATAATTATTTAGTTATGGAATAAGTAATATTCTCATTTTAATCGATGGATATAAACCTTGGGGATGTATTTTGTTGTTGGTTGACTTGTGTGGTGGAAGTAATATAAATCAGTTAACAAGTTTTCATGTTTGGGTTAAGATAGTATTCGACCTAGGCTGACCCTCCAACCCCTCGCGAGATGCGAGACTCGTGTGTAATGTTGAGTTGTAAGACCCTAGACCCAAAGGAGAGTGACTAGTGTCGAGTCTCATTCGAACCAATCGAATGACACGAGCTTGGCATGGTCAGTACCCTGATGGAGTGTTCTAATTGTACATATTGGCTTGTAAAAATTGGAAGTTTGCTATGTTAGTACCAGTAATGTAGACTCTTGTTTTGATTCATCCCCTCGAGCGCTTAACCTATGGTAATGGGTAGGAATGGGAAATTTTTGGACTCAATAGATCCAGTTTAGAATAGGTTTGATGGGTCGTGTTGAAGGGAGTTTGTTAGTCGAAAGGCTGCTAGACCGCCTCCCCTCTTGAATAACCTGGTATAAACGTTTTGGTGTCAAGTCTTGGCTCAAGGGTTTACTCATCTCGTTGTCCAAGTATGGCTATATGTTCACTAGGTTTTAAGGTCGACCCAAGGTCTTGGTAAGCTTCGTGAACTAGAAACAATCACCATGATTCGTGTATTCACACCAAATCAAGTGTTATCTTTTCTTTACCAAGAACTCCGTTTACAAACACTTAGTAGCATGTTTCCTTTATTTCGTCAAGATATCTCAAGATAATCATGTTCTGCTCTTGCACATAAGGGTGCGCTTAATTTTGGTTTGGGCCTCATCCTATAGCGAAGGCCGGTTGGGCTAAAGACCCACTCCCCCAAGTCCTTATCGACCACTCTGGGCCTAAGCCCTCTTCCTTGGACTACCGGTCATCACTCTGCTCGCCTCCCCCTCTAGCACGGACCGTTAAGTAGTACTCGACCCACGTTACTTCGACACGAAAATTGTACAAAACCAACATTTTACAATTACTAGAAATGGCTTTACAAATGAATTACATTTACATTTAGTTAAAATGACAATTTTTATAAATAATAACCATAGAAGCTAAACTTACTTTTAGTAAATAACGATGACTTCATTTCTTTAATGACTAATAAGGAATAACTATATTTTTAAATAACGTTATCGTAGATAAAAACTAACAATGAGAAATGTAGGTAAAGACAAAGGATTTTGACACTATATATAGATATTTATATATATGACTACATAAAAGTTAATTTTGCAAGAATGTCTTATTTTCAAGAACCATATATTAACAATATATAAATGGAACCATGCCAAATTTTTCTTTAAATATAATATCGTACTTCCATACAAGGTCATATAATTATTCCCGAGTTCTCATCCTAATCGTCCGACGTATACCTCTTTATTCTATCTACCCCGTTCCTTGAGTCAACATCAATTGTTCATTTTAAACACATTATCTAAGCTTGATTAATGCCACACAAGCATCAACAACTTAAATCTTGACATATTTAGATGTTATCAATTTAAAATATAAACGTAGTAATTAAAGTATTGATAAACTAATTATAGGTCCCGTGGCGGTACTTCGTGCATCTACTACTTGATCTTTACACTACTCGGATACTTTTGCTAAGGTGAGTTCATAGCCTCGCTTTTACTTGTTTTTCAAACCCCGCGAGGGATATGCATGCTATAAACTAGAACACAAGTCTTTTCTTAAAATGTATGCTTGCCTGATCATTATTCTTATAGCCTAAGTTGCCTGCCAAAAGTCCCCTTCATCATGAACCATTAATCACTTGCGAGTGAACGCAAATATTGTGGATAGTACTATGGGAATTAACGACCCCGACTCGGTTATCGGAAATAACCGGGGCGCACCATATTTGGTTATCTATGGAATTGGCAATTTCATCTGGGGGCAATTTTATTACTTACACCAGTAATTAGGTGTATGCAGTTAGTATTAGTGTCATGAGCTTAGTGCATAATAATAATCTCTCTATGGTAATTGTCTTCGAAGCAATTATCATCTCTTACTTGTGTTCAACCATTTACTAAACCTATGAATATCACTCAATATTTTGTTGATCTTTTTAAGCATGTTTATCTCAGGTACTAACTAGAAAAATCTTGAAGGTGCGGAGTGTACGGAATGGAATGCTGGAAGTGGTGTTTTAAATAAAGTTATCATTTCTTAAACTTTGATTTATCTTTTGTGTAACTTCAAAACTTGTGGTACTTTCTCTTGTGATCCAAAAACATTGAGTTTTTATGAAATGATAGCAATCTTTTATTAAAAACGTCTCTTTAGAGTCGTTTTCTATGACTTATGACTGTGATCCTCTAAGTAATACCCCAAGTAGTCTTCCCCTGTCACATTACGATTTTGGGGGTGTTACAGATTGGCATCAGAGCCTAGGTTATAGAGAACCAACTTGTATTTTCAAAACAAATTGGACTATAACCACGTTTTTAAATGGACCGTTTTACACCACCACTTCACGTCCTCCGCGCCTACTTCGTACTGATTACACGTATGAGATTCGCTTGGCCGATAATACATGACTAGTAAAACTTTGCATGATAAAAATATATAATGTTAACTTTCATTTAGTTAGGCATTTAGATTTGCGTGGCAGATTATGCACGACTAACTAAATCTTATTTACTGCATGATATAACTTATATTTAAATGCATATTTTCTTTTGGGTTGTTACAGTACCATGTCTTCTGCTTCACACCCCATTGATCTGACCTCTGACACCGAGATCGAGGACGCCATGTCCTCTACTACCGTGCCCCTGACACCGGCTGTTCTAGCACCTAGGTCCCCGGCTGTGACATCTGGAGAGACTGGGCCCTTTGAGGAGGGCGAGGTCGCTGCTACTCCACATGCTCTGGTCATACCTGAGCGCTTGCCTATTTTTGGTCCTCCTACCTATGACCAATATCTTGAGTCACAACAGTGGTTGTCCCCTTCGGACGTTATGTCACCTCTGCATACTACTTTTGTGCCCTCCACCACTTCTCATTCATCATCATTACCTATTCGCCGAAGGCGAAAGCGAGCTAGGGTTCTCAAACCCTACGAGCCTCATGCTTCGGCAAGCCATTCCGATACCATAAGGATGTGCGATCTTCATGCATACCACTGAAACGAAAGTGAAGGCACCCACTACCTTTGTACCACCTTACACATACCATCATCATTCGCCTTCCCACCACCAGCTTCACCTACATCATCACCCATACCTACTTCACCACTACCACCACCTACCACCTTCATCTACCAGACCACTACTGTACCAGTTTTGTCTCCATCCTGTGCATCATCACCGTTAGTGATGCATACTGAGCCTGTGATATCCCTTAGGGAGAGAGTCCATTTCTCACCTTCACATTCCGACCCATATCATTATGTTGTGACCTGTACCTATCAGCCGGGGCCTCATAAGAGGGTTGACGCTAGGCGTTGGTCCTTCTTGATGCCGGTCATTGGTCAATGGAGGTTAGAGGAGGGTTCACCGAGTGCTATGGAGCTTGGTGAGAGCTCGTTTGCTGCTGCTGAGACTCTTCCTATTACGGGAGAACCTCTTCACCACACCATCCCGTTGCTAGCTGCACGACTTGTGCGATTTGAGGATCAGCTTGGAGAGGCTATGTCATTCATCGATGAGGTTCCATTGGTCCGGATTGAGAGTATAGAGGAGGAGGTCGAGAACCTCGTTGTCGGGAGGATCATGATGGAGGAGGTGTTTGATAGGATTGTCACTCAGTCGGAGCGAGCCAGTGAGGCAGTGACAGTTCTGGAGCGGAGGATGGAGTCGGAGAGGTTAAAGCTACTGGCAGAGTTGAGATGCTAAAGGGAGTTGTACAGCGACAGTCTGAGCGGATGGTGATCATGGAGACGCGTACTGCGACCCTTGAGCAGAGATTGGAAGCGAGAGATAGGGAGATGGATGACTTGGCTGAGCTTGTTCGTGACTTGCAACGTCGAGTGAGTGGCACACCCGATAGCCCATAGATCGGATATTCACCTACTTAGTCTACTAGTACTTTAGCCTGCCTCCTGTGGCACTGATAGAGGCATTGTATTCGCATGTTTTGTTAAACTATCGAACAAGCTATTGATGTGACATTGTATGGTTATCGTATCACTATGTATGGATGATGGACCTATGACATTATGGTTGTTTTTCTTATGTTCTTATGTATGGTGATCTTTCTTATTTATCGGTTATTATAAATTGAAGTGATCATTTATATATATTCTCTTATGTGGCTCTAACACATTGTGATTCCTTCTTATGATGATTATACTCTATTGATATAATGTGATGATCTTGACTATTATGAAATCGTTTTTGTAATAATTCTCACTTATGTTGAATGATTCTAAAATCTGAGTGTATGTCTTTAGAAAAATGGCAAGAACAAGGGCTACCCCTACTCCAACTCCTGAGATGACCCCTGATGCAATTCGGAGACTGGTTACTAATGAGATTGGTGCTGCTTTTGCTGCGCGACCTGCTGAGGCGGTTCAAACAAATGAAGCCGCGAATCGAGCCAATCGGAATGAAACTATTGTGAATCGCAAATGTGGGTACAAGGAGTTTATGAATTGCAAACCTACTTTCTTCAAGGGGACTGAAGACGCTGTTGGCCTTATTCATTGGTTCGAAAGATCTGAAACTGTGTTTCTCCTAAGTGATTGCTCGGAAGATTGCAAAGTGAAATTTGCTACTGGTACTCTACTAGAAGATGCATTGTCTTGGTGGAAAGCCCATGCCCAACCCATTGGCATGGAAGAAGCTTAAAAAACCACCTGGACTGAACTAAAGCAACTGATGATGAAGCAATACTGCCTAAGAACTGAGATCAAGAAACTGGAAGATGAGTTCTATCATCTAACTACTAAGGGCAATGATCTCAAAACCTACTTCAAGTGTTTCCAAGAATGAAAGCTCTATACCCATCCATGGTTTCGATGATGTCAAGTTTTGGAAAACCTCATAGGGAGATTACCCCAAGCATTGAGGAAATGTTTCTACATCAAAGCCCAAGACTGTGGAAGAAGTGATCACAATTTCCTACCAACTCATGGATCAAGTCCTCAAACATGGACTGCAAGGCAATAACGACAAAAAAAGGAAATTTGATGACCGTCGAGGCAACACTTCCAACAACTACCATCATAACAACTCTTTCCATCACAACAATAACCGCAACAGCAACAATCAAGGCCACAACAATTATAACCAACACCGCAACAACAATCCCAACCCATACCACCAAAACCAAAACAACCACCACAGTCAACAAAACCGTAGGCAAGAAGTTGCGCGAGCTTATGCTGCTACTCCCGCCACTGGAAAAGGCTATGCTGGATCACACCCTTTGTGCACTCGATGCAACCTGCATCATGTGGGACGTTGTACTATTAAGTGTGGGAAGTGTAACAAGGTGGGTCATACTCACAAAGATTGCCGGCCCCTGCTAACGGAAGTAACCTCCAACCCATGGGAATAACTTGCTTTGGATGTGGAGAAGCTGGGCATGTCAAGAGTAAATGCCCAAAACTGTACGACAACTACAACAACAGCAACCCTGCTAGAGCAAGAGCTTATGTGCTAGGAGATGGAGATGCACAAGAAAACCCGGACGTCGTCACGGGTACGTTTTCACTCAAGCATCATTTAGCTAAAGTGTTATTTGATTCTGGAGCCGAAAAAAGCTTTGTGTCTTCTAAGTTTGCACATTTGCTAAAAGTCACACCAACTACCCTAGATACCACTTATGAAGTAGAGCTAGCCGATGGAAAAATATTAGGAACTAACACTATCCTTCGAGGTTGCAACCTATCTTTATCAAATCACTCGTTCGATATAGACCTCATGCCTATCCAACTTGGTAGCTTCGATGCTGTCATTGGTATGGATTGGCTATCCAAGAATCGTGCAAGAATCATTTGTGATGAGAAAGTCATTCACATTCCTCTCGATGACGAAACTCTAATCATTTGGGGTGATCGTAGTAAGACCCGATTGAACATCATATCGTGCGTCAAAACCGTAAAGTACATAGAAAAAGGATGCCACATTTTTCTAGCACAAGTAACGGAGAAGAAGAAAGCGGATGAGAAACAACTAAAAGACGCGTCCCGTGGCTAGGGACTTTCCCGAAGTATTTCCTGAAGACTTTCCTGGCCTTCCCTTCGGCAAGTAGAGTTCCAAATTGAGTTAGTGCCGGAGGCGGCACCCGTGGCACGAGCACCTTATAGATTGGCACCCTTCGAACTACAAGAATTGTCTGACCAACTTCAAGATCTGTCCAAAAAAGGATTCATTCGACCGAGTTCTTCGCCTTGGGTAGCTCCAGTCTTATTTGTCAAAAAGAAGGACGGATCTTTCCGTATGTGCATCGATTACCGAGAGTTGAACAAACTAACGGTAAAGAATCGATATCCATTGCCTAGGATTGATGATTTGTTTGACCAACTGCAAGGGTCAATCGTCTACTCCAAGATTGATCTGAGGTCTGGGTATCATCAACTGAGAGTTAGAGAAGAAGATATTCAAAGCGCTTTTCGAACATGATACGGCCACTACGAGTTCCAAGTGATGCCATTTGGTTTGAAAAATGCACCGGCAGTGTTTATGGACCTAATGAACCGGGTGTGTAAACCATACTTGGACAAATTTGTGATTTTGTTCATCGATGACATCCTCATTTACTCCCGCAACAAGAAAGAGCATGCGAAACACTTGAAAGCCATTCTAGAGCTACTCAAGAAAGAAGAACTGTATGCTAAGTTTTCCAAGTGCGACTTCTGGATTCGAAAGGTTCAATTCCTTGGTCACGTGATAGATAGTAATGGTCTTCATGTTGATCCTACAAAAATTGAAGCTATCAAAGATTGGTCATCCCCTACTACCCCTACCGAGATACGCCAATTTTTGGGTCTTGCGAGTTATTATCGAAGATTTATCGAAGTATTCTCGAAAATCGCTAAACCTCTATCGGAGTTAACCCAGAAAAAGAAGAATTTTGACTGGGGTGAAGAACAAGAGTTAGCCTTTCAACTCTTGAAACAAAAGCTTTGTGAAGCTCCTATCTTAGCTCTACCCGATGGAGTGGAAGATTTTGTGGTCTATTGTGATGCATCACACCTAGGGTTAGGAGCAGTATTGATGCAAAGGAACAAGGTGATTGCTTATGCTTCGCAACAACTCAAAACTCACGAAATGAACTACACTACCCATGACTTGGAATTAGGAGCCGTGGTTTTCGCTCTCAAAATATGGAGATATTACCTATATGGAACCAAGTGTACCTTGTTTACCGACCATAAAAGTCTCCAACACATTCTAGATCAAAAGGAACTAAACATGCGACAACGCCGATGGCTAGAATTGCTTAGTGATTACATGTGAAATCGTTATCACCGGGAAAAGCAAATGTCGTGGCAGATGCTCTTAGTCGAAAGGATCGACCTAAACCTCTTCGAGTAAGATATTTGGGAATGACAATTAAGTCACCCCTTCCATCAAAAATCCTTGAAGCTCAAGTGAAGCCCTCAAACCTCAAAAACCGCCCTAACGAGAAAATCTTTGAAATGCCTGAAAACGAAAGGCTTTGAGCAAAGATCGGATGGAACCTTATGTTTCGGTGATAGAAGTTGGATACCACTCTATGGAGGAATAAGGGAACTCATTATGCATGATTCTCACAAGTCTAAATATTCCATTCATCCGGGATCTGACAAAATGTACCAAGATCTCAAAAAGCTTTATTGGTGGCCAAACATGAAGGCCGAAATTGCAACGTATGTTGGGAAATGTCTCACTGTTCTCGAGTCAAAAGCCAGAATGTCAAAAGCCCTCAGGATTGTTAACTCAACCTGAACTCCCAGTTTGGAAGTGGGAGAGAATCACTATGGATTTCATAACCAAACTACTAAAGACTGCTAGAGGTTACGCCACCATTTAGGTTATCATCGATCGCCTTACCAAATCCGCTCATTTCTTACCCATCAAGGAGAATGACGAAATGGAAACCCTTGCTCAACTATACCTAAAGGAAATTGTATCCCGTCATGGAGTGCCGATTTCCATCATCTCCGACCGTGACAGTCGTTTTACTTCTCACTTTTGGAAATCTCTTCAAAATGCTTTAGGCACTCGTTTGGACATGAGTACCGCATATCATCCTCAAACTGATGGCCAAAGTGAAAGGACTATCCAAACCTTGGAAGACATGCTTTGAGCATGTGTGATCGATTTTGGAAAGGGTTGGGATAAACACTTGCCTTTAGCGGAAGTCTATTACAACAATAGTTACCACGCGAGCATCAAGGCAGCTCCGTTCGAAACCCTTTATGGTCGAAAGTGTCGATCGCCCGTTTGTTGGGCCGAAGTTGGAGATGTCCAACTCACTGGACCTGAGCTTGTTCAATAAAAAACCGAGAAGATTGTGCAAATCCATCAACGACTTCAAGCTGCTAGAGATCGACAAAAGAGTTACGCCGATGTTAGAAGGAAGCCCATGGAATTTCAAGTTGGTGATCGAGTCATGTTGAAAGTATCACCTTGGAAAGTAAAGGTTAGAGTTGGAAAACGAGGAAAGCTACATCCTCGATACATTAGGCCTTTTAAGATTCTTGAGAGAATTGGCCCGGTTGCATACAAGCTTGAACTCCCGGAAGAACTTAGTAGAATACACCCTACTTTCCACGTCTCAAATCTGAAGAAATGCCTGTCGGATGAATCTCTTGTTGTTTCACTAAAAGAGATTAAGCTCGATGACAAGCTCAACTTTGTCGAAGAACCAATAGAAATCATGGATAGGGAAGTCAAGTGACTTAAGCAAAGTCGCATTCCTATCGTCAAGGTTAGATGGAACTCCAAGAGAGGACCGGAGTACACGGGAGCCGCGAAGACACCATGCCGCGTAAGTACCCACATCTGTTTGCTAATCCAACTCTGACAACCACCGTAAACTAAAATTCCGAGGATGGAATCCTCTTAAGGGGTAGGTACTGTAGCCACCTGTAAAATTTCACTATTTTAATCTTCATATTAATGAACTAGATTGTTTACCAAACTTTATTTGATCTAAGTTGAGCATTTTAGCTTGTACATTTCTTTTTCTTGCATAAAAAATTATGCATCTCTGAGTAGTCTTATTTAATCATACATGGTATTTACTGATATCTAAATCGCCTCTCACAAGAAATTTTCTTGTCTTACGAGTCCGCACGCGTACCGGTATAATAAAAGAAAACATGAAAAGTAAAAACGAACTAACAAAATCAAAAATTATATCATCGGATCAGTTTATTTAAAACGTGTCCGGAAATATAAATATTATATTTTTCTCGTTTGGAATTATACATTTACGAGTTTAACAGCGGGACACGAAATACACGTAATACCCAATAAAATACCTAAAGTGTCTAATATATATATATATATTTTACAAAGTATAAATAATTTTTTTTAAACTACTCCTAACCCCACACATACACACACCTTCCCCTAAAACCTGCGCCTCCCTCTCCTTCATCTTCTTCTTCTAGCAAGATTCCAACAACCTTTTCTCCACCCCTAAAACCTCATTACCACCTTTCGAATAAAAATGACTGACACCCTCAAGAAGTCAAGCAAGAAAAACGCTCCATCCTCTCCTCTTGACCACACCACGCTCCACTATAATTCCAAAATATATAAACACATCTTGAAGTACTCTCTATCTCACTCTTGGCTTTTCCCATGGAAGAAAGTCGACAAGAATCAGAGGTCCCCATTTATTTCTTGTCTCTAGGGGTCACGAGTGAAGAAAATACCAAGAAGAGACAAGTGAGAGCCTCATGCAATCCTGGTGATCTTACTCAAGAAGAGTCTCCACCTCCTTACAAAGGTCGAAAGTGCAAGTCAAACCACCCACTTGTACTTCTTTAAATACCACCACCGATTCACAGGATTAGATGCCACAATTCACATCAAAAAGAAAACTAAAAAGAGTGTTTGAAGTGCTTGGTGGTTCCTGTGGACTCGGTTGGATCAAGCATCTTGGCTCTTGTTTTCTTCCTTACCGATCGCTCTCATTTGTTGTAAGGTTTAATTGATTCTTTTTTTTAAACATTGGTGTTAATAAATATTGTAAGATTGTTGAATAATTATTTAGTTATGGAATAAGTAATATTCTCATTTTAATCGATGGATATAAACCTTGGGGATGTATTTTGTTGTTGGTTGACTTGTGTGGTGGAAGTAATAAAAATAAGTTAACAAGTTTTCATGTTTGGGTTAAGATAGTATTCGACCTAGGCTGACCCTCAACCCCTCGCGAGATGCGAGACTCGTGTGTAATGTTGAGTTGTACGACCCTAGACCCAAAGGAGAGTGACTAGTGTCGAGTCTCGTTCGAACCAATCGAATGATACGAGCTTGGCAAGGTCAGTACCCTGATGGAGTGTTCTAATTGTACATATTGGCTTGTAAAAATTGGAAGTTTTCTATGTTAGTACCAGTAACGTAGACTCTTGTTTTGATTCATCCCCTCGAGCGCTTAACCTATGGTAGTGGGTAGGAATGGGAAATTTTTGGACTCAATAGATCCAGTTTAGAATAGGTTTGATGGGTCGTGTTGAAGGGAGTTTGTTAGTCGAAAGTCGCTAGACCGCCCTCTTGAATAACCCGTATAAACGTTTTGGTGTCAAGTCTTGGCTCAAGGGTTTACTCATCTCGTTGTCCAAGTATGGCTATATGTTTACTAGGTTCTAAGGTCGACCCAAGGTCTTGGTAAGCTTCGTGAACTAGAAACAATCACCATGATTCGTGTATTCACACCAAACCAAATGTTATCTTTTCTTTACCAAGAACTCCGTTTACAAACACTTAGTAGCATGTTTCCTTTATTTCGTCAAGATATCTCAAGATAATCATGTTATGCTCTTGTACATAAGGGTGCGCTTAATTTGGGTTTGGGCCTCATCCTATAGCGAAGGCCGTTTGGGCTAAAGACCCACTCCCCCAAGTCCTTATCGACCACTCTGGGCCTAAGCCCACTTCCTTGGACTACCGGTCATCACTCGGCTCGCCTCCCCCTCTAGCACGGACCGTTAACTAGTACTCGACCCACGTTACTTCGACACGAAAATTGTACAAAACCAACATTTTACAATTACTAGAAATGGCTTTACAAATGAATTACATTTACATTTAGTTAAAATGACAATTTTTATAAATAATAACCATAGAAGCTAAACTTACTTTTAGTAAATAACGATGACTTCATTTCTTTTATGACTAATAAGGAATAACTATATTTTTAAATAACGTTATCGTAGATAAAAACTAACAATGATAAATGTAGGTAAAGACAAAGGATTTTGACACTATATATAGATATTTATAAATATAACTACAGAAAAGTTAATTTTGCAAGAATGTCTTATTTTCAAGAACCATATATTAACAATATATAAATGGAACCATGCCAAATTTTTCTAAAAATATAATATCGTACTTCCATACAAGGTCATATAATTATTCCCGAGATCTCATCCTAATCGTCCGACGTATACCTCTTTATTCTATCTACCCGTTCCTTGAGTCAACATCAATTGTTCATTTTAAATACATTATCTAAGCTTGATTAATGCCACACAAGCATCAACAACTTAAATCTTGACATATTTAGATGTTATCAATTCAAAATATAAATGTAGTAATTAAAGTATTGATAAACTAATTATAGGTCGCTTGGCGGTACTTCGTGCATCTACTACTTGTCTTTACACTACCCGGATACTTTTGCTAAGGTGAGTTCATAGCCTCACTTTGACTTGTTTTTCAACCCCCGCGAGGGAGATGCATGCTATAAACTAGAACACAAGTCTTTTCTTAAAATGTATGCTTGCCTGATCATTATTATTATAGCCTAAGTTGCCTGCCAAAAGCCCCCTTCATCATGAACCATTAATCACTGCATGAGTGAACGCAAATATTGTGGATAGTACTATAGGAATTAACGACTCCTACTTGTTATCAGAAATAACCAAGCACCATATTTGGTTATCTATTGAATTGCCAATTTCATCTGGGGGCAATTTTATTACTTACACCAGTAATTAGGTGTATGCAGTTAGTATTGGTTTCATGAGCTTAGTGCGTAATAATAATCTCTGTTTTCTATGGTAATTGTCTTCGAAGCAATTATCATCTCTTACTTGTGTTCAACCATTTACTAAACCTATGAATATCACTCAACATTTTGTTGATCTTTTTAAGCATGTTTATCTCAGGTACTAACTAGGAAAATCTTGAAGGTGCGGAGTATACGGAATGGAATGCTGGAAGTGGTGTTTTAAATAAAGTTATCATTTCTCAAACTTTGATTTATCTTTTGTGTAACTTCAAAACTTGTGGTACTTTCTCTTGTGATCCAAAACATTGAGTTTTTGTGAAATGATACCAATATTTTATTAAAAACGTCTCTTTAGAGTCGTTTTCTATGACTTATGACTCTGATCCTCTAAGTAATACCCCAAGTAGTCTTCCGCTGTCACATTACGATTTTGGGGGGTGTTATAGGTTCCACTTCCCAAGCTTCTAAGGCTTCCGCTCCCAATGTTGTACTTGGTCTTGTAGCGGTTGTGGGATGCTCCAACACAAATAGGAACGAGTGGTATATGCCTCCCCCTAAGGACCTCAAGTCTCCCCCCATGAATATCAAGTCTCCCATCAACAAGTTCACCTGTTATTTTTAGTTGTTGATGTAATAAAGATGTATATTTTTTGGCTGATGATGGTTACTGAAAACGATACTTGTTAACATGTATATTTTGCTTGATATGGTGAAATTAGATGGTGGTGTATGTATATTTTGGATTTCTTGTTTTCATTTTGTAGTTTGCAGTGCTTATGCAGCTTTAGGTGGGTGTTTGGAAAAACCCATTTTGACTTATAAGGTCAACATAAACCAAAATATTAGAGGAACCACACGGAATTGTTAGTCTTTAAAATCTCTTTTGTTTGACTTATAAAGTCAAAAGATTCAAATTGTAACCAAAATTCAATTATTATAACAAAACAAGCACACACACATCGCTTAAGTTACATTTAGATCGAAGACAACATAGCATTATTTCTTGCTAGGAATTCACTGCGTTAAATGACTAGTAGGTGATCCATTAGGTCTGCCAGCTTGCAGCTTGGTTCAAGTGGTGTTTGTCTTGGGCATTCTCCATTTGGTCTTTGAGTTGCAGGTGCTTCACGTGGTGTTTGGCTTGGGCGCTCTCCACTTGCTATTTCAGTTGTAGGTGGTTCACTAGTAGGTGCAGAAATATGTAGACCCATCACATATCCACCACTATCTCCTGTGGTTGTGTTTTCCCTTGTAACACCATCTCTACCAGTATTAGATGTGTTTCCCCTTATCTCAAGGCACACTAGACAAACATACCACATGAAATCTCTATAAGGTGGACGCCTTGCAAAAAAGGTCAATCCAGCCCTGTTTTCAGTTTCAACCCAACAGTCAATGTATACCATTTGACAACCATTTTCTGCATCTGATGACGCTTTACGAAGCGGGTTCGGGGTCAAAAGAACTTCCTTTTCGTCGAGCAAGTTTTATAACACCCTAGGCAGTGAACCTAATCGCTGTAGTGTAGTATTAGGGTAAGCCACGGGTATTGATATCGTTCTCTAGGGGAATAGGAATGCTAGTTGAGAATTACTACGCTAAGGTTGGGGTTGAAGAAGATTATTTTTGTACTTTTTAGGTTTTTTAGAAAATAGAAAGGTACAAATCGCGGGTTTGGATTTGGGGGGTGGTATTTCTACCGATTACTCTACTTTTATCTAATTCTCTAATCTAACTAGTGGGTAGTCTATGTCTAACTATTGTGTGCTCGTATGATGATTTAAAAATGTGTTTACTTAGATTTTATTACTCCTTAATTATCTCCTATTGATGGTTGAATTGTCACGTCCTTATTCTTAATCGCGTTGTGTTTCTAAGGTCGTAGGGTATGCGTTTATCCCTAACTCTTTGAAACTACCAAAGGTTCTTGCCTACAAAATCTCTAGGATTTATAAACTAAACACTAAGGTACTCTTCGGATATTTTAGCCTACAATGACTCTAGGTATTATAAGCTAAGGTTCACAAAGATTAATCAAGCATTAACTACACAACAAATGACCTATCGCAATACTAGATCATTAACAATTAAGATAAGAGACAACCAATCAATATTCAATAATCAAGTTTCATATTCCCTAAGCAAACACACAAGTAAATTAGCCGGACATGGGAAACATGCAAGCATACACACAAATAGTTGAAGACATAATTGGATTAATGAAGTAAAACACTTATCTTGATGTAAGATAGGGTATGGAACCCTAAAATACTGTACAAGACAGCCTTGGTTCGGTTTAGGTTTTACTCCACAAAACTACACCTCAAAACTGAAAATTCGATTTCTATATATAATACAAATGCGACGGCGTCACCTTTTAGGTTGTGACGCCGTCAGTCGCCGTATTAGGGTTTCGTCTTGGCCACGTTAGTCTTGGGCGACGACATCACCTTATGCTTGTGACGCCTCCTTCAGCCTCGACGTCGTTCGATCAAATCTATAGGTCACCGAGGCGACGCCCTACTCTTTTAAAACCTGGCCGTCACTTGTAAATGAGCAATTTGGCTACCGGGTCACAAAAGTTGTCCGAAGGCATCGCCATTTTGGTCGTGACGCCGTCCTCTTCTAAGTTGTGACGCCGTCCCCTTCATTTCCAGCAGCCTGAGTGTCTCGATTCTTGACTTTGGCCATTTTTTCATATATTTTCGTTCGAATAAGTGTCATTCCAGCATTTTGCCTTCAAGAGACCTAAAAAGTGAAAAGGAACGAAATTAGGTAGTAACGGATACAAAAGTGATCAATTAAGGGCTTAAATGACCCCTCAAAATGATACCTTTTAAATCCTTATCAGCATCCATGGTGATAATATGTTGGTATGATAAAGAATTGATGACTTAAGATGTATTATATAAGTAGATGGGAGTTGTGGTTGTTGAACAAGTAGATGGGAGTAAAGACAACATAAATGCTTAAAATCTAGTCAACATACGCAGTTTAAGGGGTGTTTGGAATAACCACTTCTGACTTATAAAGTCAAAAAAAAAAACAAAAAAACATGCTCAAACATGATATTGTCCAAATTACAAATGGCTAGAAGAGTAAAAGCCTACAACCTTTGAACACCAGCTCAACATCTTTTATCCAGCACATATGGATGTCTTGGATATAACTCCTCCACGCAACCCATAGTAATCGCCTCAAACTCTGCTTCTTCAAGCCAATTTTTCCTCTCCTTTTCCTCATCAATTCTTTTGTACATTCTCTCCTCTTCCAAAAACTGCTGGAATGATTCTTCATCCAACCTTGACTGCTCTTCATCTTCCTCCAAAATTGTGTGCTCTTCTTCTTGCTTATAAAGAGCTTCAAGAAACTCTTGTTCCATAGTCTTCCTTATATCGTCTTCATCCATCTGCTGCAAAAGTAATACATTTGCACATCAACTAGAATGTAGACACACAAGAACAATCGTTATGTAAATGACAATTAAATGAATACTTGTTGCCTTCTGCCATCACAATGCCTTTTTCTACCTCGAACCTTTGTTTCCTTTGTTGGTTTTGGTACTTGATCCTTGTGACAACTAGACTTATTATGTCCAACAGTTTGACAATTGGAGCATTTAATCTGTTTACGAGCTCTAGATTTACCCATTTTGATGTAATTTCACTTAATTGAGGCTTTATGTTTATGAATTCAAATTTGGGGTAAAATGTGAGAATAAAGTGCTTCCTATAACTTAATGAAAATGTGAGGACATGATAGGGGACTAAAACCTTAGTCCCCTATTCTCTTAAACTGTTTAAGCAAGGACCATAGTTCTACCAACACCCAATACAATCAAAACCGATATAACAACTATCTAAGACGAATACAACAATTAACAACAAAATTAACAAATTATAACACTAGAACATAACATATAGATTCATTAATTTCATATTAAACATTAAATATTCAGTACATATATTTTCAAAAATAAAAAAGGAAAATATAACCACTTCATTTCCTTCTCAACACTTTGTTCTTCCTAAGATCATCAAGGAAGTTGTTCTGCACACACCGTGAGTGTGTTTGACATATCATTCTCCTTATCTCCAACGCCTTCAAGACATTATCCTTTTGCTTCTTGCGAAGATCCTCAAGAAACTTGTAGTTCATCAATGAAGTTCAAAGCCTTTGAGCTCGGAAATGTATTCTTGGGTTTCCTACATACCAAGAATCAAGTCAGCCAAAGTGTTTTGGAGGCCATTAGCAATTTTGATGTCCTTATCGTTTTATTTTGATAAAGAGAGAAATCGAGTCAAACATGTAGTCGGACTTCGAAGCTTTGGCGAGTTCTTGAAGAAGTGGGAAGTCAGCCATTGGGAGGTTGTTGAGATTTTGTTAGAATTTGTTTTTTTTATTATTGGTATTCAAATGGTATAGGTTATTAACCTATAAATACCAAACCAACAGGACGTTCCAAATTCAGGGACTAATTGTGAAGTTAGTAAAAAGAGAAATAGTCAAGTTTGTGTGACTAAAATACGCGAATTTTAAGTAAAAACGGTTAATCGACCAAATTCAGGGACCAAGTGTGACATTTGAAACCTATTACCTCACTTGACCTTTTGCCTCCCTTTACGCTTATACACAATTAATGTTGGCAAACACCAAAACAACCCAACTAACAAGATCCGAAACCATAAACACTATCATAATAACCCACCCAATTAACTTAAACCCAATCCAAACCAAAACCTAACATACATCCACACTCACATCAAAACACACATCTAGTCAAACCCATTCTTAAAAAACAAACAAAAACAATGAAAGACAGGAGCATATTCATCTCAACTTTTAAGGATGTGGGAAGAAGAAAGGTGAGGTCTTGTTCAGAATCCACTGTAATGGGTTTTTGATTATAGCCCACTCAGGTATGAAGGAGGTTCATTAATTAATCTGTGTACCTTTACCAGTGATAGGGATATATTTAGTTCAAGCCTTGATAATGTTATCAAGATAATGAACAAAATGGGCGTTGTTTTCTGTGATCCTAAAGAATCCCTAGAAATTGGTTTGCATTTGATTCATACTGATGATGATGTTCATACTTTGTTTGCACTGGCTGAAACACATGAGTCAATTAATATCTTCGTTGCCCACAAGCCCCAAAAGTTAGAGAAATTTTACTTAAAAAACATCAGTTTTGAAGTTATGGGTTGGGTAGACCAGAATTCTAACTTTAGAATGCTTAGTCCAACACCTTTTAGGACTAGACATAAATGGCAGGGGATTGATAAGAAAAAAATGTAAGGGAGTGGAACCAAGACACAAACAGTGAAAGGTGGTGTTGTAATCAAAGAGGAACAAGGGGTTGTAGCTAAAAAAAGGGAGAAAATTAAAGGAAAAGGAAAAGGAAAGCTAGTTGAGGAAGAGCATGTTTTACAAAAAAAAGGGGGGGGGGGAAGGAAGTTGTTCAACAATTTAAGCGAGGTTTAGATGGGAAGGGGAAGGCTAAAATGGTTGAGTTTGCAGGGTTTGATGTTGAGAATTTGCCTGTTTTTTGGGGAAGGGAAGGCTAAAAGGGTTGGTGGTGCCGGCCTGATGTTTCTAGCGGTGTTAAGACACCTTTTAGAGCAAAGATTACAAACTGCGTCCTAACATCACCAAAGGCCATCCTAGGTGATGTTTCAGTGATGAATACCATGTCATGTTTAATTCCATTGCTCTAATAGTACAGTACCTAAATTATATGGTTGTTGTTTGCATACTTGTTTTTGCAGACAAGGTAGCAGTATCATCATCACTTTAAGGTTCATGTTTTGTGGGTTCAACAGTTTATGGATATCGATCAAAGATGTGTAGATCATTTGAAGGTTCAGCAGTTGAAAGTTTTGAAGTGGGACCAAATTCATCTTTTATATTTTGTGAAATGGCAAGATAACCATGTACCGCACATGACTGTAGTATCAGTTATTTTCCAGTTTCATCAAACATTGAACATATAGTTGACTATTATAAGTCAACTTGCTAAGTAGTTGGTTATGTATAAATTTGTTTGCTTGTCCTGGGTAAAATTCTGTGAGATTATACATTGTTTAGCAGTTGACTTTTATAAAGTCATGCTTAAGTGGTCAGGGATACTGGTATAATTCGTTCAAACAATAACCCCTTTATGTGTTGGTGGAATAGTATTGGGTTAGAATTAACTAAGGTGTGGTATAAATGTGTATGGACTATAATACCCTCCACTAACTAACATAAATTAGACGTTGACCTCGGTGTTAGTGGTCAAGGGACGAGTTTGGCATATAAAGCCCATGTTTTGGACCTCCGGCAATGATAATGCCCAGGTTTGTCCCATCGCGATGCGCAGTGACAAGTTTAGGGACCAACGGTGTATTTTAGTCTAAATGTAATCTACACTAGTACACTACACTTAAATACTAGTTAATTGTATACACATTTTATTACACAAGGTAAGAATCGTGTAAAAACTATGAGTTGCGGAATATGTGTATAAAAAAGAACCATCTTGTTGAATGGAAGTAGAAAATGAGCATAAGTTTATATCAGAGCCGTATATGAAAATATCTGGAGGTGTACAATTACACACAAGATTATATATCTTAAGTCACAAAATTAACTTTTAACAAAATCTATAACTCAAAGATGAGCCCAGGTACAACACTATTATTGATCTTTGGAAATTTTTGTTCACCAAGAGTTTTACCCTTTGGTTATTGATCAAAACGACGACTCATTTTAGGTTTTATACTACCCAAGTTGTACACATATTTTGTTTTTTTAACTGTTATATATTCATATTCGAAAAATATAGATAATTAAAGAAAATTTCATACACCCGTTCACCAAGTCTACACCTATATCATGTTTTAAAACTTGGCCGGGTGTCAACCGATTTACCCGGATAAATGTAGAACCCCTTTGGTTGCCAGGAACCAATTTTGGTGAAAAGACCGGTCTAAATAATGGTTAACTAAACTAATCGAATTGTAAACCACGAATTCAGGGAATAAGTTAAAAAAAAACCCCGATACTCTCTGTCTGGAAAGCAAAAAAGCCTAGATAACACATCCAGGCAAAGGCCAAACTGAGATGTTATCCAAAAGGGCCGTTACAACAGACACGGTCACTACCTAGCTAGCTTATAGGTAATGCTGCGAACATTTCATTGATACGTGCATGAAACATCTCAAGCACCAAACAGAGCCAAGCATATCACTTCACATGTCATTCTTGTCTCCTCCCTTAGATGTCCATCACGTGAACCATCCTAAACAATTATATCGTATTCATAGGTGGCACAAAACCCTAAACGCATTTTTATAAATAGAAGTTCATTTCAGCGAAATGGACCAGCTCGAATTCACCGTGAAGCTAATCAATATTCACACACATAAAACACATTCTATAATAGTCACATGAGTGTTACCCTACTCTTGACTCTGGTGCATGACTTTAGTTTGTTAATAATCACTCTTCATAAGAAGTTTAACAATTCAGAACTTCAATTTTAAAACTTAATGTGATTCATCACATTCCATAATAAAATGGTGTTTTATGAATCTTCTAGGTTGGAGTATATTTCAGTATATTCAATTCATAATCAATTTTCTAACCTTAATTACTTTTAATAAAGAAGTTATGGTTATCTTGAATCAAACAAATCAAATAGAGTTTGATTCACTTAACTAAACATACCATTAGCTTGTGGTATTTCATTAGAATTAATATTGTAAGACAATCTAACAATATGTAAGATAAACATATTCCTTTTGGCTTGCCTATTTACCAAGTCAAATTAATGGTATAATAGACTTTCCAAGCCAATTGCATGCTTTATAACACAAGTATTCTTTGACCAATTCACTTCATATCCATGTCTTAACAATAAAACATAAACTATTATAATCCCATTATACATTATAAATCATTGATCATTGATCAACTCAATGACTTCTTGTATATGTCTTAATTAAAAAACATAGCAACTTAGCGTCTTACTTTATAATAAGTCTTAAAAGACTTCATGTTTATGTCTTTACAATGAATCATAAACATGTTTAACTAAAGTAATTATGAACAAAACTCTTGGGTTTCAATAGTAATTTCAAGTTAATTTATTACTTCACAATAATGTATGACTACATTATATCTTCATTTATTTATGTCATTCCAAAAATACATAAATATAGAAATTTAAGTAGTATTAGATTACTTCATTTATTTATGTCATTCTAATAATATATAAATATTTAATTTGAAGTAGTTTTATATATCATCTTGACACATGTTCTATCTACTTATCTAATTTAGAAACTGTAAATTTATTCCAGATACGATCCCACATAACATGGAGATTTACCTTGTTGTTGCAATCTGGCTAAGCTCTCACATAACGTAAATTGCAACACCAAGTGTTTCTTGAATTAGATATGTATAAGTCATATTAGAACGTTAGTCTCTTACTCAGCAGTCAAGAGAATCCTTTAAATCATATACCTATATGTTGTACCTTGCACACAATAAAGATTTCTCCCACTTTTGTATTGAACAACATCATGTAGCAGATAAACAATACAACATATGTTTGTTTATATGACCAATATGATTGTGTCATTAATATTAGCATAACTAGTAGATGTATAACAACTTCATTGTCTAGTAAGGAAATGTACATGACTATCCTTAAGATCATAAGTGTCTACAAGTGGAAAGTAATTATCTTAAGACATTCTAGAGATAATCTGGGTTACTACCAAGATGACAAAGCTTGTAACTCTTACTGAATTAGAGATCATTACATTAATTCCTTATTCAGTAATCTATACTACATTATAATGTATTTAGGACTTCCAATAAAAGGAAGTCTTAAAAATATAAGCCTACACATGTTACTATAATTAGTAATTCATATAATTAAGAAAAGAAGCACAATGTACAACACTTTAATGCACATAATTTTCAGGCGTACAAGACAAGAAGCATAGCGTACACCACTTTAATGCACATATTAAAAAAAAACCAAATACCACATTGATTCTATTTAATATAGTCAATTAATTAATTGATCAATAAACATAATTAATACAGTTATTAAAACACCCCTAACATAATAAATACAAATTATCAAGCACATTGTACAACAAAATTAAACATAATTCCTACATTAAATGTCACTAATACAAATAATATTCGAGTCCGAACGGGCAACATGCCAAATGGGTTTGAGCCCGAATGGGCGCAGGCCAAACGGGCTCGAGCCCGAACGGGCACAGGCTAAACGAAATTCTAGAAAAAGGTAAATTTATTGTTAAAAAGAACATAATAAACTAAAATACATGATTCACTTGAAAATTTTATATGGGGTACCTGCCGCCGAAACGCGCGAGTACCCTGCATTAAATGTCACTAATACAAATAATAAAGCACATTATACAAATATTAAAGCCCGAACGGGCAACAGGCAAAATGGGCTTGAGCCCGAACAGGTACGGGCCAAACGGGCTCGAGCCCGAACAGGCGCGGGCCAAACGGGCTCGAGCCCGAACAGGCACGGGCTAAATGAAATTCTTGATATCCATAAATTTATTATCAAAAAGAACATAATAAACTAAAATACACGATTCACCGAAAAAAATTATTTCAGGGTACCTGTCGCCGCAACGCGTGGGTACCCTGCTAGTAAGAACACAATGCTCCCACTGGATTTGACAACATTATAAGTGTTTCATTAACCAATGAAAGAAAATAGTGTGCTATTTACTTCCCTACACCTTTGAGAAAGTCCATACATAACAATTACTTATGTACTAAAAGAGTGTATTCTACTATGTAGATGATGGACTATCCATCAATGCTATTAACTTGACAAATTGGGCATGCAATTTCTTTCTTAATAGTTCTACCATTCCAACAATTGTATGTAATACCTTTAAATGGTCAAAAGAGAACAACTAGAGAAAATATACTAGTTTGTCTTTTACCATCGGTAAATTATTCTAGCTTCTAATTTAATAACTCAGAAAATATGCAATTTTCTTAACTATTAAAAATTGCTTATAAGTTATGTATTTAGAATTTAAACAATTCTAATTTTCCTGTCATACCTTTCTCATTCTTGAAAATGTATAGGATTGAATCTCACTCTTTTTTATGAAAAGAGGACTAGGTTTATTCTTCTAGTAAAGTTAACACTACCAAAAATCCTTACAGGTGTAGATCAATTTACCAATACAAGAATAACCCACGTTTACGGTTTAATGTTCCATTTAAACTTTTTAAGAAAATAAAATACCCAAGGTATTATTCATATAACCATAGAATTTTCTCAAAAACTAGAATCCAAATTATCATAGTTCCATTACATCAGTTGATCTGCTAGCAATGAAAGCACATAATAAAGTAATCTGGCGAACAATAATTGACAAACCTTTTCCAATTCCTAGATCATTATGGGATTTACATTATCAACAACATTGCAAATGTAAACATGTTTTATCCCCATCTCGTGCCTTGAGTCCAGTTCTCACTTACTACTCAATTTAAGTCTTCTAACTTAAAGAACTGCAAATGTGTTCATGTGAGGTCTGACTCAATATGAAGATTTACCTTTCTATCACAATCTCGTCAAGTTCCCACATAACGTAAATTGCAACTTCAAGTGTTCCTTTAACTAGATGGCACTAACTTAATTTTAAAGGTTACTAGTTTTGATGTATATAATCAAAATATGTACGAAGAAGCATGTATACAACTTCGTATCATTAGTTTTAATAAAAACCTTTTTATTAACCAATTCACAAAAATTAAATTAACAAAGTTTTGATTGAGGTATTGGGTTCACCAAATCAAAGAATTTACCTATAATTATCGTCCATTATATCGTACTTTTGCATAAGTCCAAAGATTTAGTGTTTCGGATAATTACCACAAAGTGGTGCATGGAATTAAAGCTAATTCGCCCTTAAGATGATTTTGTACATAAAATAGCCTACTTGGTAACTCCAATTTGACGCACAAAGAAGCGGAGAATTTGGTCAGCGAGAAGCAATTAACCTCATTCTTTCGGGTCACAATTTAATGCGCTCCCCTCCTTATACCTCTCCTATAGTTTGTCAAAATTGGACGAGTTGTTCTCACTATTTTGTCCAAATTCATCACTCATATAAACTATTGAAAATTCAACTCTTCAAAAACAAATCAAATTTCACTATTATTTAGTCCAATTTATTTTTCTACTCATGAAATTACCCTTTGCTTAAAACTTGTCAAACATAATAAACAAACAAGTAACAAAATAAAAAATAAACAACTGCACATAACTAACGATTAATATGCGTAAACAAGTAGCCACATGCAACTTATTCGATAAAACCTATTAATAATCAATTATAGGTTCAAGAATGCATATATTAACTAAGGCTCTCACTCACAAAGGCAAGTGAACCATATACATCGATGAATCGATTACGTAAACCATAGTTAAACATATACCATATAGCACATAATTGATTCATTAATTTTACTGAGGTATTCCCCAATTCAAGATTTATCTAAACAATACACATGTGTATAAAACTTAACAATTAATTTTCACATAACCAATCTTAACGATTAAATAAATATCGATAATAATCCATGCCAAACATTCACGTTTTCATGGATTTAACATAACAATTATTCACGTTGTCACAAGATCGCATAAAATTCCATGTCACATAACAACTATTCATGAATTAATTCACGTAACATATATACAGGTTTAATTATCAATCTAACAAAACAATTTTATAAAACCCTAAAAAAAATTTATAATTCGACCTAAAAAAAATTTATAGTAAAATTAGGGCAAAAGCCCTAATTCTAGAATTAGGGTTTTCAAACAATAACCAAAACCCTAGAATTAATCATATCAAACACAATACAATATCCGTTTTTTTAAGTGTTTAGTAATTAATTACTCACTAAACCAAGCTCGTGATGCCACTGTTGGAATTATATAACATGACAAATCATAGATATAAACAATAAACATCAAGTACACATGTGGAAGCGTAAAGAACATATAATGAATAATTAATTAACTAAAACATAAAAGTATGCGTACCTTTTGATTCTAGCCCAACAAGAATCAATTCCCAAACTAGCAATTGAGATGAACCCTAATTAGGGTTTATAAGGATGATGTGAATTACCACTTATCGTTTTGTAATTCAATCCAAGATACAATCAATAGTGTGATTGTACCACGTTCTTGTACACACGTACTATTAACGAATTAAAGTAAATGCTAGTTTAATTAACACAAAACAATTTGTTAAGGAAAAACAAAGTGATCGATCCCTTAGGGATGATTTACGATCGTTTGGAATAAAAAAACACACAAACAATTTAGGTTTTAGGTTTAGGTGTACAAGAGTTAATTTACAAAGATCCTAGGCCTTGTATATATACCAAAAGAAACTTAGAGCCCAAGTTAGGGTTGAATTGGTTTATGGAAACCCCCATCCAATTGGTTATGGAAACCCATAGGGTTTCTAGAACCTACTTGACACCTAATTTCATATTTAGTCCTTCCTTTAATATTTAACGACCGTTAGTTCATTACGTTTAATTACTTAACGTTCGTTATATGTTTCGTGTAAATAATAACTAAATATAACATTTTAATATTTAATTATTATAACCTTAATTCTCATACGTAAAGTGTGCAATCCCGTGGTCTCGAGTTCGATCCTAACTCACAAGCAAAAAGGGTAGGTGATCAATTGGTCAAATCGCACAAGCAAAAATGGTGGTTAGTTGGTCATATCTTACCCTTCACACTCAGTCTACCTACTTAGGGTCAGTTGGTCATATCTCCTAAGTAACTAGCCACTACTACCATTCAAAACTACCGAAACAAGGGTAGCTACCAACAAACTATGCATGGATACACTTAGAAATAATTATACGGAAGCAATGTAAAAATAAACAAAACAATTAAGGAATCATAACTAGGCTAGCACCAGAGGTGCTTAGCCGCTCATATTAACTAGAACAATCGATTCAATGTTTAACATTACAAAATACATGAATTGAAAGTAAAGAAAAGATAAAAAGCTAATGCTTATCGTAGGGGAGTGATTTCTCCCTTGGAGATAGCTCCGTATGCTCCTCTAGATATGCCTTCGACTTCTACTCACGTTCACTGATGTTGTGTGTGAAATGGGACGCCCAATCTTTACCCAATTAACCCATGGTCAACACCCCATTTACCCGTTCAATACCTTTCACTATAACTTGACCCAGTCAAACCTCAAGACCATTGAACCTTTTCCCCAATGAACCCCAGTCAACCCACTCATGAACCCCTCCTTATTACTGGTCAAAATAAGTCTAACAATACTAAATAATTACCCAAAAATTACCCGCCCGAAAATCCCCCTTTTACCCAGAAACTCATAAACCCTAAAATACCCAAAACTCCAATAAATCAAATTAGCCAAAATTAGGGGCAATTCCGTACTTATCTAACACATGCTGACAAGGGAATGCCACCTTGGCAATCCGTGTGCCAAGGTGAGCAATGATTGGTTGATGAGACGTGGAAGTTTCAAATCAATGGCTGCGATTAGAAGGATGATGTGGGATTTGATCTAAGGGATGAAAACGACTCAGAGAAAGCACACATTCAACTTCTGGATCCTTCTCAAGGCTTGGAGCTTGCCTATATAAACCCCCGATTTCACATAGCTTAGTGTGTAGAATTTGAATAGTTAATTTAGTTTTTAGATACTGTTTTTAATTAGTTTTCAAATGTTAAGTTGTATTTCAGTCTCTGTATTCAGTTCTTATTAATAAAATTTACTTTTCAAGTTTTTAGCTTATTGTTTACTCCTCTAAAATAGCTTAATTACTATTGTTTTGATCTAATCAGTTTATCTCTCAACTTATTTAGCTTGTTGTAATCTTAAAACAAAAATCACAAAACTACCAAAAAAAAAAAAAAAAAAAATGAAAAATACTTGAAAAATTAAAAAAAATAGTACAAATCAGGAGTTTTTTGTCTAACCATAGTACTTCAAAAACATATTTACACAAACCTTGTACTTGAAAACATATATACACAAACCTTGTACTTGACCACTATATTTATTTTTAATGTGCAAAGAAAGGAAAACAGAAAGAGAAAAAAACACAATGAATGTGTAATTATTTTTGAAACTTCTAGAATCGTGTATTAATTTTTTCTAACTACAAGTGTCAAATAAAAAACTCTACAAATCAGTTGTTAAGCTGCATTCAACTTGAGTTTTTGTTTACATAAGCTCTCATAAGCTCTCTTTTAGCTTATCGTGTGCTTATTTAGTTTCTACTCAATTCTGCAATAGAATCACATCAAATCAGTTCTATATACCTTTGCATTAAATAGTGGAAAACTTAAGGAAGTAGCCTGCAATGGAAGGGGCTAGATGGACTTTACTAGCTTATTCTTAGAATAAGCTAGAGCTTGTAGCTGCCCTTAAATGGGACCTCTGTTCAGCTGAGGTGTTTGATAAGTTCACAATCTGATTTTCTCTTAATTTTGCATAATACTGTTTGATTAGTATTGATCTGTTAGTTATAGCTTAATAGTTGTTAGTTTAGCTTATTTCAGTTAATCAATAGCTTATTTCATTTAGTCATTTCATTTTATTGCTTAAATTTGTCATTTGCATAATTGCTTTGTTATTTCTGCATAAATTAGATCATATAGGACTTTGTTGGATATTGCTGTAAACTTGCTTGATTTAGATCTAATTAGTAAGTTGAATCTGATTTGAAGTAATTATAAGCTTGGAAGTGAGGATTAGATTGTTAAAGTCCATAACAGTCTCATTAAGAGGTGTTTGGATCTGTGGATTCAACTGAGTATAAGGTAGGTTTAGGTGTTAACTACTGTTGCATTAGTATTATATAGGTAGTTTTAGTTAAAATAGATCATATAATAGCATCCTAGTTCATCACAAACTTTCATTTTAGCATCGGTTAGAATTTTAGAACTATAAGCTTGCATTTAGTTAATAAATTAGTTAATATAGCTTAAACTAGTTTCATTTCATCTTAATACATCATTAGTAATCAGTTAAATTTGATCAAATTTCATAAAAGTCAAAATTCATTTTTGTCATAAAAGTCAAAATTGTCACCAAGTTTTCTAAGAGCTGTTATTTATGAATTTTTATAATCTTCATTTGTAGTCCAATTCAAGTAAAATTCTGGGTTTAATAACTTTGGTTACTGGTCTACATCAAAGTATTTTTAGTTGATTTTTGTGAATTTTATAAGCTAGTTTAATCAGAGCTTACATTTGGTCATTTTTCCCAAATATGCCTTGTTCACCAGTTTTAGTTGTCAACTCAGCTTGTTCATGACCTTCTAGAGAGTTCATTTTAGCTTCTTATTAACTGAATTTTGGTTTAAAAGCTCTTAGCTAGGTGTGCTTAAGGTTTTAATTTCTAGATTGTTGTTTGGACTTGTTTTTAAGCTTCTGGATAAGCTCGAATTAGGCTATATAGGACTGTTTGGGAAATTGCTTGTTAGAATTTGAATCTGGCTTTTTGATCTTAATTTGGTGAATAATTGATTTCTGTTAGTTGCATTAGGTCACTTTAAGTTGTTTTTAGCTTTACTCAAACTGTTTTAGCTTCTGGTAGACTTTTGTAGCTTCTAGCTTAATTGCTTATAGCTTATTCATTTCAGTTCCAAAGCAAGAAGATTAATCTATGTTCTAAAGTAGTGTTTAATAATTTTCCTCTCTTCTTAGTGATTTTTAGAACTTTTCTGGAATTTTTCATAATTTTCTGTTACTGTTTACTATTTTTCTGCATTTAAAACAGTTTTTAGTACTTTTTAAATAACTTTTAATACAAATAAATCAGAAATAGCTCACAAAAATATAATTTCAATTTTCTTAGATTTATAAAAATCAAAAAGGCATAAAAAATATTTTTCCAAAATTTTCCTAGTTTAAATAATAAATTTTAGCCATTTAATTAGTTTTAAATAGTTTTAAATTCATAGAAAATAGAGAAAAAGTTAGAAAAATACAAATTCAGTTTTTAAAATTATTTTTAGTTTGTTAAGATTTTTGAAAAATAGTTTTGTAATTTTCTCTTAAGTTTTCATAATTTTTAGCATTTTACATTCATTTTAAAAATACAAAAATAGTTTTTAATTAAAATAAAATCAAGAAAAATAATAAAAATTAGTTTTAAATTTTAGATAAATTTTAAATTTCATTTTTAGCTTTAGAAAATTATTAGATCAATTTTAGGGGTTAAATTAGATTAGTTTGCATTTAATTCACGTTTTAGTTAATCGTAATTTGCGTTTTAGTTTTAATTTGCGTATTTAGTCATAATTTCTTGATTGCTTTGTAGTTTTAGTAGATTTTATTGCTTCCCATTTACTTTCCCTTGCCCCGTAGTTTAGAAATCACCAAAATTCCCTATTTCACATTCAAATCCCGAATTACGCGACGTGAGTTGAAAATTCCATTCATCTCTCGCTAGGAACGATCCCGGTGCTCAAATATAATACATTTGAGTTACCAAAATACTAAAAACTCTATAATTGGTTTCTTTCCTAAGAATCAATGCTCCTATAAATCCCTTATATTTTGATGTTATCGTAGAGGATGATAGAATAAAAAGGTATGAAAAAAAAATCGAAAAAAAGAGAAAAGAAAAAAATGAGAGTGAAAAAAATGAGAAAAACATACGGGCTACCATCCTACATCTATCTTTATATTTATGTTTTTAAGTTTATGTTTGTTTTCTAGTGTTTGTGAGTCGACTCTTGGCTTAGCAACGCCAACGCTTTACATGCTTGTAACATAAGATTTTTGACTTGCCACCACTAAATATCCCCTATCCAACAAAACCATTTGTTTCCCTACCCTAAGCCTAACATTACAACCTTTGTAAAGACCTCTTAGATAGTTGTTCCTAGGTGCTTACGCCAAAGCGGTGGAGGTTCGATCTATTTTCAAGCTTATGGTAATCTATGTACTATGCTAGGTAATGAGTGTTTATCTTATATATATTTCATATAAACCCAAGAGATGAGAGAATCCAAAAACCACTTGTGAGTTGCTAGTGTATAATTTCCGTGTTTGTTATGACTATTGTGGCGCTTTTACTTATTATAAACTATTTTAAACCAATGCTTCATGCCCCCTAACTTATAAATTGATTGGCCAAAAGCACATTTGCTTGGGGACAAGCAAATACCAAGTGTAGGGATATTTGATAAGGATTTAAAACGTACGCTTTTTTGGGGTTATTTAAGCCCTATTTTGACACATTTTATATTCGTTACTGCTTAATTTCGTTCCTTTTCACTTTTAGGTCTTTTGGAAGCAATATGCTGGAATGAAGCACATTTGGACGAAAAGGAGCAAAAACATGAAGAAAATGGCAAAGTCAAGATAGAAGACGCTCAAGGCTGATCAACAGAACCTGACGGCATTCCATCCAAAGAGCGACGCTGTCCCTCTATGAAGACTTGATCAGAATGTGTCCACGACGGCTTAGTGGAATTTCTATTCCTAAAGCCTGACGGCTTCACGCCTAAAATATGGAGGGCGTCACTCACACTTTCCACTCCTGACGGCCCAGATCTAGAACTCAGACGACGTTGCAAGAAGAAAGTGCATCTTCTTTTGCCATCTTCTGAAGTCCACCCCTTCAAACTTGTCAAGCTTGGCAAAGTTTTAAGCCATGTGTTTCATAGCAGCAGCAGCCGTTGATTATCACAAAATAGTTTACATTGATTGTTGGGGCTAACGTGCCCAGAACAGGGTTAAGATAATCAGTAGCTTATCAAATACAGGTTACCGGATATCACTTGGAATCGTGTTATCACTTTCCAAAGTAAACTATTCGGCCCTAATGCCTGGGTATCACGAATATCTACTTGGGATAAGACCAAATGTATGTTATTGAATTAGGCACAAATCAATAACCCTTTGCTTTTAGTTTTTTTGTTTTCTGTATATCTTCATGCATGATCAGATTTCCTATTTATAGGAAATTACTCTTAACTAGTCAAATGGAATTATGAGGATTAATCGGTCAATTAATCACTGATAGAAGGGTTCGGGGTCGAGAAAACCTCCTTTTCTACGGGCAAGATTTTCAACCCTCTAGGCAGTGAACCTAGTCGTTGTAGTGTAGTAAGCCTCGGGGATTGATATCATTCTCTAGGAGAATAGGAATGCTAGAAAGAAATTAATGACAAGAAGGTGGGGTTGAGGATGATTCTCTTTTTTTTTTTTTTTTTTTTTTTTTTTTTTTTTTTAATCTTTTTTATGTTTTTTAGAAAGCTAAGGTAAAATCTCGGGGCAATTGGTTGGGGGGTGGTACTTCTACCGATTACTCTACTTTAACTAATTATCTAATTTAACTAATTACTACGGATAGCTATGTTTAATTGAGGTGTGCTCGTATGATGATTAAAGATGTGTTCACTTAGATACTATTACTCCCTAGTTATCTTTTATTGGTCGGTTGAGTTGTCACGTCCTTTATTTTAACGCTTTTATTCCTATTAATCGTAGGGTGTGCGAATCCCCTAGTTTTATGAGGTTATCTCTCGTATATGATTCACGGAATCGGTAAGTCTAAGCTATTTCATCCATTCACCCTATCATCATCAAGCATACTCACGCAATAAATACAACGAAAGCCTAATTGCACTAATTAAGCCTATATCAATTAAGAAAAGACACAACCTAACAACAATCAATAACTAGGTTTCATAGATCTAAGCAAACACACAAGTAATTTAGCAAGACATGTTAGACAAGCAAGCATACACACAATCAATTAAACATGGGGTGGACATAATGATAAATTGGATCAACAAATTTATCTTGAGGTGTAAAATAGGGTATGGGACCCTGAAATACTGTCCAAGTCGGACTACAACTGAGTTAGGTTTTGCTCTCCAAAATTCTACCTCTCAAAATACAGAAAAATTGAATTCTTTATATAGATTTAAAATCGAGACGCCCTCGCCTTTTGCATGCGATGCCATCAGGTCGTCGTCATTAGGGTTTCGTCTGGGCCAAGTCATCGATGGGACAACGTCACTTGAGAGTTGTGACGCCGTCGGCCTTCAGTTGCAACGTTGTTAGGTTTTCTCGTTAGGTTTTCACTCCCTCTCATTCCAAAACCTTAATTGACGTTAGGTTTTCTCGTTAAGTCTCACATGTGACTTACACATGATGTCTATATTTATAATTTCCCCCTTTTACACTATATTTCACTGTTGGACCTTGACTATTGTTTTTCAACATCTTGCACATTTCCCCGCTAAAGACAATATTAAACACTCACGCCTTCGTGATAAGTTAACTACGTGAGTTATGCTTAACAAGAGGACTAGAAATGAAAATAAATTGTATTGTAAGGTTAGTCCCTATTTAACTAGTGTTAACTAGTTATTTATGGATAAGGTTAAATCAGACGTGATCTAGCCCTTATACGTTTACACGATATGATGACTTGTTGATTATGTCATCATCATTTATTTTGGTTGATCTTCTTAACACATACATATCCATATACGTGCATTAAGAATTGTTCTTAATTGCTTTCACTTGTATTATTGTTTATATATTAATTTTTGATTAATATATTAAATTTCAAAATATCCACGTGACTAGTTCTCGATCACCATTACTTCACCAAACTCAACTCCACCCCAAACAACCATCAAATCCTTTAATTATCATCACCGCTACCACTACCATGATATCAAAAACAACAAACATAGGTAGCACTTCACATGTTAATCTTCATCGACACGTACATACGCGGATTTAGGAAAACAAAAAAGTGTTGGTGATGGCTAGATAAAAAAAAGGAGAAGGGTTGATCTTTGTTGAGAGCGGGTTTATAGGATTCAAGAAGACGAAGGATGTTTGAGTTTGGTATAGTTACATTTGGTTATAAAATGATAAAGTAGTGCTTGAATGGGTATGGTATTTGGTGGTGGGTTTGCGATATGTGGTAGTGCTAGTTGTAAGGAGATATTGTTTTTGGAGAGTGAAAAAAATGAAAAATGAAGAAGGAAATGGGTGGATTAGTTCGTTTGTAGTAGGAGGAGTCATTTTTAGGAATAACAAGTGGGCGAACCCGCGCGTTGCTGCGTCAATGTCGTGCTAATTTTAAATTTGAAACGAAATAATTACCTAAAGACTATTTCTGTATAATAAGTTATTCATTAAGGAGTAAATATGCAAAAGATTGATAAACCCAGGTACTATTTTCGTAAATTATTGTTGAAAATAGTATGAGTTTTTTTTACGGAGAAAGCCCCTAAAATTATCAGGTTGTTGCAAAGTTAGTCCTTAGGGATTAACTTTGAAACTTATAGATAACCTGAGGGACTATTCTTGTAACTTGATAAAGCTAAGGACATTTTTTTTGAAAATTCTCGCTAAAAAATTGTACATAAACAGTCCCTGAGGTTATTGGCTACTTGCAAAGTTAAGTAACGACTGTTAAGTAACGGCCATTAAGGACTAACTTCACAGCTGATCCATAACCTCAGGGACCATTTTTTTTGACAACTGTAGAGAGCACTGTTGTTGCTACAGTACGGGGTACTGTTTTTCGTTCCTACCTTTTAGTGTATATAGTAATTGGTGAAGAGACAAAAATAACTCTCTAATTAACAGTACGATAACTGTTAAAATTGGACAGAACACGTAACGGGTGGACCAAACCAAAAACTTTTTAAACTAAAAGTGAAGAACCCGACAAATCACAAGGACAAAAAATGTAGTTAACTCTTGTTTTTACTTTTTAGAGTTAATCACTTAAATGGTCTTTAAGGTTTATCGGGTTTCATGTATATTTTCCCTGTGTTTTTTTCGTCAGGTCATGTCCTTGTGGTATGTAAAATTACGGGTCTTTTCCAATTTACTAACGATGTTTAAACGGTCGTTAAAAAAGAACTAACGTGATATAGATGCATAACGCGAGGGCCTAAGCTTTACCAGGTTTCACATATATAATCTTAGGCCCTCATGCTAACCATCTATATCATGTTCGTCCCTTTTTTAATGACAGTTTAAACGTCGTTAGTAAATTGGTCAGGACCCATAATTTTAAAGGTGGAAAAAAAAGAAAAAAAGAAAAAATACATGGACAATCTATGTGAAACCTTAAGGACCATTTAATTAATTATCTCTAGTTTTTATTATTTCTTTTGACCATAAATAAATAGGGAAAGGGGTGGGTCATTATTCATCATCTCGTAAAATTAACAAATGGGTAAGAATTAGAGATGTATTTTCACACTATGCTGTTAACACCCTCGACATTCAAACTTGTAAGTGCTGGAAATCCCGCTAAGGAGATTCCTTTCACGAACTGAATCCTGAAGACGTGGGTCATTACTTGATTTTTCAATGTAATGCCAACTATCCCTAAACAGGATTAGGACGGCTGATTCGGCCGACCAAGGTGAATGGAATCAAGACATTCATCAGTAAAACAATTGTAGTGGTCAATTCTTTTAGAAATGTCCCCAATGATCGATCGGTAATTTTCAACAAACATATTTACGCAGGTACTGATGATAATCTGTCACAATTCTCAATTTCCGGTCATTTTTCAAATTTACTATTCATCTCGGGAATTTACAATTTATCATTTTACTATTCATCGTTTTTGAAGTCGATTTGATATTATGAGAAGTTATTTCAAATTTTTACTATTCACGAAAGACTATTCATCCCTGGAGAAAAAGTTATATTTACGACCATTATCTGCATATTAGTTCATGCATGGTTTTGCATATTTCATTTAACGTTTATTTTCCTATTAAATAAACGCTATCGCGTAATCATTTATTTTGAATAATTGATTCAACACTTCCAAAAATAATCCTAATATATTTTTATACTCATTTTAAGACTATAAAAATTATATTATTAGTTTACCCGATGTTTTGAATTCATTTTGTATATAAGTTGTTATATATAAATATTTACGACGGTTTTCGTAAATTCAACTCGATAATTATTTATTCACTCAATTCTTGCGAGAAATGTGATTTTATAATTTTTATGACTTCAACATAATTCATTTTCTTTCGTTAAAATCGATTTCTAGCTAACTCTATACATAATAAATAAATATCTAATAAAAATCTTTCAAAGTTATCAAAACCAAATTGGATACTTCACTTTCATTCATTTATTCAAAAAAAATATGTTCTCTTTCTTTTTATTTGAGGTGCACGACCACTACATCAAACATGAAGGAATCACCATTTTTTTTCTTCCAAGATCAAGTATTATTATGATCCTATTAGTGTTCCAGTTAAGGTTTAGGATTAAACCTTGAAGATTAACTAAGTTTTCTATCATCTATCCTCATAATCACTTAATGTAAGTTACTATTAATTTTTCTAATCTTTTAAACATTTACTTGATCTATTTTTATGATTCTATTAGAAATATATGCAAGTATCATATGAATTCATACCACTTTTGCTAGTTTTTATTACATATTATAAGTTTTAATCATCCTATAATTATTCCCATGAACTCTATCATTTTTGGAGAAGTTTAGGAACCCATGACACCCTAAGAAGGTTTATGGTAGGTTTAGAATAGTTTTGGTGTTGATTGGAAAGGGTTAGAACAAGTATTACGCAAAAAAAAACCAATTTCGACAACTTTAAAATGAGGTCTGATCATTTTTGTGAAATCTGGAAATTTCGACAGTTTATAAAATATTTTGGGCAAGATATTCAGAAAATATACTTTAAAACGAAACCGTGGTCGCTTGAACGGGTTAAAACGGATTTATAACGAAGAAGTTATGCTATTTTCAAGTTTAACGACGAAAACTATACTTTCCGGAAAAACAGCATGCTGTCCGGATTTTTAAGGGTAAAAAATGAGTCTTAAGCGTTATCTAAATGAGTCGATTTATCAAAAATATATTAGTATACTTTAAAACGAAGCTAAGGACATATAAAACGTAGAAAACGGACTTATAACAACTAAATTACACGCGTTTAAATAAGGTTGTCGTAACTACTTTCACAAGTATAACACATATATATTTTCTAATAGCCAAACTAGTTGTCGCTAGTGACCATGTTGAGAGTCGTTTTTCACATTGATAGAATACTTGTTAGAAAAGGATGTCTTCTAGTAAAAGTAAGTTCACCAAGCCTATTTTCCAAAATGTTCAACCATTCGTCAAACGGAGTTGTAACGAATAAAATGCGGTCACTCAAACTTTGCCGAAAACTACCTTTAAACAATATTTTTGGTACAAGTACCCTACTTCACCTATATTTTTCTCCATGATCGAGACCTCAAGGATCGAAAGTTAAAAGCTAAAACCTTGAGATAATGCTACAAGCTTTCCAAAACCATTGAGTTTGTTTCCTAAAACTCGATATTCACTATTTTACGACTAGCTTTTCGAGGCCATTTAGTCACTTTCATGAATTGTCAGATTATATTGTTTTGCGACGAAAAACTATAATTTCTTAATAAATCACTAAATGATTATCGTAGGATATCATTTCGACGTAAGTACTTGTAAAGTAATTTATAACTTGATAAGACGTTATAAACTTATTTTCGACGATAAACTTTATTTTCAAATGTACAAGTGGTATGGATATCATATGAGTTTGGATGCACGACATTGTTTCATGACTTACATTAGAACACATCATTCATATTAGGTTGCGGATAGAGATCGCACCTCATTTCAGTGTATCTACTTTTGTCATCATAACCATTGCATCAGGTGAGTTCGTAGCCCCACTTTTACTCGTTTAATTGTTTTATAAACTCTTTGAGGGAGATACATGCTCAACTACTTGCTTTCACTTTACACTTATATGAACTTAAATAACTGTTGTTTCACTACTTATGATAGTAAGTAGATTGTGCCCGAACTAAATTGATCACTATGTTATGAACACTATTATTTGAACCACTTTCCCTGATTTTGAGCCATTCGACATAAATATTTGGACTCTTTTAACTTGATGGGAACATATTGGCCTAGATTTGAACACTTTAACTTGATTTAAAACATTTTGACATATAATTAATCTCTTTTAACTTAATATTAAACCTTTGACTATTTTGAACTTGTTTGACATAATATTGAACCCTTTAACTATTTTGAACCTTTTGATATTATTTGAGCCCTTTGACTGTTTTGAACTTTTGAACTTGACTTAAACACTTGAACTTAATTACGAACTTTTGAATGGAACCCTTGAACTTAGATATGAACTTATGACTTGTTTGAACTTATTGAACCGTACGTGCTATGACCTCGACCTCAAGTCTCCCTTGTTCGGAGCATCACTATAAAGTCTCCCATGTTCGGAACATCACTATAAAGTCTCGCCTTATTGGTGGAGCGTACAAAGTCTCCCTTGTTCGGAGCAACCTTAAGCCTCCCTAGTCCGGAGCAGAATGTCTCCCTATGGGAACGGAGCATTTTCAATTTAAATTCTCCCATGTTCGGAGTGTTCTTAATTGTATATAGTAGTTGTATGATGTACTGTTCGTACATTCGCATTGTTAGTCTCCTATTAGTAGGTAGTATGGATAGCGCTATTAGAGGTCGGCCAACCTCTCGTCCACTATGTTACGGGACGCATATTATTTATTCTAGGGGCTTTGCCTGGCATACATTATTATATACGTGGTTCTATATTGTGAACTATTATGACATCATACACTTGACTATTAGACATACTACTTTTGGCAGTGGGTTGTGAACACACAGGTTGCAAGTTTTGTATGGGCGGAACTTGGAACTGAGTGGATTTACAATGCCTTTGCTTTGTGAACTCATTTGACAACGTGTGCCTGAACATAAACTAGACATATTTTGGCAGTGGGTTGTGAACACACAGGTTGCAAGTTTTGTATGGGTGGAACTTGGAACTGAGTGGATTCACAATGCCTTTGCTTTGTGGACTATTCTAAATGACCAAAAACTTAGTATTTTCTGCATGAACGTTCTTTAAAGGCTTTACAATTCAACCAAACTCTATGAACTCACTCAACCATTGTGTTGACACTTTTAGCATGTTTTATCTCAGGTATCTAAGGCATTCACTTCATGGCATGCATGTGGACTTATCATAGAGTCGCGGTATCGACGCGTCTCACCTATATTTTATGCACTTAACTATCGTTTGATTGTAACAAACTCGTTTTGATATATTGGAAATCTTTTGGGACCTATGTTTTGTAAACTCTGATTATTTACTTAATCAAACGATATTTTCAAAACGACACTTTAGGTCGTTCGATATAACTGTAACTTTGATGTTATGACAGTCATCCCCCAGGTATTCCATTTCGCTGCAAAACAGGTAATTTGGGGGTGTGACAGATTGGTATCAGAGCATCGGTTATAGAGAACTAGGTTGCATCATTGACCCTAGACTATAACTACATCATCATAGCATCTCATCATATCATTATAAGTGCATACTCATTATACATGCGGGCTTATGACTCAACACCCAACATCATATGAGTCGATTAGTCCAAGCATTGCATAGTTACTCCTAAATTATACATAGCCTGATCACCTATGTCTAATTCAGGAAGAATCATGCAATGAAGGGAGTAGTAGTCTCATATGTGTAAGCAATTCCGTAATCGAGCCAAATTTTCAAAAGATTTTCTTCAAACCACTTGTTTCCAGTTTGATCCGAGTGACAGTTCATGTTTGATGAGTTGCAAAGATCTATCTAGAAACAAGTTGTTGCTCAAACCGATTTAGCCTAATCTCATGACAGTTCTTGTTTGATGAGTTGTGAGATTAAGTAAAAATCGGTTACCTAAAAATCTTTTGAGGGTTTTGCTCGAGAATGGGAAAGCTTGCCTCATCAAACCCAATCATAAGAGAGCATGTATTTAGGATGGGAAATGGTCACGATAGCACGAGAACGTACCTAGTTGGACGAGAAACTCATATGCATGAGCATTGACATGATTATTTAGACTATTCGTACGAGCATTAACTTTTAGAACCCTTGTCGAGGTTCGGACCATAGTATCAATAATTGAATCACGAGGACGTGATTTCTCTAACAGGGGAAGAATGTCACAATTCTCAATTTCCGGTCATTTTTCAAATTTACTATTCATCTCGAGAATTTACTATTCATCGGTTACTATTCATCATTTTACTATTCATCGTTTTTTAAGTCGATTTGATATTATGAGAAGTTATTTCAAATTTTTACTATTCACAAAAGACTATTCTTCCCTGGAGAAAAATATATATTTACGACCATTATCTGCATATTAGTTCATGCATGGTTTTGCATATTTTATTTAACGTTTATTTTCCTATTAAATAAACGCTATCGCGTAATCATTTATTTTGAATAATTGATTCAACACTTCCAAAAATAATCATAATATATTTTTAAACTTATTTTAAGACTATAAAAATTATATTATTAGTTTACCCGATGTTTTGAATTCATTTTGTATATAAATTGTTATATATAAATATTTACGACGGTTTTCGTAAATTCAACTCGATAATTATTTATTCACTCAATTCTTGCGAGAAATGTATTTTTATAATTTTTATGACTTCGACATATTTTATTTTGTTCCGTTAAAATCGATTTTTAGCTAACTCTATACATAATAAATAAATATCTAATAAAAATCTTTCAAAGTTATCAAAACCAAATTGGATACTTCACTTTCATTCATTTATTCAAAAAAAATATGTTCTCTTTCTTTTTCTTTGAGGTGCACGACCACTACATCAAATATGAAGGAATCACCATTTTTTTTCTTCCAAGATCAAGTATTATTATGATCCAATTAGTGTTCTAGTTAAGGTTTAGGATTAAACCTTGAAGATTAACTAAGTTTTCTATCATCTATCCTCATAATCACTTAATGTAATTTACTATTAATTTTTCTAATCTTTTAAACATTTACTTGATCTATTTTCATGATTCTATTAGAAATATATGCAAGTATCATATGAATTCATACCACTTTTGCTAGTTTTTATTACATATTATAAGTTTTTTTTTGGGTAAAGGAGAGTAATCCTGCACCCTGGTAAATAATTACATATTATAAGTTTTAATCATCCTATAATTATTCCCATGAACTCTATCCTTTTTGGAGAAGTTTAGGAACCCATGACACCCTAAGAAGGTGTATGGTAGGTTTAGAATAGTTTTGGAGTTGATTGGAAAGGGTTAGAACAAGTATTACGCAAGAAAAACCAATTTCGACAACTTTAAAATGAGGTCTGATCATTTTTGTGAAATCTGGAAATTTCGACAGTTTATAAAATATTTTGTTCTAGATATTCAGAAAATATACTTTAAAACGAAACCGTGGTCGCTTGAACGGGTTAAAACGGATTTATAACGAAGAAGTTATGCTATTTTCAAATTTAACGACGAAAACTATATTTTCCGGAAAAACAGCATGCTGTCCGGATTTTTAAGGGTAAAAAATGAGTCTTAAGCGTTATCTAAATGACTCGATTTATCAAAAATATATTAGTATACTTTAACACGAAGCTAAGGACATATAAAACGTAGAAAACGGACTTATAACGACTAAATTACACGCGTTTAAATAAGGTTGTCGTAACTACTTTCACAAGTATAACACACATATATTTTCTAATAGCCAAACTAGTTGTCGCTAGTGACCATGTTGAGAGTCGTTTTTCACATTGATAGAATACTTTTTAGAAAACGATGTTTTCTAGTAAAAGTAAGTTCACCTAGCCTATTTTCCAAAATGTTCAACCATTCGTCAAACGGAGTTGTAACGAATAAAATTCGGTCACTCAAACTTTGCCAAAAACTACCTTTAAACAATATTTTTGGTACAAGTACCCTACTTCACCTATATTTTTCTCCATGATCGAGACCTCTAGGATCAAAAGTTAATAGCTAAAACCTTGAGATAATGCTACAAGCTTTCCAAAACCATTGAGTTTGTTTCCTAAAACTCGATATTCACTATTTTACGACTAGCTTTTCGAGGCCATTTAGTCACTTTAATGAATTGTCAGATTATATTGTTTTGCGACGAAAAACTATAATTTCTTAATAAATCACTCAATGATTATCGTAGGATATCATTTTGACGTAAGTACTTGTAAAGTAATTTATAACTTGATAAGACGTTATAAACTTATTTTCGACGATAAACTTTATTTTCAAATGTACAAGTGGTATGGATATCATATGAGTTTGCATGCACGACATTGTTTCATGACTTACATTAGAACACATCATTCATATTAGGTTGCGGATAGAGATCGCACCTCATTTCAGTGTATCTACTTTTGTCATCATAATCATTGCATCAGGTGAGTTCGTAGCCCCACTTTTACTCGTTTAATTGTTTATGAACTCTTTGGGGGAGATACATGCTCAACTACTTGCTTTCACTTTACACTTGTATGAACTTAAATAACTGTTGTTTCACTACTTATGCTAGTAAGTAGATTGTGCCCGAACTAAATTGATCACTATGTTATGAACACTATTATTTGAACCACTTTCCTTGATTTTGAGCCCTTCGACATAAATATTTGGACTCTTTTAACTTGATGGGAACATATTGGCCTAGATTTGAACACTTTAACTTGATTTAAAACTTTTGACATATAATTAATCTCTTTTAACTTAATATTGAACCTTTGACTATTTTGAACTTGTTTGACATAATATTGAACCCTTTAACTATTTTGAACCTTTTGATATTATTTGAGCCCTTTGACTGTTTTGAACTTTTGAACTTGACTTAAACACTTGAACTTAATTACGAACTTTTGAATGGAACCCTTGAACTTAGATACGAACTTATGACTTGTTTGAACTTATTGAACCGTACGTGCTATGACCTCGACCTCAAGTCTCCCTTGTTCAGAGCATCACTATAAAGTCTCCCATGTTCGGAACATCACTATAAAGTCTCGCCTTATTGGTGGAGCGTACAAAGTCTCCCTTGTTCGGAGCAACCTTAAGCCTCCCCGGTCCGGAGCAGAATGTCTCCCTATAGGAACGGAGCATTTTCAATTTAAATTCTCCCATGTTCGGAGTGTTCTTAATTGTATATAATAGTTGTATGATGTACTGTTCGTACATTCTCCCATGATCGGAGTGTTCTTAATTGTATATAATAGTTGTATGATGTACTGTTCGTACATTCGCATTGTTAGTCTCCTATTAGTAGGTAGTATGGATAGCGCTATTAGAGGTCGGCCAACCTCTCGTCCACTATGTTACGGGACGCATATTATTTATTCTAGGGGCTTTGCCTGGCATACATTATTATATACGTGGTGCTATATTGTGAACTATTATGACATCGTACACTTGACTATTAGACATACTACTTTTGGCAGTGGGTTGTGAACACACAGGTTGCAAGTTTTGTATGGGCGGAACTTGGAACTGAGTGGATTTACAATGCCTTTGCTTTGTGAACTCATTTGACAACGTGTGCTTGAACATAAACTAGACATATTTTGGCAGTAGGTTGTGAACACACAGGTTGCAAGTTTTGTATGGGTGGAACTTGGAACTGAGTGGATTCACAATGCCTTTGCTTTGTGGACTATTCTAAATGACCAAAAACTTAGTCTTTGCTGCATGAACATTCTTTAAAGGCTTTACAATTCAACCAAACTCTATGAACTCACTCAACCATTGTGTTGACACTTTTAGCATGTTTTATCTCAGGTAACTAAGGCATTCACTTCATGGGATGCATGTGGACTTATCATAGAGTCGCGGTGTCGACGCGTCTCACCTATATTTTATGCACTTAACTATCGTTTGATTGTAACAAACTCGTTTTGATATATTGGAAATCTTTTGGGACCTATGTTTTGTAAACTCTGATTATTTTACTTAATCAAACGATATTTTCAAAACGACACTTTAGGTCGTTCGATATAACTGTAACTTTGATGCTATGACAGTCATCCCCCAGGTATTCCATTTCGCTGCAAAACAGGTAATTTGGGGGTGTGACAGATTGGTATCAGAGCATCGGTTATAGAGAACTAGGTTGCATCATTGACCCTAGACTATAACTACATCATCATAGCATCTCATCATATCATTATAAGTGCATACTCATTATACATGCGGGCTTATGACTCAACACCCAACATCATATGAGTCGATTAGTCCAAGCACTTAACTATCGTTTGATTGTAACAAACTCGTTTTGATATATTGGAAATCTTTTGGGACCTATGTTTTGTAAACTCTGATTATTTACTTAATCAAACGATATTTTCAAAACGACACTTTAGGTCGTTCGATATAACTGTAACTTTGATGCTATGACAGTCATCCCCCAGGTATTCCATTTCGCTGCAAAACAGGTAATTTGGGGGTGTGACAGATTGGTATCAGAGCATCGGTTATAGAGAACTAGGTTGCATCATTGACCCTAGACTATAACTACATCATCATAGCATCTCATCATATCATTATAAGTGCATACTCATTATACATGCGGGCTTATGACTCAACACCCAACATCATATGAGTCGATTAGTCCAAGCATTGCATAGTTACTCCTAAATTATACATAGCCTGATCACCTATGTCTAATTCAGGAAGAATCATGCAATGAAGAGAGTAGTAGTCTCATATGTGTAAGCAATTCCGTAATCGAGCCAAATTTTCAAAAGATTTTCTTCAAACCACTTGTTTCCAGTTTGATCCGAGTGACAGTTCTTGTTTGATGATTTGCAAAGATCTATCTAGAAACAATTTGTTGCTCAAACCGATTTAGCCTAATCTCATGACAGTTCTTGTTTGATGAGTTGTGAGATTAAGTAAAAATCGGTTACCTAAAAATCTTTTGAGGGTTTTGCTCGAGAATGGGAAAGCTTGCCTCATCAAACCCAATCATAAGAGAGCATGTCTTTAGGATGGGAAATGGTCACGATAGCACGAGAACGTACCTAGTGGACGAGGAACTCATATGCATGAGCATTGACATGATCATTTAGACTATTCGTACGAGCATGAACTTTTAGAACCCTTGTCGAGGTTCGGACCATAGTATCAATAATTGAATCACGAGGACGTGATTCCTCTAACAGGGGAAGAATATCACAATTCTCAATTTCCGGTCATTTTTCAAATTTACTATTCATCTCGAGAATTTACTATTCATCGGTTACTATTCATCGTTTTTGAAGTCGATTTGATATTATGAGAAGTTATTTCAAATTTTTACTATTCAGAAAAGACTATTCATCCATGGAGAAAAATTTATATTTACGACCATTATCTGCATATTAGTTCATGCATGGTTTTGCATATTTTATTTAACGTTTATTTTCCTATTAAATAAACGCTATCGCGTAATCATTTATTTTGAATAATTGATTCAACACTTCCAAAAATAATCCTAATATATTTTTATACTTATTTTAAAACTATACAAATTATATTATTATTTTACCCGATGTTTTGAATTCATTTTGTATATAAATTGTTATATATAAATATTTACGACGGTTTTCGTAAATTCAACTCGATAATTATTTATTTACTCAATTCTTGCGAGAAATGTATTTTTATAATTTTTATGACTTCGATATATTTTATTTTGTTCCGTTAAAATCGATTTCTAGCTAACTCTATACATAATAAATAAATATCTAATAAAAATCTTTCAAAGTTATCAAAACCAAATTGGATACTTCACTTTCATTCTTTTATTCAAAAAAAATATGTTCTCTTTCTTTTTCTTTGAGGTGCACGACCACTACATCAAACATGAAGGAATCACCATTTTTTTTCTTCCAAGATCAAGTATTATTATGATCCTATTAGTGTTCTAGTTAAGGTTTAGGATTAAACCTTGAAGATTAACTAAGTTTTCTATCATCTATCCTCATAATCACTTAATGTAAGTTACTATTAATTTTTCTAATCTTTTAAACATTTACTTGATCTATTTTCATGATTCTATTAGAAATATATGCAAGTATCATATGAATTCATACCACTATTGCTAGTTTTTATTACATATTATAAGTTTTTTTTTTGGGTAAAGGGGAGTAATCCTGCACCCTGGTAAATAATTACATATTATAAGTTTTAATCATCCTATAATTATTCCCATGAACTCTATCCTTTTTGGAGAAGTTTAGGAACCCATGACACCCTAAGAAGGTGTATGGTAGGTTTAGAATAGTTTTGGAGTTGATTGGAAAGGGTTAGAACAAGTATTACGCAAGAAAAACCAATTTCGACAACTTTAAAATGAGGTCTGATCATTTTTGTGAAATCTGGAAATTTCGACAGTTTATATAATATTTTGGGCTAGATATTCAGAAAATATACTTTAAAACGAAACCGTGGTCGCTTGAACGGGTTAAAACGGATTTATAACGAAGAAGTTATGCTATTTTCAAATTTAACGACGAAAACTATATTTTCCGGAAAAACAGCATGTTGTCCGGATTTTTAAGGGTAAAAAATGAGTCTTAAGCGTTATCTAAATGACTCGATTTATCAAAAATATATTAGTATACTTTAACACGAAGCTAAGGACATATAAAACGTAGAAAACGGACTTATAACGACTAAATTACACGCGTTTAAATAAGGTTGTCGTAACTACTTTCACAAGTATAACACACATATATATTTTCTAATAGCCAAACTAGTTGTCGCTAGTGACCATGTTGAGAGTCTTTTTTCACATTGATAGAATACTTTTTAGAAAACGATGTTTTCTAGTAAAAGTAAGTTCACCTAGCCTATTTTCCAAAATGTTCAACCATTCGTCAAACGGAGTTGTAACGAATAAAATTCGGTCACTCAAACTTTGCCAAAAACTACCTTTCAACAATATTTTTGGTACAAGTACCCTACTTCACCTATATTTTTCTCCATGATCGAGACCTCTAGGATCAAAAGTTAAAAGCTAAAACCTTGAGATAATGCTACAAGCTTTCCAAAACCATTGAGTTTGTTTCCTAAAACTCGATATTCACTATTTTACGACTAGCTTTTCGAGGCCATTTAGTCACTTTAATGAATTGTCAGATTATATTGTTTTGCAACGAAAAACTATAATTTCTTAATAAATCACTAAATGATTATCGTAGGATATCATTTTGACGTAAGTACTTGTAAAGTAATTTATAACTTGATAAGACGTTATAAACTTATTTTCGACGATAAACTTTATTTTCAAATGTACAAGTGGTATGGATATCATATGAGTTTGCATGCACGACATTGTTTCATGACTTACATTAGAACACTTCATTCATATTAGGTTGCGGATAGAGATCGCACCTCATTTCAGTGTATCTACTTTTGTCATCATAATCATTGCATCAGGTGAGTTCGTAGCCCCACTTTTACTCGTTTAATTGTTTTATAAACTCTTTGGGGGAGATACATGCTCAACTACTTGCTTTCACTTTACACTTATATGAACTTAAATAACTGTTGTTTCACTACTTATGCTAGTAAGTAGATTGTGCCCGAACTAAATTGATCACTATGTTATGAACACTATTATTTGAACCACTTTCCTTGATTTTGAGCCCTTCGACATAAATATTTGGACTCTTTTAACTTGATGGGAACATATTGGCCTAGATTTGAACACTTTAACTTGATTTAAAACTTTTGACATATAATTAATCTCTTTTAACTTAATATTGAACCTTTGACTATTTTGAACTTGTTTGACATAATATTGAACCCTTTAACTATTTTGAACCTTTTGATATTATTTGAGCCCTTTGACTGTTTTAAACTTTTGAACTCGACTTAAACACTTGAACTTAATTACGAACTTTTGAATGGAACCCTTGAACTTAGATACGAACTTATGACTTGTTTGAACTTATTGAACCGTACGTGCTATGACCTCGACCTCAAGTCTCCCTTGTTCGGAGCATCACTATAAAGTCTCCCATGTTCGGAACATCACTATAAAGTCTCGCCTTATTGGTGGAGCGTACAAAGTCTCCCTTGTTCGGAGCAACCTTAAGCCTCCCCGGTCCGGAGCAGAATGTCTCCCTATGGGAACGGAGCATTTTCAATTTAAATTCTCCCATGTTCGGAGTGTTCTTAATTGTATATAATAGTTGTATGATGTACTGTTCGTACATTCGCATTGTTAGTCTCCTATTAGTAGGTAGTATGGATAGCGCTATTAGAGGTCGGCCAACCTCTCGTCCACTATGTTACGGGACGCATATTATTTATTCTAGGGGCTTTGCCTGGCATACATTATTATATACGTGGTGCTATATTGTGAACTATTATGACATCGTACACTTGACTATTAGACATACTACGTTTGGCAGTGGGTTGTGAACACATAGGTTGCAAGTTTTGTATGGGCGGAACTTGGAACTGAGTGGATTTACAATGCCTTTGCTTTGTGAACTCATTTGACAACGTGTGCCTGAACATAAACTAGACATATTTTGGCAGTGGGTTGTGAACACACAGGTTGCAAGTTTTGTATGGGCGGAACTTGGAACTGAGTGGATTCACAATGCCTTTGCTTTGTGGACTATTCTAAATGACCAAAAACTTAGTCTTTGCTGCATGAACGTTCTTTAAAGGCTTTACAATTCAACCAAACTCTATGAACTCACTCAACCATTGTGTTGACACTTTTAGCATGTTTTATCTCAGGTATCTAAGGCATTCACTTCATGGCATGCATGTGGACTTATCATAGAGTCGCGGTGTCGACGCGTCTCACCTATATTTTATGCACTTAACTATCGTTTGATTGTAACAAAATCGTTTTGATATATTGGAAATCTTTTGGGACCTATGTTTTGTAAACTCTGATTATTTACTTAATCAAACGATATTTTCAAAACGACACTTTAGGTCGTTCGATATAACTGTAACTTTGATGCTATGACAGTCATCCCCCAGGTATTCCATTCCGCTGCAAAACAGGTAATTTGGGGGTGTGACATAATCCCTTGGAGGAAAGACCGCACCATCTTCCCATGCTCATACCAACATCAGAATACATGAAAGTTCTCATCAAATTCTAAGGCAACACAAAGTTAAAGATGATTCTTCATCAATGTCAAAGAATCTACAAAGTTTAAAGACTAGAGAACTTCACAACTTTGGAAATTCAAAGTCAAAAAAGGTGTGAGCATGGTGGAGAAAGACGTGGAGACACCGATCCCAAAGAAGTTGACAAACGGCAGACAATTCCATTATCTGATCACAAAGCATGAAAGAACAAAGAATCAAGACTATTCTATGTCTACACACAAAGTTCAAGCTCAAGAAATCTAAAGACCTTACCAAGTGGAGCATCTTTTGAATGACCACCCCTTTGGGGGAGATTGTTAGCCTTAATAGTAATTAATAGAAGTGATGGTCATTCACGTTTAGGAACTTTGTAACCTGTGTTAGACATCGTATTAGAATAGTCAACGGGCTCGTTGATTGGGCTAAGCTAAATGGGTATAAGTTAAGTTAAGCTAGCCTTTATTAAGTTGTAATCCTGTCCAAGTCCAATCCATACCCACGAAGCCCATGGAAAGCCCATTAGGGCGTTTAGTACTTGTAGTATATATACCCCTCAAAGTGTCATTTAAGGGGTGTGCTTGAGTGTGTATGTGTACGTGTTTGTGGTTTACGTGTTATAATCATTTGATAAGTTTGGTATTCGTGATAAGGTTGAGAAAAACAAGGTCCTACACTTATCATCATTTCAGTTACCGTTTTAGGGATCCTAGCAGAGAACCGCTTTGCTAACTCCGGGCATTTGCTTCCGTTTATGAAGGAGGATATCTGCATAATCTCCGGTACCCCGAGGATGTAACTAGCTTCATCAGTCCATCTTTCCTTAAATTTGGGCAACGTTTCGTTTGCCTTTCGCACTATCTTGGTTATTAACATCGGATCCTTCAAACACTTTCTTCGAAGTGCGAATCTCGAGAGGAACTGTTCCTGAAGTGCTTCCCAGCTGTCTATGTTGCCGTTAGGTAAGCGATCGAACCATCCAATTGCTGACCCATCCAAGGTCTGTTGGAACATCCAACACCACTCCGGCATTTGCCATCATCCATGATTAGCTGCCCCCGAGAACCTAGTAATATGATCGTCCAGATCCGTGGAGCCGTCGTAAAGTCTAATATTCTTAGGTAGTTTGTTCTTCGGACCTGCGAATTCTATGATTCTTTTAGTAAATGGGCATCTGGTGCATCCTTTTAGGGTTTTTGTAGATCTTCCTCTTCGGCTTCTTTGTCCTCATCTTTTTCCTTCTCCAGCTCCTTTTGTGGTTCATTGGCTTTGTCTCCGAAGTCGATCCGGATTGGTTTAAGGGGACTATTGCCTTTAGTGTTGTGTTCTTTTATCAGGGATTTTAATGAGGTTATGTGGCTTAATATTTGCTCTTCAAGGTTGGGTGGGTTATTGTTTCCTTCGGCGTTGCCGGAGGGAGTTTTAGTGGAGGGACTCGCCATCTTCTAGTCTAGATAGATTGAATAGCGGGCATCATGAATGGCACCAATTTGTTGAGGTAAAAAGTTGCTCTTACTTCAAACAAGCTTAGATCCTTCGGCTAGCACTTCGTCTGGCCCTTCGGATCTGTAAACACAAGAAACACGCGTTAGCCTTACCTTGAGTTTTATCCCAAGACCAAGCTTCGGCGTGAGAATAAGGATATGATTTACAAATGTTACTATGTGAAAATAGGTTAGAAAGGAGTTTACCTGAATGTAGTAATTTCCCTCCTTTATATAGATGGGGAGTCTTGTCTTTACCTGAGGGTCACATGTGATGAAAGTGACCTTTTCGGGTGGGACTTTGACTTTGCTCTGTCTGGGCTCTGTTCTGAATCAGGCCAGTGGTTCTGGTTAAGATTCCTTTCCTCTTTTGTGTGATGACGCTATGTTACCGTTGTGCCGAAGTGCCTATACTTGTTCCTTCAGAACATATCATTTCACTTCGGCTTATAGCTTAGTCCTGTAATTTGGTCTGGTTGATTTATCTGGGTCCGTTCGGATGACCTCTTAACCATTCGTCTTGGTCACTTCGGACACATAAGCCAACAATGCCCTAAGACATCTACCAATAATGGCTCTTTCCCTAAATGAGAAGGATTTTATACATTGAACATAAATTTCTCAAAGTACTTTAAATGTAAAATTTTGCGGAGGTTCGTACCATTCCAGGTTCTGTCGATGGCTTATCCGAAAAGGGTTTCTAGCTTATACGCTCCATTGTCGTAGGCTTCGGTTATGACGTAGGGTCCTTCCCACGTAGGGCCTAGCTTTCCTTGATACTCGACCTTACTTGCACTATTTAATCGCAGTACATATTCACCTGGCTTGAAAGTTGAAGGTCTAACCCTTTTGTTGTAGTATTTTAGGTTCCACGAACCTAGTCCCCAACATGGCCTTTTCACTTCCTCTCATTCCAAAACCTTAATTGACGTTAGGTTTTCTCGTTAAGTCTCACACGTGACTTACACATGATGTCTATATTTATAATTTCCCCCTTTTGCACTATATTTCACTGTTGGACCTTGACTTTTATTTTTCAACATCTTGCACATTTCCCCACTAAAGACAATATTAAACACTCACGCCTTCGTGATAAGTTAACTACGTGAGTTATGCTTAACAAGAGGACTAGAAATGAAAATAAATTGTGTTGTAAGGTTAGACCCTATTTAACTAGTGTTAACTAGTTATTTATGGATAAGGTTAAATTAGATTTGATCTAGCCCTTATACGTTTACATGATATGATGACTTGTTGATTATGTCGTAATCATTTATTTTGGTTGATCTTCTTAACACATACATATCCATATACGTACATTAAGAATTGTTCTTAATTGCTTTCGCTTGTATTATTGTTTATATATTGATTTTTTATTAATATATTAAATTTCAAAATATACACGTGACTAGTTCTCGATCACCATCCCAAACAACCATCAAATCCTTTAATTATCATCACCGCTACCACTACCATGATATCAAAAACAACAAACATAGTTAGCACTTCACATGTTAATCTTCATCGACACGTACATACACGGATTTAGGAAAACAAAAAAGTGTTGGTGATGGCCAGATAAAAAAAAGGAGAAGTGTTGATCTTTGTTGAGAGAGGGTTTATAGGATTCAAGAAGACGAAGAATGTTTGAGTTTGGTATAGTTACATTTGGTTATAAACTAATAAAGTAGTGTTTGAATGGGTATGGTATTTGGTGGTGGGTTTGTGATGTGTGGTAGTGCTAGTTGTAAGGAGATATTGTTTTTGGAGAGTGAAAAAAATGAAAAATGAAGAAGGAAATGGGTGGATTAGTTCGTTTGTAGTAGGAGGAGTCATTTTTACGAATAACGAGTGGGCAAACCCGCGCGTTGCTGCGAGAATGTCGTGCTAAATTTAAATTTGAAACGATATAATTACCCAAAGACTATTTCCGTATAATAAGTTATTCATTAAGGAGTAAACATGCAAAAGATTCATAAACCCAAGTACTATTTTCGTAAATTATGCTGAAAATAGTTTGAGTTTTTTTTACGGAGAAAGCCCCTAAAATTATTAGGTTGTTGCAAAGTTAGTCCTTAGAGACTAACTTTGAAACTTATAGATAACCTGAGGGACTATTCTTGTAACTTGATAACGCTAAGGACATTTTTTTTGAAAATTCTCACTAAACAATTGTACATAAAGAGTCCCTGAGGTTATTGGCTACTTGCAAAGTTAAGTAACGACTGTTAAGTAACGGCCGTTAAAGACTAACTTCGCAACTGATCCATAACCTCAGTGACCTTTTTTTTTTTACAACTGTAGAGAGCACTGTTGTTGCTACAGTACGGGGTACTGTTTTCGTTCCTGCCTTTTAGTATATACAATATAGTAATTGGTGAAGAGACAAAAATAACTCTCTAATTAACGGTACGGTAACTGTTAAAATTGGACAGAACACGTAGCGGGTGGACCAAACCCAAAACTTTTTAAACTAAAAGTGAAGCATCCGACAAATCACAAGGACAAAAAATGTAGTTAACTCTTGTTTTTACTTTTTAGAGTTAATCACTTAAATGGTCTTTAAGGTTTATCGGGTTTCATGTATATTTTCCCTGTGTTTTTTTCGTCGGGTCATGTCCTTGTGGTATGCAAAAATTACGGGTCTTGTCCAATTTACTAACGATGTTTAAACGATCGTTATAAAAAGACTAACGTGATATAGATGCATAACGCGAGGGCCTAATATACAATCTTAGGCCCTCACGCTAACCATATATATCATGTTCGTCCCTTTTTTAATGACAGTTTAAACGTCGTTAGTAAATTGGACAGGACCCGTAATTTTAAGGGTGGGAAAAAAAAGAGAAAAAAAAAATACAGGGACAATCTATGTGAAACCTTAAGGGGCCGTTTGGTTGGGGGATATTGGGGGCATTTGCAATTTAATTTCCTTCAAATACCATGTTTGGTAACTCAAATGAAGTAATTTACAATTCCATGAATTCTCAAAATGGAGATAATTAAAATGCCTCAAAAAAGTGAAGAATTTTAATTTACTTAGGAAATTTTTTTTATAAACTTTTTTTCTTATTGTTTTTTATAAACTTTTAAATAGAATATTTATGATTTTTTTTTATAAACTTTTTTTTTTAATTTTTTATAAATTTTTAATAAACTTTTTATATAAATTTTTTATAAACTTTTTTTATAATTTTTTTATAAAATTTTTATAAACTTTTTTTTTATAATTTTTTTTATAAACTTTTTTTATAAATTTTATTTATAAACTTTTTTTATAAATTTTTGATAAACTTTTTTTATAAACTTTTTATAAAAAATTTTTATAAGCTTTTTTTATAAATTTTTTATAAATGTTTTATAATTTTTTTTTCTAAATTTTTTATAAACTTTTTTTATAAATTTTTATAAATTTTTTATAAAGTTTTTATAAAAAAAATTTATCAATTTTTTTATAAATTTTTTTTTATAAACTTTTAAATAGAATATTTATGAAATTTATATTAAAAATGAAAAATATTTTTAAATTTCTGTCAACCAAACGTGCGGAGGTATTTTAAATTCCGGAATTTTAAATTCCCAAGAATTTAAATTTTCTAGAAATTAAAATTCCGGAATTTCAAATTCTCCAACCAAACGCCCCCTAAGGACCAAGGTTGTCAAGATCGGGATCCTACCCAGGATCGTTTTCATCTTTGCAAGATCGTGATCGTAAGATCGGATCGGGATCTTAAGATCCTACTCTAATATTATTTCTTAATAGTTTATGTAATTTTATACAAATCTACAAATTCTAATACATTATAACCACAAAATACTATAAATGTTTCATATAAATGTTGTCCTAAATTATGATTATAAAATGTTTAAAAAGATTAACATGTTGTTTTTTGAATTCTACAAACAAACAACCCATAAATTTGTAGTTTTTTAGTTTGTAATCCGAGAAAAGTAAGATCGGATCGGATTAGATCGTAAGATCGTATGGTCAAAATCGGGATCCTATAAGATCTTAAGCTTGCAAAGATCCTATGTAGGATCCGGATCGTTTTTGCTTTGCAGTATCGTAAAATCGTAAGATCCTAAGATCAGGATCGGGATCCTGACAACTATGCTAAGGACCATTGAAGTAATTATCTCTAGTTTTTTGTTTTTTGTTTTTTTTTTTGACCATAAATAAATAGGGAAAGGGGTGGGTCATTATTCATCATCTCGTAAAATTAACAAATGGGTATGATGAAGAAATCGTATGTAATTGCTGGTGTGAAAGAGTTGCAAGAGGTTTCAAAAGATGATGATATGTGGATCAAGTCCCCTGAAGGAGGAGGAGGAGGAAGGGATGTTCTTGATGAAGATAAATATCAACAAGCCTTTCCGAGGAACACCAACAGAAATCACAGACCATGGACCACCGAAGCAACCCGCTCTGTCGTTTTTATTAACAAGAATCACTTGGACCTCGCCGATGTTATAACAGATGTACCATTAAAGTTTACTTTTGTTAAATGCAATGAATTAATAATATCCATCGTAATTTTACTTTTTTTTCTTGTATAGTATGATTGGACTTTCCTGTTTCCAAACATGGTTGCGACAGAGAAAACCATTAAAGTCTTGTCAACTGGATCAGTGGATAGCCCACACGGGGCCTTGCAACTGGTAATCGTAATCATATCTGCACGCACTTTTGCTTTCTGATTCATACCTTAATTTGCTTGCTTCATGATTGAACGTCTCGCACCTACACAGGTCTACAAAGAGTTGCAAGCTGCTGCTGCACCCATTGTTGCCAACAGGAAGCTCACTGTCCTCAGAACGTGTTTACAGATGGGTGAAGGGACATGGGTTGTTGCAGAGATTACACTTAATACCCTCCCAAGTTATTGTCGCCGGCTTCCTTCTGGATGTTTAATTGAACGCATATCCGACGATGAATCAAAGGTAGGTTTCAATATTGTATATCACACACACACACACAAACACATTGTTTATACACACAGTCCCCATCATGATTCGTTATGAACAACAGGTAACATGGGTGGAACATACGGAAGTTTATAAATCACTGCCAAACCAAACATTCTGCGATCATCTAATCAGAAGTGGATTCGCATTTGGAGCCGAAAGAATGGCAGCGTGGCTTGAAAGATTTTGTGAAAAAAGGTCACATATGGATTATACCCATAGCCTCTCTAAAATTCAAGGAACAGGTACTTACATTCTCATTGATATGCATCTGTATATATATATACCTAAACCATACTGATTTGGATATCTGCAAGCTATGTGTTTTCCAGTACTAGAAAAGAAACGAGTATTTTTAAATCGAGCAAGCTAATTCAATCATGAAATAAATATATTTGTGCACTAACATGACATGAATAAGCACATGCTGTTAAATCGGATCACCAAAAATCTATCTTTGACAAAGTTTTGTCGATGTTGCACTCAGTTAATTGGTGTATAAATGTCACCAGGAAGAACAAGCAGAGTGTTTTGTTTTGGATCGTTACTTTCTTAATTTTGTAATATTACCACATTAATTGTGTCCCTAAGCTTAGTCTCCAAGTTCATCTCAGAAGACATATTTTACTGATTATTTGGTTTCAACGCACATAAACTGAGTGTTAGTTGGATTTATCACCAAAATATTGGTTGTGATCAAGCAATTTTTTGTCAAAGTCTTTCCTCCTAACTCCACAATACAATGCATGAACAGAGGTTCCATGGATTCGAGAGAAGATAGAGTTGATGGAGTTTGGGGACTGCATGGTGCGTGGCTTGTTTCAGAATATTAGTCCTAATGACAACAATTATTCCGCCCAATTATGGTCCGTTACTGGTTCTGAGGACCTGAAGGTTCATGCCAATCTCTATAACTCCTCTGCCAATTTTGAAGTTGCTGGAGCTGTGGTGGCCTTCCATGTAAAACATTCTCCCGAGTTTGTGATTATGATGGTTGGAGATGCACGTAAACACCATGAGGTACTACTATTAATAAACCAACACGCACACACTTGCACAAGCTATAATGATACTTTTACCACATTTCAATCTTAATTTTTGTGACAGTGGGACGTGCTTGGGGGGTATAGAAATTTATACATGCCGAGACAATTCTCAACTGGTGGTGACCCCATGAACAACATATCTGCCTCTACGGTAATCAGTTGTTCACTCAATTCACCCAACCCCAACCCCCACCTTTCTTATAGCTCCTTACAACATTTGAGTAATGTGTAACAGATTGATGGTTCGAGCTATATGTTAATCAAAGAAGTGAATGTCAACCGGTCTGGATCGCTAGTGGTGTGGTCCACTGTTCCAAAGAAAGCTTTTGATCTCATCAGCCTTGGCAAAGGACTTTCAGAAGATTCCGTGCTGATATCAGGGTTTTCCATCAGCACCGATGGCCACACCACCGCTACCAATACAGGTGGTTCAGTTATCACACTGGTATTACGGATGTTGGTTAAGGGCGACCAGCCATTGCAGGAAAAAAGGCAGCAGGCGATAGAGTCGATCACTGATGCTGTGAATCAGACTGTGAAGAGAGTCAAGGAGGCACTGGATAAACAGCGACCACCTTCTCCTAGAGGTATGTATATATATACAACACGAACGTAGTGCATGTCTGTTAATTAGATTAGCATAAAATGGTTCTTTTAATAGTGTGAGGCTAGAAAAACAATCTGTTTCTATTTACATATATACACACAACACGCACATATATAAGCCATACGGATTTGGATAGGATCATTGAAGACATCGTCTATTTTCTTAATTCATTTTTTTAAAATTGTTTCTTAATCGATCCTCTCATGTCAACAATTATCAGCAGAGATGCTAACTGATGAGCAAAATAAATCAAACAAGAAGCCGAAGTTCTCGACATAGCAAAGTAAATCCTGCAAGAAACCGGATTTGGATAGGATCCGCCCCTGCTGTAGCATCGACATTATTATGTCCTAGGCCGACTTAGCAGCTTAAACCGGACAAATAAAAACCAGCAGACTCAAGGAACTTTCCCAAAGTGGAGTAGCAAACTTACGGCAGTTTCTTTTATTGGTCGGTCTTTACTTTCTCAAGCAATGTGGTGATATGGAAGGAAAAAAATCGACTTGGATTTATAAAACATACAAGTACTTAATTTATAACTTTTTTCCCTTTAATTTTCTAAACTAATACACACTTGAAGATAATTTGGTTTCGTAGTGTGTATCATTGTCGTATTTGTAGTGTAGTCTCGCATACATGCTTGATATTAAACAATAATATATACACCAAGTATGAGTTACATATGCAAGAACACAGGTAACGCACAAATTCCTAACTACAGTACGAAGACAGTCCAACAACCAGCCAAACTAGGCTTATACAGAATTGGACAAGCGTAGCTCGTATAGCAGTTTCTTGAACAAAAGACCAAATGGAACATAAACTTAAGGGAGTGTTTGGTTGTGGGTTTTAAATGGTAAAGAATGGTCTTGGTACGTAATGATTACCACTGTTGTGTACGTTACTCACTACAATAGTACCATAATCCAAAAACATGCACAACCCAGCGAGTCGAGAAGTTACATGACATAGTAAATATTGGTTATGTCAAATTGGTATATGAAGGTCTTAGTTCACATTTTATATCCGTAAGCAACTTTTTAACGTCATAAGCTTACTAAAACACTCTTAGTTTAGTGGAATGAATATTTGTGTAACTATCACGACCTATTTTTTGGTTCGGGTATCCAATTTGTAGTCTTCAAAATTATTGTAATTATAGGGCCATGCATGACTCCACCCGACGCCATCTTTAATGAAAATGAAGACTAAAACGACCCTTTCAGGAGTGAACTAATTAATCAAAATCCGGTTGAACATGGCTACGGGCAAGTCGAAACGGCTCGTAATCGTATCGGGGATGAATTTGAATGCGAGCACCATAAATTAAAAAACTACTTGGACGTAAGACATGTTATGTTTATTTTGCAATAGCTAAGCTTGGCCAAAATGCAGTGGTATGGCCAAGGTTGACTTGGTGACATGACATTTTACCAAGTTTTACTATGAGAACAAACGGTTTGGAAGTGAGCTGTGTTTTGTTCCTGTGGGAAACAGCGAGAAGGAAGATGAAGGGTATATATTGTGTTATGTTAGAGACGAAGATAAAGATAAGTCGGTAGGTCGGAATTAGTTATAGTTGATGCTTTAAGTATGAAGCAGACGAGCGTAGTGAAATTACCTAGTAGAGTTCCATATGGTTTTCATGGTACCTTTTTTAGTTCTCACGATTTAGCTAATCAGTATTGATATGTGTTTATATTGTCTTCATGGTACCATACAATCTTAACTTTGATACATGCACTTATGAAAATATTTGACAATTTATTTTTATAGATTCTGACACTCGATCTTGAGGCAGCTTGAATACGTATATGTATAATGCTGAAATTAGTGTAGTTCATAAGTGTGAATGATATCGAATATTATTTGGATATGCATAATTTGTTATCGCTATATTACTCCATGTTTATTGTCACTAAATAGCCATTTTAGAGTTTTGTATCAATTATCTCATAGCGTCAACAAAAAAGAGTGCAATGTATTAACGAAACATAAATAATGCGTTGTTTGGGGTAGCCAAGTTCTTGTGTAGAACTTTTGCCATGTTTATTTTTTGAAAACTTGTTTTATGTTTAAATCCCACATCGGTTGAAGAGAAGGACTTTTGATAGCTTATATATCGTGGTGCATGTAACTTAAGTAGTTTGATATAAGAGCTATGTTGTTGGTTCTAGTTTGTTGGTTTCTAGTATATACAAAATCAATATTGTTAGAAGCTCGCTAGATAGAGCTATCAACTTTTTTGTATTTTTTAAGATACGAGAGTTCTTTTTTTAATGTATTTAGCGATGTTACTAGTATATGAATTATCGATTTCATTGATGACAACTTACAACTCATACAAGCTCCATATTCTGTGCTTTTGTAAGAAGTTTTTAAATATTAGATAGTTTCTCTTCTGAACACACACGTATTGTTGATACATTGTCTATTTTATATTAAACTTAAAATATTTACTAGGTCATGTAACTTATCAACTTTTCGGGTAGAATAAGTTTTTGGATAACGGATCTATCTATTGTACAATGTTGTGTTTTAGAGTGAAGTAAAAAGGATGAAAGGTAAGTAAAATGAAGTAAAGTAAAGAATTTAACTATCACTTTCACTTTTATTCCTTTATATACCCCACTTACTTTCACTTTCATCCACTCTAGAACACAACTTTCACTTTCAATATCTTTACTTCCTTTTCACTCCACTCTAGAACACAACGTTAGGGTGTGTTTGGCGACACGTAGCAATAGTAAACAGTAGCAAGCAGTAGCAGTAAGTGGTAGCAATTAGCTGTTTGCTAAAAAAATATTTGGTTACATAGTTATAGCAGTAATTATAAAGTGTAAAATTACGAACAAAGACATATACACATTAAAATAAGAAACTAACTGGGAAATAAGAAATTAATTGAGGGTATATGAATAAATTAAAACAAAACGCTTGAGCATTTGCTTAAAATGCTTCTTTAGCAAGCATGCCAAATAGGAGGAGTTGCATAAATTTCAAACTCTAATTGCTTCGTTGCCAAACAAGTTTTTCAATCAGATCATTAACCGTTTGTCGCCTACCGCTTCAAAATGCTTCATAACACTTGTTGCCAAACACAACCTTAGTGAGTAACATACAAACAAGCGGTAATCACATGACCATTCAACGTTTTCATTTAATATATTTTTTTTATAACTTTATATAAAGTTTTCTCTCAATATTCGATGTGTGAGTTGCTCATTAACTAAAAGATAGTGGGTTAAAGTCTTAATGAAGACATATGAGAGATACTAATAGCAAGATATGTAGTATATATTATCATTAGGTACCTAGCTCAGCTCACACATAGTGTATATCTTATGGTGTAACAACATGTGTACATGCTACTCGTATTTCATAGAGCTAACAAACAAGAAGACTATAAAAACGATATATAATTATTTTAAAGTATGTAGTATTGTCTAGTGTTAGAAGGTCTGTGACTATCATAAATATAATGTAATTGTAATGTGAGAGGTCATAAGTTTAATCCATGGTAGTCGCAAATCGCTCTGAATTAGCCATGCCAACTTTGTGAAAACAAAGTCGTTATCTGATTTAAGTATACATGGTGGTAGGTTCAAACATTATAAATTAGTTGGTCAAAAATGTCAAAAAAATCCATGAAAATTAGCTAGTCCATTTTTAGAAAACCCGGTTTATTATAAGTTTTTGACCTGTTCACATTCACATCTATACGGTTCATCCGGCCTTCAAAAAGGCGACAAGACTCTTATTATGAATTGGCCTTCTTGTTTGACCGGTTGAACCGGTTATTTAGTAAATTGTTTTGACACTAAATAACTGTGCAAGTTTGGTATCAAATTTCTAGTTGTTTAAAAAAGTAATTAAAAAATATATTCGAAAGGAACACAAATGATAATAGATTACGATCTCCAAACAATCTTTTACCTTTACTTTTTCTGAAAACCAAGTATTTCATGAAGGTTGAAATAAGTTATTTGTTGTTGGTACATTATCATGTATATTGTTAAATTCAAAAAATTATCAAAGTCATTGATGCCAAAATGAGTAACGAAGTGATGAACAACTATACGTAATAGTCTTATAAGAATAACTACTCAATTATAACTAATTATTGTAGATGGTTCTTGGACTTGTTGTAAAGTCATATATGTCATTTGGTTGACTACAATGGGTCAGCAATAGGGTCATAAGCCGACGCTATCTTTTGCGAAAATGAAGACGAAACGACTATCTTAGGAAGCCGGTGCCACAAATAACTTGGACGTAAGACACAACATGTTATCGTGTAGAGAATGAATTTGGATGCCGGTACCATAAATACGAGACTACTTGGACGTAAGATACGTTATGTGTACCTAGTAATAGTTGAACCTTCGCCAAAATGCAGTTGGTGACTAGATGTGTCACCAAGTTTTACTATGGGAACGCGTAGTTTGGAGGTGAGCTGTGTTTTATTCCTGTAGGAAACGGTGAGAAGGACGATGAAGGGTATATAATGAATTAATGAATTATGTTAGAGAAGGACGATGAAGGGTATATAATGAATTATGTAAAGAAATCATTGGCCAATTCTAAACCACTGGACTAACAAAATGATAAACATGTATACAGCGAGATTAAAGAACCGCATGAACCCAAAGAGCAAGTAATGTTTATGTATACCAAGAAGGGAAAACATACTAGCTTTATTAGAATAACGACTCAAATTATGAATAATAACTGCACCTACCTAAGATCACTCGTTGAAAGTTGATCTTAGAACCCATTTATGCTCCAGTATCAGTTTATTTTCCCGTTTTCATTCTTAGGTCAAGATCATGTCATGTAATTTGTCGACTTATGGGGTTGTTCAAGTTTTTGTAAATGGATCATACTACTGTACATTTGTAGTGAGTAACATACGAACCAGCCGTAATCGTTACATAATCATTTTGTACCCTCAAAAACCGATAACTAAACACTCCCAAAGTTTCTATTCCCATTGGTCCATTGTTCAAAACTGTTATATGAGTTCTTAAAGTCATTTGGTTGACTACAATGGGTCAAATTATCATCAAAATGGTTTCTAAGGTATTCATGGGTCAACTTTACTTGAATGTATTTGATTGGGCTAATGGACATTTGATCTTACGAGATTAATATTGTTCCTGGTGTTAGTTTGTGTGGAAGCAATTTGTTTATGTCAAATTGGTACATCGGTTGGTGGAGAACAATGGGTTGAAGAGAGGATTCTATAAAGTTGGTAAGGTGCATTGTTTTAACTTCTAGCCTCAAGGAACCTTCTAAATTCTATGCTTATAGTCTTAAATGTTATGGGTGTTAGAGGACATTATGTGTGAATTTATCTATATCTATACTATATAAAATGGAAAAATGGTCAAAGTGGAAAAAGTGAAAAATGTTGAAAGTTGAATGTTGAAAACATGGTCAATGAAGAGAGAAATAAATAATATAATTAATACTCTTATTAAAACACCCCATTACTTAAAAGTACAATAATTTATTCACATTGTACACCCAATTATAAGCACATCTACCAAATTAAAAACAACCAATTGAAACCGATACCGGGTTGACCCGTTGAAACCGATACGGGTTGACTGTTGAAACCGATACCGGGTTGACCGGGACGCTTCAAACCGGCGGTGACGGTTTAATTTGACATTTTTTCGACCCAGCCTATCAGTTTGACTCGGTTTAAATAGACATGTTTTTTTATCGGAACGGTTCAACCAGTTGAACCACCCGGGTGAAATCGGGTTTCAAATTTGACAAAATTATATGAGAAATGATGAAGTAGTTGTGGAACCGTGACAATTTTTTTGAAAGGAGAGACCAAGTAATTGTAGTTTTTGGTTTATTTTGCTTTTTGTAATGCTTGAATCTATTATTACTAAAAATCTTAATAACCTAAAACAATCCCTTTAGAAAATATACTCACACACTTAGATCGACTCCACATAACTTTTTAAAAAACTATATATTTATGCTGCTATGCAACCACGCATCAGAATTGTAGTTATTCAAAAACGATTCTCTAATGCTACAAATACAGTTTGTTGAAAGAAACTTATGGGTCATCGGAACTTTGCAGAAAACTAGATATCGCTGCCGCTAGGCGCGGGTACTCGTCTAGTTACTTATAATGCATTTAAGCACTTCTTTCCTATTAAATTTTTAAGATTTTCTAATATAGATTTTAAGCAAATACAAGTGAAAAAGCATTATTTACAACTACTTAAAGCACAAATCAAACTACAATCAATGCACAACTTAAAACACCCCTTCACAAATAATTACAATTCTCTAATCAGGATGTACGCATTCATGTAGCAGCCTAAAACTTCTAGCTCCAACCTCTTTATTCTTTGGAGCCACCATTTTAAAACCTATCGAATGAATGTGAAAATCAGCCCTCACATCCACTCCCCAACTCACAAACCTAAATCTAAACTCAATCAAGTCAAGAAATTAAAAGAGCAAAAAAGATCATAGAGTTACACTTTTTTCAAATCTTTTAAGATTCACAAGTTTTTTGAACACCCCATCATAGATATATTTAGAAGCATACACTTCCTTCGTTAATATCTGAAATCAAAAAGAAAAGAAACAATAACAAAACTGTCACCATTTCTTTTTTTAATTCGGTCAAGAAAACAAGAAACGAAATTAAAAGCACCTACCTGAAACCTTTTGGAATAGATCTGTGTTTTGGGTCTGTATGATTCGAGTAAGAGTAGAGAGAAAGATAACATTGGGTTTGATTCGTTTATAACACAAAGGAGATCTGTGTTTTGTTTATAAAAGATTTGAAGTTAACTTTAATAGAAATTGTCAAACAAATTCATGTATAAAAATAATCTAATAGAAATTTGTAACATTGAAAAGAGGTAACTAATAATATCAGTTGCAAAGATCTGGTTTGAGATGAAAAGTGGGTGTGACTAAAGAGAATATATTAGCTACAATTAATTGTAGCTAATTGGCTACAATTTTGTGCAAAAAATATGGGTCTCTGATTAATTTTGTGGGTCCTGATTTTTTTCTATGGGTCCCTGAATCATTTTTAGTGTATTTTTTATGAAGGATTGTAGCTAATTGGCTACAAAAATTGTAGCCAAGTTATCCCCGTGACTAAAAAGAGAGTTTCTTTGACTGCGTTTTTCATAGTGTGAAGTAATTAGGGCTATTAGAGTGAGAAATATTTTATTAGGGTAGTATTTCATAGTGTAAAGTGATGATGGCCCGGATATGTTTGGGAAGGGCCGAATATTAAAGTTAATTTATTGGCTAAACTTTTATTATTAATTAGAGTATCAAGCGCAATATAGAGCTAACATAAAAGTCGTAGTCGAAAGTATTATGACTATATAGCAAATCGATATTAACCACATTGATTTGCTATCGTCATAATACTTTCGACTACGGATTTTACGTTAGCTCTATATTGCGCTTGATACTCTAATATTTTCATAAGAAATAGTTTCAATTACTTAAAATTATCTTGATATAAAATTTTCATCATACGTATAGAATAGTTGATGTCACGAAAAACATATAATAAGAAAACAATGTTTGCTGGAAATTTTAATTACAGGGTACCCGCTGCTGCATCGCTCGGGTTATTATTATATAATGTCTCCTTGCACTCATAACATTTATGAACTATACAATTTTCTAGTTAAACTTTCGTGTCCCACATTGCTTATGACTTTTATGCACTAAAGTTGTATCAAGTATCCGTACAAGAAAGTAATATATCATCTTAGAGGAGAGTTATTTTACAGATCAAACTTTTTTCACATACCAATGGACTCATCTCAACCATCCATTTAAAAAAAAATCAATTGCTGAAACTAAAAGCATTTTATTGTTTCACCCATTTTTTATAATTTAAATATCTCTTAAACCGTTAATCGTTAAGCGAAAATATTTACACCGTCGCGACGAGCATTTAATTATCTTTTTATAGACAGGCACTTTGATATACTTTCGAAAAAAGGAAAAAAAAATCTTTTTTTCACGTTTTTTCGTCTTTTTTTCGTTTATTTTACGTTACTGAAATTTGCATGAAAAAAAATCATATATGATAAAACACTAAATTAAATATCACATGTGATATTAGTGTTAAAAAATACATGATATGTAATATCACATGTGATATCATATGTGATTTTACACTAATATCACAGGTGATATTACATATCATATATGAGTTAACAATAATATCACATGTGATATTCAAATTAGTGTTTTATCATATACTCCGTATGATTTTTTTAATGCAAATTTCAGTAACATAAAAAAACGTAAAAACTAGAAAAAAAACGTGAAAAATGCAGAAAAAAATTTGTCGAAACTATATCAAAGTGTCTATCTATAGAAAAATAATTAAATGCTCGTCGCAATGATATATATTTTTTTCGCTCAACGATTAACGGTTTGAAAGATATTAATATTTGAAAAAAAGGATGAAAGTGGGTTTTTTAAATTGTTGGGATTAATCTCATCTATTAGATCAAATAAAATAGAGTGTGGAGATTGATCTTTGATATGTAAATAATCTTTTGTCCTCAAATGATTTTATATCTATCATCTTTACTCTAATCTTCAAGGTGTATGAGTAGACTAGTTTATGTATACGTAATAATGGTAATTTTAGATCTAATACTCAAGTAACATTTGATTTAATTTATGCATTAACGAATCCCGACAAATACCTCTCATCAGTAACATTTATAAACTATACCATTCTCAACAGTATACGTAATAACAGATTCACCCAGCCAATTCTAAACCACTGGAGTAACAGTATATTGTTGTTAACACAAACTGCTGACTAACGAAATGATGAACATGTATACAACGAGAATAAAGAATCGCATGAACCCAAAGAGCAAGTAATGTCTATGTATACCAAGAAGGAAGAACACCTAGTAGTTCTACTAAAATAACGACTCAAATTATGAGTACTAACTGCACCTACCTAAAATCAGTCGTTGATAATTGATGTAAAAATTCATACTCGATGTAAGAGATATGTCGGAAGCAAAAAAACGAGTGTACTGAAATTGTTGGAATTTGATAACATGATATATCATAAATTAAACACAAAAAACATCAAGTACACATGCGGAAGCCTAAAGAACAAATAATAAATAATTAATTAACTAAAACATAAATAGTATGCGTACCTTTTGATTCTAGCTAAACAAGAACCAATTTCAAGCAACTCTTCAATTAAGATGAACCCTAATTAGGGTTTATAAGGATTATTGGAATTACCCCTTACCCTTTTGTAATTCAATCCAAGATACTAACAATAGTGTGTTAGTACCACGTTCTTGTACACGCGTACTATTAACGAATTAAAGTAAATGCTAGTTTAGAAAACACACAACGTTTTATTGGAAAAATCAATCCAATCGACCCTATAAGGGTTATAATTGATCAATAACCAAAAGAGAAGGAAAATAAACCAATTTAGGGTTTAGTGTGTGTACAAAAGTCCATCAAACAATGACCCCTTGTGTTTGTTTATATAGGATGACAAAACTTGGAGAACAAGTTGAGATTGGGTTGGGTTTATCCCTAACCAATTAGATTTAGTAACCCACAAGGATTTCTAGATCTTTCTTGTTTCTTATTTTTCATCTATAGTCCTTTCCTTATTTTATTTAACGACCGTTATTCTATTACATTTAATATCTTAACGTTCATTAATCGTTTTGTGTAATTAATAACTAAATATAACATTTTATATTTAATTAAAAATTTAATTCCCATACGTAAAGTGTGCAATCCCGTGGTCTCGAGTTCGATCCTAACACACATCTATTACTTTATGTCCATTAAACTAACAGCTCCCACTTGGACATATCTTAATAGTGTGATCACATCGGTTAGCGTCTAGCAACACGCTGATGCCTCTAGTACAACTCGAGTAAGGCTCCTGGAAAAACATTTTAATGATTTCTCATTATTATTATCCTTTTGTTTCTAATACCACGTTAAATAAATATATAGATCTAAGTCATTCTTTATTCAACTATTCTGTTTCTCATTATTAATGATTGAGCAAGATTACCAAATCTTCTGAACATATTCAGGGAAGATCTTTGGGCGTGGCCACACAAACATCTTGTCAATCCTACGAGGGGCCCAGCAGTATTAAACTCCAAAATAAATTTGAATGAACAAATTCTATCTTGCTACAAGAATAACTCACAAACTTTGCAACACTTCAGAAAACAACTCTTATGACTACCAATTACGTTTAGCCTTAAGTTGTTCCACAGAAGTGCACTACATTCATGACACTTATCTAGTATCTCAAGTCTGGGGATAACTATTCATGATTTACTTAATAACAATATTCATAACGTAAAATCATGTAGTTGGGATAATTCCTATATTCAATTCATTGAATATCATCTTAAATTGGTATAATTTTTTCATCAATATACTTTTAAGTATTTTCTACCAAATCACCCAGATTTGTCTTAGTTTAATGATACTCCCATATCATTAATTGACAACGGACGATTTAGAATAAATAAATTTATTCACGGATTAAACATGCAAATATAGGATACAATATATTAAAAAATCAAACATACCAAGTATTTTAATTCATTATAATAATTGTTTAACATCCCTTATCCAAATACTTAATAGATCAATGCATGAAAATTTCAGTTGAAGAATTATGCCTCAAGTAATGACAATCATACTTGTTGACAAGGCATAAATCAACCAACTTCATCTATCGTAATTTTGAGAATACTTAATTCAAGAATTCAATTAGTGAAGTTCTTGTATGTGTGCATGCAACAATCCACATAATAATTCATAAAGTGTGTGACATCCTCTATCACCAATTTATGACAATTAAACTTTCAAATATTTTAAAGTTTAAAGTATTCTTATTCTTTAATGTATAATGCAATTGTGCTCTTAGATAAGCAAAACTAGTTCACATGGCCGTTAACAAGGATGAAATCCTACCATGACTAGTATTGAGTGTCATCTCAATTAAACCAGCATTATTGTATACAAACAACAATATGCTCATTAAAACTCCGTAAACTTTAATAACTATTGTGTAATGTTTGATGCCTTCCAAACTTTCAAGTTTGTAGCTAATAACAATTTTGCACAACAATTGACATATTGTTCATCCATAGAATTTAGGAGCAATTCCAGGCTGAGGATGTAATTCTATTAGAATATTCATTACACAAGTTATCTAGTAACTTTCAGTTAGATATCAATATTGTCAAATCATATCTTTTTTAAGAATAATACAACAATTTTAATACATATCTTTCAGTTAGATTTCATTCATGTTCTATCTTGGCAAAAGATATGTATCCATTTCCCAAATGATATATCATGTTTTATTAGAATCATTTATTTTACCGTACATGTTTGTTAACAATAAACATATATTCCAAGGTTGTATGTTTTAATTCTTAAATCTTAGAAGTGAAGTTTCATTCTAAACTAAGGCTTAACATTTAACTTACATGGAATGTTAATTCCCATATGTTATACAACATATAAGATTTAAGAGATTATGCGTAATACTCCCACTAGCTTTCAGGAATATTAGAAGTTATCTTATTTTAACTATAAATCACAAAATAGATATAATAATTAAACATAAGTTTTATCTCCTAGATGCATGCATTAATCCATTCATGAATTATTGCACTTTCTACACTTCTAAAATTATATGAATTCAAAAAACCTTTCAATTACTTACCGTCTTTGCTCAAGTAATTTTTCAAGAAAGATTTTTGATATTCCATTATTATTTTTCATATTAATGAAAATAATAATGATAATAATCATCTTTATATATTTAATGTTGCCTAGGAAAGAATATTCAATCACAATTAATTTCTTAAGTATGATTGATAATCTTGTCATAAGACATGCATTAAATATGTGTACAATTTTGCTCATATGATTTCTTTATAAAGAATCAAACCATTAGTGTTTTCATTCTCTTTTAAGAAACTCATTTTTATTCTCAAGTCTAACTATTAAGATAGACCAAATTTTCAAAAAAAATTGATTATCTTTAGGGACATCATCTTTAACATTCATTGTATGATTAATTTACCCAATTCAATATTTGGTAATACATCATAATGATTATCAGGTTTACCATAATCTTGTAACTCATATTTCTCAGCATATCAAACAAATATCTGAGATATTTATGAATGAGAATTCCATCATCTTGAGGTCAACATCTCATGTCTAGCCTCATCATAATATTTACTAGTGTATTTCAGAAGATTATGTATCTTGTAATTTTATCTTTCAAGATAAAAACTCCCACTTGCCTTTTGTAATATATAGACTATCTATATATATTTTAGCAAGTAGAACAACAATACAATGTTCTCTTTTTGGGACATTACAAATACACTTTGACAGTTCCTGACTTTAGTTTGTTAATAATTACTCTTCATAAGAAGTTTAGCATTCAGAACTTTAATTCTAAGACTTAATGTGATTCCTCACATTCCATAAAATGGTGTCATATTAATCTTCTAGGTTGGAGTCTTATTTTGAGTATATTTAATCCATACTCAAGTTTTAACCTGGATTATTTTTAAGAAAAAAGTTATGGTTATCTTGAATCAAACAAATCAAATAGAGTTTGATTACCCTAACTGAACATACTATCAACTTGTGGTGTTTCATTAGAATTAATATTATAAGACAATCTAATAATATATAAGATAAACATATTTTATTTGGCTTACCTAATTACCAACTAAGTCAACTTAATGGTATAATAGACTTTCCAAGCCAATTGCATGCTTTATAACACAAGTACTCTTTGACAAACTCACTTCATATCCATGACTCAACAAGAAAACATAAACTGTTATAATCCCATTATACATTATAAATCATTGATCAACTCAATGACTTCTTGTATATGTCTTAATTAAAAAAACATAACAACTTAACGGCTTACTTTATTATACGTCTTAAAAGACTTAATGTTTATGTCTTTACAATGAATCATAAACATGTTTTATCTAAAGTAATTATGAACACAACTCTTGGTTTCAATAGTAATTTCAAGTTAATTTATTACTTCATAGTAATGTAGGACTACATTATTTTTTCATTTATTTATTTCATTCCATAAATACATAAATATACAAATTGATGTAGTATTAGAGTACTTCATTTATTTATGTCATTCCAATAATACATAAATATTTAGTTTGAGGTAATCTTATATATCCTTGACACATGTTCTAAATACTTGTCTAAGAAACTGTAAATTTAGTCCTGATACGATCCCACGTAACATGGAGACTTACCTTGTTGTTGCAATCTAGTTAAGCTCTCACATAATGTAAATTACAACACCAAGTGTTTCTTGGATTAGATATGTATAAGTCATATTAGAACATTAGTTTCTTACCTGGCAGTTAAGAGAATCATTTAAATCATATTTCTATGTGTTGTACCTTGCACATAATATAGATTTCTCCCACTTGTGCATGGAACAACATCATGTAGCAGATAAACAACACGACACACGTTTGTTTATGTGATCAATATGATTGTGTCATTGATATTAGCATAACTAGTAGATGTAGAACCACTTCATTGTCTAGTAAAGAAACGTACATGACTATCCTTAAAAACATAAGTGTCTACAAGTGGAAAGTAATTATCTTAAGACATTCTAGAGATAATCTAAGTTACTACCAAGATGACAAAGCTTGTAGCACCCACTGAATTAGAGATCATTACAATAATTCTTAATGATCCCACTGGCTTTGACAACATTGTAAGTGTTTCATTAACCAGTGAAAGAAAATAGTGTGCTATTTACTTCCCTACACCTTTCAGAAAGTCCATACATAACAATTACTTAGTACTAAAAGAGTGTATGATACTATGTAGATGATGGATTATCCATCAATGCTATTTAACTTGAAAATTTGGCATGCAATTTCTTCCTTAAGAGGTCTACCATTCCAACAATTGAATGTAGTACATGTAAATAGTCAAAGCACAACAACAAGATAAAATATACTAGTTTGTCTTTAACCAATTTTGCAGTAAATTAGTCTATCTTCTAATTTAATAACTCAGAAAATGTGCAATTTTCTTAACTATTAAAATTTGCTTATGAGTTATGTATTTAGAATTTAGACAATTCTAATTCTTCTATCATACCTTTTTCATTCATGAAAAGGAATATGATTGAATCTCACTCTTTTCTAATGAAAAGAGGATTAGGTTTATTCTTTTAGTAAAGTTGACTCTACCAAAAGCTATTACAAATGTAGATCAATTTACCAATACAAGAATAACCTACGTTTACGGTTTAATGTTGCGTTAATACATTTAAATAATTAGCAAAATTCAATTTTAGTATTTTCGATAATTAAACTTTTCAAGAAAATAAAATACCCAAGGTAATATTCATATAACCATAGAATTTTCTCAAAAACTAGGATCCAAATTATCATAGTTCCATTACATCAGTTGATCTGCTAGTAACGAAAGCACATAATAAGGTAATATGTCGAACAATAATTGGCAAACCTTTTACAATTCCTAGATCATTATGGATTTACATTACCAACAACATTGCAAATGTAAACATGTTTTATCCCCATCTCGTGCCTTGAGTCTAGTTCTCACTTACTACTCAATTTAAATCGTCTAACTTAAAGAACTGCAAATGTGTCCATGTGAGGTCTGACTCAACATGAAGATTTACCTTTCTATCACAATCTCGCCAAGTTCCTACATGACGTAAATTGCAACTTCAAGTGTTCCTTTAGCTAGATGGCACTAACTTAATTTTAAAATGTACTTGTTTTGATTTATGGTGTCAAATCAAATATGTACAAAGATGTCATGCATTCATCTTGTAGCATAAATTTTAATAAAAAAACATTTTTATTAACCAATTCATAAAGATTAAATTTAACAAAGTTTTGATTGAGGTATTGGTTTCGCCAATCAAGGAATTTACTTTTAATTATCGTCAATTATATCGTACTTTTGCATAAGTCTAAGGACTTAGTGTTTTGGATAATTACCACAAAGTGGCGCATGGAATTAAAGCTAATTCGCCCTTAAGATGATTTTGTACATAAAATAGCCTACTTGGTAACTCCAATTTGACGCACAAAGAAGCGGAGAATTTGGTCAGCGCGAAGCAATTAACCTCCTTCTTTCGGGTCACAATTTAATGCGCTCCCCTCTTTATACCCCTCTTATAGTTTGTCAAAATTGGAGGTGGGGGTTGTTGGTAGCTCGGAGGTGATGGTTGTGGTGGTGATAGATGAGATGAGTGAAATAGAGAATACTTAAGTTGTCATAGTTTCGTGTCAAATACAGGGAGAATTAAAAATCTCCTTTATTAGTTTCTTAAGTGAGATAAGTTTTTCAAGTTACAAAAAATAATTTTTCACTTTTTCACATTTTCACATTTTCCACTTTTTCACATTTTGACTTTTTGACTATTTTTCTATTTTATTTAGTTAAGATTATCATAAACCACTTCAGCCTCATAAACTGGTACAATTTCACAACTTTTTAATTTTTAACTATGTTGTTAACTCATCATCTTGCATTAATGAATTTAAATATGTTGTAAACTCATCATTTTGTATGCGTGTAAGTAAGGATGTTAAAATCGAGATCCTCTATGTATCGTTTTTATCTTTTGCAAGATCAAAATTGTAAAATCGGATCAAGATCGAAAGATCTTATTTAATTGTTCAAATGTCTTATATGTCTAGTAATTCGTGCTCAAAGCTAAGAGTATGAAAAAAGTAAGAGCTCAAAGTTATACTAATATGAAAATGCAACGCGTAATGGTTTAAAACACTAAAATAACTAATTGATGATTAAGGTTGCCGAATCTTTTAACCTAAAAATTTATATATTTTCCTTTTATAAAACATTGAGTAAATTACATAAATGGTCACTATGGTTTGTTCATTTTTTCACATTTAGTCACTGAACTTTTTTTTTTGGACATGGTCGGTCATTAAGGTTTCAAATTGTTATAGATCGAGTCATTAAGGTTTCAATTTCATTACATAAATGGTCACTGTGGTTTGAAACTTCACTGACCATTTATGTAACGAAATGGACTGAATCTGTAACGATTTGAAACTTCAGTGACCATGTATGTCAAAAAAAAAGTTCAGTGACTAGATGTGAAAAAATGGACAAACCATAGTGAACATTTATGTAATTTACCCACACGTACTTTATTGTTTTACTTTAACAAAATTCACTCCTTTATACTTGATCAGTTAGTTAATTCAATGAATGTAGGATCCAAATCTTACGAACGTATGGTAAGATCGAGATTCTACTTAAGATCATATGCTTTTTAAGATCCTATGAAGGATCGACTCGTTTTTGCTTAGCGGAATCGTAAAACAGATTATCTTAAGAGCTAGATAGAGATCTTAACATCTATGCATGTAAGTACAAGATTTTTATGCTTCTTTAATGACAATTTACAACTCATACAATCTACACATACTGTGTTTTTATAAGAATTTCTAGAAAATTAGATAGTTTCTCTTCTAAGCTTATGCATATTGTTGAATACATTGTCTTGTTGGAAGTTAAACTTCAAAACATTTACTATTTCATGTAACTTCTCGACTTTTTGGGTTGTAGACGATTTTAGATAATGGATCATACGACTGTACATTTGTTGGTAATCGATACCATGACCATTCTTTACCCTCTAATACCCATAACCGAGCACTTCCAAAGACGAATTTTTGTGTAACTATCATCAATTGGCCTTCTCGTTTGACCGGTTGAACCGGCTGGTATGGAGTAAACCTTGTGGACATATTTGACGCTGCTCATTGATGTAAGGGGAAAATAGTTGTCCTTTTATCCAAGTAATAAAAACGAACAAAAATAACAATAACTCGATATGTATTAGCTTATGATAAGCCAATATATTCTTGTTATAACAATATTGGAAATTCTAGATCCAGTACTGAAGTAACATTGTTTTTGAGCATTAACGGATTCGTCACTGAAACAAAGTTCATGTGAAAACATAATAGTTTTATACAAAAGGGAAAGTAACTACATGAATCCAAAGAGCAACTAATGTCTACGTATACCAAGAAGGAAGAAAACGTACTAGTTTTATAGGAATAATGACTCAAATTATGACTAAAAACTGATATATATACCTACACAAGTTCTTAAGTAGTTGAGTAACATTCCCACTAACTTTGTGGGTGATTGATCATAGTATCATACGGAGTAACTTACGAACCACCAATGAACGTTAATCCCTTACCCTCTGAAGCTCAAAACAAATGAACGTTACAAAAAGATATCACCACCACCTTCAAAGTTACCGGACACAAAAAGTTTACCAGAGTTATATAACTACCGTTAGCCCTCCGTTACTTAACCCACTTCAAAAGCTAGCAGCTTCAACTCTAAACATGTTTGAATGGTCACTTATGGAGCTAGAAAAAAACCCTGAAACTACCTAAACCGGCTGACCCGGGGGTTCAGCTCGTTGGAAATTTCACACCAGCTCAAGAGTGTCCGGTTCAGCATGGGCTAGAAGTAGTGGGAGAAATACCGGCCGAGTTCAAGCCAAAAGGTGGTCACCATTTTTTATAGCATGGTGCATATGATTTAAGTAGTTTGATATAAGTGCTATGTTGTTGATTCTTACATGTTGCTTCCATGTAATATACAACATCATGTATTACATGTGGCAACGTTAAGTCTCAAAAATTGGTACAAGTTCTCAATTTTTTAGTTATAGGGTCATGCATGACTCCACTCGACACCATTTTTGACAAAAATGAAGACGAAAACGACCCTTTTAGAATAAAATAATTAACCGAAATTTAGTTGATCATGACAACATGCAAGTCGACACGGCGCATTATCGTATCGGAATTTGGATGTGTGCACCATAAATAAAATACTACTTGGACGTAAGACACGTTTTGTTTATTTAGCAATAGTTGAACATTGGCAAAAATGCAGTGATATGGCCAAGGTTGACTTGGTGACAAAACACGTCACCAAGTTTTACTATGTGATCAGAACAAATGGTTTGGAAGTGAGCTGTGTTTTGTTCCTGTGGGAAACGGCGAGAAGGAAGATGAAGGGTATATATTGAGTTATGTTAGAGATGAAGATGAAGATAGGTCGGAATTAGTTATAGTTGATGCTTTAAGTATGAAGCAAACGAGCGGAGTGAAATTACCTAGTAGAGTTTCATATGGTTTTCATGGTACCTTTGTTAGTTCTCAGGATTTAGCTAATTAATATTGATATGTGTTTAAATTGTCTTACTTCATTGTACCATACAATATTTAACTTTGATACGTATACTTGTGAAAACATTTACTCGGATAGCAAAATGCATACATTTTGAAGAACAAATTCAAAAGAAGAGATGCAGTATCACTTTATTTTCCCGTTTGCATTCTTAGGTCAAGATCATGATCCAAGATTCCTTCCACAAAATGGTAGTAACAAGTTCCAGATTTGTAGTTATCGGAACGCAACCCACTTCAAAAGCCAGCAGCTTCAACTCTAGACATGTTCGAATGGTCACTTATATGGAGCTAGAAAAATACAATAAGCTACCTAAGTCGGTTGACATGGCGGTGTACTCATTGGAAATTTTGTACCGGTTCAAGAGTGTCCGGTTCAACATGGGCTAGAAGTAGTGGGACAAATACCGGTTGAGTTAAGTGGGGTGGGGTCTACCTAAGAAATGGCGCCAAACCATATTTTAAGCCAAAAGGTGGTCACCATTTTTATTCCCACATCGGTCAAAGAGAAGAACTTTTAATAGCTTATATACCATCGTGCATAAGAGTCACCAAATTTTATATCTGTGCTATGTCGTTGATTATTACATGTAGGTTTCTTGTAGTGTGTAGTACACGAATATACTACAACCAACCTACTCTAATAAGTCACCAATTGGTTTAAGTTCTCAAATTTTTAGCTTTTTAAGATCCTGAGGGTTTCTCTTCTTAATGTATTTAGGTATGCTCTTAATTCATCATCTTGTATGTGCGTAAGTACAAAATTTATCGGCTCATTGATCACGATTTACAACTCACACAAGTTCCACATTTTGTATTTTTATAAGAAGTTTTTGATAATTCGATAGTTTATCTTCTAGACGTACACATATTATATTGTTGATCATTATACTAGTTTTTGGATAATGGTACTATTGTGGTGAGTAACATACAAACCAGCGGTTATCGTTACAATGACAATTCTTTATCATTTAAAATCCACAACCAAACACTCTCAAAGTTTCTGTCCCAGTTGGTCCATTGTTCAAAACTCCTATACGAGTTGCACTTTTCCAACGCTGTATAAGCCTAGTTTAGATGGTTCTTGGATTGTCTTTGTAATGTAGTTAGGAATTTGTGTGTTACCGATCTTCATGCATATGTAACTCATACTTAGTGTATACATATATCTTATTGTTTTACAACAAGCATTATGCGTACGTGACTACACAACCAATAAGACAATCATACACACTACTCGTATTTTGACAGAACTAGCAAACAAAAAGATTATCACTACGAAACCAAATTATGTTCGTGTGTATTAGTTAAGAAAATTAAAGGGAAAAAGTTAAGAATTAAGTACTTGTATGTTTTTTAATCCAGGTCGATTTTTTTTTCTCTTCCTTATCCCCACATCGCTTGAGAATGTAAAGACTGACCAATAAACTGCCCTGCTATGAAAAGTTTGCTACTCCACATTTGGAAAGTCCCTTGAGTCTGCTGGTTTTTAGTGGTCCGGTTTAAGCTGCTAAGTCGGCCTAGGATATAATAATCTTTTATGAACACTACTAGGTTGCTGAGAAATTTCTTAAACACTGGTGGTGGCTGGACTAGTAGTATTTTGCTCTCAACATGTAAGCCATAGACGACTGGAAACCAAAATGATAATGAGGTAATGTCGATGTATACCAAGAAGGAAGAACACGTAATTGTTTTATAGGAATAATGACTCAAATTATGGCTAACAACTGCACCTTCGTAAGATCAGTCATATATTAATTGTAGACCCCCTTGAACAACTGAAACGCGATACCCCTTTAGGTTCCGGTATCAGTTTATTTTCCCGTTTTGATTCTTAGGTCAAGATCATGATCCGATATTCCTTCTACAGAATGGTAAAGAAAATGGTTATAGATTAACAACAGAGAAGAAAAACAAGGGATCATAGTATCATACGGAGTAACTTACAAACAGTGGCGGAATGTAAGTTTCTATCCGAATTGGTCCATTCCGTACCCTCTAAAGCCCAAAACCAAGCACACCCAACCACGATGAATGTAAGTTTCTATCCGAATTGGTCCATTGCTCAAAACTGTAATGAGTTACACTTGTCCAAACGCTGTGTAACAGTGTAAGCCTAGCTTATATGGTTCTTGGACTTGGTGTAGAGTCATAATTTACACCATGATCTGGCATAGGGTTGGCCTTGTCACATGATCCAGTTGATAGACCAGCATTCACAGAGAAAACAAACAATTTAAAGGCATTATGAATGGCTCTATTGTCAAATGTTGAAAACGACATAAAATTCAAAAGAAAAGATGCCAAAACCCTTATAACTTACCTTGAACATCATACATATGTATCTAGTGAAGACTTAAAAGTAATGAAACATATAGCAACTGACACTCTTGAGGCAGCTTGATGTATCGAATATTATTTCTTATATGCATAAATTTTTATCACTATACTGCTCCATGTTTATTGTCACTAAATAGCTGTTTTCGAGTTTCGCATCAATTATCTCATAGCGTAACAAAATAGAGTGCAAAGATTTAACGAACCATATATAATACGTTGATTCGGGTAACAAAGTTCTTTTGTAGAACTTTTGCCATGTTTATTCTATAAAAACTTGTTTTATGTTTATATCCCACATCGGTCAAAGAGAAGAGTTTTTAATAGCTAATATATCATGGTTCCTATAGTTTGAATAGTTTGATATCATGCTATGTTGTTGGTTCTAACATTTTCGTTTCTAGTAAGATATTCTTATATATAGTACTAGACACTTTGTTAGGGCTACAAATTGGTACAGTTTCTCAACTTTTTTGTTTTTAAGATCCGAGAGTTATTAATGTATTTATGGATGTTGTTAACCCATCATTTTGTATGTGTGTTAGTACAAGATTTATCGATTTCGTTGGTGACAATTTACAAGTCATACAAGCTTCACATTTTGTGTTTTTGAGGATAGTTTGAGACTTTGAGTTGTTTGATATCATGCTATGTTGTTGGTTCTAACATTTTCGTTTCTAGTAAGATATTTATATATATACTAAATGGCAGGGAGGAAAACAGTACCAAGCAAGCTCATTTAATGCAATCTTTCCCAACTTGGCAGAAACAGTCCCTGAGGTTTAAGTTGCGCTGCAAAATTAGTCCTTTAGCATTAAATGCAAATTTTCCCAACTTGGCAGAAATAGTCCCTGAGGTTTAAGTGGCGCTGCAAAATTAGTCCTTTAGCATTAATTGCAAACTTTCCCAACTTGGCAGAAATAGTCTCTGATATTTAAGTGGCGCTGCAAAATAAGTCCTACAACATTAATTGCTATCTATAGCAATCTGGAAAAAATAGTCCTTAAGGTTTAAGCGACGTTGCAAAGTAAGTCCTGTAGACTTAATTGCTAACTATAGCAACTTGGCAAAATTAGACCCTAAGGTTTAAGTGTCGCTACAAAGTAAGTCCTTTGAAGCCAATACCGCTGCATCGCGCGGGTTCCCACACTCGTTCTTATATATAGTACTAGACACTTTGTTAGGGCTACAAATTGGTACAGTTTCTCAACTTTTTTGTTTTTAAGATCCGAGAGTTATTAATGTATTTATTGATGTTGTTAACCCATCATTTTGTATGTGTGTTAGTACAAGATTTATCGATTTCGTTGGTGACAATTTACAAGTCATACAAGCTTCACATTTTGTGTTTTTGAGGATAGAAAGTTTCTCTTCTAAACATACGCATACTGTTGATACATTGTCTTATTTGATGTTAAATTTAAAATATTTACTATGTCATGTACATTCTCTGCTTTTTGGGTTGTACAAGTATTGTATAATGGATCATCATGTTGTACATTTGTAGTAAGTAACATACAAAACCAGCGGTAATCGTCACCATGACATGACCATTCTTTAACCTCTAAAACCTTCAACGAAACACTCCCAAAGTTTCTATTCCGATCGCTCCATGGTTCAAAACTGCTATATGAGTTACATTTGTTCAACGTTGTGCAAGTCCAATTTAGATGATTCTTGGGCTTGTCGTAAAGTCATTTGGTTGACTACAATGGTCACTTTATCATCAAAATGATTTCTAACATATTCATGGGTGAAGTTTACCTAAATCTATTCGATTGACCTAATGGATATTTGATTTTAAGAGACTAATTCTTGCTTCTAGTCTTAGTTTGTGTGTCAAAAAGGGTATATATGCACATAGCAGGAAAGCTTTTTTCTTATATCTAATTGGTATATGCAAGTCTAAGTTTACATTTAATATTGTCTCTTTATAAGCGATCAGGGCTGGTCCTGAGTTATTTCTTTGCCCTGGGCAGTATACTTTTTTGATGCCCCAAGCAAGACCATAAAAAATGACTACAAAATACTTTTAACAAACACACTCTACCATTTTTTAAGGACACAAACTTTAAACAAAACTTGCATATCAACTTAATAGCAATTTTTTAATTAATTTGAATTTGTCTAATGGCTTTTAGCATTTTGTTGTATGTTTTTCGTGCATTAACTAATATGGGTTAATGCGTTATTACATATTTTTATGACCAACGTTACGATTAAAATTACATGTCAAACATTTTTATGAAGGTAAAACAAAAATCCAAGTATTTTCACATATACGAATTAAAATTGAAAGAAATAAGAAAAATGAACTAAAAGGAAAAAATGTAAAAACTTCATGTTAAATCTATAGTTGAAGGCTTGAAGCTATCCTGTAAATTTAGTCTAAAATAGTCGCAACTTATGATCTTTCATTATTTTCACACATTACTATGTTATAATAGGCATCTAAATCATTTCCTATTAGTTAATAAGAGAAGTATATTTAACACTAATAAGCACGAAAGAAAAATGATAAAACAATATTTTAAACATTAAAACCAATAAATATGTAAGTATGAAACCCAAAAAGAAAGTAGCCGACAAATTTCCTTGAAACCATCCTTTTATATAAGTTTTCTCTTTTAACAAAAAATAATTATTTTTTTAAAGACATGTACTTGTTTCTCTCTCTTAACCTTATTCATCAATTCATATTCCTCCATGGATGAAAAAAATAAGAATTTAAAACACAGGCTAAAAATCACGAAAGCACCAAAAAAAATCTATTCAGAACACATAAAACCGATGCCCTCTGTTTGTTGGATGCCCTGGGCCGTTGCCCGCTCTGCCCATAGCCAAGACCGGCCCTGTAAGCGATATGTGAGTTGCTCATAAACCAAGAAATGTGGGTTCAAGTTTTAATGAAGACATATATACGAGATACTAATAGTAAGATATGTGGTATATATTATCATTAGTTATCTAACTCACACATAATGTATATCTTATCGTGCAACAACATGTGTACATGCTACTCATATTTCGTTAGTGCTAACAAACAAGAAGACCGTAAAACCTATCTAGTTATTGTAAAGTATGTCGTAACTTGAATGTTTAGTGTTAGAAAGTTTGTGTCTATCATAATCTATACTATTTATAAAGGGTTTAAGACTCATTCTCTTATTAATTATTTTAAGACTTTCATAAATAGAGTTATAAGCAAAAACAAGTCACCAAACATAATTTATAAGTATGTAGCACAAATCATTCTCATTTTAAAACTTTATTTCTAACATACAATTAATACACCCCTTTATCATTTAGCACAATTATCACTCTGAAATCTAGCGGCCCAAAACAAAATAACATTTGTTCGCCGAATATTTATTGATACTCAGGCATGTAGCACAATAAGTATTACAGGCATGTAGCACAATTACATACACCAGTGAAAACATTTACTGGGACAACAAATTGCATACTTTTGAAACTTTAATTCTAGTCTTTGCTCTAGCTTAAGCTTAAGTCGATCCTTACAACATAGAATAGCCGAACGAATTAGCCATAGAGCTCATCCCCGATTAAATAGTTGATGATTTCTTGATGGTTGACTGCTATATCTTAATTAGAGAATCGACTGGTCACGCATGCTTGAAAGAAAGTTCGTTATCCTAACCGTATCCTCTGCTCCACCGGGAGCCTGACCCCTTCTTCTATCTTATCTACTGCCTTGCTCCTCGGCTCCATACTGCTCCAGCCGCTCGCTGTAATAGCTTGCTTCTCGGGTGGCTCGCACCCAGGGTGGTGCGGCTGAGCCAGAGTGGGCTCAGCATAACTTTTTTTTCTTTTTTCTTAGAAGAACAAATTTGTGCAACATCACGGAAAATAAGCTACGCTGCTATGGCCTCCTATGCAAAAAGATTGTCGCCGGATATGGAAAAAAAATCTTTTTTGAACGTCAATTAACTATCTCACAATATATATACACCATGATATGGCTAATAGGGTTGGCGTGGTCACATGATCCGGTTGATAGACGGCATATAGAATCTACATGAAAACCTACATATAGACTCCGACACTCTTGAGGCCGCTAGAATATGTATAATGCTTAAATTTATGTAGTTCAGAAGTTTAAATGATATCGAATATTTTTTCGGATATATGCATAATATTCTATGACTATACTGCTCCGTTATTATTTTCACCTAAATAGACGTTTCGAGTTTCGCATCAATTTTCTCATAGTGTTAACAAAATATAGTGCATTGATTTAACAAAATATAAATAGCACGTTGATTGCGGTAACAAAGTTCTTGTGTAGACTTTGCCATGTTTATTTTCTAAAAACTTGTTTTATGTTTAAATCCCACATCAGTTGAAGATGAGAACTTTTAATAGCTTATATATCATGGTGGAAATGGTTAAAGTAGTTTGTTATAAGTGCTATGTCGTTGGTTCAGCTTGCTTGCTTTTGGTAATATACAAAATTTGTATTAGAAAGGACAAGAAGCAGCGCCATAAATTGGTACAAGCTATCAACTTTTTTGTTTTTTAACATTTAACATCCGAAAGTTTCTCTTCTTAATGTATTTAGTGATGTTGTTAACCCATCAACTTTTATGTGTGTTAGTACAATATTTAACATTTAACATCCGAAAGTTTCTCTTCTTAATGTATTTAGTGATGTTGTTAACCCATCAACTTATATGTGTGTTAGTACAATATTATTTATCAGTTTCGTTCATGACAATTTAAAACTCATACTTGCTCTACATTTTGTGTTTTTTAAGAAGTTTTTGAAGATAGATAGTTTCTTTACACTTATTGTCGATACATTGTCTTGTTTGATATTAAATTAAAATTATTTACTAGTTCATGTAACTTCTCGACTTTTTGGGTTGTACAAGTTTTTCAAAATGGATCATATTGTTGTACATTTGTAGCGAGTAATATACACCATTCTTTAACCTCTAAAACCTACAAGGAAATACTCCCAAAGTTTCTATTACGATTGTTCCATGGTTCAAAACTGCTATATGAGTTAAATTTTATCAACGTTGTGCAAGTCCAATTTAGATGGTTCTTGGGCTTGTCGTAAAGTCATTTGGTTGACTACAATGGGTCACTTTATCATCAAAATAATTTCTAACGTATTCATGGGTCAAGTTTACCTAAATGTATTCGATTGACCTAATGGATATTTGATTTTAAGAGATCAATTCTTGTTTCGGGTCTTAGTTTGTGCGTCAAAAAGGGTACATGCACAAAGCAGGAAAGCTTTTTTGTTATGTCTAATTGGTATATGCAAGTCCAAGTTTACATTTAATATTCTCTTTATAAGCGATATGTGAGTTGCTCATAAACAAGAAACGTGGGTTCAAGTTTTAATGAAGACATTTTAATGAAGACATATATACGAGATACTAATAGTAAGATATGTAGTATATATTATCATTACAAGATGTGTACATGCTACTCATATTTCATTAGAGCTAACAAACAAGAAGACTATAAAACCTATCTAGTTATTGTAAAGTATGTCGTAACTTGAATGTTTAGTGTTAGAAGGTTTGTGTATATCATGCATAATTATAATCTCTACTACCTTATAATGCATTTAGGACATTTCCCTGAATAATAAGGCTTAAAATTCAGATTCAACAAATTACTTATTAGGGAAAGATTTGTCTTTTACTAGAAAATTAAATGTATTTAATTGAAATTAAATGTCTTTAACTATATATACACGTAACACTCCTATACTTGTAACAACCCAATTTAACTCATCACCATAGTAGTAACAGCCGGTATTGGTACAGAATAAAAAGAAACAACCACGCATAAAAAAAAATCCCTCCACATATTTGCTTTTCTTTCATCTGTTTTCACGTTTTTTTTTTTCCTAACCTAAAACACACCAAATCTCTCTCACTAACCGAACAACAGCCGACGCGACAGCCATCATAAGCTCATCACCGCCACCATCATAACCTTATCTCATTGTTGTAACCAAAACAAGTTGATTATCATCAGAATGCAATGGCACAACGAAAACCCTCACCAGTAACTCTTCAACTCCCATACTAAATTCTAACTCAAAACAAAAAGAAACAAAGATAGATCTCAGCCTTCTCTTTTTATACCAACAAAGTTGTTATTAGAACAAAAGTATAAGAGAAATCACATCATAGATCCTTTATAGCATAACTTCTTTTTTCTTATATATGAAAATATTAAAGAAAGAACAAAACAACTCGTGTTTTATTCCTCTTTCCTTTCGGTTTAGATTAAAAAAAAAAAAAGAAGCCCGAATCACAACCTACCTGAGACCTTGTTATACAAGATCTTGAGGTCGAGCACCTTTCAACATATTCGTGAATAATAAAGAAGTAAATGTGTTGTGGTTCGTTAGGAACAAGAAGAAAATGAAAGAAAGATATGTGTTTGTCTATGTTCGATTTGTATATAGAAAGAAAGAGTCCTAATGTTTGATGTATGGTTTGCTCAAAAAAAATGTTTGATGTTCGGCTGGATCTAACAAAGGATGAATTTTTGTTGTTGTGGTGGCTGAGTTGGTGTGAGAGTCAATTTAGGGCATCTGTGAGAAATTTTTAGGCTAACATAATTTTAGGGTGGTGTTATATGGTGGGATTAGTTAGGTTTAGCCTTTTACTTGGGCTTATTACCATCAGAAAATTTGGACTTGCTTAATTTTGTGATTGGCCAAAAAATGCGTTACAAATGTGGTTATGATCGTTTTTATTTATTTATCTTTTTCTTAAATTCGTTTGGACGAATTTTAGTTGTGATTTTTGGGTGATATAATTTGATACACTAGGATTCAAGATAAAGCGGCCCCTAACAAATATCATCGCAAGCAGAAAATTTTAAACACCATAAACAACTGCCACTAGGCACATGTATTCTATCTTACTCTTTTATAATTCATGAATTAAAAAGTTTTCAAATTTTTAGATGTACAATTATACATGCTAATTTTACAATATTCTTAAGCTAATTTTGAAATGGTACTTATTTCTTAAAAAGTGTATAAGAAAAACGTCAATAAATTAATGTTAATTGTTTCAATTTCTTAAGTTATTTAATAAAAGATTACAATAAGTAGCATCGCAATAGGTAACTATGTTTACAAACTTTTCTTAACTTTTAGTATCCCTTAGGTTCGTGGTTGTTGATTTAGGCTCGAGTTTTTGTTAGGGTGTCTAAATCTTAAAAACTATAAGCTTGGTTTCGGTTTATTAATGATTGTTTTTGTGGTTTCATATTGAGCACGTCGGCTCGGTTTTTTCAGTTTTACGAATATTTTAAGCACCCATATCCATAAAGCGTAACTTAATATAAATCATGTAGTCATTTTGAACAACCAAAAAAACGTTTTTTACTAAAATTATTGTTAATAAAAATCATATAAATGAAAAATATTGTCTCGCCACAAAATTTAGTCACAGCGTATCCGCCGCCGTATTGCGCGGGTACCCTGCTAGTGTATTGTAATGTGAGGGAGTCTTAAGTTTAATCCATGGTAGTTACAAACTACCCTGAATTAGCCACTGTAATTTTCTGAAAAACAAGACTTTATCTAATTTAAAACATGTGAATTAGTTGGTCAAAATCATAAGTACTACTGAGTGAAAAAAAAAAAGGTAATTATATTTTAAAAGTACTATATTTGACACCGCTTGTTTTTCTAGGTAGCAAACAATTTTTTTTGATTTTAAGTACATTTTTTTTTATGGGTACTGATAACTAGTGATGACAATTTTAACCTTCTAAATTACATAAATGGTCCTCGTCGTTTCGAGAAATTTGCATCCACTGTCCCTAAACTTTTTTTTGTCCATTCCTTATATGTTTTCGTCTGTATTATACGTTTTTATACGTTTTCATCCGCTTTTATCCGTTTTTATATGTTTTAGTCTGTTTTTATCCGTTGATATACGTTTTCGTCCATTTTTAAACGTTTTCATCCGTATTTATCAGTTTCCGTTCGTTTTTATACGTTTTCATCCATTTTTATTTGTTTTCGTCGGTTTTTATGCATTTCCGTCCGTTTTTATCTGTTGTCGTCTATTTTTTTCTACTTTCGTCCGGTTTTCGTACGTTTTTACATTTTCGTACTTATTTATCCGCATTTATACGTTTTAAACATTTATATACGTTTTCATCCGTTTTTATACATTTTCATTCACTTTTCTAACGTTTTTATCCATTTTCGTACTTTCTTATGCGTTTTTTTTATGGTTTTGTATATTTTTATACGTTTCCGTCCGTTTTTATTCGTTTTTATACGCTTCGTTCGTTTTTCTATGTTTTCATCTGTTTTTATTAGTTTTTGCTGTTTTTATCGTTTTCATCCGTTTTTATACGCTTTAATATATTTTTGTTCGTTTTTATTTTTTTTATACGTTTTATTCCCTTTTTATATACTTTCATACGTTTTTACACGTTTTTGTAAGTATTTAGGTGTTTTTAAACGTTTTGTACATTTTCATATGTTAATTAACCATTATTATCCTTTAAAATATGTACAAAAACGTATAAAATCGTAAGAAAAGGTATAAAAGAGGATGAAAACGTATAAAAATGGACGAAAACGTATAAAACAGACCAAAACTAATAAAAGCGGATGAAAACGTATAAAGACTAATGAAAACGTATAAAAATGGACGAAAACATATAAAATCGAATGAAGACCTATTAAAACAGACGAAAATGTATAAAACGGACGAAAACTTTAAAAAATGGCTGAAAACGTATAAAAACATTCCAAAATGAATAAAAATTGAGGAAAACGTATATAAAGGATAAAAACGCATGAAAAAGTATAAAAAGCAGACGAAAACGTAAGAAAAATGGATAAAACCATAAACAACTGACGAAAAAGTATAAAAACGGAAAAAAAAAACTAATAAAACGGATGAAAACGTATAAAAATAGACGAAAACTGATAAAAGTGGATGAAAACGGACAAAAACGTATAAAAAACGGATGATAACGGATAAACATGTATGAAAACCTAAGAAAACGGATGAAAACGTAAGAAAAACGGACGAAAACGTAAGAAAAATGAACGAAAACGTTTAAAACGGATGAAACCGTATAAAAATTGACAAAAACGTAGTAAAACGGACTGAAACGTATGATAACTAGCAAAAACGTAAAAAAATAAAAATAAATAATAAAAAATAAAAATTTGTTTAGGGACCATGGATGCAATTTTCGTTAAAGCACAGGTACCATCTATTTAATTTACCATAGGGATGATGGATGCAATTTTCGCAAATTCACAAGGCAAAATGCTTATCATAAGTTTTCACCACCCATAAAAGATAAAAGTACACAAAAGCAGGAAAAAAAATGTTCGCTAACCAGAAAAACAAACAATTTTTAAGTATGATATTTTATTAAAAACATTTGCTTTTACTTTTTCTGATAACCGAGTAGTTCATGAAGGTTGAAATAAGTTATTTGTTGTTGGTACATTATCATGTACTAGCAGGGTACCCGCGCGATGCGGTGGCGGGTACCTTGTGACTAAATTTTTCAGCGAACAAATGTTATTTTATTTTGAGCTGCTTGATTTCAGATTTATGTTTTGGAAGTTTAATTAGATTGTATATTATGGTTAAAGAGTTATATATTTTGGTGAAGGAGTGAATGAAAACGTTAAAAAAAAAGAAAAAAAAAAAAAAAAAAAACGATAGGGACGGTGGATGCAATTTTCGCTAAACCACATGTACCATTATGTAATTTACCCTAGGGATGGTGGATGCAATTTTAGCAAATTCACAGGACAAAATGGTAATCACAAGTTTTCACAGCCCATAAAAGATAAAAGTACTCAAAAATAAAAATTAAAAAAAAAATGGTCACTAAACAGAAAAAACAAACGGTTTCAAATATGATACTTTTTTTTTTTAAAACGTATGCCAAAAAATAATTTACTTTTTAGAAGAAGGACCCAACAATGAAAACTAAGGGTGTGCAAACGGACCGGCCGGACCGGACCGACCGGACCGACACGGACCGAGACCGGACCGACCACATTCGGTCCGGTCCGCGGTCTCGGCTTTTGGGCAAATCGGTCCTCGGTCCGGTCCGGTCCGGACCAAACCGAAAAACCGCACGAATTGGGCGTTTTGGACCGACCGACCGAATACCGACCGGACCGACCGGCCCGAGACCGGACCGACCAAATTCGGTCCGGTCTCGGTCTTGGCTTTTGGCCGAACTCGGTTTTCGGTCCGGTCCGGTCCTGGCCGGTCCGGTCCGGTTTTCAGCCTATGCACACCCCTAATGAAAACTACTCCACATTTAGAAAACCCGGTTTATTATAAGATTTTGACATGTTCACATTCACATCTATACGGTTCATCCGGCCTTCAAAAAGGCGACAAGACTCTTATTATGAATTGGCCTTCTTGTTTGACCGGTTGAACCGGTTATTTAGTAAATTGTTTTGACACTAAATAACCGTGTGTGATTTTGGTTGTCAATTTTCTAATTGATTAAAAAAGTAATAAAAATATATATTCGAAAGGAACACAAATGATAACAGATTACGATCTCCAAAATTACTTTTTCTGAAAACCGAGTAGTTCATGACGGTTGAAATAAGTTATTTGTTGTTGGTAAATTATCATGTAAATTGTTAAATGCAAAAAATTATCAAAGTCATTGATGCCAAAATTAGTAACGAAGTGATGAACAACTATAAGTAATAGTATTATAAGAATAACTATTTGTTGTAAACTCATATATGTCATTTGGTTGACTAATGGGTCAACTCATCCTCAAAATGGTTATGACATGGATTTGTAGGATATTAATTGGGTCATGCATGACTCCACCTGACGCTATCTTTTGCGAAAATGAAGAAGAAACGACCATCTTAGATGTGGATTAACAAAAATTCGGTTGAACATGACAACGGACGAGTCGACACAACATGTTATCGTGTAGAGAATGAATTTGGATGTCGGTACCATAAATAAAAGAGTGCTTAGACGTAAGACACGTTATGTGTACTTAGCAATAGCTAAACCTTGGCCAAAATGCAGTTGGTGACTAGATGTGTCACCAAGTTTTACTTTGGGAACACGCAGTTTGGAGGTGAGCCGTGTTTTGTTCCTGTTGGAAACGATGAGAAGGAAGATGAAGGGTATATAATGAGTTATGTTTGAGACGAAGATAGAGATAGGCCGTAATTAGTTATAGTTGACGCTTTAAGTATGAAGCAAACGAGCTGAGTGTAGTGAAATTACCTAGTAGAGTTCCATATTGTTTTCATGGAATCTTTGTTAGTTCTCATGATTTAGCCAATCAATATTGATATGTGTTTATATTATCTTACCTTCGATACATACACTTGTAAAAATATTTGAAAATTTAATTTTGTAGAAACTGACACTCTTTTGATGCAGCTTGGTTTTGTTTGTTGTTTTTTGGTTTTCGGCCCGTCCCGACCCAATCCCGACAAGCCCGAAACCCGACTAACCGGAAAACAGAAACCGACTCCCGACCCCGACAAGCCCGACTAACATGATTCGGGACTCGGGATTGGGATCGGGACGGGATTCGTGATTCGGTCGGTTTTGCTCACCCCTAACTGACATATATACTTACACAAGTTCTTAAGTAGTTGAACAACTTTCCCACTAATTTTGTGGGTTATTGATCATAGTATCATACGGAGTAACTTACAAACCACCATTGAACGTTAATCCCTTACCCTCTGAAGCTCAAAACAAATGAACGTTATACAAAGATATCACCATCACCTTCAAAGTTACCGGACACAAAAAGTTTACCAGAGTTAACTACCGTAGCCCTTTGTTACTTAACCCACTTCAAAAGCTAGCAGCTTCAACTCTAAACATGTTTGAATGGTCACTTATGGAGCTATAAAAAAGCCCTAAAACTACCTAAACCGGCTGACCCGGGGGTTCAGCTCGTTGGAAATTTCACACCAGCTCAAGAGTGTCCGGTTCAACATGGGCTAGAAGTAGTGGAAGAAATACCGGCCGAGTTCAAGCCAAAAGTTGGTCACCATTTTTTATTCCCACATCGGTCAAAGAGAAGAATTTTTAATAGCAACTAATATATATAGTGCATATGGTTTAAGTTGGTTGATATAAGTGCTATGTTGTTGATTCTTACATGTTGCTTCCATGTAATATACAACATCATGTATTACATGTGGCAACATTAGTATCAAAAATTGGTACAAGTTCTCAATTTTTTAGTTATAGGGTCATGCATGACTCCACTCGACACCATTTTTAACACAAATGAAGACGAAAATTACCCTTTTAGAATGAAATAATTAACGAAAATTCGTTTGATCATGACAACAGACAAGTCGACACAACGCGTTATCGTATCGGGGATGAATTTGGATGTGAGCACAATAAATAAAATACTACTTGGATGTAAGACACATTTTGTTTATTTAGCAGTAGTTGAACCTTGGCAAAAATGCAGTGGTATGGCCAAGGTTGACTTGGTGACAAGACACGTCACCAAGTTTTACTATGAGAACAAACGGTTTGGAAGTGAGCTGTGTTTTGTTCTTATAGGAAACGGCTCGGAGGAAGATCAAGGGTATATACTGAGTTATGTTAGAGATGAAGATAAAGATAGATCGGAATTAGTTACAGTTGATGCTTTAAGTATGAAGCAGACGAGCGTAGTGAAATTACCTAGTAGAGTTCCATATGGTTTTCATGGTACCTTTGTTAGTTCTCAAGATTTAGCTAATCAATATTGATATATTTTATATTCTCTTACTTCATGGTACCATGCAATCTTAACTTTGATACACTTGCGAAAATGTTTGACAATTTATTTTGGGTCAGCTTATGTGGGCACCCCATGAAATCCTTGGCAGGCACCTCATTTTAGGGTGGACCCCACCTTGTCGGCGATTTTGACTTTTTTTTTTTTTTTTTTTTTTTTTTTTTTTTTTTTTTTTTTTTTTTTAGTGTATTTAATTAGTGTATAGTGTATATAGTGTATTTAATTTGTGTAGTGTTTTTTTTATGTATAGTGTATTTAATTATGTAGTGTTTTTGTATGGTATTTATTTTACGTTATGTTTTTTAATTGTGTATAACAACAAATGTAAACATTAAACAATTAAAACAACAAATGTTTTCAATATTACAACGTCTACTCCACATGAAGATTATTAATGTCATCTATAAGCTCATGGAGTATTCCACTCGGCTGACATGCGTGATCAACTGGATTTCTTGCCAGTTCCAGTGATGCTTCCAACGCCTTTATTTTTGCCTGCAACAAATTGTTTTCAACCAATAGCATGTTGATCGTTGTATCTTTAGTTTCGCAGTTTGAGCACTACGTTGAAGAAGAGGCTTCACCAAAGTACTTTTGTTGAAATATTTCCTTCCACATGAAGTATCGACACCCATAGTCTTTAGTCCATGGCTGTTACATGACGAAACAATTATAAGAAATGTATTCTAAACAAACAAGTTATTGATATATTTACGCAAATAAGCAAACGTTTAATTATTTACCTTTGAGAAAGGACATGCATAATACTTCAGCACCACAAGTATTGGGACGGGTGGGATGTTCTTTCATTTATTAATCCACGTTGACAACGACACAAGTAAGGATTTTGTTGTTGCATCTGGCCAAAAGAATTTGTATAATTATTCACAACATAAATTAGTAATATGATGGTTCACAAAATTAGAAGCTTCGAATACATAAATAACCAATCTTGTTATAGATTAATAGTTGATACATGGTTCACAAAATTACAATAACTAGAAACTAAGATCAATCACGCCGATGCGTAGTCGCTCCAATGATGCTGCCATCTGTCCCACACGAGACTCTAACTCTGAAATGCGTCTCCTAAATCCGTCAATCTCTCGCTCGTACTCGTCAATGCGAGACGGCTGTATCAGTAGATGAGGAAGAACCGGAGGATGGTGTATAAAATTGTCCTCATCTGCAGCTGGAGATATAGCTGGAGAGGGAGGCACATAAGATTGTCAAGAAAGCACATAATCGGACTCTCAACACGGCGGGTGTGGTGTTGACACAATGAATGTCCCTCCACTGAATGTCATCCGATTCCTGTAACAAAACATGAGGAAGAACCGGAGCAGGAGCAGAAATCTGTAACAAAAGATGACGAGTCGTTTGCTATAAATCAGTAATCGTCTATACATGTTTTGTCATTTACAATATAAATCAGTAATCGTCTATACATGTTGTGTCATTTACAATATAAATCATTAATCGTCTATACATGTTTTGTCATTTACAATATAAATCAGTAATCGTCTATACATGTTTTGTCATTTACAATATAAATCAGTAATCGTCTATACATGTCTAAACATCCTCTGTCGTTGAGCAAACACATGTTCCCATGGCGCGGCCTCGGCATTTCTAAAATGTCTCCATTGTGGGTGATTATACGGGAGTGGTGAGTCTTCATCAAGAACCGCAAGAACGAAGTGAGCACAATCGTTGTTCCCCACACGAAGAATCACAACCGGAGACAATATTTCTGCTGAATCGGGAGAACCTCTCAGCGGAAGACACAAAATAGATTGTGAATTGGTTATACATACAATAGGACGGTTAAGAGCTGTAGCAATAACCACTCCCATTTCTGGCATACTCATCCAATAACGCCGGGTTGCTGCACCGTTAAACCAATTCATCGAGTTACGTGTAGATGTAAATAAATTACCCCACAAATCCCTGTAAACTTCCTCGTGATTGTCTACCTCTTCCCTAGCAAGAGCTCGAATTCTGGGCCACATTTCTTGCTGATGGCCAAGACCTATGGCAAGAGCTCGATAGCCACAATTTCCATCACCCTCCACGTTAAAGATCCCCATGATCCAGCGTCGGAAAAGAGCTGGAATTTCAGTCATACAATATTCGCTAAAGTAATCTGGAACGTACAAGTGGTGTCTTAAGTCGCCCTCGCTAGGTCCTTCGTTAGGTCCTTCGTTTAAGTCTGGGACGTTAGAAGGCTCTCCCACATAAGAACTGTGTCTCGCAGATTCTTTATTTACTTCCGGGACTTTTTTAGGTTTTGTGTAGCTTCTGCGGTGCCTTGTGGGGGGTTCTTCGTTCAAATCCGGGAGATTTGGTTTAGACTTGGATTTGTTGTCCTTTGCGCTCGGACGTCCACGATTACTTTCTTTAACAGCAGGTTGTTGGGCTGACATTGCAGATTCAGAGCGTATATACCTCTGAGCATGTTTAACATATTTTTTTTGACAAACGACGATGCTCTGTATAAACACTTTGGAATTTCTGTACGTCATCTTGACAAGAAAAATATTCAGGCTCTTCAGGCCCTTGAGGCTCTTGAGGATATTCATGCTCATCAGGCTCTTGAGTATTTCGGACAACAGGCGAGGAACGCTTAGTGTTCTCCAAAAATTATCAACAAAATCAAGCGGAATTGGCAATCCTGTATTTGAAAAAAGGAACTAGTTAAAATTATCGGTATTGACGGGAAGAATAACTTGATAGGCATAAATTTTAAAGTACATACCGTTTGCTTGAAGCCAATACAGTTGGTGATAGCATGGTAAACCATACACTAACCGCATCTGATGACCACATGCATGTGGGTCAACATCCCGTTTACTTTCTGCGAGTATGAGCCTTAAAGCATCCATTGAAACATTATACCGCAATTCGTTAAATAGAGTGCTCTTACAAGCATGCAGTTTCTTGATTTTGCTTATATTCAAAGAGGCTCGTATCGCAGTTTCTTGCGCAGCTATAATCTTGTCGACCGAACACAACAACGTGTCTAAGCTGGACTGTGTGGAGCCCAAGTATAACTTCAACAGCGCGTGTTGACCCTCAACTCTACATGTTGTTGTTTGGCCGAAGCTGCGATATTGATCGGTAATGTACGACACAAACATGCGATCGTAATCTCGCAGCCAGTTACGAAAATACTGGAAAACATCTGAGAAAACAAAGAATTACTAAAGTGAGAAAACAATTCGAGTAGTTATTTATTAAATAATAATAAAAAAATGTATTACTACGTATTAAATAACAAAAAATAGTACCTTTTTTTTGGACCAATAAACCACGTAGGTGCTGATAATAATGCCTGAACACTTCTTCAGTCGGAGCTGTAATCATCGAATCCCATGTCAATCTAACGGACTCATACTCCTTTAACGTATAGAAACGTGTGGTCCAATGCTTTAGCACATTTTGATTGATATGCCATCGGCAGAGTAATCTGTTAGCGTTTGGGAATTCTTCTGCGCAAGCCCCAAGCAACGCTAAGTCTCTGTCGGTGACGATAACCCGCGGGTAGTATTGTTCTTGTATCACCAACTTAATACATTCCAACACCCATTTGAAATTTGGCTTTTTTTCCTTGTCCAAAAAGCTAAACGCCATTGAGAATGTTGTGTTTGTTGGAGTAACCCCAACAACTATAAAGAATGGCAGTTTAAACATGTTGGTGTTGTATGTGGAGTCCATCAGCATGATTTCCGGATATGTTGTCCACAGGGCATATGACGTCGGGTGAACAAAAAATATTTCATCCAGCTCATTTGTGTGGTCATTTATCCTAGGGTAATATGTATAACCTTTACGTCGCAAATGTACTAAAAGCAGTTGTATCGGAGTCAAATCACCACGACTGTCACGACGTATCTTTTCTTGTGCATTATACACCGTTTTAATGGTAGACACGTTATTAGGATCCATCTCTTTTATTGAAGAAAGTATAATTCGTGGTGCTACACGCTATTTTGTCATCTGCCTCACAAAACTAACTCAGTTTCTTTTAATCGCATGGCCCGGTGAAAAACCATGCAACCAGTCCGGAAAATTATGATTATGCCCCGGACACTTAACCCTCAATATCCAACCATTAAAACGTTTTATATATTTCGCTAGTAATCTGAATGGGCAATTACATTTGTCGGTACTAGTCTGCCGTTGAAGTTCATCTTCTAAACCTTCACGTGAAGACGTCCTATGTCTAGAACACAAAAATTCGATAGAGTACTTATAGCCCCTATCTGTTTTACTTTTTCCAATAACAATAACAAAACCAATCGATTCAGCAGTAGATCGCACCCAATTAATTAAATCAACTTCAGTACCGAACACATATACAATATAAAAACACAACAAACTTTTTTAATAAACCTTACTTTTTTTTTAACAAACTTTACTTTTTTTTTTAAACAAACTTTACTTTTTTTTTTTAACAAATTAACTTAAAAAACCAGTTATTAACCTACCTCTCTCTCTCACTCACACACTTATCTCTCTCTCACTCAAATTACTTTCTCTCTCTCACACAAAAACTCTCTCATCTCTCACCGGCGACTTAATATATTCCGGCCAATATTCTGGCCACGCACCACCGGTAATTTTCACCTCATATACCAAACGATAGATCGGGAAAAGGTGATCATTTTAACATAGGCCATGCGCAGTATTTCTCACCGACGCGCCCTACATCTAAAGTTTTAGATTCGTGATGGTTCGTTTTTTGTGGTATCCGGTTAAAATTTTGTGTCAAAGTTCTTTATTGAGCTGTTTTGGACACAAAATTTTTGGCTCGTGGGTTTAAAAACTTGATAACAGGTTGATTAATTTTTTTTAATCAAAATAAAATTAAATGTTGATACGGTGGGTTTGTAGATGTTGTAGTTGATAAAACTTCGTTTAAAATCTTGTTCATAAATTTAAAAAAAAAAAAAATTGTTGATACCGTGTTTTTATAAATGTTGATACAATGGGTTTGTAGATGTTGTAGTTGATAAAACTTCGTTTATAATCTTGTTCATAAAATTTTTTTTTTTTTAAATTGTTGATACCGTTGGTTATTAATTTCGATTAAAGGGTTGATTAATTTTTTTTTTAAAAATGTGAGTAGGGTTGATTAAAGGGTTGATACCGTGGGTTATTAATTTGGATTAAAGGGTTGATTAATTTTTTTTTTAAATGTGAGTAGGGTTGATTAAAGGGTTGTTACCGTGGGTTATTAATTTGGATTAAAGGGTTGATTAATTTTTTTTAAAAAAATGTGAGTAGGGTTGATTAAAGGGTTGATACCGTGGGTTATTAATTTCGATTAAAGGGTTATAATTTTGATTAAAGGGTTTATAATTTTGATTAAAGGAATAAGAGTAAAAACCCTACTTTTATGTATAATAACTTTAAAAAAAAAACGTTTTTTTTTATAAACGTTTTTTTATGTATAATAACTTCTAAAAAAAAACGTTTTTTTTGCTACGTGTATAAGTAAAAACGCGTTTTTCTTTTAAAAACGTGTGTGTATATATTTGGTGCTACGTGTGTGGTTCTCGAATGGTTTACGCGTTTCTTTTGTTGACCGTATATTACCATGTGTTGAAACCATGTGCGCACATGGTTTTCTCTGTCTTTGCCTGTTGATATTCTCTGTCTCTCTGGGAAAACTCACTATCTCTATCTCTCCTAGTGGTATTATCACTCTCTCTCTCTCTAAAAATTGAAGATCTAAAGATTTTAGATCTACAAACTTTGATCTAATAAGTGTTTACACTTGTTAGATATACGTTTCGTTCAGTTGTGATGTTGTGATGTTGTTCGTTGTTAATTTTTTTTTATCTAAAACTTTTTTAGATCTAAAACTTTTTTAGATCTAAAACTTTTTTAGATGCTTCTAAGTTATCTGATGTTGAAAATATTATGAGGTTTGTAAAAAAAGTTTACTTTTTTGATTTTTTTAAAACATTTTAAGATCTAAAAACTTTGAATATGGTGATTTTCTTAAAAACAATAACGTTTCGTTCTTAAATTTTTTAGATCTAAAACTTTTTTAGATCTAAAACTTTTGTTTCTTTTTTTGCAGGTTTGCATAGGAGGACCCTTTTGTTTTGTTTGTGGGCAAGCCTACGTAGGCACCCCATGAAATCCTTGGCAGGCACCTCATTACTGGATGGTAAAGTGAGATTAATTCACTTTGCAACTGTAATGTATAAAAAAACTTAGTGTTTTTGTATAAAAAAAATTTCATTACTGGATGGTAAAGTGGCCATTCAAGGTCATTTTGCAACTTTAATGAAATAAAAAAGGCAATGATGATTTTTAAAAAAAAATAAAACTTAAAAAGAGTTTTGGCGAGGCAAAACTTAATTTGCAGCCAACATGAACTATAAACTATTAATCTGTGCTTTTGATAAGTTGTTTACCTCTTGTGTGTTAAATGGTGAACTAGACATGGTGGACTGGTATGCTGTTTCTTGTGCAGTTGTTGCTTATTCTTGTTTGTTGTTGTTCTGGACCACTTGTTGCAGTTCTGGACCACTTGTTTGTTGTTCTGGACCACTTGTTGTTGGTTGATTGTTGTTGGTGTTGTTGCTTTCACCAGGGATTATATGGGGTGCCTGCCTAGGATTATATGGTTGTTTGTGTTGTTGGTTGATTGTTGTTTGTGTTGTTGCTTCGCCTGGGATTATATTGGGTGTCTGCCTAGGATTTCATGTGAACTTAGTACATTGCCTTTGAGAATCTTGTGAACTTTTGCAGTACCTGGTAACTTTTGAGAATCTTGTTCAAAACGTGTATAACCTTGTGAAACATGTGAAGTTCATGTGAACTGGTAACTTGTGAGCAGTTTGAGACTTGAGCAGTTTGAGACTTGTGCAGTGTTGTTAGACTTGTGAACTGGTGACTTTGTGCAGTTGTGACTAAAACTTTTCCGAGGCGATGATGCTTTTTGAGCCTAAAAACTTTAAAAACTTTCCGAGGCGATGATGATAAAAACCGAATGGACGGTAAAGTGAGATCAAATCTCACTTTGCAACCTTCGGGTTTGAGCCTAAAAACTTTCCGAGGCGATGATGAAAACCGAATGGACGGCAAAGTGGGATATAATCTCACTTTTGCAACCTTCGGACTGAGCCTCAAATATTTTCCAACTACGATTTTTTGAAAAGTTTTAAAACTGAATAAAACTTGTAAAACCCAAAAATAACTTGTAAAATTGTAAAACCAAAACAAAAAGTTATAAAAAGTGGTATAAGTTTTAAAAAAAACTTGTAAAAAAAAACATGTACAGTAAAAAAAAACTTGTAAAAATAAAATAAGTGTTATAAGTGGTAAATAATAAGTTGTAAAAAGACTTGGCACGGAAATTGAAGAACCAATTATTACCAATCATTGGCACGGAAATCGAGGCACAAAAAAATGCAACCACCCCCTACTAAGGGGTGCCTGCATAGGAGGACCCTTTATTTTTATAGATTCTGACACATACTTGAGGCAGCTTGAGTATGTATAACGCTCAAATTAGTCTAGTTCATAAGTGTAAATGATTTCGAATCTTTTTTCGGATGCGCGTAACTTTTCTATCACTATACTACTCCATGTTTATTGTTACTAAATAATTGTTTTTGAGTCTCGTATCAATTTTCTCATGGCGTCAACAAAAGAGAGTGCAATGTATTGACGGAACATAAATAAGACGTTGATTGGGGTAAGAAAGTTCTTGCGTAGAACTCTTGCCATGTTTATTTTCTGAAAACTTGTTTTGTGTTCATAACACTCAAATTAATGTAGTTCATAAGTGTAAATGATATCAAATATTATTCGGATATATGCATAACTTTTTATCACTATGCTGGTCCAAGTTTATTGTCACTAAATAGCCGAGTTTCGTATCTATTTTCTTATAGTGTCAACAAAAAACAGTGCAATGTATTAACGAGACATAAAATAATACTTGATTGGGGTAACAAAGTTCTTGTGTAGAACTTTTGTCATGTTTATTCTCTGAAAACTTGTTTTGTGTTCATATCCCACATTGGTCGAAGTGAAGAACTTTTAGTAGGTTATATATGATGGTGCATATGGTTCACAAAACTTGATATAAGTGCTTAGTTGCTGATTCTAACATGTTGGTTTCTACTAATATACAAAATCTATATTAATAGCAACCGGCACTATCTCCACACTATATAATAGAGGAGCCCATGACACATCATTATTGCCACCTCAATGATGACCTGGCATTCTATAAACATTGTAAAAAATTCGGCCTATGGAAAGCAATATAATAAAAATGAACTTCAAAGGTTCGAACTTGGGTTCTTTACACAATATCCACAATGAATGATACAGCTTAACCATTGTAACATTACAATATTTGTGTTAAATGTTAAAAAACAAAACTAATAAACGATTCTACACAGAAAGAAATTTAAGGAAACTTTTAATATATAAAAGGATTGGGGCGTTTTGTTGCTAGAAACTAGAGATACACCCGTTTTCAAATTTCTTCCTTCATTAATATTTGATTTTGATTTTCAAACTTTCTGTATTTTCATCATTTATCCAAGGCAAGTATATCAAAAATCAACCATCACTCCTATTTTCATCATACACTTTATTATATCTCGGTTATATTATGGTTTTTGTATTCTCATTGTTTGCCTTAATGAAGCAAATAATCAAATGGAACCAAGCAGGAAATCAACTCTTTCTTATGCCTCTGGTATGTTTAGAACAATCTTTACATTGCATCTTAATGATCATTCACCTCTTATGTACGAGATCTGAACTAAACAATAGTTCAAAGTCAGTGGACTCAAACAGTGTTTCAAAAACGGGTATGTTTAATGTTAAATGTTGAATTCTTATAATTTAATAATATTATGATGATGTTATGTAATATGCGAATGATAGTAAAAACATTATATTATCTTTATGATATGTTCAATCAACTACGTTGTCGAAGCAAAAAGGACTGAAAGTTTTCATATTGTTCTGGTAGGTTTTTTATATTAAGATTTGTAGTTTTATGATCATGCATCATTTGCACTTTCAATTGTATTAACTTATATAGTTGTTTCCCTTTTTGCAGATGTCATAGGCCCAGTTGTTGCCATTGGAGAATTGTGCCTATTAATTGGTATGGTGTTAAAAAGCTAAGGAGAATAGTTGTTCTACAGGATTTTAAGGTGAGTGACTTATATTTACACTTATAATTAATAAGTAATTGTGTAGATTTTATATTGTTTATAGCATAATACTCACACAACCGATTCAATAGGGAAAATACGGTTGATTGCACTTTCTGGGATGCTTAGGCTGAGAGGTGGAATGAATACTCTCACAATAGAGAGAAAAAAAGGCCACAATGTATGCATCTTGCATGTTGTTATAGTTTTGTAATATTCTGTTATAGTTACAAACTTTGAGTTACGCATATGTATAAAGTCTAAAATATGTGATGACAATACATGAATACAAATAATTATAAACCAAAGAAGCAATCATAGCTTTCTTGCTCTTGGTGACTGACATATAAACATGTACACATTTAGGTGTCATAAAACTTATATTGAAATAGTGTTATTAAATAGTAATTCTATTATGATACCTTTCTAACTTTGTCTAAAAGCAATGGTATCAGACATGTCACTGTTGATGTACAACTCTGATCCAAACAGAGCATTGTTGACAAAAGGCTTACCTGAATTATAAAAGGCAATTGTAAATCGTAAATGAAGATATAAAATGTTGTAGAATAATCGGTTTTGAAGAATCATAAAATGAGTGCATAATATTAGGTAGAGTATATTAAAACGTATTTATAAAGTGATTACTTATTACATACTGTTCCAGTACTTGAATTTTTCAAGTTAAAAAATTTGCAAATTTTGAGTTGCCCTTATTAAATTACATCTTTTTTATTTCAAAACAAAACAATCTAATAGTTCACTATATTGTTTTTTTAAACAATTTATACTTCATCTATTTTTTAAACGCACTATTAATGATGTTTTATTTAATACGTATTATTATTTATTTCTTACAAACACATAGTCAACAACTTTGCCACAATTTTGTGTCTTTCATTCTTGGTATATTATTTTTTGCCCATATATTATCATCTTGCCTGCAATACAAAAGACTTAAATGCAAAACATATTTACACAAAACACTAATGAACATAGAATCTTATGAAAGTAGCCCGCCCATCGGGCGGGTTAGACAACTAGTTAGCATTATAAAATTGGTAAACTTTTTCGTTTTTTAAGATCTAAGAGTTCCTATATGTATTTAGCTGTTGTTAACCCATCATCTTGAATGTGTGTTGGTACAAGATTTATCGGTTTTGGTTTATCACAATGTACAACTTATACAAGCCCACATTTTGTGTTGTTATAAGAAGTTTTGAAGAGTAGATAGTTTCTCTTCTAAACATACGCATATTGTTAATGCATCGTCTTGTTCGATGTTAAACTTCAAAATATTTAATATTTCGTGTAACTTCTCGGCTTTTTGAGTTGTACAAGCTTTTGAAAATGGATCACACTATTGTACATTTGTAGTGAGTAACATACAAACCAACCGTAATCGTTACCATGATCATTCTTTAACCTCAAAAACCCATAACTAAACACTCCCAAAATTTCTATTCCAATTGGTCCATTGTTCAAAACTGCTATATGAGTTACATTTGTTCAAGGTTGTGTAAGCCTAGTTTAGATGGTTGGTAGAATTGTCGTAAAGTAACTTAGTTGAGTACAATGGGTCAAATTATCATCAAAATGGTTTCTAAGGTATTCATGGGTCAACTTTACTTGAATGAATTTGATTGGGCTAATGAATATTTGATCTTAGGAGATTAATTTTGTTTCTGGTCTTAGTTTGTGTGTCAAAAAGGGTATTTGCACAAAGTGGAAGCAATTTGGTTATGTCAAATTGGTATATGGTGGTCTCTTGCACAACTTTTCTTTAAGTCTCAAACTTAGCTAGTATTTGCATGAATTGGTATGAAAATAGTTGTTTCATTGTAGAAGGAGGAACATATGGTTATGCACCTTAGAGTTTTGGTTGTTTTTGACCGAGCTCAAAGTTTTGGGGATGCCAATATATTTTTTAGTCTATTTATGACTTTGAAAATGTAGTTACAGTTATACATTGTACTAAATGTAGCCATTGCTTGGTGAGCTAGCTTTAAGTGGTCCAAAACGTATATGATGATGCCTTCTGGTGTCCTACAATCTTGTTACTGGTGACACTGGCTTTGGCACGGTGGAAGAAATGTAGTCTTTGTTTAGGATATTCTTAGAGCTTTGGTGAATTTAGCTTTCTTACTTAGATTGCTTTGTGTGTTACACTAGTTTGAATAATGAGTAATGTTTGATTTATTTTGCTGCTTCTTGATGGTGTTTGGGACATGTCCATACTCAACAACTTGCTACGGCCAGTTAGTTTTTCAAATGACTTTTGTATTCGTATCAAAAGTGAGGGAATTTTTACACTTGTCCTAATTGGTCAATTGCTCAAAACTGTAATAACTTACACTTGTCGAAACGCTGTGTAAGCGAAGCTCAGATGGTTCTTGGACTTGTTGCAAAGTCATTTGGTTGACTACAATCGGTCAACTTATCCGCAAAATGGTTATGATATGCTTTTCTAGAATATTAATATCGGGTCAACTTCACTTGAATGTGAGTATTTGTTTGTGTCTCAGTTTTGATTATATGCACAGAGTAGGAAGCTTACTATTTTCTCATGTTCCGGGTTGTGGTTGGAATGTGACAGCTTTTTTCCGTCAATGCAATATAGCCCGTCGAGGTTGTGTAATCGATTTTGTTAGTAGGAAAATGGTTCTTGCTCATGGAGTTCATTTCACTTCTATCTTTTTTACTTTTGGTTTTGTTGCTGTTTTTCATTCAAGGTCAACCTTTTCTAATAGTGCAAACTCGATTTTGTAATTATTTTGTTACCGTTTTTACAAAAATCAAAACAATCCAGTTTTAGAGCTTGTTTCGGTTTTCTTGATGAGTTTTTTTTTTTTTACCCCTACATATTACCATAAAATTGGAGACATGTTTATGCTATAAATTTCATAGTCCATGTTAGCGTGTTCACAATTTTATATAAGAGATAGCTAATCAATCTTGATATATGTTTATATTCTCTTATTTCATAGTAGCATACATTCGTAACTTTGATACATACCTTTGTGAGAACATTTACTCATGGCGTCAACATAAAAGAGTGCAATGTATTGACGGAACATAAATAAGAGATTGATTGGGGTAACAAAGTTCTTGCGTAGAACTTTTGCCATGTTTATTTTCCGAAAATTTGTTTTGTGTTCATATCTCACATGGGTCGAAGTGAAGAACTTTTAATAGGTTATATACGATGGTGCATATGGATCATGTAACTTGATATAAGTGCTATGTTGCTGATTCTAACATGTTGGCTTCTACTTATATTCAAAATCTATATTAATAGCCAACTAATATGTGGATTAGAAATTGGTACAAATTATCAAACGAAAGATCCCTCTATGCTTCCCCATCCAATTTGTAGAACAAAATCTATATTAATAGCAACTAGTATGTGGATTAGAAATTGGTACAAATTATCAAACGAAAGATCCCCGTATGCTTCCCCATCCGGTTTGTAGAACATGTCCGTAGATGTTTTCCCATCCAGTTTGTAGAACATGTCAGTAACATATCTACGATTATTTACATTAACTTTTATTTTAGCTCCATATCCACCAAAATTATACCTGGAATTGCCACCAGCAACAAAATCCAAATCTGCATTGGAATGGAAAGGATCCATTAGGTTCTTTGATTTTTTCAGAAATGGGGAATTTAATTCTTACGCTCAGTTCTCGAGTTGAAATGGAAGAGGAAAGTAAAGGAAACGGAAAGTTTTTTGTGTTCTTGAGTCTCTTTTAAAAGAGGAAATGGAAAGGAAATAAGGAGGAAGATTTGTTAAGTAAATCTTCCTCCCACTTTTGGGAGGAAAGGAAAGGAAGAGCAGTATATTGTTGTATAAAGACTAATATTCCCTTTTTAAAACATTTGACATTAACAATTAAAGGGCATATATGTAATTTGACCAAGTTATTTTCCTTTTCATCTCACTCAAGAACATGATTATTATTACTTTCCTTTTCTTTTCCTCTATCTCAAGAACATAACAACTAACACTTACTTTCCTTTTCTCTTTCTTTCCCTTTCCTATTCTTTTCCATTTCCCTTCCCCAAAAACTCGAGAAATGAGCTTTAGGGCTGTTGGGTACTTTACTCTTTACGATTTTAATTTTGTATACGGGTGAGGTGCCGGATACAAAACTTTAAAATGCCTATTTTCATTTGTTTTCTTTTTAGTTTTTTTTTATATAATCATCCCTACCTCTTTCTTTCAGTCGAGACAAATTTTCAAAAAACATATGTTAGCAAAAGGCATTTTGCTTATAGTGATGTTACATGATAATAAAAAGAATAAGAGATGTTACCTTAATTCCGAGAGCGTCTATTACAACAAATGATATAAATAATTCTTTGCTTGTGTCGAAAAGTAAAAGACGAAATAGAAAATGGTTTTGAGCATGTGTCGTACGATCTTCACTAAAGCTTAAGACATAAACTTTGGACCACCACCAGCCAGTGCCAACGACTGTCATCACCACCATAGCATAAGCTTATTATACTTGTGTTGGCAATTTTCAAACAAATGTATGTTTACATGAGATGGTTATATAGAAAAATCTAAAGATAAGTAAGTTAGGTCGTTTAGAGAGTAAATGCAAAAAGTGGTTGAAGAAGGTAAATGGGGAGGAGGTAATGAGTTATGAGGCATTATTATTGGAGATTCTAGGTAGTTGAAGTTTGTCATGTTCGGGTTTATTGGTCTGGGGTAAAAACATATTTGTACTTGACATTATTAAGTTTTTTGTATACCCAAACCCGAATAAGCCAAACAAGCTAATCCGACTAACCTCACACGAAAGTCTTTGGGTTCACGTGTGAGTCGGGTTGGCTTTTATACACCACTAACCATAGTGGTGACTTTTGTTAAGGAATAAATTTTTATTACGATTAATCATATCGTAAGTAGAGCATATTATCCTAAGATTACATTCTAATAAAATTGATACCGAAATCAAGTTAGATATATGTGGATTCTTGTGTGTACGAGAGATCATTTTCAATGTCCGCTTATTACATTTAAGGAGGTAGGTGATCAACATATAAAGAATTGAAGAGGTTGAATAATGTTAGCTGGAATATTAATCATAGTAGCCTAGTAGCCAGCTTTGCAGTAACTTTTTTATACCATCTTGCCTTCATTTTAAAACCAATCCATTCATATATGTTACATCAACTATTATGTAACACATACGAAAAAATTTAAAATCAAAGCTGAAATAAATTTTAAAAAGTCAAAAAAAGATAATTATTTTGAGACGGAAGAAGTATAACTAAAATGGTGTTACATGTCACATGAATTTACCACAACCCCACAAGTAAAAAATAAGTTTAGAAACTTCAATCAAACTTATACCTAATGTTTGATATAAAATAGAGCATTGCAAACCAAAATAAAAGTGTTAAATTTCAAAACCTCATGACATGAATGCTTAAATCACACAGACTCTAAAATGCTTGTGAGAGACATAAATATTAAAGGTGAAAATCATGTAATAGTAACTAACTTTCAGTTTTGTTTCAATTTAGTCGCTGTAACTTTTTTTTTTATTATAAAATAATAATCAAATTTCAAAAGTGTTTCATTTTAGTCACTAAAACTTTCAATAATGTTTTATTATTTGTAATTTTTATGTTTGAGTGACTAAACGAAATACATTTCAAACTTGGCTATTATTTTATGGCATATTTCTCTTTTCACATGTGCATAAGTTGGCTGTACATTAAGTTGGTTGGGGTTAGAGCACTAGGAGTCATAACATGTTAACATCGAGTTTTTGGTGCCACCTCAGCACCACATCATTTCAACATCAAATAACATAATACCAAAAAATCACATTTTATCATAACACCAAATAACACAATCTTTTGAGACCCACCCTTTTTAAAAAAAATACAATTTACAAATTAATCCCTTAACTAATATTTCAAACCTTAAATAAACCCTTCACTAATATTTCATTCATTAAATCGTAATACAAATTATAAATACTTAAAAAAATATATTTAAATTTAAAAAACATGCAGAAATTTAAAAACTAATACATAATCGTCACGTGCATGCCAAATATGCTCCATAAGCTGTTATTGAAGATTAAGATGAACAGTTTGTCACGTATTTTTTGCCTTCCGATGCATATCACATATGCCTTACCTATGTCGTACCGGATTTATCCACAGTTCTTTGTATTCACTTAGTGCAAACTTTTGATCTTTTAAAATTGTGTTATGCAATATGATGCAAGAATACATGATTTTCGTATCCCGGTAACCTAGTAAGAACGTGTTGGTTGTTGTATTATTCCCCAGCGTCTTTGGAGAACACCAAAATCACGTTCGAAATCCTTTCGTACACTTCCTTGTCGACTTTTAAAGAAAGTGTGTTTATCGTCTAAGGTATTTGAGAACGATTTGACGAAAGTAGCCCACTGTGGGTAAATTCCATCGGCTAAGTAATACATCTTTTCAAAAGCAACTCCATTTACCTCATACGGAGCTACAGAGGCGGCATCATCAAGATTGTCATCGAATAACGACGAATTATCTAAAACATTGTTATCGTTATTCGCACCCGCCACCCCAAAAATGCATGCCAAATCCATAAATCGTGCGACGCAACAACTTCAAGCATTATATTGGTGTTTGGTATATATGCAATTGACCCTTTATTGTTAAGGTACAACCAAATAATGCACATATGAATATCTTAAAGATAGTTTTTTTGAACAATTACACAATAATGGAATAGTATTGAGACTTGGATGGTTTTTGTGGTTAAGTTAAAGTTTGAGTAACTTAATTGGAACGGTTATCAAACTTTGTTACTATTAGGCAACATTTTCCCAAATATTAAACATGTACATATTTATGATCGTATCCATCCAAAAGAAGAACTAGGCATGCAACACTCAAGATGAAATATGAAGAAAAACAAAAAGTCTAAGGATTTATTGTAAGATATACATACAAATATAGCAGACTACTGAAACTTTTTTAGGATATTGGTTTTGGGTAAGGATCCAGTGAGAAGAAAACTTAAAATGAGAAGAATGAGAAATAACTATAATAGCATATTTGAAATGCATCGACTTGAATGAGATGCATCACAGTTAGTTTTGAAAGTGATTTTGAAGTGCAAACGATGCAAAGTAGTACTAGCAACAAATTTGACTCGCAGATGACGAAAAATACATAGGATTTGTATAACTTGATGAAATGCATCTAATATATGTATGAGGTGAGATCAATACAAAACACATCTAATATAAAGAACAAATCATAAGATCTCAACCATTCATCTTCTTTTCATCCAATGGATGAGATCAAAGTAAAAATTAACAAAGGAAGGGTAGAAATGTAATTCTATAAAATCCCACTTTCCACCTTTTTTTTAAAAACAACATATCTTTCAAACGGTAAATCTTCAAGCTACAAAAAATACATCATCGCGACGAGAAAAAAATCCTCTTTCTAATGATATGCACTTTTATATACTTTCGACGAATTTTTTTTTTCAAAATTTCCGTCTAGAAAAATCCCACGAGATTCGTAAAAAGACGATTTTTTTTTCAAAGTTTCCGTATAGAAAAATCCCACGGGATTCGTAAAAAATCCCACGGGATTCGTAAAAAGACGAACTTTTTTTTCAAAATTTTCATCCAGAAAAATCCCACGGGATTCGTAAAAAAATCCCACGGGATTCGTAAAAAAATCCCACGGGATTCTTAAAAAGACGAACTTTTTTTTTTCAAAATTTCAGTCCATAAAGATCCCACGGGATTCGTAAAAAGACGAACTTTTTTTTTTCAAAATTTTCGTCCAGAAAAATCCCACGGGATTCGTAAAAAAATCCCACGGGATTCGTAAAAATTCATTTGTGATTTGTATAAATCCCATGGGATTTTGTATAAATCCCATGGGATTCTGTATAATCCGATGAGATTACAGTGGACTTTTACAGAATCCATGTTTGAAATGAATACATCCAGCTTGGTTGTTGACTTTCAGAATATTTGCTTTTTTCATGCATTCATCATGACATTAATCTTTATTTTTTACCATAAGTTTTAAGTATCTTGTTGGTCATAAAAGTTGCAAGTTCCCTTTAGTTCCCTTTATTTTTTTACCGTAAGTTTTAAGAATCACATGGGTAACCTTTATGAATTACAAGTGATTCATCAAATAATCTCATAGAATTCTGTATGGATCACATGAAATTTTATATGAATCCAAGGATTAGAGAGAATCACATGGGATTCTATATAAACCTCATGGGATTTTCATTTTGCTTTATATAAAATGGAAGTACAAAATCACTTGATATTCTATTTTTGTTGTGTAATGTTATGAGAAAAATTTTTGTTCACTTTGAATATATCTTGTTTACTTTGAATATATAATGTTTGTTACTTATATTATGTTTGATCTCATGGGTAATGTGTATAAATTCCATTGGATTCTGCATAAATCCCATGGGATTCTGTATAATCCCATGAGATTCTGTATGAATCACTATACAACAAAAAAATAAGCCATTGAACTTTTTCTAACACCAAATACTAAACATGAACTCTTGGTGATTTTCAAAAATGAAAAAGATAAAGTCTAGTGCCTAAAATTCTTCAACTTTAAGTATAGTCAACAATCAAATCCTAAAAACTAAGCCATTAAAAATAGCAAAGATCATTCAAGAAAAATACAACCCATATCACAAAAACCTTGAAAACAACAATAATTAAAACAAAAACATACCCAAGTCAAAATTACATAGTAAAAGTTATAAAGTAAACCTTGAGTCTTGAAGTTTTTTAAGGCAACATATATAAAAAAGGATCAAACCCAAGAACAAAGTGCAAAACAAATGACAACCCACCTTCTTAACAAAGCAATTAAAAAGGATGAGCCCCAACCATAAAAAATACAAAATTGCACATAACACTAGAGCCTAACAACGAAAACTAAAACTACTAAAACTCATAAATCCTATGAAACTTATGACCTAAAGCAAAGCTACATTACACACAAAATAAAACCAATCTTTCTCACAGTAGGTAACATAAAAAGGATAGAAGCATAGCATTCTATGCACTATCCACCTTTACTGTACCCCTAAAATGACCAATATGTAGACCAAAACATGCTGACCTTTGTACTTTGTTCAAGACCAAAACAGTCTTGAAGTTTAACAGTGGACTCCTACTCGACACCCAAGTCAAAAATTCACAGCCACCTTTACCAAAAACAACTTTCCAAGAACTTAACCACAATAATACCTTCATCCTTCTATCAGCCTCCCACCCCCCAAAACAACGTCATAAACCCCCAAAAAAGAATCTACTTCACCTCCTCGGTCAACTTTCTCATCTCCCTTCACTCCCACACACACTAAACACACACTCAAAAACACATACACTTTTAACAACCATAGAAAACTTAATAAACTCAACAATAATCAGTTACAGATCGATGAACATATTCGGATGGCACCGCCACGTCAGCAACCTTAAACACCGGTATCTGAAGTTTTCGAGCCACTGGAATCACTGTCGCCGTATATGGATATAACTAGGGAGCCGGTTGGATCGGAAGTTGATGACGTGGAGGATGAAATGGAGGAAATTCGAGTCGCTTTCTTCCTCGCTCCTCCGCCGGAACAATGGCAACAGTTGCCGGAAACTTTGTTGGTGAGAGAAAAAAATGAAATGAAATCAGTAAAGGAGGACCGACCCTTGTTAGTATTTAGTGATATTACAAACATGCCCCTCCCTAGTTAGTTTTATTAAAATAACAATTAATCTGCATCGTTAGATTTAAAAGGAATGAATGGTTGAGATCAAAGGATATGTTCTTTAGAAAAATCTTGTTCCGTATTGAACTTTCCTCATATATGTATATACATCTAATTTTTAGCTAGAAAATATATTGTGATGCATCTAAAAGATTAAGGATGCATTTAAATTAAATCGATGCATCTCTAATGTGTTGTTATAGCTATTTCTCATTCTTCTTATTTTAAAGATTCTTCTCATTTGATCTTTAGTCTATTGGTTTTAGATCAGAAGATTTATGTCAGTTATTTCTTTTTCTTCCTTTAACACAATAGAATTGGGGGTGGCCCATTATACGTATCATTAAAATTACATATCATGGGCTTATGTGATATTAGACAAAGTGGACTTATTGGAGGGGCCAAAACCTGCTAGTCACCCCCTCTCTCCGCCTCTGATTGTCACCTAAATTGGTACAAGCTATCAACTTTTTTGTTTTTTAACATTCGGAAATTTCTCTTCTTAATGTATTTAGTGATGTTGTTAACCCATCATCTTATCTGTGTGTTAGTACAAGATTTATTAGTTGAAGACAATTTACAACTCATACATGCTATACATTTTGTGTTTTTTAAGAAGTTTTTGAAGATAGATAGTTTCTTTACACATAGTGTTGATACACTGTCTTGTTGGATATTATATTAAAAATATCTACTACGTCATGTAACTTCTCGACTTTTTGGGTTGTACAACTTTTTGAAAATGGTTCATATTATTGTACATTTGTAGCGAGTAACATACAAACTAACGGTAATCATTACCATGATCATTCTTTAACCTCTAAAACCTACGAGGAAATATTCCTAAAGTCTCTATCACGATTGGTCCATGGTTCAAAACTGCTATATGAGTTACATTGATCAACGTTGTGTAAGTCTAGTTTAGATGGTTCTTAGAATTGTCGTAAAGTCACTTAGTTGACTACAATGGGTCAAATTATCATCAAATGGTTTCTAAGGTATTCATGGGTCAACTTTACTTGAATGTAGGAGTGTTCATCGGTTCGGTTATCGGGTTGTTCGGTTTGTTCGGTTAATTTTTTTTCCCGGGTATAACCAAGAACCGAACCAAACCGAAAACCGAACCCGCATAACCGAAAACCGAACCGAATAACCCGAATTACATAAATTTAATTATTTATTCATTTATTTATATAAATTTTTAAAAGAAAAAAATAAAGCTTAAAAATATTATATTTAAAAGAGTTTTAATATTATTTTTATATAAATATATAAAAAAAATATTTATTTAGACTAAAATACACCGTTCGTCCCTGAACTTAGCTCGACGGATCGCGATGGGACGAACCCCGCCCTTTTCATCGCCACAGGTCCAAACCTTGGCCATTAAATGCCAGATTCGTCCCTTGACCAATAACGCCTATGTCAACGTATCTTTTCTGTTAGTTATTGGAGGGTATTACAGTCCTTTCACATTTTTAACTCAACCTAGTTAATTCTGAGAAACGGTTTACCGTATACCATCTTGATCGTTTCCCTCATTCTTCACACAAGCCTCACACACACTTTAACAATGGCGCAAGGAGCTTACCCGCACGGATGTAACTGCGATGAGATGGTAAAATATGTGAAGGCAAAATATGGGGATAGTTGGTTAAAGGTCTGATGAAATGTTTGATGATTTATGCAGATTTGCGAAAGAAGCTCAAGTGATGAAAGGTTAGTCGGGTTTTTTTTTGTATTTGTGTTATTGGCATTTTAAGGGAGGAGCATAAATAACTCCAATTAATTTGACAGAAATCCGAGCGGTGTCAGAATCTGTCAAAAAGAGGGATTATAGCAAGCTAAAGGTATCTGACGATATGGTTGACTATGCCATGGCTACTTATGGGAATAAGTGGGATATAGGAGATGACATTCTTTGATGTGATACTTGAAGACTTGTGAGAAAAATATGGGAATAAAGTCGAGAGAAAGGTTAGACTTTAGAGTGAATGTTTACAAGCTAAGAAAGTTGTAATGGGTCAACTCTGATTATTTCTGTTTTGTCTATCTTTCCAGATACTAACGTGAAAGCAAATGAAGTTGATGTCATCATTATTTTAGACACATCTGATGATGAGTGTGGGAACATGTCTTCTAAGACTACTAATTCGAAAGGTTCCACTTCCCAAGCTCCCAAAGTTGTACTTGGTCTTGTAGCGGTGTGGGATGCGCCAGACAAATAGGAATGAGTGGTATGTGTCTCCCCCTAAGGACCTCAAGTCTCCCCCATGAATAAAAAGCCTCCCATCAAGAAGATCACCTGTTATTTTTAGTTGTTGATGTAATGAAGATGTTTATTTTTTGGCTGATGATGGTTAATGAAAACGATAGTTGTTAACATGTATATTTTGCTCCATATGGTGTAATTAGGTGGTGGTGTAGGTATAATTTTGAAATGTTGTTTTCATTTTGTGGTTTGCACTTGCATATCCAGTTTAGGCGGGTGCTTGGGAAAACCCATTTTGACTTATAAGGTCAACATAAACCAAAATATTAGAGGAACCACACCGAATTGTTAGTATTTAAAATCTCTTTTGTTTGACTTATAAAGTCAACAGATTGAAATTGTAACCAAAACTCAATTACTATAACAAAAGAAGCACACAAACATATCAGTTAAGCTACATTTAGACTGAAAGACAACATAGCATTTCTTGCTAGAAATTCACTGCTTTAAATGACTAGTATGTGATCCATTTGGTCTTTCAGTTGCAGTTGGTTCAAGTGGTGTTTGTCTTGGGCGTTCTCCATTTGGTCTCTCAGTTGCAGGTGCTTCACGTGGTGTTTGCATTGGGCGCTCTCCACTTGTTATTTCAGTTGTAGGTGGTTCACTGTCTTCTTCATCATTGCCCAAGGATGCACCAACAATAGTAGGTGCATAAATATGTAGACCCATCACATATCCACCACTATCTCCTGTGGTTGTGTTTTCCCTGGTAACACCATCGCTACCAGTATAAGATGTGTTTCCCCTTATCTCAAGGCACACTGAACAAACATACCACATGAAAGCTCCATAAGGTGGACGCCTAGCAAAAAGGTCAATCCGACCTGTTTTCCCTTTGAACCCAACAATCAATGCATACCATTTGACAACCATTTTCTACATCCATGGTGATAATATGTTGGTATGATAAACAATTGCTGACTTAAGATGTATTATATAAATAGAAGGGAGTTGTGGTTGTTGAACAAGTAGATAAGGAGTAAAGACAATATAAATTCTTACAAGCTAGTCAACTTATAAAGTCAACAAAAAAAACAAAAACATGTTCAAACATAATATTGTCGATATTACAAATGCCTAGAAGAGTAGAAGCCTACAACCCGATCTGCTGGAATTTGTGCCTTTCGAGCGTGAATTTTATCCGCACATATGGATGTATTGGATATAACTCTTCCTGACACTCCATAGTAAGTCGCCTCATACTCTACATCTTCAATCCAATTTTTCCTCTCCCATTCCTCTTCAATTCTTTTGTACATTCTCCCCTCTTCCAAAAACTGCTGGAATGCTTCTTCATCCAACCTGGACTGCTCTTCATCTTCCTCCAAATTTGTGTGTTCTTTTTCTTGCTCATAAAGAGCATCATAAAACTTTTGTTCCATAGTCTTCCTTATATCGTCTTCATCCATCAACTACAAAAGTAATACATTTGCACATCAACTAGAATGTAAACACTCTACAACAATCGTTATACAAATGACAATTAAATGAATACCTGTTGCCTTCTGCCATCACAATGCCTTTTTCTACCTCGAACCTTACTTTCCTTTGTTGGTTTTGTTACCTGATCCTTGTGACAGCTAGATTTATTATGTCCAACACTTTGACAATTAGAGCATTTAATCTGTTTACGAGCTCTAGATTTACCCATTTTGACTCAATTTCTCTGAAAGGGTTGGGTTTATGTATTTGAATTCAAATTTGTGGTAAAATGTGAGAATAAGGTGCTTGCTATAAGTTAATGCAAGACAGGATAGGGGACTAAAACCTGTGTCCCCTACACTCTAAATTTGTTTGACCAAGGACCATAGTTCTACCAACACCTAATACAATCAAAACCGATATAACAGCTCTGTTAGACAAATACAACAATTAACAACATAATTAACAAATTAAAACACTAGAACATAACATATAGATTCATTAACTTCATATTAAACATTAAATATTCAGTACATATTTTTCCAAAAAAAAGGGAAAACATAACCATAACTTTTCCTTCTCAACACTTCCTAAGATCATCAAGGAATTTGTTCCTGTCACACACCTGTGAGTGTGTTTCACAGATCATCCTCCTTATCTCCAACGCCTTCAAGACATTAGCCTTTTGCCTGTTGCGAAGATCCTCTATAACCTTGTAGTTCATCACCGTAGTTCGAAAGCCTTCGATCTCAGAGATGTATTCTTGGGTTTCCTTCATACCCCGAATCAAGTCAGTCAAGGTGTTTTGGAGTCCTTTAGCAATTTTGATGTCCTTATCGTTTTCTCTCTGATAAAAGAGAGAAATCGAGTCAAACATGTAGTCAGAGTTCGAAGCTTTAGCGAGTCCTTCAAGTAGTGGGAAGTCAGCCATTGGGAGGTTGATGAGATTTTCTTAGGATATGTTTCTTGTGATTGTTGGTATGCAATTGGTATAGTGTATTAACCAATAAACACCAAAAACAACTGGACGTTCCAAATTCAGGGACTATTTGTGAAGTTAGTAAACAGAGAAAAAGTCAAGTTTGTGTGAGAAAAAAGACGCGGGAATTTCAAGTGCAAAAAACGGCTAAGTGGCCAAATTGAGGGACCAAGTGTGACATTTTAAACCTAATATCCTGCAACTTGGCCTTTTGCCTTCCTTGATACGCTTATACACAATTAATGTTTTGGGAATCACCAAAAGAACCCAACTAACAAGATCCGAAACCATAAACACTATCATAATAACCCGACCCAATTAACAAAACCCAATCAAAACGAAACCTAACACACATCCACACTCACGTACTGAAACACACATCTAGTCAAACCCATTCTTAAAAAAACTAAAAAGTAAGAATGAAGGACATAAGCATATTCGTCTCCACTTTTAAGGATGTGAAGGAAGAAGAAGAAGGTGAGGTCCTGTTCAGAATCCATTATAATGGGGTTTTTGATTATAGCCCACTCAGGTATGAACGAGGTTCATTAATTAATCTGTGTGCCTTTACCACTGATAGGGTTATATTTAGTTCAAGCCTTGATAATGTGTTATCAGAGATTAATGAACAAAAATGGGGGTTGTTTTTCTGTGATCCTAAACAATCCCTAGAAAATGGTTTGCATTTGATTCATACTGATGTTGATGTTCATACTTTGTTTGGAATGGTGAAACAAATGAGTCAGTTGATATCTTCGTAGCCCACAAGCCCCAAAAGTTAGCACAATTTTACTTAAAAACATCAGTTTTGAAGTTGTGGGTTGGGTAGAGCAGGATGCTAACTTTAGGATGCTTAGTCAAACACCTTTTAGGACTAGAAGTCAATGACAAGGAATAGATAAGAAAAAAAATGCAGGGGAGTGGAACCAGGACACCAAGAGTGAAAGGTGGTGTAGTAATCAAGGACGAAGAAGGGGTTGTAGCTAAAAAAAAGGACAAAATTAAAGGAAAAGGAAAAGGAAATATGGTTGATGAAGAGGAGGTTTTGCCCAGAAAAAAGGGAGAGAAGTTGTTCAAGAATTTAAGCGAGGTTTAGATGGGAAGGGGAAGTCCAAAATGGTTGAGTTTGCAGGGTTTGATGTTGAGAACTTGCCTGATTTTGACTTGGAGGGAAGGCTGAAAAGGGTTGGGGGTGCTGCTGCAAATGTTTCAAGCGGTGCTAAGACACCCTTCGAGCAAAGAAAAGATTACAAACTGCGTCCTAGCCTGTTAGCCCAAAGGCGACCCTAGGTGATGTTTCAGTGAAGAATACCATGTCATGTGTTAAATTCCATTAAGCTGTAACACAACAGTTCATATCTTATATGTTTGTAATTTGTATACTTGTTTTTGCAGACAAGGTGGCAGCAACATCATCAATTTAGGGCTAAAAGTTTTGTTGGTTCAAGAGTTTCTGTTCCTCAATCTCAGCTGTGTAGATCATTTGAAGATTCAGCAGTTGAACCTTTTGAAGTTGGGCCCAAATTCATCTTTTATATTTTGTAACGATTCAGTAAATTAACATGTATCAGACAATGACTCCGTAGTATCAGTTATGTTACAGTTTCATTAAACACAGTATATAGTTGACTTTATAAGTCAACTAGCTAAGTAGTTGATAATGTATAAATTTGTTTGTTAATCCTGGATAAATTTCTGTTAGATATTACTCTCTTTACCAGTTGACTTTTATGAAGTCATACATATGTGGTGAGGACTCAGGTACACTGAAATTATTTGTTTAAACAATATCCCTTTTTTGTTTTGGTGGAATAGTTCTTGGGTTAGAATTAACTAGGTTGAGTTAAAAATGTGAAAGGACTGTAATACCCTCCAATAACTAACAGAAAAGATACGTTGACATAGGCGTTATTGGTCAAGGGACGAATCTGGCATTTAATGGCCAAGGTTTGGACCTGTGGCGATGAAAAGGGCGAGGTTCGTCCCATCGCGATCCGTCGAGCCAAGTTCAGGGACGAACGGTGTATTTTAGTCATTTATTTATTTAAATTCGGTTTTCGGTTTGGATTGCTAAAACCATAACCGAATCGAAAACCGAATATTTAATTCGGTTCGGTTCGGTTTTGGCAAGTTCGGTTCGGTTACGAGTTCTGTTCGGTTATTTTCGGTTCGGTTCGGTTTCGGTTTTCGGTTTATTCGGGTATTACCCAACCCATGAACACCCCTACTTGAATGTATTTGATTGGGCTAATGGATATTTGATCTTAGGAGATTAATTGAATGTATTTGATTGGGCTAATGGATATTTGATCTTAGGAGATTAATTTTGTTTCTGGCCTTTGTTTGTGTGTCAAAAAGGGTATTTGCACAAAGTGGAATCAATTTGGTTATCTCAAATTGGTACATGCAGGTCTGTTTTTTTAAGTCATTAATTAGATACTCTTAGTTAAATTTAGTGAAATGAATATTTGTGCAACTTATCATCAATTGGCTTTTTCGTTTGACCAGTTGACCGGCAGGTATGGAGTTGTGTAACCACAATATACAAATCCAACTCAATAAAGTAGTGAAAGTAAACATTATTACAAAATATCATGTTTGTCCCACATCGGCTGATAGAGAATGATGGATTTAGGAGAGGATTCTATGAAGTTGGGAAGGTGCATCGTGGTAACTTATAGCTCATGGACATGCCTTTAAATGCTTATAGTTTAAAAAAAATTATGGGTGTTAAAGGTCCATCTGTATAAACTTTTTGATTAATATTACAGTATCGGCAGTATCAGCATTTGGCACCTGTAACATTTATAAACTATACAATTCTATAGTTAAGCTTTTTTGTCCCATATTGTTTATCTTGTGGTGTCTCAGGACCTTTATAATTTTTTTCTTTGTAGTGTTAATTATCATAAAAAATAATGAATTTTTTGAAATGCACTCGGTCCTAATAGATTGCATTTCTTGCTATGGTTTACTTAGTTCATCAATAAGTGAATATTGGAAGGTGTTTTTACCAAACTCGACTGTTTTTATTGAGAACCATACATTTTTGCTAAACTTGTTTTGTACTGCAATAAAAATAGAAAAATAAAAAAAATTGTGGCACCAGTTACTTTTTATGATAAACCTATATATTATTGTTATACCAATATATGCATTAACAGATTTGTCGCTTATACAAAGTTCATGTGATAATGTGAAACAAAATAAAGGTGTTTATAAAGACTTCACCCAGCCAAATTCTAACCCAATGGACTAATACTATATTGCTGTTAACATGTATTCCATAGACCACTGACTAACGAAATGATGAACATGTATATAGCGAAAATAAAGAACCGGATGAACCTAAAGAGCAAGTAATTTCTACGTATACCAAAAAGGAAGAAAACGTAGTAGTTTTATTAGAATGACGACTCAAATTATGAATTATAACTGCACCTACCTAAAATCAGTTGTTGATAGTTTTTTTGTTGATAGGTCAAATGAATAAAAAAACTTCATAAAAACACGTGACACTTCCTTTTAACTTGGAGAAAAGAAACACAAAAGTAGTACAGTAAATTCGTTCAAAAAAAAGTTATACATTAAATCACTATACCATCACACGGATCGCCAGTTTATCAACTCCACACACCACCAAATAAACACAAATCCAACGGTCCACATTTCATGACAACTCATTTCACATGGATCGCCACCGTGTCACTCCATCCATTTATTACTAGGGTTAACCATATATACTTGCCAACCATATATATATATGTTGGTACACAAAGACAAACACATTCAAAACAACTCACTACACAAACACAGCCTACTAAGTATGTTGGTACCCATCCGTCCTCCACGAGATCCAGACCCATCAAGACTTTTTATCTTGATTTATTATTGAAATAGGTGGTCTCGGAAATGTTCCCTTCACCCGATTCATCATCTGGTTGTGTTCTGGTAACAGTTTTTATGTTTAAAAAATTTGTTGTTCCTTCATTCTTTGCCCCTTAAAAGTACATGCTGACTTGTTGTCTCACATGCAGATTTACAAAGAATATCATAGGACCACACCCAAAATTGCTTGGAGAAAGGTTCGGGTAGTAAGAACATGCAAACAGATAAGGAATGGTGGTTGGTTGAACTTGACCAAGTTGAAAACCCGGTTGAAAATGGTTACGAGCTTAATTCACATCGATTTCATGTGGATGTTTGATCGAAGACCTAACCACCGGAAGATCATGGGTTTGTAAATTTTAAATCTTATTATATGAATCAAACACGCGCACACACACATAACGCTTCCTCGAGTGCCAATTTGAAATGGTAACCTGGGTGGAGCACATGGGATTTGCTTAATTAGGGTATGATAATTTAATCCTTCGGGGCGGGATGAAATTTGGGGCACAAGGAATGTTAGATCTACTTCAAAGACCGTGCGAAAGAAGAAGGAATACTATTCGTTCAATTGAGAATCTCAGAAATGTTAGATCTACTTCAAAGATCGTGCGAAAGAAGAAGGATACTATTCGTTCAATTGAGAATCTCAGGAATGTTTGATCTACTTCAAAGACTGTGCGAAAGAAGAAGGAATACTATTCGTTCAATTGAGAATCTCATGAGCTTTAATGAGATCTCTATGACTAACACAATGGCTTAGAGGGATATGTTCATGTCATTTGTCATACCAAATAGAAGTGAGACCTTCCATTGCATGTTGATTTATATGTATTTGTAAACTGAATGCGTTCTACTAAAAGTAAATATAACAAAGCTATTCAAAGCATGGAATAGGAAAAGTATTTGCATGAATTGGTATGAAAAGAGTTGTTTCATTGTAGGAGGAACAGATGGTTATGCACCTTAGAGTTTTGGTTGTTTTTGACCGAGCTCAAAGTTTTGGTGATGCCAATCTTTGTTTTTTTTAGTCAATTTATGACTCTGAAAATGTAGTTACGGTAATACATTGTACTAAATGTAGCCATTGCTTGGTGAGCTAGCTTTAAGTGGTCCAAAACATATGATGATGCCTTCCGGTGTCCTACAATCTTGTTACCGGTGACACTGGCTTTGGCATGGTGGAAGAAATGTAGTCTACTAGTCTTTGTTTAGGATATTCTTAGAGCTTTGGTGAATTTAGCTTTCTTACTTAGATTGCTTTGTGTGTTACACTAGTTTGAATAATGAGTAATGTTTGATTTATTTTGCTGCTTCTTGATGGTGTTTGGGACATGTCCATACTCATCAACTTGCTACGGCCAGTTAGTTTTTCAAATGACTTTTGTATTCGTATCAAAAGTGAGGGATTTTTTACACTTGTCCTAATTGGTCCATTGCTCAAAACTGTAATAACTTACACTTGTCGAAACGCTGTGTAAGTGAAGCTTAGATGGTTTGGACTTGTTGCAAAGTCATTTGGTTGGCTACAATTGGTCAACTTATCCGCAAAATGGTTATGATATGGTTTTCTAGGATATTAATATTGGGTCAACTTCACTTGAATGTAAGTATCTGTTTGTGGTCTCAGTTTGATTATATGCAGAGAGTAGGAAGCTTACTATTTTCTCATGTTCCGGGTTGTGGTTGGAATCTGATAGCTTTCTTTCGTCAATGCAATATAGCCCGTTGAGGTTGTGTATTCGATTTTGTTACTAGGAAAATGGTTCTTGCTCATGGAGTTCATTTCACTTCTATCTTTTTTACTTTTGGTTTTTTTGTTGTTTTTCATTCAAGGTCAACCTTTTCTAATAGTGTAAACTTGATTTTGTAATTATTTTGTTACCGTTTTCACAAAAATCAAAACAAGCCGGTTTTAGAACCTTTTTTTTTTTTTTTTTTTTTTTTTTTTTAAGTTTAGATTTTCGGGTTTTTTTTTTCTCACCCCTACATTTTACTATAAAATTGGAGACATGTTTATGCTATAAATCTCATAGTTCGTGTTAGCGTGTTCACAAGTTTATATAAGAGATAGCTAATCAATCTTGATATATGTTTATATTCTCTTATTTCATAGTAGTATACATTCTTAACTTTGATACATACCTTTGTGAGAACATTTACTCGTAAATAAGCTCTCGTATAATAGTGTTCTAGACTTATTAAATGTGACGATCTATAGATCGACCAAAACATGTGATCACATTTAACTGGATTTCTAACTAATTTTTGTTGCATGCCGATTGTGTACGCTTTGTTGCAGAAATCTTAACTAACCTCTATATCTCTCTGATAAAAAAAAATGCGTGGGTCAAAATGGGTCGTTTTAAGTTTTTTTGGTCAAATAAGCCTGGGTCAAAACTATTTTCACTTTCGTAACTTAGTTGTAAAATATAATTGAAGGCCATGGTTCGCATTTTTCTATTTCTCGACATCATTTTAGCCAAATTTATGTATCTGATAAAGATTGTAAATTTAGGGGCCTTTTCTTCTAAAAATACTTCGTATTGTTTTTCATGCACATAATGGAACCTACAAACATGAAGAATGGCTAATTTCTTGGGTGAAAATGGCAGGTATGTTTCAATTCCATTATAAGAATCGAATATGGTTACAACGTTACAGGATGCCTTATATTGCATTGGTTCATTAGACGCGACTAAGGATATGCCTTTGTTGGATGTGGTCATCAAAAAATGAACAAAGAGCAATTTTGATGCACATCTGAACATTTTTTATCGTGGTTTATATCTTTTGATTAAATGGCACCTGATAGGGCGCGACATGTAGACAATATCAAAACAACGGATGAACATGTTGATGCATAACAACTAACACTTACTTTCCTTTTCTCAAGAACATGATTATGATTACTTTCCTTTTCTTTTCTTTTCCTCTATCTCAAGAACATAACAACTAACACTTACTTTCCTTTTCTCTTTCTTTCCCTTTCCCATTCTTTTCCATTTCCCTTCCCCAAAAACTCGAGAACTGAGCTTTAGGGCTGTTGGGTACTTTACTCTTTACGATTTTAATTTTGTATACGGGTGAGGTGCCGGATACAAAACTTTAAAATGCCTATTTTCATTTGTTTTCTTTTTAGTTTTTTTTATATAATCATCCCTACCTCTTTCTTTCAGTCGAGACAAATTTTCAAAAAACATATGTTAGCAAAAGGCATTTTGCTTATAGTGATGTTACATGATAATAAAAAGAATAAGAGATGTTACCTTAATTCCGAGAGCGTCTATTACAACAAATGATATAAATAATTCTTTGCTTGTGTCGAAAAGTAAAAGACGAAATAGAAAATGGTTTTGAGCATGTGTCGTACGATCTTCACTAAAGCTTAAGACATAAACTTTGGACCACCACCAGCCAGTGCCAACGACTGTCATCACCACCATAGCATAAGCTTATTATACTTGTGTTGGCAATTTTCAAACAAATGTATGTTTACATGAGATGGTTATATAGAAAAATCTAAAGATAAGTAAGTTAGGTCGTTAAGAGAGTAAATGCAAAAAGTGGTTGAAGAAGGTAAATGGGGAGGAGGTAATGAGTTATGAGGCATTATTATTGGAGATTCTAGGTAGTTGAAGTTTGTCATGTTCGGGTTTATTGGTGTGGGGTAAAAACATATTTGTACTTGACATTATTAAGTTTTTTGTTAACCCAAACCCGAATAAGCCAAACAAGCTAATCCGACTAACCTCACACGAAAGTCTTTGGGTTCACGTGTGAGTCGGGTTGGCTTTTATACACCACTAACCATAGTGGTGACTTTTGTTAAGGAATAAATTTTTATTACGATTAATCATATCGTAAGTAGAGCATATTATCCTAAGATTACATTCTAATAAAATTGATACCGAAATCAAGTTAGATATATGTGGATTCTTGTGTGTACGAGAGATCATTTTCAATGTCCGCTTATTACATTTAAGGAGGTAGGTGATCAACATATAAAGAATTGAAGAGGTTGAATAATGTTAGCTGGAATATTAATCATAGTAGCCTAGTAGCCAGCTTTGCAGTAACTTTTTTATACCATCTTGCCTTCATTTTAAAACCAATCCATTCATATATGTTACATCAACTATTATGTAACACAAACGAAAAAATTTAAAATCAAAGCTGAAATAAATTTTAAAAAGTCAAAAAAAGATAATTATTTTGAGACGGAGGAAGTATAACTAAAATGGTGTTACATGTCACATGAATTCTTGCTTAAAAAATATGTTACATGAATTTACCACAACCCCACAAGTAAAAAATAAGTTTAGAAACTTCAATCAAACTTATACCTAATGTTTGATACTGTATAAAATAGAGCATTGCAAACCAAAATAAAAGTGTTAAATTTCAAAACCTCATGACATGAATGCTTAAATCACACAGACTCTAAAATACTTGTGAGAGACATAAATATTAAAGGTGAAAATCATGTAATAGTAACTAACTTTCAGTTTTGTTTCAATTTAGTCACTGTAAATTTTTTATTTATTATAAAATAATAATCAAATTTCAAAAGTGTTTCATTTTAGTCACTAAAACTTTCAATAATGTTTTATTATTTGTAATTTTTATGTTTGAGTGACTAAACGAAATACATTTCAAACTTGGCTATTATTTTATGGCATATTTCTCTTTTCACATGTGCATAAGTTGGTTGTACATTAAGTTGGTTGGGGTTAGAGCACTAGGAGTCATAACATGTTAACATCGAGTTTTGGGTGCCACCTCAGCACCACATCATTTCAACATCAAATAACATAATACCAAAAAATCACATTCTATCATAACACCATCTTTTGAGACCCACCCTTTTTTAAAAAAATACAATTTACAAATTAATCCCTTAACTAATATTTCAATCCTTAAATAAACCCTTCACTAATATTTCATTCATTAAATCGTAATACAAATTATAAATACTTAAAAAAATATATTTAAATTTAAAAAACATGCAGAAATTTAAAAACTAATACATAATCGTCACGTGCATGCCAAATATGCTCCATAAGCTGTTATTGGAGATTAAGATGAACAATTTTGTCACGTATTTCTTTTGCCTTCCGGCGATGCATATCACATATGCCTTACCTATGTCGTACCGGATTTATCCACAGTTCTTTGTATTCACTTAGTGCAAACTTTTGATCTTTTAAAATTGTGTTATGCAATATGATGCAAGAATACATGATTTTACGTATCCTGGTAACCTAGTAAGCACGTGTTGGTTGTTGTATTATTCCCCAGCATCTTTGGAGAACACCAAAATCACGTTCGATATCCTTTCGTGCACTTCCTTGTCAACTTTTAAAGAAAGTGTGTTTATCGTCTAAGGTATTTGAGAACGATTTGACGAAAGTAGCCCACTGTGGGTAAATTCCATCGGCTAAGTAATACATCTTTTCAAAAGCAACTCCATTTACCTCATACGGAGCTACAGAGACGGCATCATCAAGATTGTCATCGAATAACGACGAATTATCTAAAACATTGTTATCGTTATTCGCACCCGCCACCCCAAAAATGCATGCCAAATCCATAAATCATGCGACGCAACAACTTCAAGCATTATATTGGTGTTTGGTATATATGCAATTGACCCTTTATTGTTAAGGTACAACCAAATAATACACATATGAATATCTTAAAGATAGTTTTTTTGAACAATTACACAATAATGGAATAGTATTGAGACTTGGATGGTTTTTGTGGTTAAGTTAAAGTTTGAGTAACTTAGTTGGAACGGTTATCAAACTTTGTTACTATTAGGCAACATTTTCCCAAATATTAAACATGTACATATTTATGATCATATCCATCCAAAAGAAGAACTAGGCATGCAACACTCAAGATGAAATATGAAGAAAAACAAAAAGTCTAAGGATTTATTGTAAGATATACATACAAATATAGCAGACTACTGAAACTTTTTTAGGATATTGGTTTTGGGTAAGGATCCAGTGAGAAGAAAACTTAAAATGAGAAGAATAAGAAATAACTATAATCGCATATTTGAAATGCATCGACTTGAATGAGATGCATCACAGTTAGTTTCGAAAGTGATTTTGAAGTGCAAACGATGCAAAGTAGTACTAGCAACAAATTTGACTCGCAGATGACGAAAAATACATAGGATTTGTATAACTTGATGAAATGCATCTAATATATGTATATACATCTAATTTTTAGCTAGAAAATATATTGTGATGCATCTAAAAGATTAAGGATGCATTTAAATCAAATCGATGCATCTCTAATGTGTTGTTATAGCTATTTCTCATTCTTCTTATTTTAAGGATTCTTCTCATTTGATCTTTAGTCTATTGGTTTTTAGATCAGAAGATTTATGTCAGTTATTTCTTTTTCTTCCTTTAACACAATAGAATTGGGGGTGGCCCATTATACGTATCATTAAAACGAGTGTGGAAACCCGCGCGATGCAGCGGGATTGGCTTCAAAGGACTTACTTTGTAGCGACACTTAAACCTTAGGGACTAATTTTGGCAAGTTGCTATAGTTAGCAATTAATTCTACAGGACTTACCTTGCAACGCCCCTTAAACTTTAGGGACTATTTTTGCCAAGTTGTAAAACTTTGCATTTAATGTTTGGACTTACTTTGCAGCGTCACTTGAACCTCAGGGACTGTTTCTGCCAACTTGGGAAACTTTGCATTTAATGCATGTCTTGTTACTGTTTTCCTCCCCAACAATTAGTATATACGAGTGAGGAAAACCCGCGCGTTGCAGCGAGATTGCTTTTGTAGACGTGAATTTGGAACTGATGAATGACCGGAAAATTTGTTTGGACCGGCTTTGCAAATACAATTAAAACCTTAGGGACTATTTTCGCGGCTACAAAGGACTTACTTTGTAACGACACTTAAACCTTAGGGACTATTTTTGCCAAATTGCAACAGATAGCAATTAATGCTAAAGGACTTACTTTGCAACGACACTTAAACCTCAGGGGCTGTTTTTGCCAAGTTTTCAAAGATAATTAATGCTAAAGGACTTGCTTTGCAACGACACTTGAACCTCAGGGGCTGTTTTTGCCAAGTTGTGAAAGTTAGCAATTAATGATGCAGGACTAATTTTGCAGCGCCACTTAAACCTCAGGGGCTGTTTTTGCCAATTTGAGAAACATTACATTTAATGTTTGGTGGTTACTGTTTTCTTCCCTTGTAATTAGTATATATATATAATTACATATCATGGGCTTATGTGATATTAGACAAAGTGGGCTTATTGGAGGGGCCAAAACCTGCTAGTCACCCCCTCCCTCCGCCTCTGATTGTCACCTAAATTGGTACAAGCTATCAACTTTTTTGTTTTTTAACATTCGGAAATTTCTCTTCTTAATGTATTTAGTGATGTTGTTAACCCATCATCTTATCTGTGTGTTAGTACAAGATTTATTAGTTGAAGACAATTTACAACTCATACATGCTATACATTTTGTGTTTTTTAAGAAGTTTTTGAAGATAGATAGTTTCTTTACACATAGTGTTGATACACTGTCTTGTTGGATATTAAATTAAAAATATCTACTACGTCATGTAACTTCTCGACTTTTTGGGTTGTACAAGTTTTTGAAAATGGTTCATATTGTTGTACATTTGTAGCGAGTAACATACAAACTAACGGTAATCATTACCATGATCATTCTTTAACCTCTAAAACCTACGAGGAAATATTCCTAAAGTCTCTATCACGATTGGTCCATGGTTCAAAACTGCTATATGAGTTACATTGATCAACGTTGTGTAAGTCTAGTTTAGATGGTTCTTAGAATTGTCGTAAAGTCACTTAGTTGACTACAATGGGTCAAATTATCATCAAATGGTTTCTAAGGTATTCATGGGTCAACTTTACTTGAATGTAGGAGTGTTCATCGGTTCGGTTATCGGGTTGTTCGGTTTGTTCGGTTCAGTTTGTTCGGTTAATTTTTTTTCCCGGGTATAACCAAGAACCGAACCAAACCGAAAACCGAACCCGCATAACCGAAAACCGAACCGAATAACCCGAATTACATAAATTTAATTATTTATTCATTTATTTATATAAATTTTTAAAAAGAAAAAAAAATAAAGCTTAAAAAATATTATATTTAAAAGAGTTTTAATATTATTTTTATATAAATATATAAAAAAAATATTTATTTAGACTAAAATACACCGTTCGTCCCTGAACTTAGCTCGACGGATCGCGATGGGACGAACCCCGCCCTTTTCATCGCCACAGGTCCAAACCTTGGCCATTAAATGCCAGATTCGTCCCTTGACCAATAACGCCTATGTCAACGTATCTTTTCTGTTAGTTATTGGAGGGTATTACAGTCCTTTCACATTTTTAACTCAACCTAGTTAATTCTGAGAAACGGTTTACCGTATACCATCTTGATCGTTTCCCTCATTCTTCACACAAGCCTCACACACACTTTAACAATGGCAGACAAGGAGCTTACCTGTACAGATGTAACTGATGAGATGGTAAAATATGTGAAGGCAAAATATGGGAATACTTGGTTAAAAGAAGATGAAATGTTTGATGATTTATGCAGATTTGCGAAAGAAGCTCAAGTGATGAAAGGTTAGTCGGGTTTTTTTTTGTATTTGTGTTATTGGCATTTTAAGGGAGGAGCATAAATAACTCCAATTAATTTGACAGAAATCCGAGCGGTGTCAGAATCTGTCAAAAAGAGGGATTATAGCAAGCTAAAGGTATCTGACGATATGGTTGACTATGCCATGGCTACTTATGGGAATAAGTGGGATATAGGAGATGACATTGCTGATGTGATACTTGAAGACTTGTGAGAAAAATATGGGAATAAGGAGTCTGAGAAAGGTTAGACTTTAGAGTGAATGTTTACAAGCTAAGAAAGTTGTAATGGGTCAACTCTGATTATTTTTGTTTTGTCTATCTTTCCAGATACTAACGTGAAAGCAAATGAAGTTGATGTCATCATTATTTTAGACACATCTGATGATGAGTGTGGGAACATGTCTTCTAAGACTACTAATTCGAAAGGTTCCACTTCCCAAGCTCCCAAAGTTGTACTTGGTCTTGTAGCGGCTGTGGGATGCGCCAGCACAAATAGGAATGAGTGGTATGTGCCTCCCCCTAAGGACCTCAAGTCTCCCCCCATGAATAAAAAGCCTCCCATCAAGAAGATCACCTGTTATTTTTAGTTGTTGATGTAATGAAGATGTTTATTTTTTGGCTGATGATGGTTACTGAAAACGATAGTTGTTAACATGTATATTTTGCTCCATATGGTGTAATTAGGTGGTGGTGTAGGTATAATTTTGAAATATTGTTTTCATTTTGTAGTTTGCACTTGCATATCCAGTTTAGGCGGGTGCTTGGGAAACCCCATTTTGACTTATAAGGTCAACATAAACCAAAATATTAGAGGAATCACACCGAATTGTTAGTATTTAAAATCTCTTTTGTTTGACTTATAAAGTCAACAGATTGAAATTGTAACCAAAATTCAATTACTATAACAAAAGAAGCACACAAACATATCAGTTAAGCTACATTTATACTGAAAGACAACATAGCATTTCTTGCTAGGAATTCACTGCTTTAAATGACTAGTAGGTGATCCATTTGGTCTTTCAGTTGCAGTTGGTTCAAGTGGTGTTTGTCTTGGGCGTTCTCCATTTGGTCTCTCAGTTGCAGGTGCTTCACGTGGTGTTTGCATTGGGCGCTCTCCACTTGTTATTTCAGTTGTAGGTGGTTCACTGTCTTCTTCATCATTGCCCAAGGATGCACCAACAATAGTAGGTGCATAAATATGTAGACCCATCACATATCCACCACTATCTCCTGGTTGTGTTTTCCTGGTAACACCATCACTACCAGTATAAGATGTGTTTCCCCTTATCTCAAGGCACACTGGACAAACATACCACATGAAAGCTCAATAAGGTGGACGCCTAGCAAAAAAGGTCAATACAACCCTGTTTTCCCTTTGAACCCAACAATCAATGCATACCATTTGACAACCATTTTCTACATCCATGGTGATAATATGTTGGTACGATAAACAATTGCTGACTTAAGATGTATTATATAAATAGAAGGGAGTTGTGGTTGTTGAACAAGTAGATAAGGAGTAAAGACAACATAAATTCTTACAAGCTAGTCAACTTATAAAGTCAACAAAAAAAACAAAAACATGTTCAAACATAATATTGTCGATATTAAAAATGCCTAGAAGAGTAGAAGCCTACAACCTTCGAAAACTGCTGAAATTTGTGCCTTTCAGAGCGTGAATTTTATCCAGCACATATGGATGTCTTGGATATAACTCTTCCACAGACACTCCATAGTAAGCTGCCTCATACTCTACATCTTCAATCCAATTTTTCCTCTCTCATTCCTCTTCAATTCTTTTGTACATTCTCTCCTCTTCCAAAAACTGCTGGAATGCTTCTTCATCCAACCTGGACTGCTCTTCATCTTCCTCCAAATTTGTGTGTTCTTTTTCTTTCTCATAAAGAGCATTATAAAACTCTTGTTCCATAGTCTTCCTTATATCGTCTTCATCCATCCACTACAAAAGTAATACATTTGCACATCAACTAGAATGTAAACACTCTACAACAATCGTTATACAAATGACAATTAAATGAATACATGTTGCCTTCTGCCATCACAATGCCTTTTTCTACCTCGAACCTTACTTTCCTTTGTTGGTTTTGTTACCTGATCCTTGTGACAGCTAGATTTATTATGTCCAACACTTTGACAATTGGAGCATTTAATCTGTTTACGAGCTCTAGATTTACCCATTTTGACTCAATTTCTCTGAAAGGGTTGGGTTTATGTATTTGAATTCAAATTTGTGGTAAAATGTGAGAATAAGGTGCTTGCTATAAGTTAATGCAAGATAGGATAGGGGACTAAAACCTGTGTCCCCTACACTCTAAATTTGTTTGACCAAGGACCATAGTTCTACCAACACCTAATACAATCAAAACCGATATAACAACTCTGTTAGACAAATACAACAATTAACAATATAATTAACAAATTAAAACACTATAACATAACATATAGATTCATTAACTTCATATTAAACATTAAATATTCAGTACATATTTTTCCAAAAAAAAAAGGGAAAACATAACCATAGCTTTTCCTTCTCAACACTTCCTAAGATCATCAAGGAATTTGTTCCTGTCACACACCTGTGAGTGTGTTTCACAGATCATCCTCCTTATCTCCAACGCCTTCAAGACATTAGCCTTTTGCCTGTTGCGAAGATCCTCTATAACCTTGTAGTTCATCACCATAGTTCGAAAGCCTTCGATCTCAGAGATGTATTCTTCGGTTTCCTTCATACCCCGAATCAAGTCAGTCAAGGTGTTTTGGAGTCCTTTAGCAATTTTGATGTCCTTATCGTTTTCTCTCTGATAAAAGAGAGAAATCGAGTCAAACATGTAGTCAGAGTTCGAAGCTTTAGCGAGTCCTTCAAGTAGTGGGAAGTCAGCCATTGGGAGGTTGATGAGATTTTCTTAGGATATGTTTCTTGTGATTGTTGGTATGCAATTAGTATAGTGTATTAACCAATAAATACCAAAAACAACTGGACGTTCCAAATTCAGGGACTATTTGTGAAGTTAGTAAACAGAGAAAAAGTCAAGTTTGTGTGAGAAAAAAGACGCGGGAATTTCAAGTGCAAAAAACGGCTAAGTGGCCAAATTGAGGGACCAAGTGTGACATTTTAAACCTAATACCCTGCAACTTGGCCTTTTGCCTTCCTTGATACGCTTATACACAATTAATGTTTTGGGAATCACCAAAAGAACCCAACTAACAAGATCCGAAACCATAAACACTATCATAATAACCCGACCCAATTAACAAAACCCAATCAAAACGAAACCTAACACACATCCACACTCACGTACTGAAACACACATCTAGTCAAACCCATTCTTAAAAAAACTAAAAAGTAAGAATGAAGGACATAAGCATATTCGTCTCCACTTTTAAGGATGTGAAGGAAGAAGAAGAAGGTGAGGTCCTGTTCAGAATCCACTATAATGGGGTTTTTGATTATAGCCCACTCGGTATGAACGAGGTTCATTAATTAATCTGTGTGCCTTTACCAGTGATAGGGATATATTTAGTTCAAGCCTTGATAATGTGTTATCAGAGATTAATGAACAAAAATAGGGGTTGTTTTTCTGTGATCCTAAACAATCCCTAGAAAATGGTTTGCATTTGATTCATACTGATGTTGATGTTCATACTTTGTTTGGAATGGCTGAAACAAATGAGTCAGTTGATATCTTCGTAGCCCACAAGCCCCAAAAGTTAGCACAATTTTACTTAAAAAACATCAGTTTTGAAGTTGTGGGTTGGGTAGAGCAGGATGCTAACTTTAGGATGCTTAGTCAAACACCTTTTAGGACTAGAAGTCAATGGCAAGGAATAGATAAGAAAAAAATGCAGGGGAGTGGAACCAGGACACCAAGAGTGAAAGGTGGTGTAGTAATCAAGGACGAAGAAGGGGTTGTAGCTAAAAAAAGGACAAAATTAAAGGAAAAGGAAAAGGAAATATGGTTGATGAAGAGGAGGTTTTGCCCAGAAAAAAAGGGAGAGAAGTTGTTCAAGAATTTAAGCGAGGTTTAGATGGGAAGGGGAAGTCCAAAATGGTTGAGTTTGCAGGGTTTGATGTTGAGAACTTGCCTGATTTTGACTTGGAGGGAAGGTGAAAGGGTTGGGGGTGCTGCTGCAGATGTTTCAAGCGGTGCTAAGACACCCTTTCGGAGCAAAGAAAAGATTACAAACTGCGTCCTAGCACTGTTCGCCCAAAGGCGACCCTAGGTGATGTTTCAGTGAAGAATACCATGTCATGTGTTAAATTCCATTAAGCTGTAACACAACAGTTCATATCTTATATGTTTGTAATTTGTATACTTGTTTTTGCAGACAAGGTGGCAGCAGCATCATCAATTTAGGGCTAAAATTTTTGTCGGTTCAACATTTTCTGTTCCTCAATCTCAGCTGTGTAGATCATTTGAAGATTCAGCAGTTGAACGTTTTGAAGTTGGGCCCAAATTCATCTTTTATATTTTGTAACGATTCAGTAAATTAACATGTATCAGACAATGACTCCGTAGTATCAGTTATGTTCCAGTTTCATCAAACACAATATATAGTTGACTTTATAAGTCAACTAGCTAAGTAGTTGATAATGTATAAATTTGTTTGTTAATTCTGGATAAATTTCTGTTAGATATTACTCTCTTTACCAGTTGACTTTTATGAAGTCATACATATGTGGTGAGGACTCAGGTACACTGAAATTATTTGTTCAAACAATATCCCTTTTTTGTTTTGGTGGAATAGTTCTTGGGTTAGAATTAACTAGGTTGAGTTAAAAATGTGAAAGGACTGTAATACCCTCCAATAACTAACAGAAAAGATACGTTGACATAGGCGTTATTGGTCAAGGGACGAATCTGGCATTTAATGGCCAAGGTTTGGACCTGTGGCGATGAAAAGGGCGAGGTTCGTCCCATCGCGATCCGTCGAGCCAAGTTCAGGGACAAACGGTGTATTTTAGTCATTTATTTATTTAAATTCGGTTTTCGGTTTGGATTGCTAAAACCATAACCGAACCGAAAACCGAATATTTAATTCGGTTCGATTCGGTTTTGGCAAGTTCGGTTCGGTTACGAGTTCGTTTCGGTTATTTTCGGTTCGGTTCGGTTTCGGTTTATTCGGGTATTACCCAACCTATGAACACCCCTACTTGAATGTATTTGATTGGGCAAATGGATATTTGATCTTAGGAGATTAATTGAATGTATTTGATTGGGCTAATGGATATTTGATCTTAGGAGATTAATTTTGTTTCTGGTCTTTGTTTGTGTGTCAAAAAGGGTATTTGCACAAAGTGGAATCAATTTGGTTATCTCAAATGGGTATATGCAGGTCTGTTTTTTTAAGTCATTAATTAGATACTCTTAGTTAAATTTAGTGAAATGAATATTTGTGCAACTTATCATCAATTGGCTTTTTCGTTTGACCAGTTGACCGGCAGGTATGGAGTTGTGTAACCACAATATACAAATCCAACTCAATAAAGTAGTGAAAGTAAACATTATTACAAAATATCATGTTTGTCCCACATCGGCTGATAGAGAATGATGGATTTAGGAGAGGATTCTATGAAGTTGGGAAGGTGCATCGTGGTAACTTATAGCTCATGGACATGCCTTTAAATGCTTATAGTTTAAAAAAAAATTATGGGTATTAAAGGTCCATCTGTATAAACTTTTTTATTTATATTACAGTATCGGCAGTATCAGCATTTGGCACCTGTAACATTTATAAACTATACAATTCTATAGTTAAGCTTTTTTGTCCCATATTGTTTATCTTGTGGTGTCTCCGGGACTTTATAATTTTTTTCTTTGTAGTGTTAATTATCATAAAAAATAATGAATTTTTTGAAATGCACTCGGTCCTAATAGATTGCATTTCTTGCTATGGTTTACTTAGTTCATCAATAAGTGAATATTGGAAGGTGTTTTTACCAAACTCGACTGTTTTTATTGAGAACCATACATTTTTGCTAAACTTGTTTTGTACTGCAATAAAAATAGAAAAATAAAAAAAATTGTGGCACCAGTTACTTTTTATGATAAACCTATATATTATTGTTATACCAATATATGCATTAACAGATTTGTCGCTTATACAAAGTTCATGTGATAATGTGAAACAAAATAAAGGTGTTTATAAAGACTTCACCCAGCCAAATTCTAACCCAATGGACTAATACTATATTGCTGTTAACATGTATTCCATAGACCACTGACTAACGAAATGATGAACATGTATATAGCGAAAATAAAGAACCGGATGAACCCAAAGAGCAAGTAATTTCTACGTATACCAAAAAGGAAGAAAACGTAGTAGTTTTATTAGAATGACGACTCAAATTATGAATTATAACTGCACCTACCTAAAATCAGTTGTTGATAGTTTTTTTGTTGATAGGTCAAATGAATAAAAAAACTTCATAAAAACACGTGACACTTCCTTTTAACTTAGAGAAAAGAAACACAAAAGTAGTACAGTAAATTCGTTCAAAAAAAAGTTATACAGTAAATCACTATACCATCACACGGATCGCCAGCTTGTCAACTCCACACACCACCAAATAAACACAAATCCAACGGTCCACATTTCATGACAACTCATTTCACATGGATCGCCACCGTGTCACTCCATCCATTTATTACTAGGGTTAACCATATATACTTGCCAACCATATATATATATGTTGGTACACAAAGACAAACACATTCAAAACAACTCACTACACAAACACAGCCTACTAAGTATGTTGGTACCCATCCGTCCTCCACGAGATCCAGACCCATCAAGACTTTTTATCTTGATTTATTATTGAAATAGGTGGTCTCGGAAATGTTCCCTTCACCCGATTCATCATCTGGTTGTGTTCTGGTAACAGTTTTTATGTTTAAAAAATTTGTTGTTCCTTCATTCTTTGCCCCTTAAAAGTACATGCTGACTTGTTGTCTCACATGCAGATTTACAAAGAATATCATAGGACCACACCCAAAATTGCTTGGAGAAAGGTTCGGGTAGTAAGAACATGCAAACAGATAAGGAATGGTGGTTGGTTGAACTTGACCAAGTTGAAAACCCGGTTGAAAATGGTTACGAGCTTAATTCACATCGATTTCATGTGGATGTTTGATCGAAGACCTAACCACCGGAAGATCATGGGTTTGTAAATTTTAAATCTTATTATATGAATCAAACACGCGCACACACACATAACGCTTCCTCGAGTGCCAATTTGAAATGGTAACCTGGGTGGAGCACATGGGATTTGCTTAATTAGGGTATGATAATTTAATCCTTCGGGGCGGGATGAAGTTTGGGGCACAAGGAATGTTAGATCTACTTCAAAGACCGTGCGAAAGAAGAAGGAATACTATTCGTTCAATTGAGAATCTCAGAAATGTTAGATCTACTTCAAAGATCGTGCGAAAGAAGAAGGATACTATTCGTTCAATTGAGAATCTCAGGAATGTTTGATCTACTTCAAAGACTCTGCGAAAGAAGAAGGAATACTATTCGTTCAATTGAGAATCTCATGAGCTTTAATGAGATCTCTATGACTAACACAATGGCTTAGAGGGATATGTTCATGTCATTTGTCATACCAAATAGAAGTGAGACCTTCCATTGCATGTTGATTTATATGTATTTGTAAACTGAATGCGTTCTACTAAAAGTAAATATAACAAAGCTATTCAAAGCATGGAATAGGAAAAGTATTTGCATGAATTGGTATGAAAAGAGTTGTTTCATTGTAGGAGGAACAGATGGTTATGCACCTTAGAGTTTTGGTTGTTTTTGACCGAGCTCAAAGTTTTGGTGATGCCAATCTTTGTTTGTTTAGTCTATCTGTGACTGAAAATATTGTTACTGTAATACATTGTACTAAATGTAGCCATTGCTTGGTGAGTTAGTTTTAAGTGGTCCTAAACATTTGACGACGCCTTCCGGTGTCCTACAATCTTGTTACCGGTGACACTGGCTTTGGCATGGTGGAAGAAATGTAGTCTACTAGTCTTTGTTTAGGATATTCTTAGAGCTTTGGTGAATTTAGCTTTCTTACTTAGATTGCTTTGTGTGTTACACTAGTTTGAATAATGAGTAATGTTTGATTTATTTTGCTGCTTCTTGATGGTGTTTGGGACATGTCCATACTCATCAACTTGCTACGGCCAGTTAGTTTTTCAAATGACTTTTGTATTCGTATCAAAAGTGAGGGATTTTTTACACTTGTCCTAATTGGTCCATTGCTCAAAACTGTAATAACTTACACTTGTCGAAACGCTGTGTAAGTGAAGCTTAGATGGTTTGGACTTGTTGCAAAGTCATTTGGTTGGCTACAATTGGTCAACTTATCCGCAAAATGGTTATGATATGGTTTTCTAGGATATTAATATTGGGTCAACTTCACTTGAATGTAAGTATCTGTTTGTGGTCTCAGTTTGATTATATGCAGAGAGTAGGAAGCTTACTATTTTCTCATGTTCCGGGTTGTGGTTGGAATCTGATAGCTTTCTTTCGTCAATGCAATATAGCCCGTTGAGGTTGTGTATTCGATTTTGTTACTAGGAAAATGGTTCTTGCTCATGGAGTTCATTTCACTTCTATCTTTTTTACTTTTGGTTTTTTGTTTTTTTTCATTCAAGGTCAACCTTTTCTAATAGTGTAAACTTGATTTTGTAATTATTTTGTTACCGTTTTCACAAAAATCAAAACAAGCCGGTTTTAGAACCTTTTTTTTTTTTTTTTTTTTAAGTTTAGATTTTTTGGGTTTTTTCTCACCCCTACATTTTACTATAAAATTGGAGACATGTTTATGCTATAAATCTCATAGTTCGTGTTAGCGTGTTCACAAGTTTATATAAGAGATAGCTAATCAATCTTGATATATGTTTATATTCTCTTATTTCATAGTAGTATACATTCTTAACTTTGATACATACCTTTGTGAGAACATTTACTCGTAAATAAGCTCTCGTATAATAGTGTTCTAGACTTATTAAATGTGACGATCTATAGATCGACCAAAACATGTGATCACATTTAACTGGATTTCTAACTAATTTTTGTTGCATGCCGATTGTTATGCGCTTTGTTGCAGAAATCTTAACTAACCTCTATATCTCTCTGATAAAAAAAAATGCGTGGGTCAAAATGGGTCGTTTTAAGTTTTTTTTGGTCAAATAAGCCTGGGTCAAAACTATTTTCACTTTCGTAACTTAGTTGTAAAATATAATTGAAGGCCATGGTTCGCATTTTTCTATTTCTCGACATCATTTTAGCCAAATTTATGTATCTGATAAAGATTGTAAATTTAGGGGCCTTTTCTTCTAAAAATACTACGTATTGTTTTTCATGCACATAATGGAACCTACAAACATGAAGAATGGCTAATTTCTTGGGTGAAAATGGCAGGTATGTTTCAATTCCATTATAAGAATCGAATATGGTTACAACGTTACAGGATGCCTTATATTGCATTGGTTCATTAGACGCGACTAAGGATATGCCTTTGTTGGATGTGGTCATCAAAAAATGAACAAAGAGCAATTTTGATGCACATCTGAACATTTTTTATCGTGGTTTATATCGTTTGATTAAATGGCACCTGATAGGGCGCGACATGTAGACAATATCAAAACAACGGATGAACATGTTGATGCATACTCGTGTATACGAAATGTATCTGTTCAGACAGGTGAAGAGTTTTCTCCCGAGTTTCTCCGTAAACCAAGATTAGGCCTACCAACAACAAGCGAAGAACCATTTCATGGATTACCTATAGAAGTCGAGAAAAATGCATATCCAAATGTAGCAAGCAGATACGAACAAAACGCGCCATATAGACATGTTTCAAGTGGCTCGGAAGGTTCTTATTTCGGGAAGTTGAAGTTTCTATGCAGTTTTGGTGGAAGAATATTGCCAAGGCCAAGTGACGGGAAGCTTAGATACGTGGGAGGGATTACTCGGATTATATCAGTTAATAAGAATCTTGATTATCGGGAACTTGTCATGAAAACTTTAACTGTATGGAACGAACCTCATACGATAAAGTACCAGCTTCCTGATGAAGATCTTGACGCACTTATATCTGTATGTTCAAACGATGATTTTCATCATATGATAGAGGAATATCATGAACAAGAAAATGGTTCTCAAAGGTTACGTGTATTCCTTGTACCTTTAAATGATCCCGTTAGTCCATATTCTTACGATTCAGTTAGCCAGACTAGTAGTAGTGACTATGAATACGTGATTGCTGTAAATGGTATGACAGGGTTTAGTCTTAAATCGTGCTCCGATAAAGAGAGTATTGACGGGGCTACAAAGGACTTTAACCAAACTTTTCAGCAAGAAGTGCCTGCTAGCTCTTTGGATATGACGTCGAATGTCTCAAATGCTAATTTAATGCAGAGGCACAGTGATATCATGACACTCAACATACAAGCAGCGTCATCTGGTGTGACAGCTCAGCTTACAGGTCTGATGGGATATAGTGAACCGGTGAACCAGCAAGATAATTTTCAAGATGTTAACAAGCCGTATATGGCATGGCAAGAAGATATGATAAAGTGGAACGAGCCACATGATTTAGACTCGACTTCTGATTTGTCCAACTCACATACGACAAGTCAGGATCTTGGCATGGTCTGCATGACTGAAACCACTTGCCTTTTGAGCTCAAGTTCAACCGATTATAACCCTCCTTCTAATGATATGGAAATTCTAAATTCGGTCAATTTTACTCCCATTAGCAGTGACGTTTCTCTTGGTGAAAGCTATGAAGATAATATTGGTGGAAAAAACTTATCACAGACATCAGAGGATAAAAATGTAGGCGATATATCCGGTATTCCTGTTATGATTGAAGATGTAACTGCTGATCTGCCACCTGGCATCCCATTGTTGACGAAAGTGGTTCAATTTATGCAAGAAGAACCTACTGCTGAGAGTGCTGCTCAATCTAACAATGAGGTAACTTAACTATATTGGCCATATACACATTATAGAATGGCCCAAAAAGGGGACTAAACAACAACTCGGTGTACAAAAAAGTACAAGAACCAAAACGATACATTTGAAAACGTATGTTAGTATCTTAGGCAAATGACCTATCACATGTCCTATAGTTGAGCTGTTACTATTTTCTAGGACGTTGCATATGACGAGAGTGTGGGGGATGAATTCAGTTGTGGTACTGCAATAGCTGAAGTGGAAGCAGGAATACATGGTCTTCAGGTAACATAAGTCATCATGTTATCGTAATGTAGTACTTTGAATTTTCAAGTCAAACCGATATATACTATTATGTAAAATATGCAGATTATAAAAAACGCTGATCTTGAAGAACTACATGAATTAGGATCGGGTACATTTGGAACTGTTTATCACGGAAAGTGGAGGGGAACCGATGTTGCTATCAAGCGAATAAGAAAAAGTTGTTTTGCAGGGAAATCATCAGAACAAGAACGCTTGGTAAGTCATTAGTACCTTAAGATATGAACCATAATTTATGCGATAAAGAAATATAAATATAGCGTTTTGACAGACGAAAGACTTTTGGAGAGAAGCGCAAATGCTGTCAAGTCTTCATCATCCAAACGTGGTAGCGTTATATGGTGTGGTACCGGATGCACCGGGTGGAACATTATCTACTGTTACTGAGTATATGACTAACGGGTCACTTAGGCATGTTCTTGTAGAAAATAATCGGTGAGTCATTACAACCTTTATTTTATATCGTGTTGTCTTGTTAAACTGAAAAGGATTATACTGATTATTTTTAAACTTGTGCAGAGCGCTAGATTGGCGCAAGAAGCTTATAATTGCACAAGATGCAGCGATTGGTATGGAGTACCTGCATTTGAAAAAAATTGTCCATTTTGATCTTAAATGTGAGAACCTGCTTGTGAATCTAGGAGATCCTAATCGACCGATATGCAAGGTAAAGAAAAACAAATTGTGCACTGAATTGTATCTCTAGTAGTCTTTCAAATCGTTGATATAAAAAACGCTTGTTCTTGTATCTCTACTGACTACTGTCTGCAATTATCGCTACTGGAACCTTTATTTCAGGTTGGTGATTTTGGTTTATCAAGAATTAAACGTAACACATTTGTTTCGGGTGGTGTGCGTGGAACACTTCCATGGATGGCTCCAGAGCTTTTAAATGGAAGCAGTGTTCGTGTTTCTGAGAAAGTAACGTGAAACTCTCACGTTTTCATTGCATTTATTCTTAGAATTTGTATTTGCTTTATTCTTATTCTTCTTGGATTGTGGATTGTGGCAGGTGGATGTATTCTCATTTGGCATAGCAATGTGGGAGATCTTGACTGAAGACGAGCCCTATGCTGATATGCATTGTGGTGCCATCATAGGTAAACCGTAAACCATTGCATTGTGGTGCTTTCTGTACATGAGCGTTTTAGCTTATATTTGAATCAATGTATGATGTGATCATATGCTACGAAGGTGGAATTGTGAGCAATATGCTACGGCCTCCTATACCAGAAGAATGTGACCGAAGATGGAAAGGTTTGATGGAAGAGTGCTGGTCACATGACCCGGATGAGAGACCAACTTTTACAGAAGTACTGTAACAAACAAGCTCAAAGCAATGTCAATGGGTCTACTTTTAAAAAGACATAAAAATTCGAAAGAGGAGATGCCAAAACCATTGTAACTTATACCTTAAACATGCTAAATACGTACTTTAAGCCTCAAATTCCTGTAGTTCAAAAGTGTTCTATAAGATTTAGCAAAAAGAATAGGCTTCGAGTAAACAAAAAGAGTGGTATATAGCCAAGTACATTTTTCAGAAAAAAATTGGCTTACGTTCGTATTTGTATAGGCTAAAGTTTTTAAGCAACCAGCTAGTAACAAAAATGTTACATCGGTGTAAACAAAATATATCAGTGTAGTAACTGTAGTAAGTACTAGTAACTATGCTCAAATGTTACAACATCTCAAACCATTGAGAAAATGGGCTTTTATGATTCATTTTTCTGCTTTTTGTGGGCTCAGCCCAGTTATACTTTTTGTTTACCCACGCATTTTGGGCTTTGTATCTTTGATCATTAACGACTTAACTAGTTAAGTTCGTCTATTTCCCAAGTTCGTTGATAAATACAGCCATACAGGGGTGTTCATGGTTTTGGGTAATGCCTAAATAAATCGAAAACCGAAATCAAATTGTATTGAAAATAATCGAATGAAAGTTGTAACCGAACCGAAGTAAATATTTGGTTCTCGGTTCGGTTATGGTTTTAGCAATCTAAATCGAAAACCGAATTCAAATAATTATAAATATTTTTTTATATATTTATATATAAAAAAATATATTAAAACTCTTTCATACTAAAATAAAACAGTTTTTAGGATTGATTTTTTTTTGCTAAAAATCTATATAAAGAAATGAATAAATAATTAAAATTATGTAATTCGGGTTATTCGGTTCGGTTTTTGGTTATGTGAGTTCGGTTTAATCAATTTTACTTCGGTTCGGTTCTCGGTATACCCATAAATATTTTTAACCGAACTAACTAAATCGTATAAATCGAACAACTACCGAACCGATGAACACCCCTAGATAAAGACCAGTTTGGTCTAAGGACATAAACAAGTCGAGCTCGTGCTAGTTGGAGCTGAGCTTTATCGAGTTTGTAGCTCGAGCTCGAGCCCATAAAATGAGCTCGAATTGCTTAACGAGTCGAGCCCATAAAATGATCTCGAATTGTTTAAAGAGTCGAGCTTGAACTTATAGGCTCGACTTGTATTATTATCGAGTTTTTAAGTGATTATATGTTTTCTTAGATATATTATGTATATTTTAAGTGTTTATATGTAAATATATTAAGTGTAAATATTTATTTATGAATATGTTAAGAGCTTTTCGAATCGAACTTGAGCCTAATTCAAATTTTATCTTACATGTCAATTTTAGTTAGTTTATAAAAAACACGTAATCAAAAAAATATAATAATAATAATAATAATAAAATCAAACATTTCGAGCCTAGCTTAAGTTTTCTCTCATGAAGGCTCGCCGAGCTATTGAGCTGAACTAACATAAAGATATAGAACATTCAACTCAAACCAACATTCAACTCAAACCAACTGTAAGTCACTTGTATACAAAAAGATATATATTCGTAACTCATCTTAAAAAGGGAGAGAGGTGACATGCACACCACAATAAATGATGTGCAAACCACAAATATATATGTGGTATTGTATCATGTGTACTAATAATGTGATTTTGTGATGTGCACTTCACTTATTGTGGTATTTATATCACCTCGAGTGTAGCTGTGTCCTATAAGTTTATAGGGTACGTCAACTCAACATCTACCATATAACGCCACTATAAATAAACACCAAGCTCAATAAAATTCATATAACACACCATCAAAAATACAGGGGATCCAATTTAACGGCGTCATAGGTGCCCACAAGATCTTATGGCATGTTACGTAGTATATGAAAACTGTACCAAGCACTCTAACAACCAAAGAATTTGATGTGTTGGGAGACCATATGCTATCAAATTTATTTAAGCTAAGAAAGTAATTTTGGTCTAATACTAACAAAGGTCGCTTGACAACTTTTTCTATTATACTTTATCTGATAACAAATTTCATTTTACAAAAATGATTTGTTTAAATTAAGTGGTTAATACTATTATACTAATATAGTTCATCACAGTGAAAGTAGAAACTTATTTTCTAAATAGAGAATAGTTTAGATTGTTTTTGATTAAACATATTTTAGAAGAAAAAAAATAATTCAAGTATTATCTATTTAACAAGGAAAGAATTGTTTTTTTTCAAAATGTCAAAGTCCCCGTTAGGGTTTCTTTTATTAGAGCAAAGAGTATGGTAACTCGGCGTTGCATGTTAACTCTTAATATGCCCGCGTTAAAAGATGTTAACCATATCGCGTCCTAAGTTAAGGGGGTGTTAACATGGGCATGTCAAACCCCTAACGTCACGTTAAAAGCATTTTTGAGTTAATTTTATTTTATTTTTTATTTTTTTCTGCCCCCTAAACGAAGGGTTGTTTTTGTATTTTGTTGTTGAGTTAAGGTTTAGCTTGGTTGAGTTATGATAAGAGGTGTTTGTTGTTGAGTTAAGGAGAAATGTTAAAGCTGATGTGGCGCTGACGTGACATGTTGTTAAACCTTAACCTAAGTTATCATACCCTTTCCTCTTATGGTCATGTTTGGAGAAGATAAGATGATGTTCTTAATTTCGAGAAGATAAAGATGATGTTTTTGGTTTTTATTCTAAAACGAGGATTGCTGCGAGCCGCCGCGTTGCGGCGGACCACAGGCCGTATGAACGTTTCATCAAGCATAACTTATGATATTATTCAATTTATATTTTTTTCATTCCCACACAAACATAACTAAAACACAACCTCACCAACAGGCCCACCACGACTACCGACCCCGTCGCCGTAATCTCACCACCAAACAATATCTGTAGAATTAATCTCAACAAAAACATACCCATCAAAAAGCTAAATTTCATTTGGTAGCTCAAAATATATACTCTCAGAATCTAGCATACATATAAGTTTGTATATTACAAACTACATAGTGTTGAGTAAAGCCAAAGTTGATACCTCCCAAGGCATTAACAGGAACACTAATGCTTTAAATTTGTAGTTCAATTTTCAGTTTGTTACAAAATGTTGAATAAACATTTCAATAAAAAAACGTTTTAAGGTAACTTCGCTACACAAATATTCAGCAGCCGAACACCCTTCTAAGATCGTTGTGTCTGCCCAAAATAAAGCAAACAAACAACTCGTAAAGCTTGTACAAAATTGCAAGAAATTTCTGCAGACAATGACGGCAACATTATTGAACAATATATACATATTTAGAAGCCACACAACATATTAATATTTTCAGATGGTAATATTTGGCCGCTAAAATGATTAATATAAGGCTTGAATATAGCCGTTAAAAAAACATTTAAAATTACATTGGCAGTGCAAAGGATGTGAGCTCGTCAAGTTATTCGAGCTCGAGGTTTACTCAAGCTCATTCTAGTTCACTTCTTATGAAGATTTGTAAGCTCATTCGATATGTAAAGTAATGCTAATTACTACACAGGTACTTAAATTGGGTTGTAAATGATGCATATTTCATATATCAAGTTAACATGAGCTTAAAGTCAACATACTCCGGCCCGTTCGAGGCAAACTGAATCAAACTCCTATGTTGAGTTAGAGCTTAAATAATGAAGGATTAACACAAAAGTATTGAATTCAGCTCGAGCTTAGCTTAGGGTTAAGTTGTCGAGTTCGCATCGATTATCTAGTTAACTATGTAACTTGTGAAAAATTATTCTTCTCATAATCGCATTTATATTAACTTTTAAAATTAACGACTTGATCATCAAACTTAATTCTAGTTAAAGAATAAAATTAAAACTATTTGATTAATATGTGAAAGAGAACATATATCATTTCTTCGAGACCATGCATATATTATGATTATCATGTATGCATGCACAATGCAAAGAGTTAAAGAGTACTTACTAAGAATATCAAACCCATCAAATGTGGTTTGAAACAACAAAAGAAGCGAATGGAAGCGAATCAAGTGACAAAACAAACATTACGTTCAACCCCAAGTTCCTTAAGGGAGTCCATGGCCATTGAACCTTTTTACTCATCTCGAGCCGTTAGCACCACACTCAACCCCAATTCAGCAAATCTTTTGGCCAATGCGTACCCAATACGCTTATTTGCTGCAGCGACAATAGCTACCGTGTTCTTTGACCACCATCTAACCATGAGTTTAGGGTGGCAAATAGGTTGTTTTTGTTGTTGTTGCTTTAATGGTCTCCCATTCGTCATCTTCACAATCCACAAACATTTCCAACCAAAAATTAAATATTAAAACTTTAAAAAAAAACCAATAACTAATCGATTTCATTTCATTACCTTGACAGCAGTTATAAAAAGTCAGGTTTTTGGGGCACCTTGGTCTTCTTCATCGCCACCCACCTACACAAAATCAACAATAATTCAATAACCAAAGAAATGACACTCCAAGACCTGTAAGGAGGGATTTAGGTTGGCTTATTTTCACGCCTTGAATCTTTATTCCCCTCGTTTCCAGTCCTGCAGAAGTTGTGCTAAAAGTTTAGTTGTTTGTGTTTTTGTATTTGCCAACTACTTTGATCCTCACCAAAAGTTAATTCATATGTTCATGTGACAAGTTTATGTGAACTTAGAAGTTAAATTTATCATTTAGTTTCCTTTGGATCGGCAAAGATAAGTTTGTAGTCGGGCGTCACAATACAAATAGCAAGAAATGAAAAGGCGAATGAGTACAAAAAAAGAGGGAAAACTAAA